>CM055642.1:310000-1510000 GCA_029378325.1 Elaeagnus macrophylla | reverse complement strand
CTCTTACTGACACACAACCATAAAATTGAAGTGGTGCTTCTGATAATGAAGCTTTTCATTGGCATGGAAACTATGCTTTCTGTTTTACTTTGCTCCTTAGATATTTTTACTTTTTTTCTAACATAATCTCTTGCAGTGAGAGATTTGAATGAAAGACCTTTGCTTGATTAGTTGCATTAATATACTTTAAGCATAAAATAAAAGAATAATGATTTTGTTACAATATTTTTTTTTATTGTTAATAAAAATGATTCTTATAATTAATTCCATATTTTTGTGTAAAATTATCATTAATAAAAAAATAAAAATGACAATAATAATATTAATTACGACAACATCAACACTCAATTGAAAATGAAAATTTTATTCTTTTCAAGATCGTGGTCGCCTACTTTCTTAACTTTACCAACAATATTAATAACTCTCCTATACAAAATTTTTTTAATCAAACATTAATTGATGTATAACTTGTAACAAGTGAATGATAATTAGTTTTATTTTTAAATTATTAAGCTAATCACAAAAATTTGATTTAATTATAGATATATCCTATTTTGATAAAAGCATAAGTAGTATTGTTTTAAAATATCACTTGTTATGTTTAGCAACAAAAAAAAAATCACTTGCTATGTTAGCTATAATAAAAACAAATTGTTATAAGCCTATAAATAGATAAACTTCAGAGATGGTAAGCAAAATTTATTATATCTTAGAAGTACATGCTCAAGGGTACTACAAGACACTCAATGCAACATACCCAGCTGCAAATTTTGGTTACTTTCGCATGATAATAATTGATAAGATAAACGAAGGCTACCAAATGCCCCAAAATGTTTAATGTGCAAATCTGACAAAGAGGCAAATTTTGGTTACGTTCGCATGAAATATATATATATATATATACACATGTATATATGCTGCCGGAATGGGAGTGGAACGAAAATGTTAAGGGGGGCAAATAAAAATTATTTTAATATATAAATATAAATTTTTAATAATTTTATTTTTATATTATTGATGAAATAAAATGAATTAAAAATATATTTTTTAATATATGATCACACACTTACACATACAAATATAATTATTACAAATAATAATTGAACATTAGCTACTATAATATGCACAATAACGAATACTCAAAAGTATAATTTCAATTTAACTAAAAAATAGTTACACACATAAAAATTTAACTTGGTATTTTATGAAAGAGTATCAAACTTTCACAATTATATTAAATTTTAAATAATAAAATTGAAATATAAAAAAAAAAATTACTATAATATAAATTTTATGTATAAAAACACACATTTTTAAAATTTTATCTATTATAATATATAAATATACAAATAATGTTGTGAGTTAGAAGGGGTGGAGGCTAGGGACGGATATGTACGTTGTTTAGGGGGTACGTGTCTCTTTTTATTTGATTCATAGATGTAATTTTATATGTAAAATTTTATAAATTTTATGAAAATTAAATCATATTTAACATATGATATCTTTTTTTTAACTTAAATTTTAAGTTTATAATCTAATATAAAATCTTTTAAGCTCTTGCGAGTAAAATTGGTTGTTTTTATTTAAAATCTAATAAAATTATAATAAATCTTATATTTTAGTACTTATTTATTTAAAAAATTATTATTAAATTTTTAGCTTTAATATTTAATTAAATTTTTATATAAATTTTATATAAATTTTATATTATTAATTATTAATTAGTGCTGTATCTGAATTTAAAGGTTAGAGTCACCGGTCCCGATATAATCCCGTCCCTGGTACGCTGAAATATGAAGTGAAATGGGTTTCAAAATAAGATCCGTTTCCATGACATAATAAATAAAATATTATTTTTTTAATTAAATTAAATTATTTTATTTAAATTTTAAAATTTATATCTAGATAAAATAAAATAATTTTATCTATTAAAAAACATGACATACCAAAATATTAGGAACGAGATCCTTTGAAATATTCGTAAGTCGGAAAATAATGAGAGCCTGAAACCAGATAATGAGACTCAGTTGCCACGTGGAGTCGTGATGGCTTCTAGCCTTTGCGTGGAGATTTGGATGTAATATTAGTGGTGGATTCAGTATTGTTTCGGTGGTTTATAAGATTTAATTGGATGAAGAATTTATTTTTAATTATTTTTTTACTATATAAATAAATATTTTATTTTTTAATATTACAAAAATACATATATTTTTTATTAAAAATTTTTAAAATAAAAATATTAAATAATTTATTAAATTTTATTAATATAGAAAAAGTCATTAAATTTACGGCATATAAATAATAAATATAGGATAGTAGTATTCACAAATATTTTCAAAAATTAAAAATTATTTTTTATTATAATATAATTTGCATATTAATTTATATTGATATAATTTAATTTTTTTATAATAAATAATATCATAAATTATTTTATCATCTCACAACACAAATTTTATGTTAAATTATTAATTAACATGTTATTTAATTAATACATATTGTAATAATATTTGGGTTTTCCTTCTTTTACCCGTATAGAATTTTTCATTTTGAAATAGTTTTTATCTTATATATATTAATTTATATTATATAATTTAATTAGTTATTTTTAATAATAGATCTTATAATTACTTAATAATATTATAATATTAATTTATATTGATATAATTTAATTTTTTTATAATAAATAATATCATAAATTATTTTATCATCTCACAACACAAATTTTATGTTAAATTATTAATTAACATGTTATTTAATTAATACATATTGTAATAATATTTGGGTTTTCCTTCTTTTACCCGTATAGAATTTTTCATTTTGAAATAGTTTTTATCTTATATATATTAATTTATATTATATAATTTAATTAGTTATTTTTAATAATAGATCTTATAATTACTTAATAATATTATAATATTAATTTTATATTAAATTAATAATTAATATATTATTTAATATATATAGTATTATTTATATTTTAAAATAGTTATCTTTTATATGAAAGAATTATTAAATATAATAGTTATATTTATTATATAAAATGAATTTTTTTTATTTTTGTAAAAAATAATGTTTAGTCAATAATATTATGATTTATAGTTTACTATATAAAAAAAAAAAAAAAAAAAATATATATATATATATATATATATATATATATATATATATATATATATATATATATATATATTTATAGTTATTTAATAATTTCAGTTTTTGAATTGACACGTCACATGTTAAGCCTTACAGCTGGCTTTGTCGGCTGGCGGTTTTGTCCTACCCTTCACCCTTGGACCATTTTATCTCTCCTAGTTGGTATCACGGTCCCACAAGGAGTATGCTGACCGGTACAATATTATAAAAAACTATTTTTTTTATTATCAATTTACACAATTATTTTAACGTTTTATTTTTATACCTATTGATGTGTAAGAAGAATATGCTTCTACATGAATTTTAGCATCTGATTGAAAAATATTTAACGTCGTTAATTATGTAGAAAAATATAATTGAGTTTCTTGTTCACAAGGATCTGCAACTTTTTCAATTTGGGTAGCATATATATATATATATATATATTAACAAAAGATAGCTCTATGTAGGAAGATGGAATAACGTCATTATGTTTCATTCATTTAAATTAATATTTTTTTGATAGTATTAATAGTAACTAGTACTTTAAACTATCATTAGAGAAATTTTTATGTATAATTATAATTTTTTCACCCATCAAATCTATAATCTAGTGCATGTAGTCCGCACTATCTACATGTTGGTAATTTAGGTAGTATATTATACTCAATTTAATTTATTAAAACTTTTAAATGCTAAAAATTAATTACAATTCTAAAATTATGTGGCACATAAGAAAGGAACGGAGAAAATTAAAGATCTTGTGAAAATATATATTCTAGTCTTATAATTATAAATTAAATATTTTTAATTTTATTATTTGTAAAAAATAAAAAATTTAGTGTAAATTTAGCGTTTTAATAGTTTGAATAGTTGTAGAACTTTATGTGCCAACTTTTAATAATTATGATGCTAAATATAATTATATTATATGACTATTAATAATTACGAAATTTTTTTACGTCAATTTAAAAAAAAAAAAAAAAACATTTGTGCCCATCATACAGAAAGGAACCATAACAAAAATATTGAGGGACAAATTTGGCCATGGTGAAAACTGGTAGAATATAAGAAATGGATATGGATGAGGATTTTGTGGTTAGTGCCGACTTAAAGTAGAAGCGTTCGAGTGAATCTCTCCAGGGGTTACCTACCTTTAATATGCGCATTCACACGAATCGACTACAAGATGATCGATCTCCCGCAACGAGATTAGATCATATTGACAAGAACCTAACACATGATTTGTAAGCTGATTAAATCATATTGATCTTAAACGTAATTACCGATTAAACATAGCAAATATGAAAGCAAAAATTATTACAAAAATAATAATTAATTTATATGATAATTTTTTTTATAAGTAATATTATTTAAATAGGTCAGAATTTTTTTATTATGACTTACTTATAAAATAGTAATTAACTAAAGCATAATTAAAGCAATAAATATAATATGAAAATCAATCATATATATTTAATCAATTTTTTTAACATAAATAATAATAGAATTATGACTCAATTTAGTATTAATTAACATTTTTTTAGCTTTTTTATAAAAAAAAATTATAATAAAATAATAATTATGTCATCACTTATATGACAAATAACCATTTGATACACACTCTGTATTTAATGCACATGATTTAGCCCATTATAATCTACGATCAAAGATGATGCAAATTATTCTTTATTTGAATAATATTATCGAACATTAATCATAACTAAATGAATAGTAATTAATATAATTTTAAGATTTGATTTAAAAAACAAAATAATAAAACAAGATTATTTCTATTAAAGATTTGATTTTATTCGGTCAAACCTTCTCAAAAAAAAAAAAAAAATGTGTATTATATTCCATAATTTTTTTCAAGAAAAATCCAAATATTTGTTGGAATTAGCATCACCCTTTAAATCTGAGAAATGTTTTGTCAATATAAATGTTTTAAGTAAATTCAGCTACTTATTGTAAAATTATAAAAAGATAATCTAATTTTATGTAATTAAAATTAATGCAGATGAAACAATATTTTGTAGTTTAATTTAATGACCAAATGCATATTTTATTGTTTTCAAACAACATAATTGATAATTTATTGGATGTCCTGGCAGGACAACATAATTTTGTACTTGTAAGTTTTTTTATTTTATTTTTAATAATATTTAAAAAATTGTTATTTTCAAAACAAAACAAAAAAAAATAATATGTTAGAACAATTTAAAATTTATTTGATTATATAACATGATTCTTTTATATACAGAGTTTTATTTTTAACTCTAAAATATATATATGTGTGTATTCATTTTCCTTAAAATATAAATGAACATAGATGTTTTAATATTAAAAGAACATGAACATATGTATTTTTTAATGAAATAGTTAAAAATAAAATCAATTAAATAACTTGGTCATTTATGTACCGAATTATGATTAAAAATCTTGCCTCATAATTTAATACTTTAATATTTCTAAAACTATAAATATTATTCTAACATTAATTTTTTTTTTAATTTAAAAATAAAGCTACCCAATATTTAAATTATATATTTGACCAAAAATATACATTTAAACGATATTAATCATCACCTTTTAAAGTATATTAATCATCACTTTTTAAAATGATGGAGGTGGCCATGATTCTCATCCCGGCAGAATATTATTATATAATAATTATAGTTTAGTCTTGATGTAAGTGTAACTAGTAAAGTTTTGCTATATTAATTATATATATATTTTTTATTAAATTGTAGTATGTTGTGAACAAGTCATTCTTCACACTTGAAAAGTTAAAATAAAATAAAATTCATGTAATAATTAAAAATTTCAAATGCATGTTTTTTTATTTATTTATTAAAATTTAGATTGATATGTTTATTATAAAAGTACTTAAAATTGTGTTTATGATTAATATTAGGATGTTAATCTCAAACTTCAAACTCATGTTCCACACTTCTACTATCTAAAAGGACCACAACTTTACATTGGAAAAAAATTAATGGTGCAGAAGATATATTATTATTGTTATTTACAAAATTGTGTGGGTGAATAATTTTGTTACTTTTTTTAAGGCAAATAATAATGTGGTTAGGGTCAGGATTGGAGAGTCACGATAGATATTTAAGGCAAACCTTAAAGCATGCTGCAGGAGTTGAAACATTTTCATAGTAATGTGGTTAGGGTCATGGGTCATGGGTCATGCATGAAATGCAAGTAACATTCTAAAGCCATATTTTTTTTTACATAAAATAAATATTTATAATTTACAATAATAAAAATAATATTTTAATAAAATAAAATTTAATATTAAACGAATTTAAATTATTATAATTATAATGTTAAATATAGACTGATAAGTTTAACTTTCTTTTAATAATAAAAAGATATATGATATAGACGTAAAATAAGATATTTTTGTGATTACAATATTTAAAATTATTATTTTTAATAAAAAATTCCAAAGCTACAAAGATTTTTTTTTTATTGAGGAAAAAAAATCATAATTACGATTTACCTACAATGATATAAGCTTTGCGTACCATAAGTGAGTTTGAAACCTTAGCATTATATATATATATATAATCTTATTGCTATATATATTTATCCATATTAACTATAAAATTGTCAATTTTATTTAGTAATAATAATTATATTATTTTATTATAAATATAAAATCATAAATATTTTATTTATGGATTTTTTTCCATAATAAATCCTAAATAAGCTAAAATATATGTTTATTTTTTAAAATAATTGCCTTTCTCATAATTAAAGAAAAATTTGACATAATTATTCAAATTTAATTATAAAAATTGTCATTATTATTATTTTACTTATTTAATGAAAAAAGATTATAGAATCTTATTTATTTTTACTCTTTTTTTTATTCTTATAAAATATATAACATACGCTTGAATTAATTTTTTATTTTTATTTATTATCATTTTCTTATTTTTTTTGTTTTGTTTTAAATAAGCTAAAATACATATATTTTTTTTTGAAATAATTGTAATACTTGTAACTAGATGAAAAAAGAAAAGAAAAAATATCATTATTATTAATTTTATTTATTTAATAATAATAATTGTATTCTCTTTAAATTTAATTTCTTTTTTGTATTATAAGTGTTTATCTTTTTTCTATTATATAAATATTAATTACTTTATATTAAATTTTTTTATTAAATGACACTTAAGAATGTGGGCATTTTTTTTAGTGAAATGTCAAGCTTTTACCTGTAAATGGTAAAAAGGCGGTTACCAATTATTGATGATCACAACTAAGGTATTCTTTTTTTTTTTTCTTTTTCTTTTTCTTTTTCTTTTTCCTTTTCTATTTTTTTAAAGAGGAGTATGAGAATATCAATATATCCACCTCTTGTCTTTTTCTTTTTTTTTTAAATATACTTTTATTGAGGGGTAAGAGTACTCGAAATAATCCAACTTTCTCAACGATGTGACAAAAATGTTTTTTTTTTTAATTATTATTATAGAAAACTAAAATTGTAATTGACTTCTTGAGCAGGTTTGGGCTCTACCAAAATATATAGTATGAATTTGGCTTTTTTTTTTTTTTGTGCTATAAATATAGCATGAATTTGTTTATTAACATTTATATGCATCTCTCAAAAGCCAAAAGATAATCGGTAAAGCCTAGAGCTCAATTTTTTTTTTTTTTTTTCCTTTTTGTGAGATTGGATACAACTCATGTAGTTGACTAGCGCTGCATGCAAATTTAAAGCCTTCAAGAGAAAGAAAATGAAATAAAAGACATTTATTAATATTTTTTTAAGGGTAGGCATGCCATGTTTAAACAAACTTTGTTCAGGTAACAAATTATTTATAAGCTAAAAATAAACCTACTATTTTAATAATTAAAGTTTAAATAGGATTTCTGATAATAATAAAAAAGTTTTAAATAAGAAATCATAACGCAAATTGCATGCCAACCCAAGAAAATTAAAATAAATTGATATCTTAAATTGAAGGATAAAATAAACCTACAATAATTGCCTCTATAGTTTTTTATATTTATATTTTTTAGCACATTTTGGCCACTCAATTTTTTTTGTGATTTGTTTTTTTATTTAAAAATTTATTTCTAAAATTAAAATTAATTCAAAATTTAATATTATGGATCAAAATCAACTACGTTCAATCTTCATAGTTAAATATATTTAATATTTATATTATTTTATCTATGTTAGTTCCCAATTAGAATAAAATATATAAATAAAAATATTTAATTTAATATTCCTATGTGACTAACAAATGATCAATTTTGACACATATATAATATTTCAAGTTGATTTTAGTTTTAAGACAAAAATTATTCAAGTAAAATAATATAATGACTAAAATTAATAATAAGGTGGCTCTCTCTCTATACTTATTATTAAGTATAGTCAACACGCGTCATACTCCACTCGTATTTGTGTTTATTTTCTTAAGAAAATATGTACTCCCATAGCCAATAAAAAATTATTGGGTACAAATGAGATAATTACTTAATTTTCACTTGATTCTCCATATCGATTAATCTTGTTATTTTAAGAAGAATTATGAATTTTCATTAATCCGAAATCTCAGCCAAGAATATTAATTTTCATTGATCCGAAATCTCAGCCAGCTGATTATGAGATTATTAGAGCAATCAGTGAAGGAGATTAATTATTTATAAAATTATGGCAAATGACCATAATTTAATTGCCTTTTTTCTTTTTCTTCGAGAAGATAATTTAACTGTCTTAAATAGTTAGAATATCTCTCTTCCGCCCCCCGTTCCTACATACAAAACAAAAAAATGGTTTTGTTTTCCAATTCGAAAAGGTAGGGGTATATAAGTCATTTGATCAAAGCCAGTGAAATCCAGATAGCGTTGACGCGTAAGGCGGACTTGGTCAACATGGGGACCTTTAAATTTTTAAACGATCCAATCGTACCCGACATGACTGGTGGGCCAAACTCCGCTCCTGTGGACCCACCGATCCACAAACCGTGTAAAAGTATATGTCTTGTGTTAATTAGTCATATTTGTATTGTCTTACATTTATGTTTTAAGTTGTATCATTTATAATATTAGTTCTGTGTTAATATATTGGTTGATATATATAAAAATTTATATTAATTTTTTTTTCGTTATTTATATAAAATATTAAATTTTTAGTATTATCGTCAAAAATTGACACCCTTTATCTTAAGATTGGAGTTTTTTCTCTATGTAAACTCTTAATTAAATTAGAAGAATTTCCATTTATTTACCAAAGGTATTAAGATTTTAATATGTTTTCACCATAAAAAATCACCCAATTACAAATATATTATCCTTACTGTTTAAAGTGACTAGCTATTAAAAATAAGATTATTTTTTATTTAGGTAATAAATATGAGTGTTTCATATCTAAAAAATTATACGTTTAAATTTTGACAGAAACAATAATTTTCCTCCCAACGTTCAAAAAAAAAAAAAAAAACTTATTTTTTTAATTAAAAATACAAGTTATTTTAAAAAAAATTAGCAAAAATTAATTAATATATTCTTCTTGGAATATATGGAACTATGAATATGAATTACGGTTATTGTTTTTAATTTTATAAATATTCCTGGGTAATTATTTTTGTTGGCCGAACATATATTATAATAAAGAATAAACAGCATTTCAAATATTCAAATTTTGAATATTTCTTAAAAAAGTGTGAATTTTGTTCCTAATGTAAACATACTCGTACTGCTTTTTCTGTAAGTAATGTTAATTAACTAATATAATATAACTTAATCACATTAATAAATTTATGTGTAAAGAGGATTAAAGTTTAAGTATATTTATATAGAAAAAAAAAAGTTTAAATATTTTTGGGTAACATGAATAAAATTTAAATGCCTTAAAAATTGTTTAGCTTATAATCAATATATCACAGTGTGAACATCATGCGAAGTCACCTAAATTAACTCTGCTTCATTAAGAGTTAAGAGGATGAGTGCTGCATATATAAATTTATATTTATTTTTATATTTTTATAAATTATATTATAAATAATAAAAATTATTTAATTTTTAGATTATTTTTTTATACATTATAATATAATTAATTTAAATTAAAAGAATTAAAAAAATTATGTTATCATAATTTTTCTATTTAACCTAAAATTCAAAAAAATAAATAAATTTATATCCATTCTGTTACGCGATCTTCGGAAAGAAATAACGCCTGTCTTAATTATTTTAAAAAGAAAGGAAAAAAATAAAAGTCCGTCTTAATTATTCTTCCTTTTCTTTTTTAATAAATATGTCTGTCTAAATTTGAAATATGTCTTTTATGCCACAGTACTTCTCATCCCATCACATTCATTGTTATTTATCACATTCTTAACGATAAAAATAACATTTTTTAAAATTTTTAATAATAAAATTAATATTTTTTATATTTAAATTTATATTTTTATAATTAAAAAAATAACTAATATGTTATTTTTCTTTGAACACGTATATAATTAAAATTAAACGACGATAATTTAAACCCGTTCAATATTTTACGTTCAAATTGAAGTTCAATATTATTAGGATGCTAATTTTGTTACTATAAATTTTAGGAGTATTATTTTTGATAATTTTTTTTTTTCGTTTTCATATATTTAATACAGTATTAGTTATATTTATGAAATAACTAAAGGTCATATTTCAATATTAAAAATGTATTTGTTATATTAAAAAAATAGAATAAGTAAAAATAAATTATTTTTATTCTCTTATTCACTTTTTATCAAGATTTTAATTTTACGAAAATATCAAAAAATTTATCGATATAGATGTTTAAAAAAAATATTTACTTATATATATATATATATATATATTTTGCTAACATATTATAACTAATAATATTTTTTGTGAAGTTAAAATAAAAGATTTAATTTCATATTATTTATATAAATTATATTAAGATTAAATAAAAAGGTAAATAATAATATTTAAAAATAAGAATTACATAATTAAAAAATACAAAATAATATAAGAGATGATAAAAAAATATTTGAAAAAAAATTATGTAACTAAGTATATCCAAATATATAATAGTTTAATAATTTATAATTAAATAATTATAATTAAAGTAGATGTAAAAGTTTGGAGAAAACTAAATTTGTTACCTTTACATAAATATTAACCGATATATATTATCTTTAATTTAATAAAATTTAAAAATTTAAAATGATATTTAACATTATATTTATATCGATATATTTTTTTTTTATATTTTTATCAAAATTTAAAAAAAATTATAATACAACTTATGAATATATTAAAATAATTATATTTTTTAATATATTTATAAAATTATCGAGATATTTATAAATATTGTGGAAAAATAAACAAGATTTTATTGTCAATACATTTACTTTACAAAATTTTTGATAAAAATATAAATGCACGTAACAAAAAATGTTAAGTTCGTTGAGATGATAGATCTGTACATTTATAAAAAAAAAATTAATGATATATTTGTCACATTTAAAGAAAAAAAAAAAAACTAAATAATAGATTTCAACAAAACATTAAAATTCAGATAATTTTGTTATCCTAAAATAATATAAAAGTTGAACGTTCTCTTTTACGAAAAACTTTAATATATTTTATGAACTTAACGTTTTAGCCGATTGTAAAGTTGTCCTAATTACTGCAAACATAGCACAACCTTAATTTTTGGGGAACAAAGCTACCATTTAAGCTAATTTTATTAACAATGTTAAATTTTTAAATAATTTGTGGGATATTTTATTAATATTTAATTGTAATATTGTTATTAAAATTAATTCAAATGATAAATTTATTGTACAAAATTTAAAATTAAAATATTTTTTCAATAGCTTAAACGTTAAAATAACTTTACAATTAATCTAAAATATTAGAAATATAAATCATATTTATTTTTTTTTATCTCAATCATTTTAAAGCTTTACTAAAACGTAAAAGTCGAACTTCAATCAACTGAAGACATAAACATTCAAGGTGCCTTTTCAGTAAATATTACATGTCACCAAATGGCGATTTTCCTTAACAGAACGTTACTGGCAGTGGACATTTACTAACAAAATATTATTTGCAAAAAAAAAAAATAATAAAATTAACATCCACTAAATTTATAATAATAAAATTAATATTTTTTATTATTAAATTTATATTTTTATAATTAAAAAAAATATTAATATTTTATTTTTTTTAAACATCTATTCAATTAAAATTGAACGATAATAATTTAAACGATAATAATTTAAACTTGTTTAAATTATTATTAAAGTGTTAATTTTATTATTATAAATTTTAGAGATATTATTTTTAATAATTTTATTATTTAAAATTTGTTTGCTATTAATTACTTTTTTATCAAAAAATTATTTTATTTTATTTTAATTTTTTTAAAAAATAACAGATCATTTCCTTTATTTTTTTTATATTTATATTTTATAAATATAAATATATATAAATATTATTATTATAAATAAAAGGAGTGAGATAAAGAAAGAAAGAGAATGTGGTGAGCTGTGATTTAGCTGTCATTTGAAAATTTGATGCATGATTTTATTTTTCTCTCTCTTCACGTACACACACATCTCTAAATCCCTAGAAAAAAACAACATTCTCCTCCTTCCACTATCTCTCTCCTCAGCCTCCATTCTATTCCACCCAAAAAACACGCTCAACTCTCTTCATCTCTCTCTACATTTTTTTTCGTCTTCTTCTTCCTTAGATCTCAAAACGGGGTTTGAAGATTTCAACATTTCTGAATTTACCCAGATGAGAAGAAAGTTTATATCTTTGAGAGAGAAGTGCTATAGTAAAAAAGTGGGATTTAGTGTATCAGAATGTGAGATGAAGAAGAAGACGACGACGACCCAAACCCATTTAAGCTTTCAGCTTTTTCTACAAACCCAATTTGTTGTTGTTTTGTTTCTTATCCCAACAATCTGTGTTTCTGCTTCTTCTTTACAGCACCAAAAGTCCCACATTACCAGCTATGGAGGTCTCACAGATTCAGAAGCTATGTACATCAAGCAACGTCAACTTCTCTACTACAGAGACGAGTTTGGTGACAGAGGAGAGAAAGTTACAGTAGACCCATCTCTGGTTTTTGAAAACAACAGGATCAGAAATGCTTATATAGCTTTACAAGCTTGGAAACAAGCCATTCTTTCTGATCCTCTTAATCTTACCCAGAACTGGGTTGGATCTAGTGTCTGCAAATACACTGGAGTTTTCTGTGCACGTGCTCTTGACAACCACAAGATCCGTACAGTAGCTGGGATTGATCTTAACCATGGCGACATTGCTGGGTATTTACCTGAAGAACTTGGTCTTCTTACAGATCTCGCATTGTTTCACATAAACTCTAACAGGTTTTGTGGTACTTTACCTCACAAATTTAAGAACCTGAAATTACTGTTTGAGTTAGATGTCAGTAACAATAGATTTGCTGGGAAGTTTCCAACAGTTGTTCTTCAACTCCCAACACTGAAATTCTTGGATCTGAGATTCAATGAGTTTGAAGGGCCTGTACCCAAAGAGCTATTTGACAAGCCTTTAGATGCAATCTTCATAAACCATAACAGGTTCCATTTTAATCTTCCAGACAATTTTGGTAATTCCCCTGTCTCTGTAATTGTTCTAGCCAACAATAAATTCCATGGTTGTGTACCTTCAAGCCTTGGAAACATGTCAAACCTCAACGAGATCATTCTCATGAAGAATGGGTTTCGTTCCTGTTTGCCTCCAGAAATTGGTTTGTTGAAAAATTTGACGGTGTTTGATGTTAGCTTTAATCAGCTTATGGGTCCTTTGCCAGACACAATTGGAGGAATGGTGAGTCTTGAACAACTGAATGTGGCTCATAATATGCTATCAGGTACAATCCCAGCAAGTATTTGTCAATTGCCTAATCTTCAGAACTTCACATACTCGTACAATTTCTTCACTGGAGAAGCACCTGTTTGCTTGAGCTTATCGGCTTTTGATGACAAGAGGAATTGTTTGCCTAATAGACCATTACAGAGGACACCTAGACAATGTAAGATTTTCTTATCTAGGCCTGTACGTTGTAGTTCTTTCGGATGCAAACCTTTTGTTCCTTCTCCTAATATTCCCCCAACACCCATTTTACCACCTTCCCCAGTTATTGTTCCTTCCTCTCCACCACCACCACCACCACCAGTTGTTAAGCCCCAATCTCCACCCCCACCTTCACCGTCTCCTCCTCTGCCATCCCCACCCCCACCTTCACCACCTCCGCCTTCTCCTTCACCACCACCACCGTCCCCACCTCCTCCATCTCCACCACCACCGTCCCCACCACCACCACCACCACCACCTCCCCCTCCATCTCCCCCTCCACCATCGCCATCACCACCCCCACCCCCACCTTCTCCCCCTCCACCATCGCCATCACCACCCCCACCATCTCCACCACCCCCACCCCCACCATCTCCTAGTCCCCCACCACCGCCAGTGCAATCACCACCCCCACCATCACCCTCACCTCCAATTCCATACTGTGTCCGGTCGCCACCACCACCACCACATTCACCGCCACCGCCTACTCCATGGATTTCCCCACCACCTCCTACACAACACTACTACAGCCCACCACCACCGCAACATTCACCCCCACCACCTTCTACACATTACTACAGCCCACCACCACCGCAACATTCACCCCCACCACCTCCTCCAAATTCAACGCCGCCACCATCTGTCTATCCATATCTATCACCCCCACCACCATCTCCACCTCCTTGTATAGAACCTCCCCCACCTCCATCACCACCACCCCCATCTCCACCTCCTTGTATAGAACCACCACCCCCACCTCCATCACCACCACCATGCATAGAGAACTCACCACCTCCTCCATCACCTTCACCGCCACCGCCTGTGCATTACTTGCCACCTCCATCACCATCTCCACCACCCCCTCCTGTTCATAATAGTCCCCCACCACCTCCAATTCACCGCAATTCTCCGCCACCACCATCAACGCCAATTCACTACAATTCTCCTCCACCTCCACAACTCCCATGTGAGAATCCACCACCTGCAGCATCCCCACCACCCCCAATTATTTATGAAAGCCCGCCGCCACCTACTCCGGTTTATGAAGGGCCATTGCCACCAATCTTTGGTGTCCCATATACTTCACCTCCACCACCACCCTTCTACTGATTCTTTTGAGAATTTCCCTTCTCCACTCGACACTGTCGACGGGTTTCAGTCAAAAGAAGATTATTTTTTTCCCTCTTGTGCTTAATGTCAACTAGACCTTCTTACCCTTTGGGCAATTCTCGTCGCTCTTAGAGGAAGAATAAAATTTGATAAGATTGAAATGGGCTTCTGAAAGTGAATCATCAATTCATCGGCAAATGAGTATATTTTGCAAATGTAATTTGTAATTTTACTGAGAAGAGGTGAAAGCTAAGAGGGGGAGAGGTAAGAGGAGGGAGTCTCTTCATATTTATTTTGCAATTTTTATGCATATTTGAGTTGTGAGAAATAAAAAAAAAATTGGCAGAGAGAAAAATTAGGTGGCAGAGAATGTGTATGTATAGGGGATCATCAATTTGGAGACCATAAAAATTTCATGGCTTACACAGAGCATCAGATCCTTCTGCTGTTTCTGGTTTGTGGGTTTTTATTGTTGTCTGTCTCTTTTCTTATCATACTTTTCATTTCCAATTTATTTACAGTATAATCTTGAACACTTTTACTTGTATTAATTTGATTTTCAGAATTCCAATCAATTCCTTTCTCTTCTATTTGGGAGCTTGTTAGTGTTCTTGTTATTACATGTTTAAGAGTATATAACAACTCTCTTAGAGAAATGCTTTTGTTGCAAATGCAAAATGGGAAGTTACATAAGTTATCAACAAAGTCTAAACTTGTCATTCTTATCATGAGTCTGTTTGTTTCAAGTGATCTAATGGAATACCTATATAAATCATGTTAAAAATAGGTAGTGAAATGTTTTCCGAGTTATTGATAATATCCACATTTTGGTAGAATGTTGGTGGTAAAATGAGTCTTACAATGCTTATAACTCATTAACTCTGCAAATTGACAATTGGCTCTAAGAGCGATTCTAGGAAACGTAAATAGATCGATAATTTTAAATTAGAAGCCCATGGGAACATTCATGTAGGCATATTACTACCCGTCATGATATTGCTGTTATGTGTTTGATTTTGTTAAGGCGATAAGAGACAAAGTCAAGTGAACCCTGTATTTTCGATCGAAGATTAATTTTCTTTGTACCTTGTGCGGCTGCTTTATTATTAAAGTGTAAATGTTTATGGGAAGGTAAAGTATTTATAATGGTTATAGTAATGCAATATTTGAATCCAAATTCAAAGGTTTTTGCTTCAAACTCACATTTCCCTTTTAGTGATCAGTAATCTGATATTGTGCTTTAATAAAAATTTCAAAAAGGTTTGTTCTTTCAGATCGTTCACATTACCTTTATGGCTTTTATGTGAATTAATTTTTTATTTTATTTTATGTTTTTGCTCCTTTATATATATATATATATATATATATATATTCATCATTGCTAGACATTTTTATGTGAACAAAAGAAAAAATCATTGCGGGACATTTTATGTTGACCATTGCAATTACACTTTCTGTATTAACGCACCCCTCTTGTATTTCTACAAGTATTGCCACTTACCAGCAATTTCTGAAAAGAAAAAAAAAAATGTTACCGTTAATTGTGGTTCTTAAATTCGTTTAAAACTAATTATCAAAAAAAGAAATTGTTTAAAACTAAAATATGCTTGGTTTTACGGTTGAGATTACCTTTATGTTCATTTTTTTCTACTAGTGAAAAAGTCCGTATATTTTTCGACAAATACTGCGTAGTAGTTTTATATAGTACTACTATTCGGACAATAGTTCTTAATTGCAATACCAATAAAGTAAATTTATAATCATCGATTACATTTTCTTAAAGCGTACACAAATACTAGTTATATTTGTGCCACGAAAATAAGATAGAATTATACAACAGTGTTTTAAAGGGTTTTTCCGATAACACGGTCTATTTTATGTTGAGTGTAACAAATTTTCTCTTAATATTAAGCGTTCATCTTTGAATCTCTTGTAGGAAAAATAGGGCACGTTCATAACACATTATCATAAAGTACTAACTAGTAATTTTTTTTTCTTTGGTGAATAAATTTAATTAATTTTATTTTTAATTTATTTATTAAAAAAAATATTCATTTATATTATAAAAAATATATATATATATATATATATATATATATTTTTTTTTTTCTGAAAAGTTAAAAAATAAAACTTTATATATGAAAAAAAATCATGTCATACAATTATATCATGTATAAACAGTAACAATCACATTTAAACTCTAATGAATAAACAGTAACAAACACATTTAAACTCTAATGAATAAACAATAACAAACACATTTTTTATTGAATATTGTTAGATCATGTATTTTTTAAGAGTAATGCTATACACATTAAGTTGTGGTGTGCATCAAGTGACATATCAATTATTGATTTAATGTAAAGTTAGAATGTGAGAAGAGTGATTGGGAGACCTCTTATTAACATGTTGTTAATTAGATTATATCATGTACATTGTTGCATAAATCAAATTGTAATAAAAATATTTTTGAATTTTTAATGGCCACTAAAAAACATACACTAATGTACTACAAGGCAGGCAAAAGCTCATATCGGAAGCAAAATTGAAAACAATATACGTCAAATTCATAATTACTATCTCGCTACTGTTGTGATAATGCTTAAGGTTTGCCATTTCTTTATTCCTTAGTAGCGTAAAGCTTTTCAGAAACCATCTATGTATTATTAACAAATTGCTAGCCTACAACAATTTTGTAGCTGATAAAAACACTCAACCCTTCTTTCAATATTAAAGGAAAACATATATATATATATATATATTGAAGGCTATCATGCATGGCCTTGTAAAGTGAGGGTAATTATTTTCAACTAGAAAATTTCATCAACACGTAAAATTCCATTAACAAAACTCACATTTCACAACCGCGTAGTGACCAATTTGTGAAGCGTACCAAATTTCAACTAATTGGGATTTGTTCGTTTTGGCTCATACGTTGCCTTTGAAAATGACATATCAAATCCCGAGGTTCGTCTTTTTCTGCACCAAGTCCTTTTCTGTCATTCATCTTATAATTGGTTTCTGCGTTTTAAGGAAATTCGAATTACAGTTGCACATTTTTCTCTGCAGTAAATTTTTTTCTTTTTATAAATACGTCTTCTTCTTCTTTTTCTTTATACCTAAGAATTGTTTCCTAAAAATGTCAGTTTTCACTTTCCACTATTGTTTAACATACCTTTTATATTCTTCCATTTATAAATCAATGTGCGTAATGGACCTATTGACGTATATATCTAGAGGACTAGCTGTTGTTTTCTGCCCCAATTTGGTTTCTGATTCTTTCTTTGCCAAAGTATGTACAATTAGGGTGGCAAGTCCCTATAACGACTCCAATATTACGAAAATAATTAACAATATGATCCTACTTATTTACTTAATTACTAATAAGATTGATCAAATACAATATAAAATGTTAACACGAATCAATTCTTTAAATGAAAAAGATTAAATTAATTCCCTAATTTAAATCGTTGAGACTATTTAATGCCCTTATGTACAAAATTTTAGGTCCTTTGTTTATAGATAAGGGGGGCATTAAAGTACAATTTGACTTTATATTACAATATTTTATTTAGTAAAATATATATTAAAAATATATCGATCATTTAAAGAAGTTCACTTCATCTTCAACTATTTTCTTTTTGTCCCCTCCCATTTTAAATTTAATTAAATTGTATTAACTTTTCTCTTTTTCTTGCTCTCTCTTTATTTATAAATTGTATTTCTCTCCTTAAATTATTTCTCTCTAAGTAATAAAATTATTTAAATTATGTATCTTTTATCAATAAAAGAAGCATTATGGTGGCTTTAACTTGTGTTGGTTTTTTTATTGAAACAATTTTATAAACATGTTTTTGTTATATCCAAACTAATGAAGAAACTTAAGTTAATTTTATTATTTGGTCACATCCAATACCCACGTCCAATATCAACAACATTTATTGCCAAAATATTTAAAATTTGTATTACATTTGAATTGAGCAAAAATTTATATAGCCTATTATTTCAAAAATAATTACAAAATGATTCACATAAGTAAAATTCAAAAATAATAAATTTAAGATTAATAACAAACATAACTGTATCTTTACTTAAGAAAAATATAATGCTTAAAAAAAAAATACAAGCAATAGATAAAAAGAAAATATTTACTCTCTGTGGGTACAGTAGGATTAGAGTATGTGATTTTAATTTTGGATCAAGGAGTTGCATGGATAGATAAAAAGGTAAGGTGGGTTAATTTGTTCTGATGTATTTTTTTTTTTTTTTTTCATTTTTTAAAAAATATTTTTATTGTAATATTCTTTTTATTCTCAATTAATCTCATGTATATTACATAATTTTAATATTAAAATATTTTTATAAAAGTCAAATTATCCTTTAATGATATTTTTTATAAATAAATGGACCTAAAAATACTTTTTTGTAAACAAAAATAATAAATAATACTAATAACTTAAACAAATGAACTTAATTGATTTTTTTTTTTTCTATCATTTAAATATTATTATATTTCAACATGTACCTGAACTAACCTAATGAATTTAATAAGATAATTTTTTATTGAAGAAATCTATTTTTGTTAACTTGTTTTAGCCACGACCCAATAACATTTAAAGCATGAAATAAATGGAATAATTTAGCCGATATATTAATGGATTAACCTAATTAACGCGAATTTACATCCTTATATACAACACCAGCAATCTCGCCTTACAAAATATATAATCAATAAAGAAACTTATTCTATTTATATACAGAGGAAAAGTATTTTTTTTTTTTTTTTTCAATATTCTTTTATGTTTGGAAGTTTTAAATTCACGATTGAAATTACTCAGAAATTTTCATTTCGGTTAATTACATAACAGGTGACAATATGTTATATCCTAATGAATTGTTTATATATATATATATATAAATACAACACCAGCAATCTCGCCTTACAAAATATAATTCGTAAAAAAACTTTAATCAAATTGCTAATCTGAGAATATATGTTCCATTCACTAAAAAGCTTCCAATTATGAATTGCTTTTTATATTCTGGGGAATGCTTATAAACAGAAAGAAATTAAGGCTAAATTTTCAAAATTCCCAATTCCAGTTATTTTTCTCACTTTTTGGCCAAATACCTTTTTTATAGCAAATTCTTTAACTGAAGTTGATGTTTTATAAGGGTCCCTCTCCCTTTTTTCTAACATAAGACTTGAAATGAAAGTAAAATGTGTTTTACTATCAAACCACTACATAATTACTACAAGCTATATCTTTCATTTAAAGTTAAATTACACATACTATTGTTTTAATGAGATAGGATATGACAACAAAATATTACACAATTTTTTTTAAACATTGAAATTTAAAGGAATAATTTTATCTCTCTAATTTTTTTTCCCGAATAAATTAAATAAAACAGTTAGAAGGGATATTGGCAAACCTATTCTCTTCCAATAAAAATAGTATGAAGAAGATACACGGTGGTACATCTTCTACTTGTCCTTTTCTACCCATTTGTTGAAAATAAGATGCAAAGCTATCCCACCCAAGGATGGTCATGATGTTAATGTAGATGATACCTCATTGGATAACACTCATATGGGCCGTTAAGGCTTTTCACATCATTATGTGTATATTGGAAAGGAAAAAACAAAACAATAACGAGTTTGTTGAATTAATTTTTTTTTTTTTCCCTTTCCCGTTGCCTCAAATGTGACATACGTATTACATAACTATCATATATTAAAGGGTGTAAAGGACAGCCTGTGATTAGGTAAAATATATTAACGGCATATCACATAAGCAATGCTCATGAAATTGACCCAAACAGCACATGAACAACTCTATAGGAAAAGAATAACCGGGTTTTCCCTACCAAACCTTGTGTCTTAAACCTCCTCTCACAATAATATTTTCCATTTTGTTGTTTCATGTCAGAAATTGTACCTGACATGACATGAAACAACAAAATGGAAAATATGTACCATTTAATTTATTAAAAAAAATTGTCACTTTTTTTTCATTCTCTATGTATTAAGTATATTTTCATTATTCATGAACTAATTTATGAGTTGAATGAGCATCCTTCATATGACTGTGACTATAACAGACAAAATAAATGATTATGGTAGATGAAAGCTACCCGAAAAGAAAGTCTTTTAATGTTTAAAGAAAATTTAATAATATATATAGAGTCTTTTCCAGACCGGTGTAATAAGATGTTGAATGAAATAAAGGAACTTAAATTTTAGGAGACATGTATGTTTGTTGTATTAATGAGTAATGTTATACACCACAATTTTTTATTTATTTTAAATAGAGGTGTCATTTTATGATTGGTAAAAAATTTATATTGTAGGTCATACTTGTTACAAAATAAAATAACTTATAATAAATATCCAATTAAAATGTGTCAAATAAGTTAACAACTTAGTAAAAAAAAAAAAAAAAAATTTTCCTTTATTAATTGGATGATTGGCCGGCAATTCTAGCTTAGTTGTGTGCCATTACTTGTTTATACGCATTGTTTTTGTGATTGTCAACAAGTCAAGAACCACAAAATTGTTCATAAAAAAACTCTGAGCTGGACTTCTTTTTAATTGACAAGAAAAACTATTCATTTCTCATGGATTAATATTTAATAATGATCTGTGTTGACAAGTACCAACGAAAATTTAGTATTACAAAGTACAATGATAAAAAAAGGGATCACTCTCAACTCTCCTTATTATATCCTTAACACATTTGTTATTCGTAGAATTTGAATTCTCACAGTACAAATATACACAATAGAGATAAGTTGTTGTGAGAGTCCATTAGATATATGAAAATTGACTATTTGTTGTTATTATATCACGTTTTTGAAAATTTACCGAATATTTATGGTCTCACTTAAATTTTATAAACAACATGAGACATCTACTAATAAAATATTAATTTTTAAAAAAATTAAGTCTCCTAATTTTTTGTAAATTTTATATTAATATCTTGCTTAAATAATATGAGATAATTCTTGCATTGTTTGTTCCTAGTTGTTAGTTGTGACCTTTGAGTTAATCAAAACCCTTAATTTGTTGTCATCAAACAAAAGCATAAGCGAATAAATTGACTACATGCCTATTCCTTCGGTAACTGTTGGCCCTTAATTTGCCAGCAATTGTAGGTGATCCAATCTAATTATTAGTGAAACCTCCTTTATAATAGCCCAAAAATTCTAACAATAAAAACAAAAATTGCCTATTTCGTAATCATCGGAGCATTGGATCTTATTGACAAAACCAATGGGTTGATCTCTGTGGACACAGAATAAGATTTAATTTCTTGAAATGATATATATATAATGAAAATTAACTTTTTGCCTAATATAACAAAAGGATTGTGTTTTAGTAAGATACAAATAACACTTTTAACTCCCAAATCCATCACTACCGCCATTGTTGCAACGAACTGTTCTTCCTGCAACGAAGAACAAGGAACAGAAATTGAAAGAGAAGCAGAGCACCTTCTTTCGCTATGTCAGAAAACAAGACTCTCTAATTGAATTAGATGACGTAACTCCATTAAAGAGTGTTTTAATTGCAATCGTCATTACTTCCAACCAATTCTTTATTATAATCTCAAGAACTTTCCAATCCATCTAATTAATACACTCTTTGGCATAACCAGATGAGATCATACACTCAGCAATAGATCTCAAATCCGACATGGCAATTGAAGAAACCTGTTCAACTTCTGAGATTGAATTTCCAGCAGCTCGAATTTCGCGATGATGATCTTGTGGAGACTGATTCAGGATCCAAATAAGCTCTGATACCATACAAATAAATGAAAGAACTGAGAAAGTGAGAATGGAAACTAAAAATGAGAAAGTGAATTGTATTATTGTATGTAACATGTACATACAAATTTGTATGTAACATGTACATTCACATACAGGTTACATACAAATAAATTTGTATGTAACCTGTACATTCACATGAAATACATTGTATTATTTGTATGTTATTGTTGTTTTGAACAGCGTACATACAAAATGTGAATGTACAAGTTACAAACAAAATGTGAATGTACAGGTTACATACAAAATGTGAATGTACAGGTTACATACAAAATGTGAATGTACAGGTTACATAAATGTGTATGTAACCTGTACATTCACATGACTTCTGTATGTTATGCATCAGTTCCAGTTAAGAATAATTAGTAATTGGTATCAAAGTCATAAATATAAATATAAAAATAATTATAAAAAATTGAATTATCATGAATTTTGTAAGCCTTACAAAATTTTCAGAAAATATTGTAAACTTTACATACTTATAAATCAAAGGAATGAATAAAAGAGCATTTTGATAAAAATCATATTTACTATCTAAGTGAAACTCACCGTTTTACTACCTAAATTTGCTATTTAAGTAAAATTGACAATTTTTAACATATCTTTAATATAATATATAGGTAATTCAATACACCGAATAATTAGTAGACTCCGTTAGAACTATGTGTTTGTTTTGGGTCAGCCTCCAATTAAGACGCCATCAAATCAACCGACATTTCAATTTATGCCCACAACCCAACCCAACCCTACCTAAACGAAAGATTAAAAAAAATAATAATAAAGAACTGCTCTCATTGTCCTCGTCAAGGCTTATAGTTATAGATTGGATTTCTTTGTAAAGGCTTTTTAACAATAATAGTATGACTTATAAAGTGATAATTTTGAACTCTTCCACAGTTCCACTAATGCAATATTAACAACTCACTCATGATACATAAATACATATGCATTATTCTTTTTACTAGCCAAGAGATATGTCAAGTAAAAAAAATTGTTTATTTCCATATTTAGTCCCGAAGCCTTGAAAATGCGAGTACTCACTTGGAAGTAGGAAAGAAATATATAATGACGCACGTAGAATCAGTTTGTATTCCTTCATTCTAAATTTTCATGGTGCTTTAATTTTATTTTAAACGATAATAATTGTGGTTCTAGATTGTGATTTGAAACGAAATAATCATAAATTTTGCAGCTTCTCTACTTCATACTCTCATCTAATTTAACTATAAATGATTGGGTATTTTTAGGGCTTTAAATTGTCTCCTTAAAAACGATAGAACATAGAGGCAAAACTGCTTAAACATATATATATATTTTTATTATACATAAATCGCTACCCGATGTTGTTTTTGCAATATTAATTGTTTTATAAATTTACCCTTGGTTGAACTTTAGTTCTCAGACTTTATCTCAAACTCCCAACTTCAACTGTCAATTAATCAATAATTTATTACGAAAAGTTAGATGATTGTGGGAAGAGTCCCAACACCAACTTCTCTCTCATCTGAACTCTATTGCATTTATGAAAATCTAAAAAAAGGCTTATGAGATCCGCAAGGAAGCAAAAATCAGAGGCAATCCAACAAAGGTTTGGACAACATCTTCTTTTCAAATTCCTTTGTTTCAATCCTGCATAAGCAAGTGTTTTAGAAACACCCATGCTTTATTGGATAGGTGAATTTGAAACACCCATAATTGTTCTATTTAAAAATAGACTTATAATGGTTATTTTTCTCTCCTTTTTAGATAAATTATTAATTTATTTTCATCCTAATTTTGACTAAAACTTAACTTTTTTTTCCTTAATTTATGCCATATAGATTTCTCGAAGACCATAATACAATTACCTTCACTTCCAAAAGTAAGCTTCAGTCCTACTAGTTCACTTCATCTTAAAAAACGTAGAAATAAAGGGGCATGTCTGACTAAAGAAGAGGTGGATGAAATACTGTAGTTTTTTTACTGAAAAATTGTGGGTCTCGCTTTTACTAATTTAGTATCCAAGCTCTACAAATTTTATATGCATGCCCAAAGTTATTTAGAGCATATAAAATCTATCTCTATTTTGATACGTAACATGTTATATGTATTACTAATTTATTATTATTTTTTATGTGACATATTATATTTACCTTCATTTATTTTGTAACATATTACATTAACTCTATATTTATATGCTATATTCATTTCTAGTAAGGTTGCGAACGATCTAGTAAGAATATAAGATATTATATCAAACTTTACCTATGAATGTATTATATTACATACTTTTATATTTGAATGTAACATTTATATATTATATCTATTTTTATATTTTAATTTACATCACCTTTATTTTATATATAGAATAATCAATTTTTTAATGTAATTTAATTTATAATGATCTACTATATCTAAAATGTTATTTTTTTCACTATTATATGTAACATATTATATATTCTTCTGTTAAATGTTGCATATACTTCTGTCGTTGTATGTAACATGTTATATATGTGTGTGTGTGTGTCGTTGTATCATGTATGTAACATGTGATATACCTATCCAACGAGGTCTCCAAAACTCCAGTAATATTGCCGAATCTCTAATGATGTCACCAACTGAGTCATCGGAGCTTCGGTCAGTTTATCAGCAGAGTTATCGAAACTTCGGTGTATTTATTTGTTAGCCCAAAAGAATATTTTAATAATTTTTATGTAATTAAAACTCACAATTTTAGATATATTTTTGCTAATTTTAAAAATATTAACTTACGATCTAAATATAAGTTATTTAGGCTTAAAGTTCAATTAATAGGATTAAATTGGGAATGAGTCAATGAGACGAGATTTAGTGCATTTTTCAAAACTATAGCTTGGATTCGGACCAGCAAGGCTCTCTTTATGGGCCTTAAAGTTAAGCCCATATTATGGGCTGGAGCTATTACACTCAAAAGCCCACGTTTTTTATAAAGTCCAAAAGCATCCACATATCCAAAAGACTTTTTTATCACTTGAAAAAACTTATATATGAATTAAATGCATAAGTATATAATATATTTTAATAATTTAAAAAAATATATAATTAAAACATACATATAATAGTTATTTACATATATAGGGCACTCTATATTCGAGCAAATTCATCCATATAAAACAATTAATAAATTAGTTATTTACATCATTCATGAACCTAAATTATATTAAAGTTTCCTTGTAGTTTGATGAATGCATAAATTTATCAATCTACAATTATAATCTAATTGATCCTTATTAGTAAGTGATTTTATAATTATTTCATTATTTTAAATTCTTAACTTTATATTCAATCAACAATTAAGATGTTACTTAATGTATATAAAAACAAGTAATTTAATATTAAATTACTTAATATATATATATATATATATATATATATATATATATATATATATGCTAGTTCTAAACATGTGTATTGCATGAATTTATTGAAATGTTAAAAATAATTTAATATTAAATTTTATTATAATTAAAATTATATATTGTTAATATTATCTTCAAAAATTAAGCATTGTGTTTGTGTTGCACGAAATTTATTAAAATGTGAAAAATAATTTACTATTAAATGCTATTCTAATTAAATCTATATTATTGTTATGAAATTAATTGATAAAAAATAATATTCAAGATAGAATTTTCGATAACTAAGGATTTTAAGGTGTAATTTAAATTTTTATATATTAATAATTAGTAATTATAATAATGATAAGATATGATGATATAACCACAAACACAACATCAAATTAAGGGTGATAATTTGTATCATAATTTGATTAATCGAATATAGGCCTATTCCAGCCCAACTCAAATATCACGAAAAAAGAATTGGGTTAAGACAAACCCATTATTCCAAAATAAAATTTAAAAAAAAAAAACAAAAAAAACAAAAGATTAAGTTAAAATTAAAACAATTTTTCATCTCTTTTATAATATATTAATTATTTTTCTTCCATTTTTTTTGAAAAATAAACTGATAATCAATAAATAGTTATAATTTTTTTTTATTTTGTCACAATATTATGTTATATTCTTTGATGTTAATGCATTTAGTATTTAAATCTACTTAACTCTTTAAAAAAAACATTATTCATCTTTAATTTTAATTAGCATTATAAAATCTCTATTTTTAAATCAAATATTAGCTTTTAAAGTAAAACTTCAAACATTTTATCAGCATGTGTTGTGCTATTTTCTTTTCAACTAGTTTATTGTCTTGAGAATTATGTATTATGTAATGTCAAAATTCTATTATTATGTATATATAAAAAAGTTATATTCTCTTGTGACATTTTAAGTTACTTGAACTCTTCATTTTTGGTAAATATATTTGTTTAATCTATCCATTTTTATTTGTTTTGTTTAGTAACTAAAAGAAATTTAATTGGGACTTGACAGTTCTTTATTTTAACTGTTTTTTATAAGATCACGACGGCCTCTAACTTTTGTATGAGTAAGGTTTGATGGTATTTACCACTTAATTAATTTAGAAATTAACTTCTTGCTTTAGTAATTACTTTTTTCTCTTCTATTTATCTATTTATTTTTTATTATTTTATGTAATGGTGCTTGAATTTTAATCATTAAATATATATTTTTAATAAAAAAAAGTCATATTAACTAAAAAAGAAAATGTAATTAACAATTCGAATTAGTTTAAATCAACTCATTTGTGTTTGAATTGAGTTCAAAAATATTTCCTTTTTTTTGTATTAAATTTTAATTGAATTAAAGTTAAAATAATTTAGACTGGATTAGTTTTTTATATTCACTCAAAACTAACCTTAACTTGCTCGAATTACTCCTACTACACCAAAGCCCAACTTTCTTTTTTGTTCGTTCCTTTCTTTTCAACAAGGAAAATGAAATCGTCAACCTACCATCAAATTATATGTATTAAACCAAAAATCTTTATTTTTCTCTTTTTATCAATATAGCTATTCTGAATTCTGATTCCAATGAAAGGAAGAAAAAAATGAAGAAGAAGAAGAAAAAAAGAGGAGCTCCTCAAACATTCACGTCATCAGAGATCGAAATGAAGATAGAATCGTAGAAAAGGGAAAAAGGAAAAGGAAAAAAGGAAAAAGGAAAAAGTGGAAAGTTCAAATAATTTAAATGAAAAAAAAGTTAGCTGAAATATTATCTTAGAGGCAATTGTGTATTGGCACTTCTGTATTTGCAAATGCTTTTCACGATAAAGTGAAAATCTTTATAGTAGATTGTTACTTCCTTACGTTTAAGTTATATATTCAATCTACGTTACCATTTAAGTTAAAAAAAAAAAAAAAAAAGTGTTAAAGTTGTTTCTAAAAATTTAAGTTATTAAGATAATGATCAACATTAATTATTTAAATTTTTGATAGAGTTAGTAAATAATAAATATATAAATGTATAATTGATTTTCTTTTTAATAGCTTAAGTTCATGAAAAAATTGATATCTGAACAATTCATAACAGTAATAATCTTTTATTTTGATAGCTACCGGCGACGGCTTGATCATTAATGGAGTAACATCAAACTTTCCTCCATTGCTATATAAATAGTAGTGCTATACTGCTATAAATTTGCACAACTCTTTATATATATAAATAAAACTATCATATTATATTTAATATTAATATGATTATTAGATTAACAATTAGCTCCGGTTTCCAAATTCCAATTACCGTAATCAATAAATGAATCCTTTACGGGTATTTTTTTACATGCAAACAATTTTAAACGTAGTAATTGTCTCCTTAAACGATCGTTGATAAGCACATGATTCATATGTTTACTTGTTATTTTAACACTAAAATAATTGGATTGAATACCTTATAAGCCATTTTGTTTATGTTAATAAATTAATTTAGTCATGTTATTTTTTCATAATATATATAAGTCACTCATTTTTAAAAATTATAACATATAAATCACTTTAATCTTCGTACTCTCATTAAAAATTAATAAAATATTATATTTAATGCAGAAAAAAATGTATGACTCTTTTAAAAAACATAATGGATATTTTGAATTAATAAACTAAATCTTTAGCCCTAAGTTCCTTTCTTGCAACCCCCCTCCCAAACAATTCTCATTTCTTTTATGCCACACACATCTTTTGATTCTATTTGAAATTGAAGTCCGTAAATCAAATAAGAATGAAATGAATTTCTTTCGAGTCAAACAAAAAGATATTCTCCAAAAAAACTGTTTTCATTTTCTTCATGCCCATAAAAATAGTTTGAAATTTTCTTGCTATACTACAAGATGAAAAGATGTTTTTCCTTTCGATAGTTTTTTTGTTTGATAGAGGAAGTAATAAATAGATGAAAAATAGAGCACAAGAAGAATAAGGGAATGAAAATAAAGTTAAAAATTTCAGCTTATAATAAAAGTTTAAATGATAAAAATGAGAGAAAGATAGGTTGGTAATGGAAAGAAACATATAAAATGACATTTTTGCCCCTAATTAAATATGGTCTTAAATGAGTAGTTGCTTTTAATAATAAAATATTAATGTTATTGTTTAAAATATGACTTATATGTCCTAAATTTTCAAATAATTTATATGTACCATACACAAGTTATATGATTAAAGTGTCTCAATAACATAAACAAAATGACTTAAATAACGAGTGACTCTAAATAATTTTTGTCACTTTAAATAACTTTTATCAACTTTTTAAGGAAAAAAAACTTGTATATAATATATTGTATGTTTCCTATAAATCTGGATTATTAATATTATCTATGTGTTATGTGTATTATTAATTTTCAATTTATAAAATTTGATGGTTAAAATTTATACGTTTCATCATGTAACATAAATAACAATTATATACAAAATTTTCTCTTTTTTTAAGCCGCTTGCATGTTAGATTAGTTGTGTTACATTGAACAACTCGCCCAAATGGGTAAAAAAAAATTGGACTGTGTTAATACATAATTTAAGTCTACATTTTTGGAGCAATCTATAATCAAGGGTTAAAAATTGAAGTACTTGTTTTCTGATCTAACTTTAATCACATAATGTAAGTTAAAAATATGCAAAATTTACCATGTAATTTGAGTTAAACATATTTAAAAGGTTATATAGTTAAAAATAAATGCAACTGTTTTGGTGAATATATAACATTTTATTTTACTTTACTTTCGAAAAGTCAAAATAAATTATAGTAAATTAATTTATAGTACACCATGTCAACTGGTCTAAGAAGAAGCCATAATGCCACCTTCGACATGACATGAATTATGTCTAATTTTGGATCACCTTTATGAATACCAAAATAGTCCTCGTTTAATTTTTTTCTCTCTTCGACCCAAAAAATTATTCCCGTTTATTTTGTTTTTCTAGGAAGTAATACGGTGTAATTGTTTGTTTGTTTGTTTTTTTTTTTTTTCTTATCCTGTCCACCAACAAACAAACAAAGAATATGCTTTATATAAGTCTCTAGGCCTTTAGCTACCTTTTTATGCTTTTGATCGTTAATTGATCGGTAAATTTTTTTTTTTTTTTTTTTTTAACCTATAGTAGTATAGTACAAAAAACTATGAAAGGTGAAAATTTGAAATTTATTGAAGCAAATTTAATATTTATAGATAGTACCGTCTGTATTTTTCTCTCCTCTTTTTTCTCCCCTTTTTTATTATTATTATAAAAAAAATAAACATATATTTTTTATTATAAAAATTTAAAATAAAATTAATTAAATAATTATATACTATAAAGAATTAAAAAATAAGAGATATTACGAAGGCCAAGAAAACCATGCAACACATGCTTACTATTATTGCATAAAACATCATGATTTTGACGAAAACCCTGAAGCAAATATTAATTTGACTTTGAAGCAATTAATTGCATTTCTTTGGCGTGAAAGATTCTATCATCACCAAACCCATAACACTATGATTAATTGCTCATAAAAAAAAAAAAAAAAAATCGTGATATATAAAATTAAAGAAAAATCATGATATATAAAATGCCTTCGGAGATGAACTATTATCAAAACATTTTTAACGGAATTTAAAATTGTTCATAAAAATAAACATTCTTTAATGAGTGAGCAATATTTAGGTTAAAAAATAAAAAATTTGACATGAAAAATGTTTTTTTTTAAAAAAAAAAAAAAAATAATTGTCGATAAAATAACTTCCATTAAAAGAAAAAGAAAAAAGGGAAACAAAGCAAAAGCTTCAAAAGAAAAGGCGCTCTCTCATTCTTTCCCTCTAATGTCAGTGATGTCAAAGAATACAAATTGATATTTTAGAACCCAAAAGGAATCAAAACAAGTCTCAAAGTGCATCTGAATTTATGCGTTGAAGGTGACGGCCTAACACAAGCAGTCAACCACGCATTATCTATACATCATCATCATCATCTTGTCCAGCCTCTCTTCTTCGCTCTATTTATTCTCTCAAAATTACTTGCCATTTTTTTCACACAAATAGAGGGAAGAAAATGAGTGTCCCGCATTCCCAAGATTGCATTTTGATCCCAAACTTTCTTTTATTTATGAAGAGGCCAGGTTTCTCTTGAATTTGGACAAATTGATTCTATTCATCATTTTGTAAAATTTGATTGCTTCACACTCTGCCATCATCATGTAAGTGTACTGCATGTGTATTCATTTGAATTTCTGCCCACTTAATTTACTTTTCTTCTTATTCATCATTAAATATTTTTTCTCCTTTTGAATTTATTGAACCTTTATAATTCATAATTTTCTCATATTCATCATTAATTAATCTTTTGTGACATTTCATTTTATAAATCTCATATATCCTTCTTAATATTCATGTTCAAATTATGGGTTAATATATATATATATATATATAAAGGACTTCAGTTGAGCATCTTAAAGACTTAAAGCAATTCATGTGTACAATGAAGGAATCATCTAATTGCTTGATTGAAGTGCCTTCTTTTTCTGCACTCTATAACCATCTACACAATCCAAACTCACCCTTCCTTTTACCACAAAAACCAAAATATATTGAGGATATAATCGTGCTTAATGAAAGGAAAAAAAAAAAAAACATACAAAAATACTAAAGAGTTCAGGAGAAAAAAATATTCCGGTATGAAGAACACTTGCATCAGGAGAAAAATGCTTGAATTACACGCATCCGAAGAATTATAACAGAAATGAGAAAATAAGGTTCTTTTTCTCTGTTTTAATTCTTCATCAAAGGTGTCATGTGCGTCCTAATTTATAATTTAGGGGTTTAATTGGATTATATGCATTTGAAAATATAGAATGAAAAAAATAAGTGTGAACTCTTTATTAAAAAAAGCTAATTAAGTTAATTTATATAAATTATAATATGCTATTCTAACTTTATTTATTTAAGCAAGTTTAACTCAGTCAAAAGTTTCACACCTGAAAATGCAGTTTTTTTGTTGCGGACAACACAGTAACAATTCTCACAAACAGATCACAAAAAAATATTTTTAAATTAAATAATTTTTAATTTATATATATTCAATTTTTTCACGATATAAATAAATAACAAATTAGTTACAAATAATTTAATTTTCATAATATTAATAATATGTGAATTTTTTATATATATTAAAAGCGCCTTAAATATAGCCCCAATTTCATTTTATTTTTTCTTATCTTTCTTTGATTTTATTTAATTAAAAAAAATATTTACAACTTACATATACAATTTTAAAATTTATTAATATTATATGTGATTAAGTCACATAATAACTGATACACATTTTTGTATTTAACAATTTATTTATTTAATAATTATTCTATCTCGTATAATTTTTTATACTTAAATTATATTTTAACACATAACAATAAATGTGATATAAAAATTGTTAAAATTATAGATATAATAATAATAACAACAACACTAATAATAATAATAAATAAAATGTTAAATAGCTTACATGTTTGAATATTATTGTTTATATATAGAAAAACAAGTGAGGTAGGTTAATTTGTTCTATAATTTGCTATTTTTTAAGTACATTGACAAATAAAATAAGAGTGCAAAAGTCATTAATATTTTAGTAACATATATAATTTTATTTCAAGTTTATGTATTATTCTAAAACTTTCAATTATTTAAACATTTCCTATTTTTTTAGTTTTTTCTTTTTCAATTTACTAATTTCTATTTACCATTTTAGCCAAAATCTTTAAAAATAATTACTATTGCAAATTTTAGTAAACAATCATTTTTATTCTGGTTTTAAAATATTTTAAGTAAACATAACAAAAAAAAAAAAAATTCTTATTGTTTTTCGGTTCTAATAATTTCTAATTCATTGTTCTTCTCATTGCTTTTAAATTTTATTAAAGATTAGAAAATTTATCTTTAATTAATAATACATTTTGAAATATTTAAATATGTGTTGAAATTAAGGCCACTATAACGTTTCAATTATTTTTAATAAAATTTTAGCTAGGTTATTTTCAATTACAACTAACAAATATTATTAAATAGGTAAAAAAGTATTACAACAATTTAGATTTTTATTCCAATAATAATTATTTATTAATGATATATTTATTTAATAATAATAAAATTAAAATGTAATTAATTATAAAAATATAATATATAATTATATATTTTTTATTAAAAAATATTAAAAATAATTATGTTAATATCATTATTTATAATAACATAGTTATTAAACAAGTAGCAAAAGTGCCTTGCACGTGCTCCCATACCTAGTGGTTAAAAAAATATGAACAAACATCCGGCAATGGAAAAAGGTTCGTGTAGTTTTGTTATCACGTGGAAATAAATATTTTAATCTTGTATTTTTTATTTATTTAAGTTAGTTATTTTTAGTCCTATTATTTATAAAAATTGAGTCATTTATAAAATATTTATTATACAATATTAAAAATTATGAATGTATAACTTCTGTACCATGTACTTGGTTATAAAATTTGATCATATAATATAATATAAAAATAGTACAGTTGTGTAAAATTCTTTTAGCACCAAGGTGTGGGTTTGAACTAAATTGAACACTTTTTTTTTTGTTAGTATAAGTCTCATTAATCAAAATCTCAATGTACATCAAGTGATGAATTCTAGTTTGAGATACACATCCAAACATTAAAAGGCACATCAAAATAAAACCAATATTCCTATGAAAAAATATGTGAAAGAGGTCACATAATAGTGGTGAAACATGAGCAAATAATAGCTCCTTCAAACGACCCACCTCTAACAACAATAATAATTTGGGAAGTGAATGCCAAGAATTATACTCAAAATAATAAGACACATCCTTGTGGTTGATCTTTAGAATTTGATCACCCAAAATACTCATAAATTTTTGAGACATTTCTACAACCCAACTGGCCGTAACAAAAAGACAACCACAACTACAAGCAACAACAGATAACAACAACAAAACACCTATGAGCTTTTAAAACCACACAAACTATAGGACAAAATCACACACACAACAACAGCCTTATTAAAATTAGCAAAAACTAAAACAAAGCACCTAGGTGGAACCACACCAGCAACGGATCAAACGGTTGGACCACCGACTATGGCATCAAAGCAAGTGAGGAGGTGTAGAAGAACACAATGCTACCGCAAAAGCCACCTCCTTCACTCAGGCTCACAAATAACCGGAGCCAAGTAACACCATAATCACGGCAACGAAGCCACCAGAAAACACCACCTGCTGGAGAGGAAAGACAAAACGCCGCCACAATCCCTCCTAGCCACCTACGGCAACTGAAAAGTAGGCCACAACGACCACTGCAAAGCAGCCACCAAAACGTACCCTCGTGAAACGTAGCCAAAACAGCCATGCAAGGAGCAACGAAAATATACTACCACTCCAAAATTAGAAAATGAAAGACTGGCCTATGGCCAAACGACTCGCCGTCGGCAAACCACCAATAAAAGAAACTCTAGGGAGCGACAAGAGATTTCAAGAGGAGAGAGATGAGAGAAAAATAGGTATAAAAAAATATATGTTTAATTAAATTGAACACTTAACTTAGCCTGTTTACATTTGCATTATTAAAATTAAGAAAAGTGTTATAAATATCCTTAAATTAGTTCATTTATATTGTTTGATCTCTTACATTATAATTAATTTCATTTAATCTTTTAACAATAGAAAAATAAGTGAATTAAGAAAAAAAAAATATTATTTTAGTATTTGAAAAATAATATTTTAATTTAAAAATTATTAAAATAATGTGTTTGGTCATTAATTGGCATTTTTTTCTAAAGCTAAAAGATTAAAGAATGTCACTTATAATCTAAATAATCAAATAATAAAAACGGTCTACTATAAGAGATCTATATGGCTGCACTCCCTACAAAATTATGTATTTTTATTTTTTCATTTATCTAAAATTAAAAATATATATTTTAAATATAATAAAAATATAAAATAAATTTAATGTTGATTTGAATATATTTTTATAATAAAATTATTTTTATATATGAGAATATTGTATAGAACAAATTACATATTATTTTAAATTTAAAATATTTATAATTAATTTTATTCGACTATATTATATAAATTGACACTAAATATTATAAAAACTAATTATAATATTATTTATTACAGTATAATTTAATATAATTATATTTAAAATAATTAATACAGTAAACATTCCATAAAATTTTATCCCTTATTAAAGACTCAATTTTAAGGATTAAGAGAATAAAAATATTTATTTTAATAATTAGAAAACTAAAAGTAATTACTTTTTATAAGAACGAGATTGACAGTTCCTAATTTAGAAAATGATAGCGACTAAAATACTCACAGAAAAAGTTGGAAGCTTTGGTACCTTACATCCTAATACACAATAGGACGTCCCATTATCTTGGTTAGATAAATATAAAGGATTGGTCGAGTTGGTAGAGTATAAGTTTTGAGTGTTATATTAAGTATGATTTAGAATTTTTGCTGCACTTTTTTTTAGGAAAAATATAAAAAGAACTTAAAAAAAAAATTGAAAAGTCATTCTAGAAGACAATTTATTTATTTATTTTTTAGAAGACAACTTGTTTTAAATCAACATATTTTTTTCTTCTTCGAATTTTAAACTAACAATTCTGACTACAATTTCGAATATTGGCGTATAAATGAATAAGACATGAAGAACCTTCCTTTTTGTTTGGCTTTTGCTGGTTTGCAATTTCCACTGGGTTATTATTATTATTATTTTTTAATGGGCACCAATAAATACAAAATAATGAACATAAGGACCTTAAGTACAATTTTTAACTTATGTGTGTGTTTTCCTTTAGAAAAATTAAAGGTTATATCTTTTTTTCCCTAAAAATTCACTTTACTAAAGTTATGTTTATGGTGAATAGGTGGGATCAATTTAACTGATCAAAGTTGTAAGGAGGAATAATAAACGTGGAATTTCGTTGAAGTGAGAAATGGAGAGCAACGAGAGTGGTGTAATGTTGAAAGAAGAGTCATGGTTTAGTCAATTCAGAACTGGTTATAATCCATTGATGGCTAGATATGTTTATGGTTTTATGTTTTTAGGCTCCAATCTCTTAGCTTGGGCTGTTCGTGACTATGGCAATAGTGCCTTAATTGAGATGAAGAGTAAGATTCTCCCACCTTCAACCTCCTTTATTTTTTATATTTGGTAATATTGTTTTCAAGTAACTTTGATTACTGCTTTGTTTTCTTAAGCATTATGTTATTTGTAGTTTTCAGTGCCTTTTTAGGTTAAGTTTAATGGTATTACTTGTTACACAATCTTAGACAAATTTTTATGTATCAGTATCATCAAAGTCTCATAGATGAAAATTTCCTCTTCTTTTTTTTTTTTTATAAATGTTCTTGTGTTCAATGGATAATTTACAAATTATGCTGCTGAGATTGAGTTGATGTGGATTCAGGACTAAAAGGATGCCATGGAGTGCGAGATTGTTTGGGTGCAGAAGGAGTTTTGCGTATTAGCTTGGGTTGCTTTGTATCCTTTCAACTCCATCAATTAACCTTTAGTTTTTGTTGTCATTGGTATCTAAAAGAAGCACAATTTTATGTCTTGTCTTGAACTCTTATTATTAGTGCCAAAGTAGTGAAGCATAAACATGTTGAAACAGAGAAAATTTTGGATTTATAGTTGTTTGTATATGTTCATGTTTCAAATTGTTTACTGGATGGTATCAGAGTTGTTATTCTTAACACTACAGCAGACATTTTATTTCATTATGTTTCTAACAACGGTTGGCACATCAAAGCTAAATGGGCGGAGAGATTCTTGGCAATCTAGATGGTGGTCTGTCAAGATTGTCCTTTGGATTGCTTTGACAGTTATTCCATTTCTACTACCTTCTACCATAATTCATCTATATGGTTAGTCTAATCCAGCTTTCCAAAAACAATTTTAGGTCCTTGTGTAAATGAAGAATCTTTACCGTGTTTAAAATTTTTGCAGGGATCATTGCGCATTTTGGTGCCGGGTAATCTTCAATCCGTTTGTTTCACACGCATGCGCACAAGCACATATTTCTGATTCCTGTCGTCTCACCGTTTTTAATAATATCTCTCACTATAATTTTAAGTTTCATCTAAGATGTTTGTTCTTTCTTTAAACTTATTGAGAGATACTACTATATTCATGTTGTAAAGCTTCTAATAATGCTTTTCAGGGTGTTTCTTCTAATTCAACTAATAAGCATAATCAGTTTCATCACGTTGCTGAACGAGTGGTTTCAATCAAAAAAATATGCAGAAAAATGGTAAGACCTAGTTTGGAAAAATTCAATCTTGATCTTTGTTTGTTTTTTGAATAATTGGTTAACATGATTGTAATAATCATGTTTTATCATATAGTCCAGGTAGGTTACAGCATAACTCTTTTAGTTATCTCAATTAGAGCATTTTAGTCCCTAGTTATTTTTTTATGTTGTCTCTAATTAAAAATAACGTCTTCACTGCAGCCACATTCATGTGATGTTACTTGCAACCGCTGCATATGTGGTTTGCTTGGTTGGGATCATCATGATGTACATTTGGTACGCCCCGGACTCATCTTGCCTCCTAAACATATTCTTCATTAGTTGGACATTAGTACTTCTCCAACTCATGACCAGCGTTTCTCTCCACCCAAAAGTAAGCTCAAACTTTTTTTTTTTTGTGTGTTAAACTATAAACGATGTGTTGATCAATCTCTCGACATTTAGCAATTTTTGGAGAACATGGTGTCATAGTAGATGGCCTTGTGTCCAAATGACTCAAGTTTCTTTGGAAAATTGGTGATTTATACACTCTAAACATTGTGTTTTCACGTTCCTACATGATTTAATGTGAGTTGCGAATTTTTGTCCGAAACAGGTAAATGCTGGCATCCTGACTCCAGGGCTGATGGGACTTTATGTGGTATTCATCTGCTGGTGTGCTATTAGAAGGTACATTCGTTTTTTGTTTGTGGCCAGCTATGCTTGAATTTTCCCTTTCAGTTGATATTGTTAATACCCATGAAAAAAACCCAATTCCTTTGAAACTTGATGTATATGTTGTTGTCTTTGCAGTGAACCACCTGGAGAAAATTGCAACAGGAAGGCTGAAGCTTCAACAAAAACAGATTGGCTCACTATCATAGTAATACTGATTTCTTATTAACCTTTTTAAGTTTTGAAGTACTTGCATTTTTTTTTTGAACTCAGTAGTTGAACCTTTTCAATTTTGTTAGCTTCAGCTATCAGATCGTGTATTTTTAGGTTTTGCACAATTTACATGTTCTCCTAGCCCTTTTATCTCTTTTTTTTTCGCCCTTAGGTGATAATGGTTGTCTTGTCTGCAGAGCTTTGTTGTTGCTGTATCTGCTATGGTCATTGCAACTTTTTCAACTGGTATAGATTCCAAATGTTTTCAGGTTTGTTATATTTTTCGGAACCTTTTGAACTAATATACACCATTTTTTCTTTCAACTTACAAGTGAAATTTTTCCTAAATTTCCACTTTTTAGCTAGAACATTTTTTTTTTCTCTTCACATATGCCCACTTTTTGCTTTAGAAGCTGTTAGGTATGAGTTCCCTTGAACCTGTCATGCACTGTGATCTACCGGCTCACCGCGTGAACAGTCTCAGTTCGTCGGGAGGTCACCGGGGCACGACTCACTCAGGCTATGACCAGGTAGTAATACCACCCTTCAAAGAACTTCCCACTGGCCTAGTGGAGTTCTGCCTAACAATAAGGCGCCTTATTGTTAGGTATGGGTTCCCTTGAACCTGTCATGCACTGTGATCTACCGGCTCACCGCGTGAACAGTCCCAATTCGTCGGAAGGTCACCGGGGCACGACTCACTCAGGCTATGACCAGGTAGTAATACCACCCTTCAAAGAACTCCCTAGTGGCCAACTAGAGTTCTTGCCTTACCCAAGCTTCGAACTTGGTACCTGGCCCTTAAGTACCCAAGTTCCATGAAGCTGGTACCAACTTGGGTACTTAAGGGCCAGGTACCAAGTTCGAAGCTTGGGTAAGGCAAGAACTCTAGTTGGCCACTAGGAAGTTCTTTGAAGGGTGGTATTACTACCTGGTCATAGCCTGAGTGAGTCGTGCCCCGGTGACCTCCCGACGAACTGGGACTGTTCACGCGGTGAGCCGGTAGATCACAGTGCATGACAGGTTCAAGGGAACCCATACCTAACAGAAGCTACTTGCAAAACTGTATATTTGGGTATAAATTGGACATATGTGGAAGATTTCATGTTGTTGCTAGAATGTGGGCATGTACGTCAATCACACTCGATGTTTCGTTCAAAATGCACCTAACATAGGCTGCAGTGCAGGAAGGATGAAGCACGGTCTGAAGATGATGTTTCATATGGTTATGGCTTCTTCCATTTTGTTTTTGCAACTGGAGCAATGTATTTTGGAATGCTTTTGATTAGTTGGAGTACAAACCATAGCATGAGAAAGTACGTTCCCCTCTCATTTTACGATTGTAACTATTAAAATTACAAATTTACTCAATATGTTCCTAAACCTTTAAAGTTGAATTCCTTAAAAACATCCAAGTAAAATCCTAGTTTATAAGAAATACGGGATGCCTCCAAAATTTCGAATTTGGTCTCGTTTTCGTTACATCTCCAATGGTTTTTTTCTTGATGAAACAAAGTTATTTCCTTGTTTTTCAACAGGTGGACAATTGATGTAGGCTGGACCAGCACATGGGTGAGAGTAGTAAATGAATGGCTTGCAGTCTCTGTATATTGTAAGCACTTCCTTAACAAAACCATGCTTAAAATTGTGCAGGAAAATCGTATGAGTTAGAGGTTTATTGTCACTTCAGTTTACAAATTTTGATTTTCGGATGGCATGAGAAAGAAAGGAACAAGACTTCGTTTTATTCTTAGCGCATGTTTGCAACTGCTACTTTTTTTAGGCTTCAAATCACATTTAGCAATTTATAAGAGAATTGCTTTCAAAGTTTTGAAAACCATTATTTGTGTAGAGAAATAACTTTAAATGCATGCTCTAATGCTAAAATAATTACTCCTCTAAAATTTTTACCCAAATTCCTTGATATTTATCTTGAAAGTGCTTTAGACTTTATTTGAAACCACTTCCATCAAAATTACTTGTCTACTACTACTAAGAGAAGCATATCCAAACAAACCTACACTTTAACATGAATTTGTATTTGCAGTGTGGTTGATTGTGGCTCCTATAATCTGGAAGCACAGACAAACGGGTGAATCTGTATAAGAAACATATATTTTATTACCCTTCTGTGATTGCTTCACATTCATAGCGTTGTGAACTGAACAACGTAAAGCTCTGCAGTGCCAGACTGCAACAAAAACATGCATAATTTTATCGTCTCACTCTCACAATGAAAATACACTAGATGGTCATGGAGATTTGGAGGGCCAGTCCAACTATGAAGATTTTCATTTCAAGCTATATATATGGACTGCCTAGATTACTTGAAAATATGTGTTCATCAAATTTGTAAAATGAGTTAAATGTCGATAAACTTATTCTCATTATTCATGACAAAGGCTCCTGATAGGTTCTACCCTCTCTGGTTTATTTAACGTTTGAAGTTTGAGCATGTTGTACTATTATTAGCCACATTGAGTTGATTTTCAAAGAGTGAATAATTTTAAAGTAACGTGTTTTTTTTTTTACGCCAAAAAGTTCTAGTTATAAAAAAAAACTCTTGGATTCTTCCTATTATTAATTACTTGGAAATTGAAAAGAGAAAAGAGAAAAAAAAAATGTGATAAAAAAAATCATTAGAAAGATAAATTTATTTATTTTAACTTAATCGAACAACATCAAGTTTTATTATATAAAGATAATTCCTGACCTCGTGAACAGGTAATAATTAAGTAAAAAAAAAATCGATTTTTTAAATTTCTATTTATAGACAAAACCGATTCTATAAAAATATATTGAAATAGCAGAAACAAGTAAAAAAAAAATTCTCAAAGGCCATAAAATTAAGAAACAATTAGGAGCAATACGAAAGAGAGTGAGAAAAATGTAAGAGGATCATGAGATTTAATAAAGAAAATTCAAACGTCTAGTGAACTTTACTGACAACCTAGAAAAAAAAATTATGCTTGTAGGACTAAGAAAGATACTCAACTCCCAGCAAAATTCAAGATACAAAGTGTGAAACTCTTACGTGATAACGTTAAAAGATTTGAAATAGATGCATCATGCATAAGAAAAAAGAATGGAGTCACTAGACATTAAGGGCCTCATATTGACAAACAATTCACAACGAAACCAATTGGCAATTTGGTACCATGGCCAAACCTAAATAAAATAATAATAATAATAATATAATAATATGGGACCCCCACAATATTCCCTTTCTTATATACTCGTCCTCTCAATACCTCTCTTTTGTTTTTGTTTCACCATTAACAATTTTACATGGCTTGGGTGCAGGAATGATCCCAATAAATCACAATAGAGACAAGCATTCCAACTTGGAACTACACCGATACGAAAACCAAAACTTCATGCCCCGCAAAATTTGACTGACAACAATAAACAAGCAACGAGACTATGCTCCTTCAACACACAAGCTCAGACTGTTTTATTTTTTTATTATTATATTTTTTTTACATTTATCCAAATGGGTTTCCTCCGACAGACGAGAAAGGACTTGGGGTTGTAAGTGCCGAGAATCTACCAGCAAATTGTTGATCCACACTTAAGGAGCCAAAAGCAGCCTCCTCAGCTTCTATGCTCCCAAATCCTTGTTGTCTGCAAGTTATTATAAATTTCAAAATAATAAATATTAAACCTAAAAATGGAGATTTTATCTTCAAACAAGAAGATAAAAACAAATCAGGTCCAACCATGTTATTAAAAAAAATTCTCCAACAAAAACTTCCTCTTTTCTGCCCTTTTATTTCTTAATTTACAGGTCTTAAACGTTATTCTGAACAACTAAACGCATGACATCTTTAAATAGTTACCCGTAAGGTGGTGAGTTGCTAAGAACTTGTTGCCCCATGTAGGCCCCTGAGATTTTCAAACAAAAGTTCAGCACAAAAATAAAGCATATCAAAACAGGAAAGAGGAGGGGGAAAAGAAAGCCTATGGTAGTAAACAAGATAATACGTGGAGGCATTGCTGAAGCATAAGAGGGTGCTTGTGGAGGCATTGCTGACGCATAAGAGGGTGCTTGTGGAGGCATTGCTGACGCATAAGAGGGTGCTTGTGGAGGCATTGCTGGATTATATGGTGACGACTGTGGCATCCATGTCGGCGATGGTGAACCAAGGCTGGAAGTACGCATAAAACCGGACTGTGGTAGTGCATTTGGTAGAGTAGATTGAAGGGAAGCCATAGAAGGAAACTGCAGAACAAGAAGCATGCACATGAATTACACAGAAATACATTGAGCAACCAATAGATTAATTACCCAAAAATTTCCATCTTAAAAAGAGTTCAACTTAAAACAAATTAGTAACAACCATACCAGCATTCACAATTATTATTTTAAACATGGACACTTTCAATTCATCCAATTCTACTTTTCCTTCATTTCAAATATCAGCTCAAAGATGACAAGTGCACTCCATTTCGGATCTCTACCAGTTAGTTTAATTCTACTTCTATATGTTCTAATACCTACTCAAACTGTCTGATCAATACCTGTACGTATGTACATACTTATATCAAGAATATCGGCATTGAGAACATGTTTAAGAGTAAGTGGATATTTCCTCTTTGAACAAACATTTATATATAAATGGGTCAGTATTGTAAAAAATTAAATAGTTCAAGAACGGTGAAAAGTATTGGGATTACATACAATTGGTGCTTGAACTGGAGAAGGTTCACTGTTGACATCAAATGGGTTGGTTGTCTTTACTGACTGCTGCAAAGTAGGCATGGACTGTAAAACGGACAGAGATTAAGAATATGATTTATAGTGACTGTTAGTAAAACAAGTTATTGTACCAAGGTCATTCACTTCAAAATATCATGAGTTACAATACCATTGCAGTATTATATTGCATGGAGAACCCCATACCACCAGGTGGACTCATTTGCCACCCAGGAACTGTTGCAGGAAAGGCTGAATAGGTGGCAGTAAAAAGATCCTGTAGAAATCCATATTTAGTTCCAAATAAGCAGACTTACAAACAGACTTAAAAAGATGAAAGCTCAGCAAAGTGACAAGCTTACAGCTGGCAATTCCTTTCTTCCACTTAGTTTGACATCTGCAACAGCAGGTTGTGACCCAACATCAGATGTGAGCTCATTGGCAGATTTTGGAAAAGGTTGGCATGCTTGTGCAGTTGAACTACTCAGATAACCTTGCACACTCTGGCCAGGTGATGAGTTCCATGGCTGCCAAAATTTCCGAAGAATATCAAGGTAACAAAATCGCGTAACTGCAAAATACAATAACAAATTGAGATAACTGCCTAATAAACCTCACCTGAATACTTGAAGGTCCAGCAACTGGAGTAAATTGTTGTATAGTTGCCTGATTACTGGTAGAAGGGAATAGAGAAGGCTGCTGATGCTGAATTGTAGGCCCTTGCCCTGCTCCATAAATATTGACAAAGGAATTACCACCATTGACTGTCAATCCAGGGGCAGCAACTGAAGCAGTGCCTAGGGAATATGTTGATGAGTTGCTAGCTGATGCAACTGTGGGTGGATTATTTGTAACATGCACCGGTTGCCCTGAAGAAGGAACAAGGAAATCACCATTCGCTGACAATAATGTCATGATAGCTGTAGATGGAGTTGTTATGGAACCACTATTATTAGATTTACCAGTAATTCCAGAAGTATGAGCAGGAACAGGTGTCGAAATTGACAATTCTGACAATACAGATTCCAAAGGGTTCACATTACGAGTTTGAGTGACTGTTGTCTGTGAAAAAGCATCAAAGGACGCCCAGTTGTTATCATTGTTCGAACTCACTGGTTGTGTAGTGGATAAAGTTGCAGTAGATTGTTGTGCCCGAGGAACTGCTGCAGCTGGTGGAGGTTCAGGTTCAGAATCAAAATCAATTAAACTTCCAGCAGTCTCCAACTTAACTTCCACTGGCTTCTCATTGGTGGATCCCAAGCTACTAGAAGATGCAGCTCTCTGAAATTAAGCATTTGTAACGTAAGCCCATTTACAATAACATAACTAAGTTACTAAACATGCCTAATGCAAGATCAAGGAAAAAATGAACCAGTACAAAGGTAAGACAAAAAGAGCTTGCACAAAAAAGGTAAGAAAAGTGAAGCAAAGATATAGACACTGAGGAGATGGTGGAGAGACCTATAATTTTTTATATTAGCAAGGGATGAAGACAATGACCGCAATAAATGAAAACATTCAAACAGAAAATAATTGAGTTAAAAAAACAAGAACTTTTATAAACATGGCCTTATAACAATTTCTACAAGAAAAGCGAGATACCTGCGTCTGGGAAGAGACATCAACAGCCCTGCTGCCAGCTTTTGGTGGCTCACTAATACGAAGAGGTACAGTATTCTGATTCTCTCCCAAAATTTCTCTAACAGGCCTCACCGTGGGGAGACTAGATGATCCTATATCTTTTGGCCGCTCCGGTGACCTACCATCCAGCTTTGTATCTCCATCAGAGACTTGCCGCTCCTCGTCTCTCCTTCTGTTTCCAAACTTATCATCTCGGCGCCAATCATTGACAAACTCAGGGTGGGACGGACTTCTCCCATAATCTCCATACTGCCTACTTTCTTGTTCATATCCAGGACTTCTACGTCCATCATAACTCCCACCTGGACTAGATTGACTGCTGTAACGACGCTCCTCAAACGGTGGACTTCTAGACGCTCCTTGATATGAATCTGCTCTCCGGTTATCATTGAAGTCCTCCTTTCCACCCTGCATGGAATGCAATTTAATACAGCATAAGAATTCTCTCTCTCCAAATAGAAATATCTAAATGAATTCTACAAAAAACCAATTTAAATATTTATGTAGGCTCTTTTCAGGCAACATTTTAACATGCGGCTTTACAATCAAGAGAAGATCCTAGAGAACTGACATGAAGGTTCAGGAGCAACTTTACCCTAGGAGGCTTGTCATAGTTCTTTTCACCAGTATATCTTCTATCCACATAGACATGTTTAATGAAATCTCGAAGCCTCTCGACATGACTGGCAAAAAACAATGGATCAGAACTCCATCGTAACTGGAAAAGTGGCAATTCCAGTAAAAAGGAATGCAATCTAAAGCAAACCTGCTGTCAGGGACAGAACGCAGAGTATCCCATTCCTTAAAGTAAATTTCCTTTGCACGCTGTGAATAGGAAACAAATCAACCCGATGTAAGAAACTGAAATATTCAAAATATGGAAGGAAAGTAAAAAACAGTATACAGGCATAAAAATAAAATAAATAAATAAATAACCTGGTTTCCCCCTTGTTGAAGAGCATTGACTTCTTGGGAAGTAAATTTAGCCAAAGATACCGACTTTACCCTGTGAGTGAACTCCCGACTGCAAATTTTATGAAAAGTAAGGAATACGGTGAAAGGAAAAAAAACAGAGTACTTGAATGCACCAGCAAATAATATAACTAAATAACTCAAATATGAGGTAACACTGCCCACACCTTCCCTACTAGTAGCATACACATTTAACATGCAAAACACATTTGGAAAAACAACAAAAATAGTACCCTCAAAACTTATAATAACAAAAATAACACCCTTATAATCAAATCGTATATTTCTACACTTAAAAAATGACTTTTACACTATTTTTCTTTGAGCACCCATCTAATTAAAGACTATTCAAATTAAATTGCAACAATTTAAACCCATTCAATATTGAAAGTTCAACGTTATTGAGATGTTAGTTTTACTATTATAAATTTTAAGGGTGCTATTTTTTGTAATTTTCCAAAATATTTTCAGCTTAACAGCAAAACAAGAAGACTTACTGTATTCCACTGCACGTCGTGCAAACAAATGTCCAAAAATTTGTGCAAACATACTGAGGTCCCTGGTAAAAATAAGGGGAAAAAAAGGTAAGCACTAGCATAACAAACCACATCTCACCTTTCACAAGACAAACATACGCTATGTTATCACCCCTCATATTAGTCTCATCATTAATTAATTTTGTCCTCTATGGTTACTGCCATGCAACTGTTCAACTTTACTTTGAACAGAAAAATTATTAAAATGTTTTTGCACTAGTTTCTAACAAGCCTATATTCAGTTTAGAATAACCGTAAATTTTTGTTCTATCATGATTAATCCATCACATGAGCTTCCAAGTCCATTTTTGCACATTTAAAACTATTCCAAAAGAAAATGAAATTAGCATAAAGAGCTATCTAAAGTTCAAACGGTCAAGCATGCATATATCACTAATAAGCTTAACAACAAATGAACAGCTCTATTGATACTTCTTTATGATTTATATGGCACAAATTTATTTCACTCATTATTTAAAGTTAACCAAAAAAAAAAAAAAATCAACAAACACATTGCCAAAATTATCAAAATTAACTGACATGGATTAAAATTCAATTCCGTTACCATGTGAACACGCCAGTTATCAGAAGATTCAGAACAGAGCTAAAATTGCATCAAATTTTACCAATTAAGCCAGTTCATGTCACGAGAAAGCCAGGAATAGCTTACCAGACTATTACAGTTAATGCATCTACGGTTTTCAGGAAGTTTAAGCAAACCCCGAATGATTCGTTCATTCTTTTCGTCCTCCTTCAGTTGATTTGCCATTCCACTTCCTATTCAAAATGAGTCCATATTTAAGTAAAGAAATCGCAGCTTTAAGGAATTAAGTCACTTAATTTTTTGTTTCCTGAATTCTCATGCCATTCATGTTTACTTGAAAATCACCCCTAATCATCACACAAGAAATCAATAAGCTTTCTCAAAAACATGTCAGAACTTGTACTAATTTCGAAATAACAACCACAGCTAATTTCCATATAATGTTACATAAACCAAGCGGGAAACACATTAAGATCAGTAAAAGAACAACTATACTAACTATGAATCCCCGATCTAAAATCCGAGAAAATTCAGAAAGTCCAATTTACTTTATTTAGCCAAACATTTCCTTCTTAACAAAACTGACAGTAGGCAGAATAAAAATAGACCTCAAAATGGAACTGCGCAGTACAGCGGATCCGACAAAATGGTTCTAGCGGAAAAGGAAGAGTATATGATCAAGTACACGTTTGGAAACCTAGAAAATAGCTGAGAATATCAAAGAATAAGGAGTAACCTGAATTTGCTAGAGATGAAGAACTCGGTCTACTTATGCAGTCTTCAAGATTTGTCGGCGTTCAAACAGAAGATCCACCGCCTCACTCGCTTCGTCTACGAAGGTTAATCGCATATAGAGAGAGAATTGCCGATCTTTGAGTTGCTTATAGCTCAGAGCTTAACTAAAGTAAGCTTTTTCTCAAGAATGAGAAAGACTACAGGAGGGGTTTGGGGTATTTTACGGTGTTCTCTATAACACAGGAGAGTACGTTGTCCAAATATTTTGACGGTGGTCGTCTATTCGCCAGAGTCGATTTATTAAAACGATAGTCCTGCCTCAATTAAACTATAGGTCGTTTACTAGTATTAGTAATAATACTACATGATTTGGTTTGTCTTTAATCATAATTCACAAAATTTAAGCCGGATTATACTTTAATTCGTAAAATTCATTGTTTTATTATCGCAAAATGACATCTAACATTTTAACAGGCTATGAAATATGAGTTATATACTTAGCATTTTATTTTTTACCATGGCCTAATAGGGTGACTACTATGCCAATATTCATGAAGTAAGAGAAATTCTAATAATATATTTGTACATATTTTAAAAATAAAAATAATATTTTAAAAATAATTTTAAAAAAATAATATTTCTAATAATATATTTGTACATATTTTAAAAATAAAAAAAATAATTTAAAAATTGTTATAGTGTACTATAAATAACAATTATTTTAAAAATAAAAAAAATAATTTAATTTTTAAATTATTATAATATGTATTGTCATACAAATTTGCGTGCATTTATATTATTACAATGAAATGATTAAAGTAAAATTACTAGATGTTAGCTTATTACTTAAAATGTATATATATATATATAGATATTTTGTCATTTATTACTTGAAATATATGAACCACATATTTTATGTGGTAATATTCTTTTTTTATTTTTTCTAAATTTATATTAACTGACTGCAAGGATAAAAATATGGAAGTTCTTTATTATTTAAAAATAATTTTGCAAAAAAAATATTAAAATATATTATTTACATTAATAAAAAATAAAAAATGATATAAAAATGCCAAAGAAATTTTGCATGTTTATAATTTTTGTTAAGTGAATTTATGCATATGAGAATTTTATCAATATTTTAGTATTGACCAATTACCAATGAAAAATGGTACAATTAGCGTCCTTTAATTTTTTCTTTTGAATAACATATTTAATTACAATTTGTTTAAAATTTACGTAATCTCTACTTCTTTTTACAACCACCAAGTCCGCTTATGTTCAAAGTTTTCGTGCGTGGTTTAACACCTAGTTGTCGGCTGTTAAAATTCACTGTTTCTCCATTTTAAATCACACTAAAATATGTTTGATAAATAATTACAGTTTAAAATATTGAAATTTCCTTATTGTCAAATATTAAAAATAAAAATGTAATAGAGTTGAGTTGGCATGGCTGAACCAAGGTTTCAAGTGCACGTGTTGAAATACTCATTTTCAAACATTTAGGTAAGTTGCTTAGCTTAATATAAAAATAATAAGAATAATAATTATAAAAAAAAATTTATTAATATACTAATATTTATTTAAATAATACAATTAAATAAATAATAATATTAAAATAAAGATTATAAAATTAAAAATAAAGTAAAATTAAAAATAAACTTTTTTTATTACTAAAATAGCTAAAATGAGCAAAAAAAAATTATTATTATAAATGATTATACAAATTATGAGAGAAATATAGCATTATAGCATATTCATAAGGACTGCAGGAGTGATGAGAATTATCGTTACTGCTATAATCTCTTTACATTATATTACATAGTACAGTCAAACTAAATAAAGTAATACTCACTACAAAAAAAGTGTTTATTGGTGACAAAAATTTAAGGTGACAAAGAGATGTTTGTCACAAAATATAATTATTCCTGACGAAATATAAGATTCGTCGGTAAAAAAATTAGTAGTAGAATTACAAGTCAAACTTCTCTTTTTTGACGACACATTTGTCATTGATGATTTAATAGCCGACAAACCAAACATTTGTTGGCTTATTGGCTCTAATCTTATTTGTCAGCAATTAACTTGATTATTTTTTTTTAGTTTATTTATTATCAAATGGCGCCAAAAATATTAACGAAAAAAAGTTATCCCGCTCAATTTTGGCACTTGATATCAATTATAATTAGTGACAACTTATTTGTCAGTAATTAATTTAATTAATTTTTTTTAGTTTATTTATTATCAAATGGCGCTAAAAATATTAATGAAAAGAACCCGCTCAATTTTGGCGCTCGGTATCAATTTTGGCGTAAAAAAAAATTTGTCAATATTGGGTATTACTTACACCCATTAATTTATCAATTAAAAAACCCATATTTCTATCTCTACCAGTTCATTTTTACCTCTCTTTTATCTCAGCCCTAATTTGTAGTTCTCTGACCGAAATCTGTAGTTTTTCTTTTATCCAATCTGAAGCTTCCTGGGAATAATCTCAGGAATGTTTGGGACATAGGTTACAAAAACTTGTTCTTTATGCTATGCAGTTGATGAAAGAAGCAGAGAAACGAAGACTAGTTACCTGATAAGCCAATTTAGTTCGAACTAAATCAAGAGGGTAAGTGAAGAGCACAGCTATTCCTCCGAAAAATGATCCTGCAACAAGATCAAGAGCAGGTCCTCTTCCGACATCAGGAAAGGAAAGGATAATCCATATCCGGTATTGTTCATAGGTCATATTCGGTATTGTTCATAGGTCATATACTACACATGTAATTGACAGCAAATTTGTAGCTAACTTACTCAGTCTTTTGATTGAATGATTATGATTGAGGATTTCCACCTGTAGAAACCTGCAATTCCTTCTGTCTTTGCAATCTTTTTAAACAGTCCTAATATCCCTATGCTCTTGTATTCTGCTATTCTTGTCTGAAACCCATGTATGAAAAACTTTTCTTTATGAAGACAGTAATCCACAAGATGATAAATTTGTTACCAATGGCATAATACAGCTAGATTAAATACGAAACTAGTGATTCACCTTTTGATTTGGGAGCAGCTTTGTTTTTCATCTGGTATGTTACTATTTGTGAGTTTTTGAGTTTCCATTTTCAGCTTATCTTCCTCTGTACATTTTATTTGAGGTAGATTTATGCCATCTCATTTTCAATTTATCATTCTCCCTTCTCAAACATGGTAAACTTTGAAGATTAATGGCCTACAAAGAACAACATTATTTGGAGAGTAAACTCTTTACTATTACCCTGCTTTGCTTTTCTCCTCTATAATTTCCTACTTATGTAAATGGACTTCCTACTTATGTAAATGGACTTCCTTTGCTTCGTTGGGTTTTTCCTTTTCGTAATTTATGGTTTGATGATAATTGTATGATATTGTTAAGGTCTTTATTTTGCTTTAGGAAGTAAATTTGAATGACAAATAGAAAAAAAGTAGATGTGTAGTAGTCACTAGGGAAGGAGACAATTAGGCTATTAGTAGGAACATGTGTTTCTTACTGCTAGTTTTGTGCTCTTTTCCTGCACCTCCATTTTCAAATGCAATGTAGGCATACACTATACTGAAAATTGCTCAGAACAAGCTCATGGTTTCAAAGCACATATATGTATGATATTTATTTATGAAATTTGGAAAAATATTCTATTGCAATCATTTACTTGAAAGTTGAACTAAACTTATGCTTGGTGCAATGTATTCAAGTTCAATTTGATTTGGGTTTACTAATTGTATCATGATTTTGCTCTAATTTTGTCTTCTAATATCCATGTTGTTTTTTTGTCTTTATTTATATAGGTTTGATGGTCATTTAGAATTCTTGTTGTGGATCAGAAAACTCAAACAGTTGAGATTCTCCAAACATATTGTTATTGCAAATCTACTTAGAAAAGGTATTACGGAAAGCTACTTTTTTCCTGCTTTTTTATTTTTTATTTTTTCTAGTCTATGTATTCTCTATAATTGAATTATTTTCATAGGTTTAACATACCAATATAAGAATTGATTCATTTTACAAATAAATAAATAAAGTTATAATGACTATCTGTTTGTTGATTATGCTTAATTTATGAATATGTATCCTTGTAGATATATGGAAGTAGAAAATGATAATATGGTTGTTGGGTTTCTTCTACGAACAAAAGTTGAAATTATTTAGTTTGCAAAATTTTATTCGAGATTATATTAATAATATAAATATCTAATAAATAATAGTGCTTTTATTATGATATTTACTTATATATAGTAATTATATCAGGTTTGATAACAACAAAAAAGCACTATCATTAAAAATGGATCGAAGTTGGATGTTGTTACATGATAGGAGATCAAAAGAGTACAAGGATGGAGTAAAGTCTTTTATTGAATTTGCAAGAGGTCATATGGTTGGAGGATCAGATAAGATACGTTGTCCATGTCGAAAATGTTCAAATTCTAAGTCAAACACTCTTTTAGTTGTTGAATGGCATTTGATAATTCATGGAATTGATAGATCATACAACCATTGGAGACATCATAGAGAAGATTTTCAAACTAATGAACATGATGAACTGTTTGGTCAAGAAAATGCTCATAATGGGATTGAGAATGACAATGACGAAATTAATAATATGTTGCATGATATTGGGGGGACTATATTTAATGAAGACATTCAAGATGATGAGCTCTTAAACGAAACCCAAACTGACATAAGAGATTCATGATCCAAGCTAACTATTAGAGACAGGAAGAAAATGTATTTTGTTACACATTTTGAAGATCAATGGAATGCTTATCTACTTTTGATATATGCAAATTTTGTTTAATTATTTTCATGTAAGTTGCAAAACTATAAAGTTCATACTTGTTTCATAATAAAATATCATTTATATTGCTAAATAAATAATAATAATAATAATAATTGATGAATTTTCATCAAAAAAATTAGAAATTTGTTGACAAATATTAGTAAATATATATAGAATTAAAGACGAATTTCGTCAATAAATGTTACAATTATAGACAAATTTTTATCGTTAAATATTGGCATTACAGACAAATTTTCGTCGATGAACGTTAGTATTAAAGACAAATTTTCGTCAATGAACGTTAGTATTACAGACAAATTTTCGTCAGTGAATATTGGCATTAAAGACAAATTTTCGTCAGTGAATATTGGTATTACAGACAAATTTTCGTCAGTGAATATTGACATTATAGACAAATTTTCGTCAGTGAAAATTGGTATTACAGACAAATTTTCGTCAGTGAATATTGACATTACAGACAAATTTTCGTCAGTGAATATTGGCATTAAAGACAAATTTTTGTCAGTGAATATTGGTATTACAGACAAATTTTCGTCGGTGAATATTGACATTATAGACAAATTTTCGTCAGTGAATATTGGCATTACAGACAAATTTTCGTCAGTGAATATTGACATTACAGACAAATTTTCGTCAGTGAATATTGGTATTACAGACAAATTTTCGTCAGTGAATATTGACATTACAGACAAAATTTTCGCCGGTAAATTTTCTAATGTTTGCCGACGATTTTGGTCAAAGCGTCAGCAAAAACTTTTACTGACGCGCTTTTCTTGACGACTTTGTGACGATATATTTTTGTCAAAAAATATTGTTTGCTGACGAAATCAGTATTTTCGGTGACAAATGTTTTTGTCAGCAATGAACTGAATTCTTGTAGTGACTGTAAATGATTCTCATTATGAATATAATTATAATTACTGTCAATCAAACATATCATTAATATTTTCTTATTTAAAGTATCATTTATTAGTATTTGATGTCATCTTAGAATTGTTTTAAAGCTTCATTTATTTGTTTTTCGCTTGACGTGAGTTGGACACTAGATGTTTACTATATGTTTGGTGCATTGTATTAAATAAATTAAATATAATTGTATTAAACTAAATTATATTAAATTATATTATATTATATTATAATTAGTAAATACAGTGTTTGGTAAAAAAAATTGTATTATATACTTAAATTAAATTGATTATATATTTTACTAAAATAATTTATATTTAAAATAATTTTTTATTATAAAATTTATTTAAATTAATATTTAATTCATTTTTATATTTTTAATTATATTTTTAAAAATAAAAAAAATATTATTTTTAATTTAAGATAAAATAAAAAGTTAAAACATATAATTCTATAATTAAAAATTTAGACAGACTAAGTTAATTATTTAGTACAGTTTAGATTTATACTCTCTAATCGTACAATTTTTTTATATAATTATATTATTTTTATATTATATAATATGATTTAATTTTATAGTTAAATATATAATTATAAATAAATTATATAATAAATATATTTAATACGAAGTAACATTATTTCATAAAAGTGACGCAGCTCATTCCTTTTGCTTTCAGAACCTTTGTAATTGTCTCTTGGAGACTAGTATTAATTTCCTTCTGTGTTTGGAGGCTCAATGAATGAATTGTTACTCATCTCTATAGCCATTTTGCTCAAATTTTATCAATAGACTTCATACGTCACGTGTTTAAATACTTGGAATATGTTGGCAAGTAGACTACAGTGAATATTAGCATATACAAGCTGGACACATGCATTCCACTAAAATCCAGCGTGTTACAATTAAATCGAAAGCAGCATTTGCAATGCAATTGGGCTATAATTGTCCACGTCACACATGCATGTAGCTTAAGTTCTGCTGTGGATGCAAAATTCGTATTGCTTTGCTGAATTGATTTCATTAGTATTACAGCACATTTGTTGTATTGTATCGAATATTTTAATTATATAATTTATATATAATTATATATATTATATAATATAAAAATAATATAATTATATAAAAAATTTATATAATTAAGAATATGATTCTAAATCGTACTGAAAAATTAATTTTGTCTGTCTAAATTTTTAATTATAAAATTATAAGTCTTAATTTTTTCTTTTATCTTATATTAAAAATAATATATTTTTCATTTTTAAAGATGTAATAAAAATATATTAAATATTAATTTAAATAAATTCTATATAAAAAATTATTTTAAATGTAAATTATTTTAATAAAATATATATAATTAATTTAATCAGATTATATTATATAATTTTTTATTAAATATTATATAGATTAATTATAATATAATTTTAATATAATTTAATTTAATATAATTATATTTAATTTATTTAATATTAAATTTAATATAATTATATTTAATTTATTTAATATGATGTATTTAATAGTAGATTATTAACTGAAATAAATGCTTATGAATTAAAATTGAGCTGTGAATTTACATTTCTACCGTAATTAAACTCATCCAGTAACTAACTGACAGGTGATAGTTCACTTGTTGTGGATAATACTCAGTTTCTTTTATTTTACATTTTAATTTAAAAGAAAGCACAAAGTACTGTTTGAAATTTAAAATAATAATAATAATAAGTAAATTAATAATAACTAACTAGTAAACATAGCAATGATGAATTTGTATTTGGAATTCAATAAAAAGAAAATTGTCTTTGGAAGTTTTTCTGGTTTTAGCAATTTGTAAACACATATTTTATTGTCTTGTAGTACCATCATAAGGCACTGTTTGGTGGTGCCATCCAGTTGGTCATACTCATACCAACAAAAAAAATATATATATATATATATACTATATCGGCTATCGGGTTAGTGTTTAAACTTTGATCCACAAATAGAAGAAACATATTAATTTATTTTTAAAAATATTTTATAATTATACATTAATTTAAATAACAAATTTAATTCGCTAATTTTTAAATTAAAATAGGATACTAGTTAATAATTAATAATGTAAAATTTGCATAAAAACTTATAAATTAAAAAATTAAATTGAATATTAGAGCTAAAAACTTCACAATTAAATTTTTTGAACAAATAAGTATCAAAATATAAGATTTGTTATAATTTTATTAGATTTAAATAAAAATAATCAATTTTATGCTCATACCAACAACAATAATTTTACTCATTATTTTCAGTAGGTTGTCTGGATTATGGGTGAGCAGTGGATTGAAATTGCATGTTTTTCATATTTAATATGTTTCAAAGCATATTTGAATATATCTAATCTAAATTCGTTTCGATAATATGCTCAATTTGAACCAATCTGAATTTAAACATATCAGATTTTTCGAATAAGATAAAGTCGAATTTAAATCATATTTATTTTTAAATTTCATAATAAAATACAATATTTACTAACATTTAAATTTTAAATTGATACATTGTTAAGAAAATTTATTTATTTATATTTACAATTAAAAAAATCAAAATAACAAAAATAATATGTTTTTGAACATTTATTAGAGAAGATTTAACATTTATATTTATTTTTAAATTAAAATAGTAATTTAATATACGTATAATATTTAAATATAATACATTAAAAATAAAATATGTATTTACAATTTTAATAATAAATTAATTTAAATTTAATTATTACGAATTATAAAATCTGTGAATTTAAATCAGATATAAATTTAAATAAATTATATATTTTTAATTTAAATTTAATTTAATTTAATTATAAAATCTATCGATTAATAATCTAATTTCTTAATTATTTATTCAACTCTAGTCATGCCTTGTATTTATTATTCAGATTAGACAAACACGTCAATTAGGTTGTTGGCATCCCCCGAGCATTAATAAGAATAGAATTTTTATTTACAACTAGAAAATGTTGATTTGCCTTTAATGTATTTGTCACTATTTTTTCCTATCAAATTATTACATTTGTATTCAATTTTATTTACATTACGTAGTTCATATTTATATCAAATTTGGAAGGAGAAAAAAAGTCTGTCAACGGAAACCGACAACCCCCTTTGACAAAACTAGCTTCTTCTTCTTCTTCTTCTTCTTACTTTTTTTCAAAAGATAACGGCAGTGTGAAATGTGGAGTTAAAATTTGAATCTTTTTTAACCTTTAATTAAAGAAAAAAAAAAAAAATCCTAACTTACAATTCAGTGTAACAGAATATCCACCAAAATAGGTGAGATTTTAAAGTATAAAATTGATCAAAATAGAAAATTAAGTAACGCAGCGTTTGATGTTCGGCTACTCACCTTCTCAATTCCGATATTTATTAGCGAATTTAATTTTCTTATCCAGTGTTTATCATCTTCCTCCAAGGTCCAAGCAAACATGCCTCCAATCCACAGCACGAAAATAGGCGGACCCGCGAAGCAATAATCAAAAGCCCCAAAACCAAAAACGAAAGTTTCTCAGTTTTCGAAACGGCTTTCATAAGTTAAATAATAAAGAATAAAAATAAGTTCTTTTACCGAATTTAATTTAAAAAAACCAGTAAGCCATGACCAAATCCCTCTTTTTTTATTTGATCATCCTCCTTTTCGTATCTAATTCCTATCAGTTTTCTAATTCGTATCCATCTACAACCCTGGTCCACTCAGAGCTCATTAACTATGGCTTCCCAATCGGCCTTTTACCCTCCGAGGTCATAAATTACGCTATCAATCAGACTTCAGGCGAGTTCTTTGTCGACCTTGGTGGAGATTGCCACGTCACGCTTCCACCTGATAACTACTTGGCTACTTACTCGAACAACATCACCGGCAAGATTGAACAAGGTAGGATCGCCGAGCTCAATGGAATAAAAGTCCGAGCTTTCTTTCAGTGGTGGTCTATTACCGGGATTCGTTCAAGCGGCGAAAACTTGGTCTTCGAGGTGGGAATGGTCACTGCCAAGTACCCCTCCAAGAACTTCGACGAAAGCCCTGCTTGTAAGGGTCGTCGCTCAGCTTCTTAAGAGGTTTGGGTCTTTTGCCTATGGATTTTTTTTTTTTAATTTTTTTCATTTGACTTTATTTTAATTGTGCTTGTTACTTGTTAGGGTTTTTATTTAACTTTGTGGTTGTGCTTGATTTAACTGGTCCCTAATATAGTTTGTTACTCTTAATTAGAATCTAGTACTGGTAATTTTAATCTTAAAGCAATTTGATTGCTATGTCATTCAGGCCTATGTTGTTGGATTTAGTCTTAGACGACGAGAAATTATTTATTACATCACTCTCTTCTCCTGGATTTGAAACAGTTCTATCTCAATTGTGGACAACCATATCATATTAGTATTTGAGCATTCTATAATTTATTTGCGGCTTCCTGCAACAATTAAACATTTTTTTTTTCTGTCTTCATGGAATTATTGATTCTTTGGGTCAGGTTATAAAGGTTTGGCACATTTGTAGTCCCCTTTCTTTGTAAGACTGGTGCACTTTATTTCCCAGTTATGAAATTGTCCAGAATTAGTCCCCTTTGGTCCCGCCATAAGAACATGCCTCCTCCCACTAAAGTTTTCATAATTATTGTTATAAAGTTTTTTTTTGTTTTTCCTTATCCTTCAAACTTTTATCATAAGTGTACCAATTTTATAAGTTAAGGATCTAATGTGCACCAATTCCATACATGGGGCACTAAAGTCACTGGACCTAAAAGAAAGGAACTAAAAATGGGCTGAACTGTGGTTATAAAGTTTTTAAAATTTGAAATCTCATGTCCTTATTTTCGTTATTAGATTCATTAGCATAATGTGCATTTTAAAGTCCCTTTGAGACCAGGAAATATGTACATTGGTGGTGTAGCTCTTAATAGGCTTGAGCCACATATTAAAGTATTGGTTGATATAGTAAAAAAAAAAAATAGAGGAAGGGAAAATGGGAATGTTCAAGTCATATCATTTATTAGCTGTGCTTGTTGACAGGGGAAGAGAATGTTCTAAAAATAAATAACAGGAGCTTGTTAATACATTAAGGCCTTTTTGGCTGTCTGGTTAGGCATTTTCGAAAATAAGCTAGTAGTTGCAAACGGTAAGAACTTAAAAGTGGGGATGCTCAAGTTTATGGCTTGACTCCACTTAGAATGTGAAAATTAGTGTTTAAGTTATCAGAGGTATTTGGAGAAGTCCAAGTGCTGAAGAGTGAAGATCAATTGATCTTGAGAATCTTCATAACACTGCAAGTTATAGTTCTTGCCTTATTAACTTGAGCTCAGAATGCATATGCAACATTATTAGAAATGTAAGGAATTTAGGTTCCATCCCAAAAGTTTAACCTATTGGGTAGTGTAGTCCAAATCTAAAAAACCCATTAATCACTCGTATTTAGACAATGTGGGACTTTATTTGCATATTTCCAACAATAAAGAAAGCACAAAAAAAAAAAAAGGAATAAGTTCAATTTGTAAAACATCTTTACTGTTACATTTGAGTGGTACTTTGGGGAGTTTGCTTTGCATTTGATTGGTTACAATTTTTTCCTGAGTTTGCTTTGTCTCTAAGCTGTCCTTTCTTTTTCACTAGCTCAAATCTTTGAGAATCCTCTGGCCTAACGCTTAGGATTATTTTGCGGTAGATTATTATCCTAAAGTTGGACCATGCTTTTATCTGTAGTGTGGACTGTGGAATGTTATCTTAGTTCACTTGCATCAATGGTGAACTATTGCAGATTCCTATTATCCCATTCAGGACCTTTAAGGTGTCAAAACTTACTTTTGGTTACTTTCTCTATTTTGTAGGGCATTTCCTTCTACATGGATTAAGCTATGGGATGTTCAAATTCAACAATGGATAATTCTTGGAAACTGAGATAAAGTATGATCTACTTTGTATTATCTTGAACCCTGAGAACAACAAACATAAAAAGTTCCTCTCATGTATGTAAATGACGTTTTAAGTTGCATGTATTTCTGTGTGAATGGTAGTATGTGAACTAGTAGTTTACACATATATTTTCCGTCGATCTTAGTTCCTAATTCAATTTAAAAAAGTTTAAATTCTTAATTTAATTTAAAAAAGTTCAAATTTTAATTGCATGGATAACATTTTCATTTTTAACCCTTAAAAATATATATATATGTTCATAAATGAATTAATGAACATTTTTTTTAATGTTATAAAAAATAAACATATGTTTTTTTAACTTAAATTAAAAATAAAATTAATTGAATAATTGATTTATTTATGTATTATAAGATTTTATTTTTAAAAGAAACCCAATTTTATCATTAACAAATTAGTTATATTTTTTAAAATTAAATTTAATTAACTTTATTTAAAAATTAATAAACTAATCTATCCAATTTAAAATAAAGAGCACTTCACTTAAGAGGCATGGTACCATTTTAAACCCTAATTCCCATATAATATATTTATAAGTTGACTTGTTGTAATTTGTTTATTATTTATACTGACAACAGTACGAATTGGCATCCCTGCGTTCTTTCGCTACTGACATCTTCCCAGGAAGACTTAATTTAATTTACTGTTACACAGAAGCCTGAAGGTGAGTTGGCCACGACATATTAAATTATTAATATATAGTTGTGCCCAAAAGTTGGTTCGAATCCTAAGCAATGCACTCATTTCCATCCGTCTAAAAAGCATTGACCTCAAAAGAATATTCTAACATTATTTTTTCTTTTTCTTTTTAGTGCATGGCAATGTTGTTTGGTGTTTTCAAAAGCCAAGAGAACAGCTTTTGATACCATTTTAAAACCAATCAAATTGATCTGCCCTTTACTGACATTGTGTCTCTTTATAGTGCGTTTGCGTGTATTTTAGTGAAAGAATGTTTAAAGCGAGATAAAAGGGTAACCCGAACCCTAATTCATATTTTTATTTTTAGAAATACTAATCTTAATTCATGAGGTGTTAAAATTTTAAATTGTTATAATATTAGCATTTTTTATTTTACAAATAGTAACTCTTGTGAAAACTTAAACAAAAACAATTTTTTTTACAACTTAATACATATATCATTAAATATGATATAATTTAATTAATTTTTATTACTAAGTAGTATTATAATCACTTAACTATCTTACATTACTAATTTTATATTCAATTAATAATAAAGAATTTAATTTATTCATATGACTATTTATTGAATATTCACTACTCAAATTTTATACAATGATGTATCTCATATAATTATGTTGTGACACGTAGTTAAATAATTTTAAAAATAAAAAAATTATTCATTTTTTTAAAAAAATATTGTCACATATTATATTATAATTGATATGAGTGTAAATATGAGTATAAATTTATGTAATTTTTTTTATTTTTTTTATTAATAAATAAAATAGCCATATGACAAATAGGCCTTATGCAAATTTTTTTTTCCCCATCATAGTCGAGTCATTTAAGAACGAAAATATTCTAACCTACCACTTAATCATCTCAATCTAAAAAGTATGAGATGAGTTGTATCACATGATACTCAAACTATGACAAGCAAATATAGGCGTACATGCACAAAGTCAAATTCATGCAATAGATATTGTTGTATATTTCTTATAATAATTAAAAGAAATATATATATATATATATATATATATGGCCCCATTTCACCAGGGGCGGAGCAAGAAAATTTTACTGGGGGGGGGCTGAAAATGGTGGAGCCAAGGGCGGAGGATTTTAGTGAGGTAATCAGAACCAGTCGGAAGCAGCAGCAGAACTAGGATCTGTTTTTAACTCACGCAGGTGCAAACTTAAAGCAGCAGGGGCGGAGTAGCGGAGAAGCAGCAGAGGCTGACCAGGCAGCAGTCGGCAGAACCACGAGCAGGAGGCAAGAGCACTGAGCGTCGAGGGAGTGAGTCGAAAACTGCCGGGGCTTTAGCCCCCCCAACCCCTGAGATCCTCCGCCCCCGCCGAGGCTTCAGCCCCCCCAGCCCCTGAGATCCTCCGCCCCTGCCTCTCACTATTTTTATTTTAGATTTGACCCTCTACTTATATAATATTTATAATTTCATATTTACCCCTCCAATTGTATATGAAAAGATTGAAGCTCTTTGAACTTGAGACTGGTGAAAGGCCTAATAAGCATCCCAAAGTCGAAGTGGACTATCTAGATGGTGCAAAGAAAGGAGAGAAGGAAAATGAGTCCATGGATGAGATTTATTTTCAACAGTTGTTGGAGAACGAGCTCAAAAAGTTCAATTCCTTTTTCGTCGAAAAGGAGGAAGAGTATATTATGCGATTGAAGGTGCAAAATCTCTTCTTTTAATTTTTTTGTGTTGTAGAATAATTTAAGATCTATATTGTTTGGTTTATATGAAAATTAGTGATAACTAATCTCTAAATCGAGAAATAGAGTCGGTGCTTATTATGACAGTTTTAAATTAAAACAACACATCTACTTAAATTAGTATAATTATTATTTTCCTTTTGATCGTGTTTTCTTTTATTAACAATTAAGCATATAAACTACAAAATTTGAGTTTTTTCTTGAAAATGCCAGTATTATTATTTTTTGCTTCTATTCATTTTGAGGTGTTCTTCAAACTCGATTAAACAACGAATTTGACCAAGATTGCTTAGACACAGACATTGTGGAATAGTGCACATAGCGTATATGTGAAGTTTTGTACTCATACGGATAGTAAATAAATGCCCCTTATCTTTTTGAGCAATAGTCGTTGCTTTAGATAACTACCACAAATTTAAGCTTAAATATGTTTTGTGATGGATTTGATCATTGCAATGAACTACAATTATAATGTCATTTTTTTGTTTGTTGTTAATTTTTTTTGTTCCTTTGATGACTGTTTGTTCTTAGTAGATAATGAACGATAATGGTGGTTTGAGGACAATGGCTGATAATAGTGGATGAGTTAGAAATCGACTATGATTAGTAATATTTTTAGTCAATCAAAATTTAGTAAGTTAGATAACTGTCTGATTCAGTTGGATATGTGTCTAACTCTACTCCAATAATTGTGGTCACCAATTAATCAAAATATAGCCAGTTGGACATATGTTCAATTATGTTATGGCGAGTGGAGTCACCAGTTAATCAAAATATGGTTAGTTAGACACTTTTTTAACTTAGATTTGGGTCATTAATTTATTAAAATTTGATCAGTTAGACAATTTTTAATTTAGTTGAACACTGTCCAATTCTAGCTTATTAAATTGGATAAATGTCTAGTCAAAATTCATTCATAATTAACTAATAAAAATTAAGAATATTTTTTATTACAATGAATATAAATTTAAGTAAAAGGGGTTTTATTTTTCGATGAAAGGCAAGGAAAGGGATATAATTCAATAGTAAAGTGCTACCTTAACGTGATGGAAGTCATAAGTTAGAACCTGATTATCCTTAAATTAAATTTGAGTTTTATTATTATTATTTTGACTTGCCCTCCATCGTGATAGAATGAGAATGGATAAAAAGTTTGTTGAATTGACGCAAAGGGTTGTATCTGAATTTTGAATAATATAGGGTTATATGCTGTCATGACCCTCTATTTATTAAAAATCTGATATGACCCCCTCCACTTGATTTTTTTACATATTATGACAAAAATGCCCTTAATAACCCCTCAGTTGGACGACTGTCCAACTCACCTCAACAGAGTTGGACATGTGTCCAACTGAAAACCAGAGGAGTATATTTTAGAGGACACATATGTCCACTCGCCGGAGCTCAGTTGGACGACTGTCCAACTGATGAAATTTTGACCGACCGGCGACCCCACTCGCCGGAGCCGAGTTGGACACATGTCCAACTAGACTGCCCAGAATAACCCCTCAGTTGGACGTATGTCCAACTCACCTCAACAGAGTTGGACATGTGTCCAACTGAAAACCAGAGGAGTATATTTTAGAGGACACATATGTCCACTCGCCGGAGCTCCCGGAGCTCAGTTGGACATATGTCCAACTACGTCCAACTTAAAATTAGAGAGCTTATTTCAACAGAGTTGGACGCACGTCCAACTAAAAACAACTTATTTCAACAGAGTTGGATGTACGTCCAATAAAAAATCAGCAAGCTTATTTCAACAAAATTTTACTCTGTTCTACTCTGTTTTACTCCATTTTTATTTTTGATAACCTCACTGTATTTTCCCCTCCCCACCTTCCTCACCACCTCATAATCATCTTGTTCCCTGTATCACCACAAATAATAACAACATCAATGAATCACAGCCCATTTAACAAACAACAAGAAATAATAAAAGATAAAAATTAAAATTGATTCTTTAATTTCGTCGAGCTTTCTTCGTAATCCTAAACGCCCAAGCTAGAACATAAAAAAGATAAATTAAAAGGGTAAAAACCCACGTAGCCAAAAGATCGAAGCTCAGTTTCCCCATCACTGAGTCAGAAATCCTATCTGAATTCGCCCACCACGACCCATATGTCGCACGAATCAACAACGGAAGTTTCGGATCTTGTACAGCTTCAGTTATCGATGCCCAGAGGCGTTGGCAGCTCAAATATCTCTCTCAACCCGACGATTTCTACTTCAATCAGCTTAAGAATGGGATTCATCGCTCCAGGACGATAATCAAAGACCTTGTTAATGCCGACGACGTCGACGAGATATCCCTCGTTGATAACGCCACCACTGCCACTGCTATTGTGCTTCAAAAGACCGCTTGGGCTTTTTCTGAAGGGAAATATGACAAAGGGAATGCCGTCGTTATGCTTCATTATGCTTATGGTTCTGTGCAGAAGTCTATTGAGGCTTATGTTTCGCGTTCTGGTGCCTATGTTATTGAGGTTCCCTTGCCTTTTCCTGTGAAGTCTAATGATGAGATCATTACTGAGTTTAGGAGGGCGTTAGAAAGAGGTAAGGCTAAAATTCAGATCGGAAATTTGATAATATGACGCCAAGGAAATTTGATAATATGTATCATCAGAAAACAATAATTTGCTGATATAGGGGTAAATTTGGAATATATAAATTAGTGTCCATTTTAGATTAAAAACAACAAAAGGGGGTCATATGAGCCTATTTCCCAATAATATAAGATCATATATAACCTATAATAAAACAAATGATACTTGCCCATATCTCTATGTATTAAAAATGTGCTAATTATAGCCGCATTATTTTTTTTTTCTTGTTTTATTTTGGTTATCCTATTTTATTTATTTTATTTTAAATTTTTTAATATCTTTTCCATACAATTTTAGAATCAACTAGTATATGTATAATAGTCATCAATTCCATGAGCTTGGATAATATTTTATAAGCTATGCAATTCCACATTGTTTGAAAAAATAATATTATAATGATTCATAAGTATAAGTTTTACTATAAATAATATGATGTTTTTTTTGGATGAAAGTTTATTAGCAAAATTATGGGGGCTTATGCACAAAAGTGAAAAGTATAATATCATGTATTAGAGTGTGATATTACAAATGGTATCAAAGCATGACCCCATAAAAATGTGGTTGATGAGGATGTCAGGCCTTTTATGAGAGGTGATTGTTACAGTCATCAATATATTAAACTTAGGCAAGATAGGATAAATCGTGCAATTTTATATTGTTTGTAAAAAAAGATTGTAATGGTTTATAAATTTGAGTTATATTTTAAAAGATATGAGACTTTTTGAGTGGAAGTCCAAGAGTTTAATCTTACAAACTTAAATTTAAAATGAACAATATCATACCATAATTTAAAATAAAATGTTACAATATATCATTAAGTCATATGACAATTGAAAATATTTATAGAAAACCAACCAATATACATCATTATTAACACCTTATTCATAAAATTTTAAGACCAACTACTACATGTCACTACGTCAAAATATTTATATATTATAAATTTAATAATTTATATATTTATTAATTATTTTATTTCTTAATTTTTTTAATTTAATTTAATTTAAATCTTTTAACATCTTTGTCATAGAATTTTAGAACTCGTATATAATATCATTAAACCACCTAAAAATTTACAAGCATTTTTTTATATTCTAAATATAATAATTTATATATTTATTAATTATTTTATATAGTATAATTTGTTATGTACAAATTATAAATTAACATATAAAAAGAAATGTGACAAAGAATATTTACAATTATACATATAATAATAATAATAATAATAATAATAATAAATATAAACTAAAATAATTTGCTTGATTAAATATTTTTTGTCATATTTAGAACATAATATTATAAATAAGATATCAATTTGATTCATAATTTATTATTTTTAACGATATATAAATAGACAGCGAAAATAATACTGTAAATATTATCCACTTTTATATCACATAAATTATTTTATTTTGAATATATGTATAACTTAATACTAAAATTTTAAATACTTTTAATGTTTACTTTTTTTTTTAATTTTTTTTAATCTTTTAATTTATTAATTTATATTCTTTATTTTAACGAATATCTTAAAAAATAATAATTATTATATTAACGATATTATTTTAATAAAACAATCAGTATTATTGATTTTACAAATAGTAAGTAAACATAACAAAAAAAAATTAATTTCAGAATTTAATTTCAATTCTAACAATTTATATTCTCATTATAGATTAGCAAATATGACTTTAATTGATAATATATTTTAATAATTTTTAAGCATGTGTATAAACTAATGGCATGAGAAGCATCCAATTTTTTTAATAAATTTTAGTTAAACTATTTTTAATTATAAGTAAAAAATAAATATTACAAAAACACTCTTAATTAAATAGGTGGAGATATTTTAACAACTAAGATTACGAGATACGTACGATGCACGTGTTGTTTACCTAATATATAGTACAAGAGCCGCGTGTATCTATACTGTCATGCTTATGCAAGTGATATGAAAAATAAATATGTTTTTTTTATTCAATTTCCTTCTACGTAGCATTTATCAAAACTATTTGTCACCTGTTATGTCACGTGCTAAATTACACAAGTCTGGCCGCCCATATAAGAATTAATTGTGAATAATATTATCAGAAACACATTTTACCAATAACAATCCACAATTCCACATCGTGTGATTTAATTTATTCTTATAAAATAAATTTTATAATTAATTATTATATTATATATACAATTTTACATTAAATCAATAACTACACATTTTAAAAAGTGTTATCAAATTTCTATCGTCAAATATTTATTTATTCTCATACGATCATTGATCCGTTATAGGTATCTATTTAACCAATAACACATTGATGCAATTCTCCCAATTTTTGAAGAACATAAATTGAATTTAACAATAGTTAATTGCAGTTTATAACAAGTTATAGTTAACAAGTTGTTAGAAAACAATTAATTATAAATTAAAATATTGTTTGGTTGATAAATTAAATGTTTTTTTTTTTCTTTATTTCTTTCAATGAATGATAAGCATGTACTATACTAGATTACTATGCCAAATTAGGCAGGAGATTCAAAGGACCATAGACAACTTTTTCTATAGAGATGTGGGGCAAATACTAAATTGAGTCCTAAAAATTCGAAATTATATTCTTAACGATGGAGCATAATACATATCTGTAGATGGTCGGCTTGCCCATATCTCTTCTCCTCATGTCTCTTCTCCTCATATCTCTTCTCCTCATGTCTGTAGATGGTCGGCTTGCCCATATCTCTTCTCCTCATGGTATTAAAGCTCCTACCCATTTCCTCTATGCAGATGATTTGATCATCTTTGCAAGAGCTAGTTCTCAAAATATCCAGAATATCTCTAAAGCTCTTCAGCTTTATGGTGTTTTATCGGGACAATTGGTTAACTTTGAAAAATCAAGAATCTATTTCGGCAAGGGAGTGTCGAGGGGTGATTTTTAGAATTTCCATGAACTTTCAGGTATGCGTTTAGGGGGTGATTCTATGAGCTATTTGGGGGTGACTCTTTTTCGTGGTGCACCACGTCGATGCTGGTTTCAGGGTTTGGCTGATCGGATTAAAATTCGATTAGATTCTTGGAAAGGTTTATCTCTTTCTCTAGCAGGTCGTCGCTGCTTGATTGCATCGATTATCCAGAGTACTTTCCTTCATTCTTTTCAAATTTATAGATGGCCAAAAAAGGTTCTTGATGAACTTACTAAAGTCATCCGAAATTTTTTCTGGACTGGTCATACGGACAAATTGAAATTAGTTCAAGTCGCCTGGAAAGACTGCTGCCGTCCTCTTGCTGAAGAGGGTCTTGGTCTGAGAGATTTGAAAACTCTAAATGAAGCCATGCTGAGAAGATTTGCTTGGCGGTTAATTGAAGGAACTTCTCACACCTTGACATACTTACGGAGGAGATTTCTTAATAGGAATGATACTCCCAGAGGATATCATATTTGCTCATCTATTTGGTCTGGCTTGAGAACCCATTTTCTAGCTTTGATTGACGAATCTCGTTGGTTGATAGGTAAGAGTTCACGGGTTCGTTTCTAGACAGACAATTGGCTTGGTTCGCCTTTAATAGAGAGAATTCCTGAGGCTCCTATTGATATGCCCTTAAATGCTCTGGTTGGTCAATTTCAGACAGAAGATGGTTGGCGTTTACCGCAAACTTTTGTTGACTCTTATCCGGATGTAGCCATAGAAATTAACTTGATAACTGCAGGTACTAAAGATACTCGAGTATGGACTTGTTTTGTTAAAGGAGATGTTTCCACTCGTGATGCTTATGATTCTTTGAGATCAATGGGGCAAGTTAAAAGTTGGGGTAAAGAAGTTTGGTCCCCATCTATTCCTCCATCCCGCTCTATGCTTTTTTGGAGAGTTATACAAGGAAAGGTTCCCACTGATTGCGTTGTCAAAAAAAGGGGTTTTTCCATCCCTTCACGCTGCTTTATATGTGGTAGATCAGAAGAAACAATTTCACATCTCTTTTTAATGTGTCCTTTTGCTGGGGCCCTCTGGGACCTCATTGCCTATTTTTTTGGATTGCGCCCCGCACGGACAAGACAATGTTAGATTTGTGGAGAGATGCTATGGGTAGAGACTTTGGATCTCAAATCCGTAATTTATGGAAATCAAGCATTGTTTCTGTTATTTGGATTATTTGGACAACCAGGAATAATTGCTGCTATGATGGGATTGAGATTCCTCTACGTTCATCTCTTACTACTCTTTGGCGTTTTATTAGAGAAGCAGGATTAATGAAAAATGGTGCAATGCGAAACACTATGAATGATTTGCAGATACTCAGTCGTTTACGAGTTCGTGATATACCATCAAGATCCCCAAAGGTGATTGAAGTTAACTGGCATCCTCCTCCTCCAGGCTGGTTAAAGGTAAACACAGATGGGGCAACGTTTGGGGCACCTGGTCTTTCAGGTTGTGCGGGAATTTTTCGAACGTCTAGATCTTTTGTCAAAGGCTGTTTCTGTGCTCCTTTAGGGGTTTCTTATGCCTATGAGGCTGAATTAGCAGGGGCTATTCATGCAATAAAATATGCAGACAGGTTTGGCTGGAAGAAGATTTGGTTGGAGTCTGACTCTGAGTATGTGGTAAACTTATTCCGCAATAAATCTAAAATGGTGCCATGGCGATGGCTCTCATCCTGGACAAAATGTTTGGATCGAATTGCACGAATGGATTTTCACTGTTCTCTTATCTACAGAGAGGGTAATTCAGCTGCTGATAGCTTGGCTTCCAGATCACCTAGTTTTTGTTCCGCGACTTGGTGGTGGGATGTACCATCTTTTGCGCGTCAATTTACTATTTTTGATTTGGTCGGCAAACCTTCTTATAGGTTTTGCTGATGCAAAGTTATGTAATCCTAAATTTTATTTTTTTAATAATATTTGTGGGTGGTAGGAAAATGAAGAGGGTGCTAAGGACTGCTTTCCATTCTGATGGGGTAACCTGGTGCACCTACTGATTTCGATTACCCATTGACTTATAAAAAAAATATATATATATATATCTTTATCGTTCCACTAGGTCATGTGCTATTAATGGTTTTCCGCTTTTCCCTCTAGTAATCTTACCTTATATATGATCTAGATTTTTTTTTTTTGAAAGCTATATGATGTAGACTTCTAGAAATTAATTTAAATTGGGATATAAAAAATTGCAAATTTAATATGATACGAGATAATTGTATTGGCTATAAAACTAGAGGTGTCAAAAAGGACGGCCCGACCCGGCAAGTCAAATTAGCGTGTTGTGCCGGCCCGGCCCTTGGCCCTTATATGGGCCGTACAGTGCCTCAGTTCTTGGCCCGTGGGCCTTAACGTGCTGTGCCGTGCCCGGCCCGTTGGGATGTTCTTAACGGGTTGGCACGGCCCGTGACCCATTTATTTCATTTTTATTATATATTTATTTAATTATTTAGTTAAAAATTATTAATAATGCTTTAAAAAATTAAAAGTGAGAGTCGAATTCTTAACCTTTCATTTTATATATTGTTAGAAATTTATTATATTATGTCTAATTTTATTTAAATGTAAAAAAATTATTTATTTATTGATACTTTTTTAAAATTAATTTTTAAAATAATAAGGTTTCGAGTGGAGTGTCGTGCCGTGCCGGCCCGGCCCAACCCTTTAAGGGCCGAGGGCCATGGGCCGGGCCATGCCGTGCTACTCATTTTGGCTAATGTGTCATGCCGTGCCATACCAAATTTTTGGTAGGCCGTGCCGTGCCAATTCGGTGAATCAACAACCCAAATATTTAACGGACTGTGCCGTGCCGTACCGTTTTACACCTCTATATAAAACAATATATACAAAAGTAATTATCGAGATTAATATTCTTTGAAAATGAGAGAGTATTTGTGAAGTCATCACGGCGTTAGGTTCTTTTTGAACGTCGAATTTTATGAAGTCTAAGGTAAGTGGTAGTTGTTTTGACTTTTGACCATGGGATCACCACAAAGCAAACTAGCTAATATACGATGTTCTACCGATTTAGATTTTAGAGCAAAAAAACGTGTTCTGAGTCAATAATTTGTCGACATCAGTCACAATTTTAAAATCTAAATAAAATTATAATTTATATCATAACATAACGTGAAGTCAACTTAAATATATCCAAGGTTTAAGATTTAAATTACAATTATAAATGTGTGAATTGTATTGCATAAAAAATTTATGCATTTCCATTTATCAATATTTGCCTAACATTAATTTGTTAAAATCAACAAAATTGACTTAGACCAATATTTAAATTAACTTAATATGTATGATACTAATTTTTGAAGTAAATTATTATTATTATTATTTTGACAATAATTTATAACAAAATTTTAGAATAAATTTAAGCAATATTAAACGTCAATTCTAACCCATTGATGTGCAGACTTCCACAAAAGTAAATACAATCACATAAATTAAATTTCAAGTAACAATTTCAAATAAACAATAAATTATGAGATGAAAGAGCCCAACCTTTCCATTGTTATTGAAATCGTCGAGCTCTAACCTAATATACCCAAGGTTTAATACCAGAAACTCAGGTGATAATTGAATGTTTAAACACTGAAATGATAAATCTCCCTCCCTATTTAACAAAATAGATTTATTTGAAGATAACTCGAGAGGAATTATAATCTTAACAGCTTAAATTAAATGGAATGGTTAGATAAATTATGGAGCATCTGGTTTCTGGCCACTTTTGCAGGACAAGGCATTGAGGTCAACTATGGAAAAAGAGATGTTGGAGTCGTCTTATCGGAGTAAATTTCAGGGAACAATGCCCATTTCAGTTCTATGAAACAAGTTTGAAAAAAAAAAAAAAACGGAAAAAAAACGTTTGCTTATGTTCTGTCCCATTTAAACCCACCATCTATGAGTAGTAAAGTTAAGACAACCAAATTTAAGAATCCTTCGTTTCACCCTTCGCGTTAGGGTTTCGAATTGGGATTTCTTCAATTTTTTCATCGATTCAGTTTCCTCCAACTAATTGTTTCTTCGATTTGTTTTAAGATTATTGATTGATTGCCCTTTTGGTTTGCTGATTGACCTTTTGGTTTGCTGATTGACTGCCCCTCTGGTTTGCAGATTCTGGTTCGGCTCGAACTCGGCTTCGTTTCGAATTGGGTTAACCGTACACTCTTCATTGTCCATCATCATTGAGAACACCTTACCTTAATCAGAATCCCCAACTTCATTATCGCACCCATACTCCATCTGATTTACAGAACACTGATCACTTACACCAACTAATCTCAAAGCCTGGTTTTTCGCACAACACTCTTCATTACTTTGGGTCAGCTCGAACTCGGTTTCGTTTCGAATTGGGTTAGCCGTACACTCTTCATTGTCCATCATCATTGCGATCCCCTTATCTAAATCAGATTTACAGATCACTGATCAATTACAACAGCTAATCTCAAAGTTTGGTTCATCGTGCAAATCCTTCACGCCTAAGAGATACACTGCAATCATTTCGACTCATCACACGCTAATTAACAAGTTTTTCCCATCTGTCTTCTCTCTGGATATGAAACGTTTTCCAGGTTCCAATATCGAAATCAACAGGTTCAAGATGGATACTCAAAAGCCCGCCCAATTTTGGCTCATAAATATTGCAAGTTACATACTTTCTGCCCAACTCTTCAAAAAACCAAAAAAATCATAACTTTTCATCTAACTACTTCAGCTCATTTTCATTTCCCAATGGCTACCAATTCGAATGGAGTAACTGAGAAGGACATTGGTGAATTAGTGGAGAAAACTCGCCAATTAACCTGTGAAATTCCTTTCCTAGATTTGGATGAAAATACAGAAGAAACACAACTCGCAGCTTCCAAAATGTTAGTTGGCAAAGTCCTTTCTCACAATCCAATTAAGAAAAACCAAGTCGTCTCTGCCATCCATAAAGCTTGGGACACTAAGGGTGCGGTATTAGTAGCTACAAAGGATTACAGACAAAACATATTCTCTTTCTCATTTGAGACACTTGAAGAACGTGATTCTGTCTGGGACCGTCGCATATGGCATGTCAATGGTGCTTTACTGGTACTTCGAGAATGGGATCCAAAACTTACAATAACAGAACTGAAATTTGAAACTGCAACCTTTTGGATTCAGGCACATGGCCTCCACCTCGCAGGTATGAGAATGTCCAATGCTAAAAAATTTGCTGATCTTGCAGGTACATTTGTCCAACCTGATTACTTGGATGCTGATTCCTCCATGGTTCGCAACTACCTTCGCTTTCGAACTGATATTGATCTCAGCAAACCTCTAACTACTGGTTGCCTCATTCCACGACGTAATGTGGATAACACTCTTCTCAAAGCTCATATATGGGTGGAATTCAAGTATGAACGACTGCCTGACTTCTGTGTCAAATGTGGATTATTATCTCATGCCACTTACAACTGCAATCTGAAATCACCCATGCAATTCCAAGTCTCTGATTCCAAGACCATTCTGTTATTTGGAGATTGGATTCGTGCCACCCACGAGTTGCTGTCACCCATGTCGCTTTACTGGTCTTCAATCAACTCAGAATCTCAACAAAGTCCTCTCAATACAGCTGATCAGCCTATCTCACACAACTTACCTCCTCGCACTACAGGTCTAACACCCTTTAACAGGACCACAAATCCTACAGTTTCTGAACAGCCTATTTCGGAATCAGTAGAAATGAAAGAAAAATTTTCAGTCAAAGCTAGCCGCTTACATGCTGAGGTACAAGAACTCCTGCAAATGATCCATGTGCTGAACCTAGTTAGCTTTGCTGCTTACTTCAATGAGTGGTACTTTCGGCTAAGTGCAGAACCTCTTGACATGAACCTGAGATTTAAGATGATTGCTCATGAAATTGGCATTGACATCGAAGTTGACATGGCACGAAACTGGTTTAATTTTCAGACCTCTCAGATATTTTACATCGCCCAGGAAGTTCATAACGACACTTGCTACATGCCATCAGAATTCTCTTCTCAAATTCTCTATGAACTTTTCAAATTCCACAAGAAATTCAACCAGCAGCTGCCAACTCCAACACCTTCTGTTCCAATGCATATGCACGACAGCCCCAATCGCAATGAAGTTTGGTCTCCCTCAACTGCTTTGAAGTCTCCTCCATCTGTTAACTCTTCCACACATCTACCTCGCAGATCCACACGACGAAGAAACAACAAGTTAAAGTCTACTGAAAACAATGCTAGTCTTATTGGGAAACCTATTAGAAAGCGCAAGGCGCTGACTTCAATTTGGAATGACCCCAAAAAAATTTTTGTTGGTAATTCATCCCAGCACACAGAGTCTACAAACTCCACCTCTTTAATTTGTTTGAATGACCAGTTCAAGTCTGATTTTGCTACACCACTTATGACTGATGAAAATCTTGCTAAAGGCGGGGAGGCAGCCTCAAATTTGCCCCCCTCGGAATCATGAAGCTGTTAAGTTGGAATGGCCGGGGTCTGGGGAGACCTCGTGCCAAAAGAGCTCTGCGTTACCTAATACGCAGAAACAAACCTGATGTTCTGTGGCTAATGGAATCAAAGTTGAGCGCTGAAGCCTCTGTTTTGTTACAAACCTACCTTGGTTTCTCACATAGCCAAGTCATACCGGCTGAAAGAAACAAGGGAGGTTATCTTTTGTTATGGAATGACTCCTATGATTTGCAGATAACTGTAGTGGGTACTAGCTATGTATGCTTTGATCTTAATCTTGCAGGAAACTTAAATAATACAATCTGCTTTTGTTGTGTGTATATTCCTCCTTATCATATTTTTAAACAGCAGACTTGGCATAATCTAACAAATTTCATCAATCACCAAAACAAACCTTGGGCACTAATTGGAGACTTAAACAACATAATCAAGCAATCTGAGAAATCTGGAGGTTTGATCTTCCAACCCCATCACAATAATCCTCTGCAACAATTTATTATGTCCAATAATGCAATTGACATTGGAAGCTCTGGCACTCGGTTTACTTGGTGTAACAACAGAAATTCTTCAGACAGAATAATGCAAAGACTTGATAGAGTTTTAACATCTGCAGACTGGATTACACAATTCCCAAAAGCACAGGTCTTAAATCTTCCCAAATTCACTTCAGACCATAATCCAATCATCTTGCATACAAATGGTATTCGAGAACCTTACAGAATCAGACCTTTTCGATTTATGGCCATGTGGTATAGAGATTCTCATTGTCAAACAGTAATACAGGATACTTGGAATTCATTTCCTCCATATACGGACCTCTCATCCAGACTGCAATCACTGTCTTCCAAGTTAAATATCTGGAATAGAGAACACTTTGGTTTTGTACAGCAGAAGATAAATACATTGGAACACAAACTCAAATTCTTACAATCTTGTCCGTTGGATGACAATCAAATACAAACAGAGCAACAATTACAAGAGCAATTGAATGAACAACTAGAGAGACAAGACTCTTTATGGAAGCAAAAATCAAGAGAACTATGGCTCACTGATAGAGACCGCAACACTAAATTTTTTCATACATCCACGATCCTTCACAGGCGGTCTAATCATATTCCTCTTTTAAAGTCAGAAAATGGCGAACTAACTTGGAACAGAGCTAGCATAGAAACTGCTTTCTCTAGTTACTTCAAAACTTTGTTTTCTACCACTTCCACTGCCATCGGAGAAGACATTCAAGAGTTATTTCCTGCTGTAATCACCTCCCAACAAAATGATCACATTGCAAGTATACCTTCACCAAAAGAAATAAAAGCGGCCTTATGGGACATGCATGCTCACAAAGCTCCTGGACCTGATGGTTACACTGTTTTATTTTATAAACAGAGTTGGGACTTCATTGGCACAAATGTTATCAGAGAAATTCAGCAATTTTTTATTACTGGCATACTCAATCCCATTTGGAATCACACTTACATTACACTCATATCCAAAGTCCAGAATCCCATCCAGGTAACAGATTATTGCCCCATCAGCTTATGCAATGTAAACTACAAAATCATTGCACGCATTCTAGTTAAAAGACTAAGATCTTACCTTTCTGAACACATCTCCCCTTACCAAGCAGCTTTTATCCCTGGCCGTTGGATCGCAGAAAATACAATCTTAGCCCATGAAATAGCATATAAGATCCATCGAAAAACAAGAGGAAAAGAGGGATTAATGGGAATCAAACTGGACATGAAGAAAGCGTATGATCAGGTTGAATGGAACTTCTTACTACACATAATGAATCAAATGGGTTTCTCACATAAAGTCTGTAATCTCATTAATCAATGCATCTCCACCGTATCTTTTTCCATCTTGATTAATGGTGCACCACATGATCATATACAACCACAAAGAGGGTTCCGACAGGGTGATCCCCTTTCTCCTTATTTGTTCCTTATGGTAACTGAATGCTTATCCCGAATGCTGCTTCAAGCGGAACGTCAACACCTACTCTCTGGCATAAAACTGAATCCAGCTGCCCCTGCCATCTCACATCTACTATATGCCGATGATATTCTTATATTTCTGAAAGGTTCAGAGTTGGCAGCTCATCACACAAAAAGGCTATTGGATACTTATTGCTCTTGGTCTGGTCAACAGATAAACTACCAAAAATCCGCTATTTTTTTCTCAAAAAACACGGATACTGCTCAACAGATTCTGATCAGTCACACTTTATCTGTTTCACACATGGTTGATAACATCAAATATCTGGGTCATTCACTTCCGATTGGGCGGAAAAAAACTACAGAATTCAATAGTCTTTTAGAAAGAATACAACACAAACTTAACAGCTGGAAATCCAAGTTACTGTCACAAGCCGGAAAAATGACCCTTATCACATCTGTGGTGCAGAATTTACCGATCTATTCCATGAGCACTTTCAGAATCCCTATCAATGTTTGTCACAATGCGGATTCTATAATTAAGAGATTCTGGTGGGCTAACAATCCTCAAGCGAAACACTACTTTTCACCGTTACAATGGGACAAGCTGTGCATACCTAAAACAGTGGGTGGTTTGGGGTTTCGGAAAATGGAATATTTTAACAAGGCTTTACTCTCCAAAGTCGCTTGGCAAATGATTACCAAGCCTGAGAAATTGTGGGTCACAGTACTTAAAGCAAAATACCTTCCCAATCAACATTTCCTCGATACCAAACAAAGATCTAGTGATTCCTACATCTGGAAGGGAATTTTATGGGCAAGAACACTAGTAGAAGCAGGCAGTTATTGGCATTTGGGAAATGGTCAGAACTTCAATTTTAAACAGGATGCTTGGATACCGGGACTTCCCTACCAGAAGATTCCTGCCCAAGCCTTACAAAACATACAACATCTAAATCACATCACTGATCTTTGTTACTGGCAACATTTTTGGATATGGGATCACCACAAAATAAGCACTCTTCTTGGATCAAACTTAGTTCCCCTCATTCTCAACATCAATCCCCCTTCCAATAATCCTGATGAAATCAAATGGTATGGCTCTGGACAAGGAATGTACTCAGTAAAAGATGCATATTGGACCCAAATATCTCCTCGACTTTCCCCACTCTCACACTCTCAAATTTGGGGGCAAATTTGGAAAGCAAAAATTCATGAACGACACAAACTTTTTCTGTGGAAAATTGTAAACAACTGTCTTAGTACAAAGAAAAATATTTCCAAGTTTAAACCTCTAGATGATCTCCTCTGCCCACTATGCCATAATGAACCGGAGGACTCTCATCATCTCTTCCTCAAGTGCGATTTCATTCGTTCTTGGTGGTTAACCTGGAAATGGAATATCAGGTGGGAATTCTTGGAAAAACTTGATATCTTCACTTACATAACCTTTGTGCTAAACCCTCCCAAGAAATGGCTGCCAATTCACATCAGTGCCAAGGAATTCACTTTAGTATCAACAATAATGATGGAGCAAATATGGTGGCTGAGAAATGAAGTCCTATTTAAAAACCGGGTCTTAAATCCACAGCAAATTATCCACAGACTTCAACATCGCATTGCAGAATTCAGATCTAAAATAGTCCCTCTTTGGACTAGGGAATCTGCAATTGGGGAATCCATAGCCATCCCTCATACATGGCAACCTCCACCTCATAATGCCATCAAAGTCAATTTTGATGCTGCTTGGAACAATGGGACTGCTGGCTTGGGTTTCATCACCACAGATAGTTATGGCCGTACAACTCATGCCTGGGTAGATTTCAGAAATGCTGCTAGTAGTGAAGAAGCTGAAGCTCTCGCCTTTTCTGCCGCCTTTAACTACTTGAAACAATTTTCAAATCAACCAGTCTATCTAGAAGGTGATAATCAAATTGTAATTCAAGCTCTACTCGAAGAAAACTGGCACAATATCCTTCCCACTACAAAACAAATTTTATTGGATATGAATCAACATCTCTCTTGCTTTAACATGATCTCAATCCGCTGGATTCCTCGAGACCTTAATTATCGAGCACATCAACTGATACAATGGGCTTCCAATAATAACAGAGTAGGCGACATCTTATTATCTCTCCTACCTGCTGACTTGGCTGGATACTCTTAAAAGACACAAGAGTCCCCTCCTATAGACTATGTCTCACGACTTTAAGTCTAGTCAGATTAGCAAAAAAAAAAAAAAACCCCACCATCTATGACGAGTCTCTTCAGTACGCCTACGAAATGATTATTGTGGGCCCAAGATAAATTTTATCAGGTTGTAAATTTTACGCTCTAAACATAACTTACTAATTATTAATTAAATATAAAATTAAAAATTATAATACTTTTTTTAAAAAATGATAATTAAATTATATTATATAATAAAAAAATTATTTTATAACAATTGGGCTAATTGAATATTATACGAGTATGGAAGAACAAACATACCTTACAATGTCTAAGTTTGAAACATACACTCACCTAACATAAGTAGATGAGTTACATTTTATATTCTTAAGATATTGAGTTTGTTACAAATTTATTTATGAAATTAAAAATATGACTATAATATATTTAAAATTCTAAAATTGTAAAATAGTTGTTAAAAATGTTCTTAATATTTATAAATTTTAATATATTTATACAAAAGATATTTATAATTTTAATGTTTTAAACATGCATATAATTTTATAGTTGTTAAAATATATACATTTAAAAATTTAAAATTATAATTATAATTATTACAAATATACTATAATTCATGTGTTTATTATGCTCACCTTTGAACGAATTAGGCTACGAGGACGGTCTTGCTCTTAATTTGAAAGTTCAAAGTATTTTATTTCATTTAAAAAAGAGGCAAATATTAGAAAATTTTATGCGACTGAGTCATACATAAAAGAACCGAAAACCACGTTTATTGTGGAATTTTTTATTTGACCATAATTTTTCTGAAGGTCCTTTGTGTTTATCTTGCATGAAATCCATATTTTTCAATCTTTTACTTGTTAGTTGATGTTTGATTGAAATTTTGAGCCATAATTGACTTAAAAATATAATGTGATTTTCACCGTTGTTAAATCCAACGGTTTATATACCACCATCAGAACAAATACAATGAACAAACTTTTCCTTTTTTATTGACCTACAAAATAGTAAGTTATTGGTTTATTTTATTTTATTTTTATAATCAAGTGAAGTTTTGGATAACGTTACGTCACGCACCTATTAAGCGTGTGTATCAGCACGAGCCAGTCGCTGTACGAGGCAGGGCCTTCACGTACTTTCCTTGCGCAGTAGAACCAGCTCTATTTGGCCGTTGAACCCCGCCTCTATCACGCTCTTTTTTAACGCGTGGATTTCATCAGCGCCCTCTTCTCTAAATCGTGAGCAACTCATACAAGACTTCTTTCACATACCAACTAACAACAGCGAAGTTTCTCTCTCTCTCTCTCTCTCTCTCTCTCTAGGATTCATGCTCCTTGGGAGCTGAGTTCTTCGCCTTTGTCTTTGGGACGCCGTAACCCTAGATTCCTCCCCATTCTCCACTGGTACGTCTCTTCGGAATCGTTTGTATTATTCTGTTTCAAATATTATTTGAAAATTTGCCAATTTTTAACGCCTTTTGAGCTCAGATCCGTTGGTTTTATTGTTTTCTATATTTTATCTTCGTTTTGTTTTTGCTTTCTATCATTTTCTGCGCAAGTTTCTTCAAACAGGTCACCATGGCCTTTTATTTTTATTTTTTAGTTTTTATTCAAAGATTTTTTATTTTTGTTTTTGACTTTATATACACAATGTGTGTGCTAAATGTCGCTAAAGAGACTGTAGTACTTATTTCATGTTGCTTTACCTTTTGGATCGGAATGTAGGATATAGCTTTTGCACATGTTACATTTTTGTTGTTATATGTTTCAAGGAGCAAGTTGAAGAAATAATTGTGCCTATTTGTGCCGAAACATGGCTGAATAATTTGATTAAAACGGGTATTTGACATCCGTTGTTTTACGACGCTTCGCATATTGTTTTTTGAGTTCTAATGAAGTAACAATTTTTTCTCTCTATATTTGGTTTTCAGGTTATTTAACAACTTGATTTTATTGTTTCTACTTTCTGGTATAAGTTTAGTTTCAATTTTGTCACTCTAAATTACTAATTGGTTCGGCTTTTTATATTGTACGTTTTAATTTGTTGTGGGCTATCATATCAAGTGAAGTTTATCTCTTTCCTTTTAGATTTTGATGAGCTGAAGTTTTAACTTTTATTGTTCTTTTAGATGAAAAAAAAACTTTGTGTTCATGTTTTTCTATTGCATTTGCATTTTGGTTGAAAAAGTAACAAGTCATTGAGAGTTTGTCTCTTTGACTGTTTGACTTTTTCTTTTTTGCCTTTGTTTTCCTTTTTGGGTAAGTTTGACTGAAAACTACTGTATTTGTGATTTTGTGTGGATTCTATGATTGCAAAATTCATTTAATATTACCATTGTTCTTTTGTGTAGTACTGGAAGAGATTTACTGTATGCTTTATGGCCAAGTTTTAATGCTACTTCTCCTTTACAGAAGGGACTGCTCAGTTATTGTTGCTGCTGCTTGAAAAATGGATTTAGAAGATAAATACCTTGCTAAAGGTTCGTTCTTGTTTTGCTCATGTGTTTTTCTGTTGACAGCTGTAGTGCTTATTGTTCATTCATACTGCATAAGTACTCACATATTATTGCTGTATAAAGTAAAAATAATAATTGTAGACTATGGTTCTTTATCTGAGTATTGCCACTGATGGGTTTTGTTCTTATTGGTTATGATATTGTTCGAAGATAGTAAAAAAGTTACAATGGTACAGAGGTGAGGTGGTTTAGCTTTAAAAGTTGAGGAACTTAGTTTGAAATATCTATTTGAAGATTACTTTGGTAATATGAAAAGAAATAAGTGGCACCCAAGGGTGCTGCAGTGCTGCTCACTACCAAAAGGTTCGATTCTTTAAGGGGTTTACATTTTGAGTTTGATAGGCTTTATCCCCTGAACCCGTTTTATTTGCTCCTTTTACTTGTCAGATTTTTCACATCGACATTTCCTATTTTTTCTTCATTTTGATGTCTATTTGGGTTGGCATAATTGTTTATTATGTCTTTATTTTCCAGTTCTCAGTTTGCTGACTCTATTGCAGTTTCTGGTGTTCAAAGTCTCTCCTCCAGTGTTCAAAGCACGCCAGAGAAAAATGGCCATTCAGATGATGCTTCAAGAAGTCCTGAGCTCCTTCAAGAGTTTCTGAAATCTGGTCCCAAGAAAGAACTTCGGGCTTGCGTTGACAAGGACAAGAAAATTTTAGTTTCATCAAAGAACAAAACGACAGAATTGGCAAAGTCAACTAACAAGAAACTAGACTTGAGAAAAACTTGTAGTCCTAGTAATCAGCCTTCTTCTAGGAAGCAACATAGAAAGGGGGAAAATCCAATTCGAGTCCCTACTGCTCTTGACCAGTCCCAACATTTTGGAAATTTAAACTCTTGGATCTGTAAAAACTCTGCTTGTAGAGCTGTCCTTTCCATAGATGACACATTTTGCAAGAGGTGCTCCTGCTGTATCTGTCATTTGTTTGATGACAACAAGGATCCTAGTCTTTGGTTGGTCTGCACATCCGATTCCGATCAGGGAGACTCCTGTGGTTTATCGTGTCACATTGAATGTGCTCTTCAACAAGAAAAGGTTGGGGTTGTTGACCTTGGGCAACTGATGCAGCTAGATGGTAGTTATTGTTGTGCTTCTTGCGGTAAAGTTTCTGGGATACTGGGGTAAGTATCATCCATATGGTCCAAAGTTGATGTTCTAATTCATATTAATCGTACTTTTTGGCTTTTTCTGGCCTTTGCCGTATAATTTTCTCTGTTTCTGTTTGTTTTTTATATTTTGAAGGCACAGGCATCTCAAGTTGATCATATCTTGAGCTGATATCGTCAACTTCTTTTGCAAACTTTTTATCCATCTTTTTTTATTTATATATTTTTTTAGTCAGCACATTTTTTCCCATGAAAGGAAACATCCAAAGCTACATGTCGTTAGTGTCCAAAATGTCTACTTCTGTTTGCTAGGATATTTGAATGAATGTAAAACTCAGCAAATAGTTGTCTTCAATTTAGAAAAGTTGCCCTAAACCATCATCTTTGATGTTATATGGAAATGAAATACTAGCAATGAGAGAGTTAGACTCTTAGAGATCACATACTATAATTATTCATATATTCCGGTTGTAATTTTATATCCTTGGGATTGATACAAAGGTTTGATTTGATTATTGTTGGCAGATGTTGGAAGAAACAACTAACCATAGCAAAAGAAGCTCGCCGTGTTGATGTACTTTGCTATAGGATATACCTGAGTTACAGGCTTCTTGATGGGACGTCGAGGTTCAAAGAATTGCATGGCATTGTGAAAGAAGCAAAGGCTAAACTGGAAACCGAAGTAGGTCCAGTTAATGGAGTTTCTGCCAAGATGGCACGTGGGATTGTCAGCAGACTCTCTATTGCAGGTGATATGCAGAAGCTTTGCTCTCTTGCAATTGAGAAAGCAGATGAATGGCTGGCCAATATATCTAATACAAATCTTAATTGCAGAGGTTGGAACCTGTACCATCATTTATACATTAATTTGTTGGTTTTCTTAAATAAAACACGTCAAAATAGTTATTTATGCTTATTGGTTTCCTTTCCAGAGGGCTCACTTCCTGCTGCTTGCAAGTTTCTTTTTGAAGAAGTTACAGCTTCCTCTGTTGTCATTATTTTGATTGAACTGTCTAATGTGTCATCTATCGATATCAAGGGCTACAAGCTTTGGTATTACAAGAGCAGAGAAGATACACATGCAAAGGAGCCAAGTTCTGCCTTTCCCAGAGCTCAGAGAAGAATTTTGATATCCAATTTGCAGCCTTGCACTGAATACACATTTCGGATTGTATCCTATACAGAGGCTGGTGACTTGGGCCATTCGGAGGTCAAGTGTTTCACTAGAAGTGTTGAGATAATCCACAAGAATCCCAATTCAGGGGTTAACATGGTTGGTAAGAAAGAGAACCCTGTCGTTAGGGGAACTTCAAGTGCCAATGGAGAATCTAACACTGTAGCAGAATCATCTGAATTTAAGGTTCGAGAGCTAGGAAAGATATTACGCCTTGCTTGGGCCCAAGAGAAAGGCTGCTCGGAGGCATTCAGCAATGCTGATATAGAAAGGAGCTATGGTATAAAAACAATAGTAAAGCCTGAAATTGTACAAGAAGAACATGTGCCATCTGTTTCACGTGGGCTTGACTTGAATGTTGTCTCAGTACCTGATTTGAATGAAGAGGCGACTCCACCATTCGAGTCTTCCAGGGATGAAGACAATGGGTGCACATTGCAGCAAGTTGTTGAGGCAGATGATGCTGCTTCCCATGATGTGTTAAAGAATGTTTTGGCTAGAACTCATGGTAGTGATGACTCACAGACCTGGACAAATAGGCCAGCAGGAGACGTACCGGCTGTTGATTCGAAGGCTGAGTTTTGCAGGAAGAGGGCAGCGATTTCGAATGAAGAGATGCATGATTCTGATAGCACACTAATTAACGGTTCACCATTTCATATTTCTAATGGTTCTTGTTGCTTGGATGAGAACTTTGAGTATTGTGTGAAGATAATCCGGTGGCTGGAATGTGAGGGTCACATTACACAGGAATTTAGGTTGAAATTACTGACTTGGTTTAGCCTGAGATCCACAGAGCAGGAGCGTAGGGTGGTCCATACTTTCATTCAAACTATGTTTGATGATCCTAGTAGTTTGGCAGGACAGTTGGTTGACTCATTTTCTGATATTATTTCCAGGAAAAGGCCACGGAATGGATTCTGTAGTAAGCTGTGGCATTAAATAACAGTGGGGATTCGGATTTACGGGATTGCTATTCCCACCACCTTCATATGTCTCATCTATCTACTTATTCCTGCATAAATGACCTCTGATCAAATTGCCTTCTTTTGTACAGGCATTCTTTTTCATATGTCACTTGTTATAAGTGATTCATTCATGTCACGGGCAAGATTTGTCCGGCTAAAATATTTGGTTTCTGATTCAGGAGACGATGTCAGGTATTTCTTTGGAGGGAGGCCATTGGGGATGAGAAAGGATTTGCAGCGGTTAGAGGCATCAGTAGGTTTCCAAATTAGAATTTCAATGATGGAGGAATTATGTTAAAACTCCCTCTACCATTATTGTTATTGCCTTCTTAAATTCAAGAAGGGTTCATGAATAGATGGTAGGTATTTATAATTTATATGGATCACATTTGCTTGTTGTCCATTCTTTGGTCGATGAGACAATATTTTGCTAATTCCACTATTGGATGATCCAGGATGAGCAATTTAACTAGAGTCGTTATTTTTCTTTCTGCCAAAAATCATTGTGGAATTTGGTGGGAAATATTGTCAAAGGGTCCTTCCATTTTGACTCTTCAATAAATTTGGCTATTGGCAATTGTTGAATAACTAGAATACCATGTTGCTTCTCAAGGTTGTGCATTAATATCAATGACTCAATCTTATCCATTAAAATAATGGTGAAGAAAATAAAGAAATCATATCAAATTTCATATGAGATGAGAACACTATTGGTATGTTCAGTATATCATATTAAATATATAAAATATAGATATTAAATTATATTATAATTAATCTATATATTGATTGGTCGGTGATAAGCTGTATATTATAATATAATTGGACAAAATTGATTATTAGTATTTTAATAAAATAATTTATTTTTAAAATAATTTTTATTATAAAATTTATTTAAATTAATATTTATTTATTTAAATATTTTTTACATTTTAAAAATAAAAAAAAATATTATTTTTAATTTGAGATAAAAAAAGAAATTAAAATATATAATTTTATTATTTAAAATTTATTCATACTAAGTTTAGTATTTAATACTGTTTATATCTATACCTCTTTAACGTACTAAATTTCTACGTAATCATATTATTTTTATATTATATGATATTATTTGATTTTATAATTAAACGCATAATTGTATAAAAATTATATAATTAAATTTTCTAATATTATGTAATAAACATAGAAAGTAGTAATGACCACATGATCATTCGTATCCCAATAAAATGGTAAACTATATGCATGAGTACTAAGGTTCGTTTAGGGATTTAAATTGAAATATGAACAAATATTTTATATAACTAATTACTAACTCATTATTTCGCATTATTTGGATAAAAAGAAACAAACCGTCGAGATATATTAGTCATGTCATGGTAGCAATTATTTTTGTTTGTTTGCATTATTTGGATAGAAAAAAAAAAGTAGATATATTAGTCTTGTTAGCAACTGTATTTATTTTTGCATAAAAAAAAAAAACCCAATCTGATTATGAATTGAACAATAAAAATATACAATCAATAGAAGGGTGAGAGAAAAAGAGAAAAACATATTAACCATATACAATTATAATATATAAGGTCTATGATTTATCTCATAAAGATTGTAATAAAATATTATTATTATTAATTAATATATAATTAAACAAATTGAGTCAATAGAGAACAAGAGAATTGACTCAGTAACAAATTTAATTATAGAAGTTTCGTTGTAAAAATTAAAGACAAAAGGGGAAAAAATCATTTTATTTTCATGTATTTACTAAAATATATAATAAATTGAAATTAAAATATTAATTTACTTAAATATTCTTTTAAAATAAAAAATAATCAATAAAAATAAAAATAAAAATACTAAAAGAGAGAATTTTAGAATTTCATATTTGAGAAAAAAAATTAATACTTAAGGATGTGAAAAATCAATCAATTAAAATGATTTCAAAATTATTGGAGTCCTTTTTCATTTCCATCATGTGTTAAGAAAATAAAATAAAAAAATTATCAAAAATAATACTATTAAAATTTATAATAATAAAATTAACACATCTAATAATATTAAATATTTAATATTAAATGAATTTAAATTATTATAATTTAAATAAAAAGTGTTCAATCGGACAGACATTAAAAAATATATATATAAAAATTATTTTTTAATTATAGAAATATTTGATTTGAGTTATTTTTGTTATTATAAATTTTGAAGTTTTTTTTTTTTTTTTCTAAAATATAAAAAAAATTATTAAGGGAAAAAAAAAATGAGCCTCTTTCGACAAATTCTCTTGTCGGTAACATATTCTGAAAGTGTAGTTTAGCTTTTAATATATGAAACTAAGGTTTTTTTTTTTCTACCTTCCTTCCTAGAATGAAATGTTGTCATATGCTTTAGGCGGATAACGGATTGAATTCCTAACGAGATTACACGGTATATGACAGCAAAAAAAAGAAACATGAGCCTCACAGTCACAGAGAACGCTTGCTCTTCAATCTTTTCCTCTCGTTCTCTCACTAAAATGCAATTTCTTCATGTCCCCTCCTCACTCACTACAACATTTCAGAGCTTGAAAACACATCCCAGAACAGGTAAGTTCTTCTTCTTTTTTTTTTTTTTCTTTTCTTTTCCTATTCATGTAAAATTCTGTATTTTTCCTTTTCTTTTTATTGTTTTCAGCAATATAAACTAAATTGCTTTATTGGTTTTGTTACTCGAGGACTCCCTTTGAATGTGAAATCACTTGTACCATCAGCCACTGTCTTTGCTTTTCGGCCTCAACAATTAAATAAATCTATATGGGTTTCACGTAAAATGTCAAGTTACAGCTCAATCACGATCAAAGCTGCTTCTGTTGAAGGTAAAAGCAATTCCCTGCTAACCCAACAAATTACTGAGGCCTGTTATCAAAAGCCTCTTTTGAAGAAATTTTAACTCTGTTTTATGCGGCATTTTAGTTTTGCATTTTAAACGGCATTTGTCAACCAAGCTATAGAGGTACCAATAAATATTGGTTTTTGTTTTTTTAATTTGAAATAAATTATATGACTAGTTCATGTTCAAGAGTGAATATTGCTTAATGCAATTCTAGTACTTTGAAGCTGCATTTGGGAGTGCTTCTCATTTAGATTGAAAGTGCTTTTCAAATAGACCAAAGCATTTTGCAATTTTTAAGGGAAATACTATTAAAATTTTGTGAAGTATTATTGTGCTTTTAAGAGAAGTTAATAAAACTTGCTTTTGAGAGAAGTAAATCAAGATGCATGCTTTAATTTAAAAATAATTATTAAAATCCCACTCAAAACAACTTCTAGCAATTTCACACCAAACACATGAATTATTCTCTGGAAACCACTTTGATCAAACCACCCGATTTCAAGTCACTTCTAAGATAAGCACATCCAACGGTCCTAGAATTTTATTTTTTGAGTTATTCCTATTTGACTTATATTTTTCTTTAATATATTTTTTTCAATAGTTGGTGCTTCTGCAATATCAAGTGAGACGGCTGAAAAAGACGTCCTTAAAGCATTGTCTCAAATCATTGACCCAGATTTCGGGACTGACATTGTTTCATGTGGTTTTGTGAAAGATCTGCACATCAATGAGGACTTGGGAGAGGTCATCTAGAGCATGATTTCAATTTTTCTAAGGCTAAAACATAATGCCCTTAATGAAATTTATTGCTCTTGTCATGTCAGGTTTCATTTCGGTTAGAGCTCACTACACCAGCATGTCCAATCAAGGACATGGTAAATGATACAATCACCATTGTTTGATCAAGAACTCACATGTTTTTTGAATGGTAGACTATTTGTTTCATGATTTCACTTAATATTGTTTAATAAGCATCAATATTATACTACTCATATTATGCATTCCTTTCTCTTTATCTTCTTTTACTTTTGTTTTCTATGGGCGTAACTACAAAAGGCACTTTGTTGCCAACCATGGTACCTTTTGATGTGTTAAAATGTGTACTCGCAAGTGTACGAATCACTCGTAGTAAAGTGATAAGCAACTTCCAAGGTCGGTCTCTCAAGGAATTGCAGTGGTTTTAAATAACTAAATTTTTAATCTAAATAGAGTTCTAATGAAAATAAAAGACTAATTAAATAGAGTTCTAGTAAAACTAAAACTCTAAGTAACTAGAATCCTAAAGCTAGTAAAACTGTAAAAAGGTGTTTGATTTGTAACGGGAACAAAGTACGAGCAATTAAACGAAAACAAAATCGCAATTAAACAATCAATTCAGATATATTTGAAGATCAATGGAGAATGTATGGACGTTTAGCTTGGTTGACCATGCTTGCATCGAAAAGGTATGGTGAGATAACATGAACGTCCTATATAAACTAAACTACCGGCTTTCCTTTTAATTACGAGACTCCTTTTGGCGGGGGTAGGTCTCTTTATTGATTAACTAATTAATTGCCTTTGGCGGGGGTAAATCAAATAGTAATCAAATTATGCGCAAGGAAAACATGCCAATCAAATTAATGCTATGACTAAGTCACTAACTTGAAGCTTCGATTAAGTCTTTCGGAATAAAGTTAAGGTGACGTTCCTATAACTAAATTCTCAGATTTTTCAATGTAACTACGAACATCAAATGGGCCCATGATTATTCATAATCAAACATTTAAACATGCTCTTAATCAAAAAGTAATTCGTTTATATTAAATCAATAAAACATACACCATACACAGTTCTAGCAAACATGGCAACACAAACTAAACATCCATAATAAAACTAGCCAGACATGTTCATATTAATATTCATAGACAAATAAAATACGAACATACACTCCAACGAAAGAAGAAGAAAAATAGAATTCTACAACACCAAAGAAAACCTAGATCTAAATACCGCTTATGGATCGGTTGACGTACTCCTCCGTAAGCTTTATCTTCGATTGTCGACGGCTTCTTTGGATCCTTAGAATGGTTTCTCTTGCTTCGTTTTTGTGTAGCAAAACTCCCAAAGTTGATTGAATGTCGTGTTTGGTTGCAAAATTGTAAAGTGTAAGAGTTGTGTACCAATTCGAGTTCTCGTTGTAAAGGGGGTCTAAAGGGGGTATTTATAGATGTAAGGCATTCCTGATTGCAATAGGAATAGGCGCGCCGCGGCATGCATTTTCCCCGCCGCGGCGCAACACAAAATTTGGAAAATATGCAAAAACCCGAGAGCTCCCCGCCGCGGCATACAATTCCCTCGCCGCGGCGCGCAATGCTTCTATGTTTTCAGGATCAAACCCGAGAGCCTCACGCCGCGGCATGCAATTCTCTCACCGCGGCGCGCATTGGTTTCCTTCTTTTCACGTCCCCCCTTACATATGTGATGGCACATTATGTAAGGCTTACATATTTGTCTCGTTTAGCCCGTAACTCGTGATCCGAGCGCCGTAAGTGTTCCGTCTTCGCGTGTTTTCATCATTTGACTCATTTTGACGCTAAAAACACATGAAATGCACTAAAATATACCCGTGACTCCGAATGGATAGATTTATGAAAATAATCGAAATAATAGTCATAATAAATCTATATATCAATCAATCAAGCACAATTAATCACGAAATATTAGTGCTTTTTGAGCACTCATCACAACCCCCAACCAGCTTCTTGCTAGTCTCTAGCAAGTGAAGCGACCTAAAATAAAATTAAAAACAAATGAAATAAACTAACCTAACCTAAATCACTTCCGTAGATTGTCACGGTTGCATTTAGCATATGCAACAAGCCTTTAAACCCCTAGGTGGCCCTAGTGGACGAGTTGTAGTCTCGTGAGGGTTTCCAGTGATGATACCCGCAAACATCGTATGACTCTCAAAACTAATAAAGACTCTAAACATACTTGAATCAACCCATGCATACGTCTCAAAAATTGTTAACAACAAATGACACACGAAATAGTTAAACATCACCTAAACTCAAAAACAGTCCAAACATCAAACTCATCATGGTAATCGAATTTTGAACAACCAATCAAACCACAAACCCGTTAGTTATACTATCTGACCGTGTCATGCATGATATTCATAGATTACATTTTAATGTCTCATAAATGTGCAAGTAAAATATGAAAGTGAATTTTTGCACTTATAAACTCCATATGCTCATTTTTCAAACTCATCTCCACTAATATAGAAACTAAACTACCTAGAATCAATAGGACTTCATTAAGCTTGTAAAGTTGTGGCTAGGTATGTGATAATGAAAGTACAAAAATGATGTTTTCATATGATAAGAGTACTTTTTATTTCACAAGCATATTTTCAACTTTTTTCACCAAATGTTCTTTTCATCCTCCCTTAACTTCAAATGTCCTTTGGATCTTTTGCTTGATTTTCTTCTTTATTCTTGCTTATTATTTCGATCATCAAATTTTTTTTTTTTTTTTTTTGATGAAGCAAGACAAATATAACATAATTGCTCATGAAAATCAAATATTACATCGAGTACTCTTATCACTAAGGGTAGTACAATGTATGTCAATGTTGAGTTCAAGGGTGTGCTATTGATAAAATATTTCGGGAAAGCATGAAAAGTTCAAACGGTCCAAAGATGGCCTAAATCATTTTCTAAGTGGCATTTGTTTCTATTATTTCGCTTCAACGTGTTTTCAAATGAGTTCTAGAGATTGTTGAGACTTAAAACATATCATGAACATGCATACATTCCACAAATCAGAATAGTTAAACTAACCATGCAAACTACCACAAGTACCACAAAATTCTCAAATTAGATGAATCCAACATTTATGTGCTTCGTTGCTTAGGTAAAAATCTAACATCTCCCATATGTCATCGTCATTACAATCATGTTAATATCATAAATTTCCGGATTGAATCAAGTAGACACGACACTAACTAAAAACAATTCAAGTGACAAAGTTAAAAATTAAAAATTGGTCATATTTCATGCTCATGGAATATTCTTCCCACCCCCAACCTACTTTCTGCATTGTCCTCAATGTGAAAAAGAAGAACAAAAGAAATTAAGAAAAAGTGTAAGAAGTTACCCCCATTTCGTATGAAATTGTGTCGTTACTCGCTATGCTCCGGTTCACTGTTCCTCGCTTCTCTCATGAAGAATGTATGAACATATATTGAACCTCAAAGTGTATGCACACAATTCACATTCAAACCCAATTTTTAATTATAACTAAGGCAATTGAAGACACAAAAACATCAAACTAAGTTAAACAATCAAAAATAAAATGAAAAATGAAAGAAAATAAATGAAAAAGAAATAAAAGAAATAAAGACAACGAAAGAGATACGATACCGAATGGGTGCCTCCCATTAAGGGCTTAGTTTAACGTCTTAGCAAGACGTGACTGATCTCGTGTCAAGGGGGGTTAAATATGTAATTGTACTGTTTATCTCCTCCCTTATCTTTCTTGAAATGAGCTTTCGTCCTCCCAGTCGAGTTTTTGTAATTAGAATGCTTAATGCGTTCTTTGTAGGCATCATCCCGACTTAAATTTATCAGTTTGTCCTTCCCTCTCCATCCAATGTTTTGAGCCTCAATTCTGTTACTTATGCTATCCTGCGATTGAATGTTAGAAGAAATAGGAGAGGGTTGAAAAATTCCAAATGTTACAGTCTCTCCACAAACTGTCATTGATAACTTCCTATTATGGACCTCAATAGTTGTTTTGGTCGTGGCCATGAATGGTCTACCAAGAATAATTGTATGTTCCTTGTCCTGAAGAAAATTTTTGTCCATCTCAAGCACCACAAAGTCCACTGGTACAATAAACTTGTCCACCTGTACCAACAAATTTTCCACTATTCCTTTTGGGTATTGAATAGACCCGTTTGCAAGTTGAAGGGTCATCCTTGTTTCTTTTAACTTTCCTAATCCTAGTTGCAAGTACACTGAATATGGCATTAGGTTTATACCTGCTCCTAAGTCTAGCATAGCCTCGAATACCCTTTTGTCTCCCATAGTGATGTTAATGTTGAAACTACCTAGATCTTTCATTTTGAGAGGCAAGTGCGGTTGAATTATTTGACTACCAATTTCTAACATTTCATTCTCTTTGCTTCTATTCTTTTTGATGATAAAGTTCCTGCAAATTGGATCATAAGTCGAACTGTTCTTTATAATATCCAAAAGAGGTAAATTACAATTAATCCCAGAAAATAAAGCAAGAGTGTCAGAGTATTGCTCATCCTGATTTTTCTCCTCAAACTGGTTTATAGGTGGTATTGGTGGTCTATATGGATCCGCTGACTTGTGTAGTTGATAAATGGTGGATGTTTCTTTCTTGGGAAGTTCATTTGGATTGGTATTAAGCTCATCATCTCCTTTGAGAGTTGAATCCTCACCTTCAAAGTTACCTGTACTAGACAACAAAACATTAGAATTCTCAGGTAAATTATTAAGTACCTCCTCATCATTTTGAAAGACTGTGATCGCCTTTGCTTGTTCAGGTTGACTAGGCAGCTTTCCCGTCTCTTGTTTGTACATTTGTTCCGCTAGCTGCCCCACTTGCATTTCCACTCTTTTGATTGATGCTTCCATAGAGTCCATCCTACCACTACAAGATTGTATAAAATTGTTTAGGGTTTCCTCTACGGTTGGTTTATTTGGTGGAAATTGTCGGTTTACGTTTTGGCCTTGTGTTTGATTTTGGACAAATGGTTGGCTATTGTTTTGTTTCCATCCAAAATTAGGGTGATTCCTCCATCCAGGGTTATAAGTGTTTGAATAAGGGTCGTTCCTAGGTCTAGGTTGGTACCCTTGCATTAAATTCGCCTCTTCAGTAGTACCTGTATAAGGATCACCTGCAAAAGAACAAACATTAGCTCCGTGTCCATATGAACCACAAACTCCACATACCTCGTGTTTTGGCATCTGATTAACATTGGAGGTTGTGAGAAGTTGCACTTGTTTCGTCAATTCAGCAAGTTGCATGGCCATTTCATTGTTGGAGCCTAATTCGTGGACTCCAGCTCTTCTTCCTCTAGCGCTCTTTTGTTGGGAGTTGGCTCCCAACATCTCGAATAACTCATAAGTTTCATCCGCTGTTTTCTCACCCATAGCTCCTCCTGCAGCGTTGTCAACTGTGAATTGACATTGTAGTGTCAATCCGTCGTAGAAAAACTGATTTTGTAACTGCAACGGGAAGTGGTGATGTGGACATTGTATCAACAGCAATTTGAATCTGTCCCAAGCCTCGTGGAAGGGTTCTCCGTCCATCTGCGAAAAAGTAGCAATTTTTGTTCTTAGATCAGATGTCTTTTGATGGGAATAGAACTTACCCATGAATTTATTGTAAACATCGTCCCATGTGACCAAAGAACCGGGTGCCAACGTCATTAGCCAAGACTTAGCTCTATCCTTGAGAGTGTATGGAAAACACCTCATACGTAGTTGATCTTCACTAAGTCCCTGCAATGGAAAAGTTTGCACAGTAGCATATAGTTCACGCATAAAATTTAAAGGATCTTCATTAGGGATACCGTAAAAGGAGGGAAGCATGGAATAATGAATATTTTTCAATTCATAATTCCTAGCTGCCTCTGTGAGTTGAATGCACGATGTCGCGGTCCCAATGATCGGTCTTGCAAACTCTTTGTTCATCATTTGCCTAGCTACGTTGTCACCCATTGTTGCTTGCAATTGTTGTTGGACTTCTTCCTCTTGATATTGATTATCCAGTTTCTTTGATCGGTGTTTGACTTTATGAATGTTGTCAATGTAAGGAGAGAGTTCCTTGTTAAGTGATCTTCTACCCTGCATGCACAAATAAAAAGCAAACAAAGATCAAGGTAGCAGTGAAATTTGAAATTAAGCACTATTTTTTTGATTTTTTTATTTTCTGATTTTTTTGGATTTTTTTTTTTTTTCGAATAAAAATAAATAAAATAAAGAAATAAATAAAATAAATAAATAAATAAAATAAACAAATAAATAAAATAAATAAATAAAAAAAATAATAAAATAAATAAATAAATAAATAAATAAATCAGAAACTCTAAAAAGTTAAAAAGAAAATTATCTAAAACGCCAATTCCCCGGCAACGGCGCCAAAAACTTGATGTGTTAAAATGTGTACTCGCAAGTGTACGAATCACTCGTAGTAAAGTGATAAGCAACTTCCAAGGTCGGTCTCTCAAGGAATTGCAGTGGTTTTAAATAACTAAATTTTTAATCTAAATAGAGTTCTAATGAAAATAAAAGACTAATTAAATAGAGTTCTAGTAAAACTAAAACTCTAAGTAACTAGAATCCTAAAGCTAGTAAAACTGTAAAAAGGTGTTTGATTTGTAACGGGAACAAAGTACGAGCAATTAAACGAAAACAAAATCGCAATTAAACAATCAATTCAGATATATTTGAAGATCAATGGAGAATGTATGGACGTTTAGCTTGGTTGACCATGCTTGCATCGAAAAGGTATGGTGAGATAACATGAACGTCCTATATAAACTAAACTACCGGCTTTCCTTTTAATTACGAGACTCCTTTTGGCGGGGGTAGGTCTCTTTATTGATTAACTAATTAATTGCCTTTGGCGGGGGTAAATCAAATAGTAATCAAATTATGCGCAAGGAAAACATGCCAATCAAATTAATGCTATGACTAAGTCACTAACTTGAAGCTTCGATTAAGTCTTTCGGAATAAAGTTAAGGTGACGTTCCTATAACTAAATTCTCAGATTTTTCAATGTAACTACGAACATCAAATGGGCCCATGATTATTCATAATCAAACATTTAAACATGCTCTTAATCAAAAAGTAATTCGTTTATATTAAATCAATAAAACATACACCATACACAGTTCTAGCAAACATGGCAACACAAACTAAACATCCATAATAAAACTAGCCAGACATGTTCATATTAATATTCATAGACAAATAAAATACGAACATATACTCCAACGAAAGAAGAAGAAAAATAGAATTCTACAACACCAAAGAAAACCTAGATCTAAATACCGCTTATGGATCGGTTGACGTACTCCTCCGTAAGCTTTATCTTCGATTGTCGACGGCTTCTTTGGATCCTTAGAATGGTTTCTCTTGCTTCGTTTTTGTGTAGCAAAACTCCCAAAGTTGATTGAATGTCGTGTTTGGTTGCAAAATTGTAAAGTGTAAGAGTTGTGTACCAATTCGAGTTCTCGTTGTAAAGGGGGTCTAAAGGGGGTATTTATAGATGTAAGGCATTCCTGATTGCAATAGGAATAGGCGCGCCGCGGCATGCATTTTCCCCGCCGCGGCGCAACACAAAATTTGGAAAATATGCAAAAACCCGAGAGCTCCCCGCCGCGGCATACAATTCCCTCGCCGCGGCGCGCAATGCTTCTATGTTTTCAGGATCAAACCCGAGAGCCTCACGCCGCGGCATGCAATTCTCTCGCCGCGGCGCGCATTGGTTTCCTTCTTTTCACGTCCCCCCTTACATATGTGATGGCACATTATGTAAGGCTTACATATTTGTCTCGTTTAGCCCGTAACTCGTGATCCGAGCGCCGTAAGTGTTCCGTCTTCGCGTGTTTTCATCATTTGACTCATTTTGACGCTAAAAACACCTGAAATGCACTAAAATATACCCGTGACTCCGAATGGATAGATTTATGAAAATAATCGAAATAATAGTCATAATAAATCTATATATCAATCAATCAAGCACAATTAATCACGAAATATTAGTGCTTTTTGAGCACTCATCACCTTTCAACATGTGATACATTCTTACCAAACATTATTCTGTTGTTAATTTAAATGAACTACATAGATTATTTGTTTCAAATTGTGATTTAAGAAGTTTAACAAGATGTAATTTCATGAAAGTTTGAGCAAAAATCAAATGAAGTGATTCAAATGCTTCCCTGGGTCAAGAATGTGAATGTAACCATGTCAGCACAGCCTGCAAGACCCTTTTTTCCTGGCCAACTTCCATCAGGATTGCAGACCATTTCAAACATTGTGGCAGTTTCAAGTTGCAAGGTAGACCATTGTTCATCAACATTTTGGTGATTTTGCTTCGATGAGTCTTTAAGATTTGGGATATCAATATTTGGGGATTTGTTGTGATGTTCTAAGTCCTGCCTCTGCCAGTTTTGATATAGTCTTGTGCTTTGGATGCCTGCAATGTTTCTCTTTAAAGTAAATAACATGACACTTCTATCTATTTATTATGGTTTCTTTCTTGAAGAAAATTATTATTTCTGAATTTTCGAAAATTTTCCATATTTCTAGAATAAACACTGTCAGCATACCTGACCTTCAAGACACTGACCCTGAGAGAAAATAGTTCTTATCAGGATTTCTGAATTAGGAGTTTCTTCATAATAATTTTTGTTTTTTTCCAATATCTGTGGAATTTTTTTTGTTTACACTAAGGCATAGACTTTCTTATTTCATCATAGTTCATATCTGTGAATATTTTTTCAGGGAGGAGTGGGAAAATCTACTGTGGCAGTAAACTTGGCATACACTTTGGCTGACATGGGTGCTAGAGTTGGTATATTTGATGCTGATGTCTATGGTCCAAGTTTGCCAACTATGGTCTCCCCTGAAAACCGACTGCTTGAAATGGTAAACAACTGAGTTTTGCTTGCAAATGGTAAAGTGCTAGCATTATGACAATATAAAATTTCCTGTAGAATCCAGAAAAGAAGACTATTATTCCTACAGAATATTTGGGAGTGAAGTTGGTTTCTTTTGGATTTGCTGGACAAGGTCGTGCAATAATGCGAGGCCCTATGGTTTCCGGAGTGATCGACCAGCTTCTGACTAAAACTGAGTGGTAAGCCTGTATACTTTAGAATTGCATACATGCAATAGAAATTTGAGATTTCCTTTGATTTTGGCTGAATCAATGAAAATGAAAATTTCAATTTGTAGATATTTGGTTGGAGACCATGAACTTACGAATATTAGGTTCACATATAAACATTACCTCTTTTCATTTTACAATAATAAACTATCCCAAATTATTATTGACTAAAGGCAATTCTTTGATTTATTTCATCAGTTATAGTGGCTTTTTATCTTACTTGTTGTTTTGTTTTGCTGTCACAATTTGATGGTTCAAGTTACAATATCTAATCATATTCTCAGGCATGCTCATTATCCTTCTTTTAGTTTCTTGCTTCTATATTAAACTAATATATGAAATGAGTATACTTTATACTATTTTTCCCTCAGTAGAATAAACTGAACTAATTTGATCCGCATCTTTTGCAGGTTGTTCAACAATTTGGAATTCCTCATTTATGTGATCTTCCCATCAGACCAACTGTAAGTCTTGTAATAAAATCTCGGAAAGAAACCTATGCAAAAACAGTTTGTTCGATGTGCATTTGTTTAATATAGCTAACAATCATGCTTCAATTTCTTGATTTCCTCAGGAAGTGCTACAATCTAGATATATTTATGTCATATAATTAATCATGCACTTTTCTACTTTCTAATTATTGTTTTCCTGTATTTGGAAGTTATCTGCTTCTGGAGATAGTGGAATGCCTGAAGTGGTGGCTGATCCTCAAGGTGAAGTTGCAAAGACATTTCAGAACCTTGGAGTCTGTATTGTGCAACAGTGTGCCAAGATACGCCAACAAGGTATCATATCTATGTTCCATAATATTTGCAGTTTTGAAAAGTTGGGGATAGTTTTCTTCCCCAAAAATTCAGGACATTACTTTTATGTTGTCTCCCAATTGATTTCTTAAACACTATGATCTTGCCTTGTGATGAAATTTAATCTTTTTCCGTTCAGTATCAACAGCTGTGACTTATGATAAAGCTATGAAGGCAATCAAGGTGAAGGTACCAAATTCAGATGAAGAATTTCTTCTCCATCCTGCAACTGTGAGACGGAATGACCGTTCTGCTCAAAGTGTGGTATGAAATCACTCTGTTAGACCCTTCACTTCCCCTTTTACGCATACATTGGCAACAAAAAAGCCACTCAACGTGCATAGTTTATGAAATACCAAACGTACAATGATACACAGGACGAGTGGAGTGGGGAGCAAAAACTGAAGTATAATGATGTTCCCGAAGACATTGAACCCGAAGAAATTCAGCCCATGGGTAACTATGCCGTTCAAATAACTTGGCCAGACGAATTTAACCAGGTTACTTATTTATCAATGATTCGTTTTCTCCTTATTTAAAAAAAAAAAAACATTTTCTCCTATATTCTTCTGGGGTTTCTTTCTTGGTAAAGACTAATTCTGTCATGCTTGGATGGGTGTCATTGTGTCAACCTATCAGGACAAGAAAAAGGAAGAAAAGAGCGCAACACCTGTGATAAGTCCTAAAAGTACTAGTTCTGTAGAGCTCGTGAATTTACTTCCCTTATATTTTGCAAAAATACATAAGAATGAATACCTTTTCCAAAAACTCAATTTGGCTGGTTATTGGTGCCAAGCCTTTTGAATTTGACTTAGCATTCATCTTTTGACACACATATAGAAGATATCAAGATATAATGTACCGTGATAAGACATTTTTTTTTTATAGATTGAAACATATTGGTGTGTTCAAACATTTGATTTGAGCTATGAAACGAGAGTCTTATTCACCAAATGAACCGCAATAAGCAAGCAGTTCAAATGGTTAAAAAATTTAACTACATGAGTGGAAGAAGAGGCTTGGCTAGTCATGGCGATGCTGATTTTATTTATTTATTACAAATTTTGGCTCTGTAGTGAGATCAGTTGGTGGTAATAGTAGTGTTATGTTGCAGATTGCACCTTATGATCAGCTGCAAACAATGGAGCGCTTGATTGATGTTCCTCAACCAACTCCTGCACAGGAAATTTTCTTTTTCTTCTTTTTTCCTGCTTTTAACTTCATGATGTGTATATATAAATATAAGCAAATATCTCATGAACATGCTTTATTTCTCAACTCTTGTTGTACAGGTTTAGTAGCTTGAAAGGAATGGCCAATACAAACCATACATGTTGCTGATCGTTCTGAGCTCAATTAGCAGTACCCTATGAAATATTAGGTGGTCTAACTAGTTTGCGAGTAAGCTGTCCTGGCGCATCTCGATCTATCTCTTTCTTGGATATATATACTTTCTACGTGATAGGCAATGCGGTTAGATATAACTTTTCAGTCTCTATCTATTTAATTATTTTCTTTAAAGTTCTGTTCAGCTATCCTTTTAAATTATGTACATTGTATTATTGTATTGTATGAAGGTAGTTTTATCTTTCTTCCAACAACTACTCGTCTTTTTCTCAGTAACAACCCCAAATAACGTGTATAAGTTGTAGATAATCGAAAGTAGCTCAAAATAATATATCAACTTATATATATTATACATATATAGCATTAGTTTATGTTGATATGTACAAGCTTACATGATACCTTAGAACAAATTATATTATGTGCAATCAAGCCTTTGTTTTTTAATAGCTCGTATTAATCTTCCTGACTATTGTAAGTTTAACTTTTTTTTTTTTTTTTTTTTAAGTCATTTCAAGAACTTCGACAACAGTAATTTTATGCCAAACATTATAATACTTTTTTAAAATCACTTTTTATAAAAATCACTTTTAGAATCATGCTCAAACGGGCCCTAAGTCTATATATAGCCTACTCTCTACGCTCAATTAAATGGTGCCATTTTCATTTGTAATAATAAATTTTGTTTAACTGCCTGACGTAAGTGAATTGGATCACTTCATTGGGAAGTACATCAATTGTGAGTCAAACAGAGAGAGGTCATAAAAATAACGAAAGTATAATAATTAAATTACTCTAACCTGTCCTTAAAATTGGAATGGACTTATGTAGGGCAACAAACGGTGACGAAACACGTACTCAAAATATCGAAATGGGGAAAAATAGGTAGCAATTTAGGTTACAACTTACAAACACAACACAACAACAAGAAACAAATTATTTTATTTTTATTTTTATTTTTATGTTTTGAACGACAAATTGTTTTTTGGTTCTTGTAAATATATCATGTTTGCTTACCATTATAATTTTTATATGTAAATAATTTAATATAAAATTATTTAAATTTTTTATAACAATAAAAAATATTTTAATTTGAAATAAAAAAAATTAACAATATACAAAGATTTGACATACTTGATAAAAACTTATTAAAAATGCCAAAAACATATAAATTTATACTTATTTTATTTATATTATGATACATGCTAATGTTTTTAGAAAATTGAATCGTTTTTTTTAATTTATAAAATAATTTTGATACTTTGTGTAATATAAAAAACTTGAAGTGCAAAAATAAGTGATGCATTTCACAAATCTTGAATATCATTTCCTGTCTGCTTTTTGTTAATATTAGACACTGATTGAGACTCTATTTCTTAAAAAAAAAAAAAAAAAAAAATTATTTTTTTATAAAATTGAACAACTATGATAAAATAAATGTTAATATTTATTTATCCAATTTCATACTAAATTTTGAACATTAACTATTATAGGAGCCGCCCTTTAAATGACCTTACCTGCAAAGTAAGCTCATTTAAACTATATTTCAGAGATTTAACGCCACATGCAACGCAATGTCTTCATCACATCAACTTTTTGCCATAAATGTCGTTTACTTCCTGCCCTCATTCAACTTTCGTTCGTTGGTTTGAGATTAACAATTATTATTTTTTCAAAGTAAATGATAATTTGGTTATATTGGGACCTGGTAATGGGATGGCCCTGACTCTTCCTATCCTCCACTATTATTTATATACATGTATTTAATATAATATTAAATATAAATATTTTTTACATAAAATTTATATTATAATAATTTTTTTATATTTTAATTTTTTTTTAAATTATGAACGTTTATACTCTTTCATAAAATATTTTATTAAAATTATATTTTTGACTATTTATTATTATGTATATTATAGTGGTTCATATTCAATTATTATTCATAACATTTGTGTGTATATGAGCACGTGTCCCCTCTCAATTTTTAAAATGTATTTTATGTTTATAATATTTATGTATTTTTAGCATTTTTTTGGTATAAAATTTGAATGTGTCCCTTCTTAGTTTTTAAAAATGTGTATTTCGCTTGTAATATTACAAACATTTATATAAAATATAATTTTATATCACATACTTTTATATATAATAATTAATATAATTGCTAAATATTTTTTTCATTTTTGTTCTTGTTAAAAAAAGTTATATATTTTTAGTTTATTTTTAAATTCTTCAACATAAAAAAAAAAAAAAAAACAAGAATTATTATCTATAAATGCAGAATACAAAAATACTTAATTTCTTATAAAAATATCATACTTGAAATTATGTCCCTAACTACTATTTTATATTTTTTTTTAATATATTTTTTAACAAATTATGTCCCTAAATATTTCTTTTATTATTTTTTGAATTAACATTACACAAATTACACACCTTTATTGAACTTCTACATTATATTTATATGTCTCACAAGAAGCTTTCAATATTACTAGTTATTATTGCTCTAACTACTGGTAAAAAATTACTTGCAGTTTGCATAATGCACCTTTTAAACAAAATTTTTGACTACATCCCTATGTGATCATATATTATAAAATATATATTTAGTTCACTTTATACTACCAATAATACAAAAAAAAAATATTAAAAATTTATATTTATATTTTTATACAATAATATATATTTATATATTAAAATAATAATTATTTATCATTTGAAACTTAGTCCTCTTAATATTTTTGTTTTAGTACTATTTATGGTATTCTATATCAATAAAATAAAAAATTATTACAAATATTTAAAAATATATATATAAATAATCAATATTTAATAATATATATATATATATATATATATATATATAATAATGAATAATACTTCCGATAAATATAAATAATTATGGTCAGAGTTGGAAAAAAGTAGGTACCAGAGAGACAGAAACTCACACACCTTATATTATAATATCAAAAATTTTCTCTACTACATTAATTAGTTGTGTTTTAGATGTGTACTTCAATGGTGTATAAAAAATGTTTTCCTGTAGGAGATTTCAAAAGTCAAAAATATAAAATAGTTAAATTAAATATATATTGTCTCTCTAAACTTATTGATTATATTTCTCTTTTTTATACGCTTTGTCTCTTCTATTGAATCTATTCTATCCTATTATCTGTTTAACTTATTTTTTTATTATTATTTTTTGTATGTTTCTCCTATAGTGTATTCCATAATATTATAAATCCAATTATACGCAACATTATTATACTATTATATATTTTGTTGAAAAAAAATATTATTCTATTATACACACACATATAAGTATAAGATTAAAATAAGACAAAAATGCAGATAAATAAAAAATTTATCACTAATTTTTAATAAATTTAAAACTTACATTATTTTTTACTATTTTAAAAAAATTATTTTATTTTTCTTTTTTGATTTTGAAATTTATATTGTTTCAATTAACATGCTAATATAAACAAGTTCCTTACCTTGATTTCCGCCTCCACTAGTGAGTACGAAAAACAGCTTATATGTAAATTATGAACGTTAGATAATAATAGGACAATAGGGTGGGGAAGAATTTGACACGTGGATAATATAAATAATTTTGGGGAAAATTCAGGCAAACATAAATACCAACAGATTGCAGACAAGAAATAAAATTGGAGAAGTTAAAGAGCATATTTAATAATATTTTAATTTATAATTAAATAATTAATTTTATGATATTTAATTTTTTTATAAAAATAATCACAAATATATTTATAATAATTTTATTGATTGATAATATAAAAATTAAAAATCATCTTCAAATTGTTTGATAATAATTTTTATTTTTTTCATTTTTTCATTTTTTTTAAATGGTTATATTTTATAAACTTTAAGTTTTTAATCATTTTCTTTTAATACTTAATCCTATAAAAGTTATAAGACTTAATTTATTTTCTAGAAAAAATGTTTGGTCAAAATAAAAAAAATTAAAATCTAATTGATAAATATTTTTTTTAAAGATTTATGAATCATCTTATATTTTTGAAGTGATTACTTAAAAATGTAAAAATAAAAATAAAAAATCTCTACTAAATATATCTGGTTAAAAAATTAAAAATCATAAATAAAAAATTAATAAACAAATCCTAAGCGCTTGTTTGATAACGATTTTGATTCTTGATTTCTGATTTTTTTTCAAGTAATTTTTCAATTAGGTATGTTTGGTAACAATTTTTTATTTTGATTTTCACATTTTTAAGGAATCACTAACAAAATAATGGGTAATTCATAAATCTTTAAAAATATGATTTTTTTAATATGATTTATGATTTTTTTTTTTTTCATTTTGACCAAACAATTTTTTTAAAGAATAAATCAAGTTTTATAATATTTGTATGATTAAATATCGAAAAAAAATGATTAAAGACTTAAAATTTATAAAAAATAACTAAAAAATTTCTTTATTTTTAAAGGTTTTTGAAAAAAATCAAAAAATAAAAATCATTAACAAACAACTTGGAGATGATTTTTGATTTTTTTTTTAAAAAATTATTAAATAAAAATTATTATCAAATATATTTATGATTATTTTTATAAAAAAATTAAAAATTATAAAATTATTTATTTAATCATAAATTATAAATCAAAATTATTATTGATCGGTGTTAAACAAGTCAGTTTCTAGTCTTTATCTGCAATAAAAAGCCCGTTAATTACATTTACGTGTTCCTCTGGTGGATATCTTGATATTAAGATTTAAATTTACTATTTTTGATACGAACATCATTACATCATAGTAAATCTATTGTTAGATTACGACATACTTATTTCAATTTTTTCATAATACACACAACCTTCTTCTAGATCGAGAAAGTTGGACAATTTTTGATAAGAATGAGAGTTGTTCAACGTAAAAGTAATAATAATAATATATGCGACAATTTTTCATTATAGAAATATGTAAGTAACAAAAAATTTGATAAAGAAAATTTAGACTCTAATAGGCACATTAATATCCTTAAAATGGCATTAATAGGCATATAAGGAAAAAAAAAAACCCTTAAAATGTAATTTTATAAATTTAGGAAATTAAAATTAAATATGGTGTGATTCGTGTGAAAATAACAAAAAGGAGTGTTAGAATCACTTCACCCTATAAGATTAAGTATATGTTATTTGGTTTGGAATAATTTTTTTTTTTTTGGGGAAATAATACAATATAATCAATTTTCACTATTAAATTATTTTTATTTTTTATTTTTATAGAATGGTTTGGAATAATTGAAAGACTTGTAGAAATGCATGAATGGGAGTTGGTCTGGGACAAGGGTGGGGTAGAACAGCTTTAATAGGGAAAAGGCAGTCCTTGGACTTATCTCATTGCCCATGTCATTACCCACGTCAAGACAATTGGGTCCTTTTTGCAGTCTTATTTTACATTTCCTACCTGCTCTACCTATGGCTATGGCTATGGCTATGCCTATGTCTGTCTTTTTCCTAGAGAAATTATTTATTACTTTTATAATAAATAATAATGCGTTACTTATATTAATAAAATTTAAAATTACTATAATTTTTTTTTTAATATTTTCTAACCCAATCCTTGTTATTATAAATGGATACCAAAAGGCCTCAAGAGCACACACCAACAAAGCTATCAAAAGAGTTCATCTCACGCTTCACTCTTCACTCTATATCTTTGCTATTCTCTACTTTTCCCAAATTTTATCTTTTTTGCTTTTTTATTTTTGTTTTTAGTTCCTTCATATTGATCGATATGGCGGTAAAAGAAAAAGGTAGTCTTTGTTCTTCCATGAATTCTAAAATATTAGGCAAAGGCAGTACTAAAATAATAGTACTAGCACATGGCTTTGGAGGTGATCAATCTGTGTGGGACAAAGTCCTTCCTTACTTAACTAATCAGGAATATCAAGTAGTTGTTTTTGATTGGACATTTTCTGGAGCTGTTGAGGACTCAAGTCTGTTTGATCCAAACAAATACTCTTCTTATGATGCTTTTGCTGATGACTTAATTGGACTCTTAGATGAGCTGAGCTTGAAATCAGTTGTCTTTGTTGGTCACTCCATGTCTGGTATTATTGGTTGCATTGCTTCCATAAAAAGACCTGAGCTTTTTGGTAGACTCATCCTTGTTGGTGCTTCTCCAAGGTAGTACTTTTTAATTTCTTCTATATAATATTCTATTATCTGTAGCCTTTTTTCATACTTATCACCTCTGTGTGTATATATATATATTTGTTTTTTTTATTATTATGTTTTGTTAAAAGTGATTTTAAATAAAGAAAAAAAAAACTTTTAAAAAGAAGCCTATTTGTGATTTATAGTCGAAAAACAAAAGCACATTTTACACTTCTAAGAGAAATACACTACCCATGATGGAGCTCAGTATTCTTTTAATATCCTTATTTTAATAAAAATATTACAAATTAATTATGTTATTAAAATATTTTAGTTTAATACCAATAAATTTTAATTTAATACTTATATTATTAAAAAAATTTACTTTAATATTTATGTCATCAAATTTTAGTATCTTTTTAGTACAATTATTTTAGATAAAGAAAATTAAAATAAAATTATTTTAAAAATATAAATATTAAAATAAAATGTTTAAAAATAACATGAGTATTAAAAAGGTAATATTGTTACAGAGAATTATTTCAAGTTTTTTTTTACCTCTTTCTTGCATAAATTTTTGATAGATGCTTGTTTGTTAGTTTCTGTAAATACACAAAAAAGATGGACATTATTTGTGGTAATGATTAAATTACTAATAAGACAGAGAGCCGGCCGGGTGTTCTCTATCGTATACTCTTGGAAAGCATTTTCAGATACACAAGAGAATTTTCTATTTTAATATTATTTGATTTGAGTCTCATACATATGGTAACATCTGTAATCTCATACTCTCAAGACAGTAATACGACATAGAGAAAAAACATCATTAAAATTTCTTAAATTTGATTATTTATATCATTTTGTTCTTAATTTAAAAAAAAAAATGATTAATTAAAGATAAAATATATAATTTTAATAATTTTTAATTAAAATATTATTTTTTAAGAGTTCATTTAAGAATAAATTATATTATTTTAATATTTTTAATATTAAAATATTAGTTCTAAAAATAATATTTTAATTAAAAAATTATTAAATTTACGTATTTTGTTTTTAATTAGTTTTTTTTTAAAACTAAAAAATCAAATAATAACACTTATAATTTAAGGAACAAAATAACACAAATAAAATAATCTAAAAATATTTGCAGTCATGCTCCCTACAATCTAATGTGCTTGTTTCTAACCGACACAAAATTAGTTTTGCGCCTGTTTTTAGGTCAATATTGTAATAGTCTGAGTTGTTGTTGAAATTAGAGGATTTTATAATAAGTTAACTAAAAAAAAAAAATCAGTTTTGTGGTTATTTGATGTCTCCTACAATTTTTGACAAGCCTAGCTAGCTAGCTAGGATTTTAACTTATGTTATTACTTGATAGGTATTTGAATGCAGATGATTATGAAGGTGGGTTTGAGAAATCAGATATTGAAGAAATACTCTCAAACATAGAATTCAACTATCAAAATTGGGCCAAACACTTTGCTTCACTAGCTGTGGACTCTAATGATCCTCCCTCAGTTGCTAAATTTGAAAAGTGCTTAAACAAAATGAGACCTGAAGTTGCTTTGGCTATAGGAAAAACAGTGTTTTATGTTGATGAAAGGAAGGTTCTAGAAAAGGTTGTGACCCCAAGCACCATAATTCAAACCAAAAGTGATCTTGCTGTCCCAATTTCAGTTGCTTTCTACATGCAAAAGATAATGAAGGGAAAATCAACGGTGGAGATCATAAATAGTACTGGTGGACATTACCCTCAGTTAACTGCTCATCTTGAGTTTCTTGATGTTCTTGGTGCTGTCTTGGGCTTTTGATATTCTAAGAAATATTAAATATCAATGATGATGTTTGTTCGTAGAATGTTAGATTAACGTTATGTTATTTTAGTTTGTAGACAAGTTCTCGATCGAGCCTTTGGTTTAGTAGTTTACGCCATCTTCTAGTGTATTAAAGAGCGTTATGGTCTCATACTTATGTAATGGTATGTGTTTTTAATCATAAATTTATAATATTAAGGCCATGTTTGGTAGACTGTAATGGAATCAGTAATGTAATGTAATGTAATTGATTCTGCACATTACAGTGTTTGGTTGGTACAAATACATGTAATGTAATGTAATTGATTACATTAGAAGAAGGAATGAGGATTACATGAGCTGGAACAATGAAAGGGAATTACATTACATGTGTGAACAGTACTAGTAATGCCAGCCATCGCATGCGTCCCGGCCAAGTTCGTCCTCCGCGTGTGTCCAGCCAGCCCATCGCGTCCTCCGCGTGTGTCCCAGCCCATCGCATCGTCGTTGCCGGCCAACCATCGCGTCGCCTCCAGCTCGCGTCGTCGTCCCGGCCAGGTCCAGTCGTCGTCCCAGCCAGCTTGAGTCGTCCCTGCAATCCCGTCGCCTCCAACCCATCGCATCGCCGCCAGCTCGCGTCCCGTCCAGCCTCCGTCGCCTCCAGTCGTCGTCGCCCAGCTCGCGATTTTGGCTCTCTTTTTTTTTTTTTTTTTTTAAATTGTATTTTTTATCTGAAATTGTATTTCTTTTTTTAAAATTGTATTTTTTATTAATTATTGTTATAAAATTGTATTTTTTTCCTGAAATTGTATTTTTTTTCTTCCTAAAATTGTATTTTTTTATTAATTGTTGTTATGAAATTGTATTTTTTCTTAAAATTGTATTTTTTTTCCCTAAAATTGTATTTTTTTATTAATTATTGTTATGAAATTGTATTATTTCTAAAAAAAAAATTTTGAAATTGTATTTTTAAAATAATTATATTATTTTTTTTCTTTTCTATTCCATTGCATTACAATTGTCAAACCAAACATTGTAATACTGATTTATTTTTTGATTATAGTGACTAAACCAAACGCTGTAATCGTAATACTGATTCCTTTATATTATATTTCATTACGATTACAATTACATTCAACGAACTAAACGCTACCTAATAGGACATGAGTTTCAACTATCAATAATTATGTACGGGTGTGTAATTGTGATTTAGAAAGGGGAAAAAAACAATCTTTAAAAAATTGTACAAAATGTGGTATTAAAGATTTTATCCAATTCAAAATACATTTAGCAAAAGCTCTAGGTTCATCTTATATAAACAAATAAAATTTGAATATACAATTCACTTTAAAATGCAATTTAATTTTTTAAACTACAACTACAAGTACACTTGACCCACCGACACCCTAAAACAAATAAATCTGCAGAAATTGTTAATGTTTTAGGCGAGGTTCGAAATGTTAATTTTGGTCAAGATATTGAAATATAAATTTTACAAAAAATATTATCATTGTGGTCAAAAACTTTGAAAAAAATTAAAAAATTATGAAAACTTTATAAAATATCAAAACAATCGGTTACTTATATTTTAATTTAATTTTTTATTTAATATTTAATAAATATATTAATCAATGAATTAATTAATATATTGCATAATAAAGTATATATATATATATATATATATATATATATTTTTGCAAAATATTGTAGAATAAGTAGCTAAAAATTGAATTAATTAAGTATAATATCTAATTATATTAACTATTATAAATAGATGTTAAAAAAATCTATTATAAATAGATAAATTTTGACAGTATGAAAATAAATTTAATTGATTATTTATTTTTTAAAGGTACTCATAGTCAAATGGGACATAATGAGTCTTACTCTTTAATGCAATCTACATGTTATAACATTAATATAAAATAATGTAATGTATTCTTTGCTTTGTCATAATTTATCATTCTCTAACTGCAAAAATGAGGAAAAAAAATGATTGAAATAATTGATAAGAAATAAAAAAAATCATATTTTTTGAAATTTTGACGACAATATGCAAAATATCTATGATATTTAAGTGACAATTTAACAACAATAATATTTTGATAATATTTTATCTAAAAGTTATGAATATTATGTTTGGATATCAGAATGTATAAAATAGAAACATTGTTGCAACAATGTTGATAATGTGATCGACATTTTCATCCTTATTTTTAGGTATATGCTTAAGTCCTTACATATACGTCAATCTTAGTATATTGAGAAGGTTTGCTATAAACATTTTTTTTTGGATTAATGTCTAATAGCAATACTGTACTTTTGACAAAAGTCACACTCTTACGGTATCTTTGGCTTAGACCATCAACAGTTTGATGGTGCTAAACCACTCTATTTTCTTATTGAATTCTTTCATTTAGTTGAAAAGGCAATCAAGAATTCCCATGCTCTTATGCAAAGAGGTTCTAAAGTTGGTAGGTTCTAAGGATGAGTTATTTTATATATGAATGTAAAATGCTTTATTTATCTTTATATTTGTATAAAATATGTTGTACTTATATTTATATATAATATGTTATATTTGCTTTTATTTTTTGTATGTAATAAGTTATATTTACTTTTTCTATTATATATAAAATTTACATCTACCTTTATTTATATATAATAAGTTATATCAACTATATATTTATATATAATATGTTATATTTATCTCCGTCAAAATCGCTGGAGCTTTAGTAAGGATGTAACATTTTACATTCAATTCTACCTATGAATATAATATGTTACATCTATCTTTATGTGTGAATTTAATATGTTATATTCTATCACACAAGGTCATCAAAGTTCCAACGAGATAGCTGATAAGATTGTCAAAATTTCGAAAAAATTACTGGGCGATATCATTTTTGGTGGGTTGGAGTGTTTAGAGATGAAGAGTAAGAAATATTTAAATAAAATACTTTCTCATGTAAATGAAATTATGAGTTTTAGAAGTTAAATTATTAATTTGAAAAAATTATAATATTTATTTAAAATATGTTATTTAAGTGAATAATTGAATACTTAGTAACTAAAGTAATGGGCCTAAATGTAATGGTCCAATCTCAAACCATCATCAAAAGAAATCTTCTAAATCAGCCCAGGTTTTTTTTCAGATGTGGGCTCTCTTAGAAGCTCTATCGTTGAGAATACCGTTCGCATTGAACTGAAGTTTCCACAAATATCCCTGTCAAAGTATCATTTCTTAGTTTCATTCAAATTCAATAAAGATAATTTGAAGCAATTGTTAAGGGCAATATAGACAATTGTAGAACATTTTCCTCTAATACATTGACAGCTTGTTCACTTTTCACTATCGGAAGAATGCGAAGCTTGCTTGGAGCAGCTACTCAAATTATCGTCAAGTCCTATACTCCATTTCTGAACCTAAACACTCAAACAAGGAGCTTAAATCATCTTCTAAATCTTCCTTTTATCAAAGCATCCAAGTCATCAACAACTTCGCTCCAAAACTTATCGATCATGGCCGGCGCAGAAGAGTTCGTCAAGGGCAGCGTTCTCCCAAACGGCGTCGCCGTTATAACACTCGATCGGTCAAAAGCTCTCAATGCCATGAACCTAGGTAATTTTTACTTTCTTGTTCTCTAGTCTCTTGATTTCTCCTTAATTGGATTGCTGAATATGTTGATATGTATTTGACTTTGGTTTGGAACGGTAAATTTGGTCATTTTGTGTATAGAGGTCTTTTAATATTGTGTAGGTTTATATGATTTATAATAGACGATTGTTGATATGCATATTTGAGCTGACTGATAATTTTCCAAATAGAATGGTTCTACTACTGGTGAGCTATGTTATAAAAGGCTATTTTAAGTATCGAGGCATTTTCTTTAAATGAGGCGAGCCTCAAGGACGCGTAAGTCTCAAACATTAACTTTAAAAACCGTATAAATATTAATAAAAGCAATTTTTAATTTAATAAACAATAAATAAATTTAATTGAACATGGAAAGTAAATCAAATTTTTAACTTTAAAAAACATTGAAATTATTAATATAAGCAATTATTAATACAATAAACAATTAATCTTGAAAATAACATTATAACAATAAATTATGCAAAGTAAATTATATGAGTTGCAGCTCAATTTCGTAAATGTTAATTTGGAGTAGAAGAAAAAAATATAAATATAAATAGTCAAATAGAGTATAAATGTGACTTGCAATACTTAAACTTAGTGACTAGCAAAATTTGGAGCTTACGGAGGCAAAGGAAAATAAAGGTATTGGTGGAAGAGTGAAGAATGTAAATGAAGCAACTTAATCGCATTTGCTCATGAGATTATGATATTTTACTTTTTGTTTTTCTTATCCATGACTTTCTACCTTTGTTGGTTTTGTAAAATTGGTTCAAGATTTTATAGGTAACCTATGAAACCAACTTAGAAAAAGAACTACTTGAAGCTAAAGCCTCAATCACCTCGAGGCATAAAAGCCTTAAGGCATAAGCCTCAAACCAAAAATGTCCAAGCCTTAATTATCACCTGAGAGGCTGAGACTATAGCTTCGACACTTTTTTTCAAGGCCTTGAGGCGAGCCTCAAAATAGCCTTTTAGCTGGTGAGTAGTAACTACTAAGTGGTGATTGCAAAGATTTAGGGTCTTGTTTTTGCCAGTGCTTCTGTTAAGTTTTGTTTTGTTTTAGTTTAATTTAGTAGAGGGTTTTTCTCCCAAGTGCTGAAAAGGGTCTCAGAAGCATGAAAGAAATAAAATCTTTATTGTTTATGATGCAATAAACAGATATGGATATAAAGTACAAAAGCTTTCTTGATGACTGGGAATTGGACCCAAAAGTGAAGTGTGTTTTGGTGGACAGCAGCTCATCTCGTGCCTTTTGTGCAGGTAATATGGAGGGGAAAAAAAATCTTATTAACTCGTTTTTGGTAATTAATAGTTACTTTGAGGTATATTATACAATAACACCTTACATGTATCACCTATCATAACTATGTCTACTTTGCATCGTCTGAGACATTGTTGCTTTTGACCTGCAATAAGACATCAGGGTGACCAATAATGACTATTGCAGGGATGGATATTAAAGGGGTTGTTGCTGAAATTCTAAAGGACAAAAACACACCTCTTGTTCAGAAGGTTTCTCCATAACTGTTTTTGCAGGAGTACTTAATTCATTAATAATGTTGGTCTTTAACATTCTCAATTTTTTCAGGTATTCACTGCTGAGTACTCGCTAATATGCAAAATTGCTGAGTACAAGAAACCATATATCTGTTTCATGGATGGCATAACAATGGGATTTGGAATTGGCCTATCAGGTCATGGTCGCTACCGTATCATAACAGAGGTACGATTATGCTTGGCTGGAGTAAATTTATCAATGAAAGTGAGCATTTTCATATATTTTTTTTCCTTAATTTGAACATTATCAGAGGACCATTCTTGCTATGCCGGAAAATGGAATTGGGTTGTTCCCAGATGTTGGGTTTTCTTATATAGCAGCGCAAAGCCCTGGAAGAGGATCTGTTGGTAAGCTTTTATCATTTGAAGCAAACATACATTGGATATAGGCACTAAAATCATGAAGGTAAATTATTCTGGGATGAGAGATAGCTGATTAGATTCTTCTCAGTTAACTCTACATTACATATTTCGTTTTTGAGTTCTCAGATGAGTTTTGATGATTTAGGTGCTTATCTTGGAATTACGGGAAAAAGGATTTCATCTCCGTCAGATGCACTATTTGTGGGTCTTGGGTCACACTTTGTTCCATCCCCAAATTTAGGTCCACTGAAAGAGGCCATTTTGTCTACAAACTTGTATGTTCTAACACTTTCTACATGGGTTAAATCTGTTTTTAAGAAGGGGAAGCATGATGATTAGGTATAAAGTTAACTGATCAGTCCATTAGTTTTGTTGAAAGTGGAAAACATCATCTATCTTGCATTGCAAGTTACATAATATACCTTGTATTAGAATAGAGAAGATTTTAACTGTTAGATAGCAGCATTCTATTTGATAGATTGATTAGTGTATTGAATTTTAAGAACGCAAACATGCAGTTCCCAGGATCCAGATGAAGATATCAAAGCTCTTTTGGGGAAATTTAGTAGCAACCCTGAGACGGAGGCCCAACTAAAGTTGTTTCTTCCACAGATAATTTCTTCCTTTGGTGCTAATAAGTCAGTCATTGAAACTATTGAAGAGCTGAAAAAGCATCAGCAGAGTTCAGATGCTACTGGTAAGTTTTTAAATGTCGTTTTCTTGTTATCATTGAAGCTTAAAACTATATTATTACGTCAGATTCAACTAGTGGTTGAAAGTGTGGTTTTGCCTTTCATTCTTAGTTACACCTAGTTGGAATTCCGTTTTCCATTTTGCAGTAGCTGAATGGGCTAATGAAGCTCTTCAAGGCCTTGGAAAAGGTGCTCCTTTTTCACTTTGCTTGACGCAAAAACATTTCTCCAAAGTAGCAGCAGCATATGGAATAAGCGATAATGTGTTATCGACAGTATGTCCGGCTTTTCTTTTACTTTGATAATATGGTCACTTGTAAATGCAAATTAACGTTTATATTTGTCCTTCCAGCTACCTGGTGTGATGAAAACTGAATATCGCATTGCTTTAAGGTCTTCTCTACGGAATGATTTCGCTGAAGGTGTTCGAGCTGTTTTGGTTGATAAAGATCAGGTATGTACTTTTTTTTTTTTCCTAGTAGGCATATACTTATTAAACCCCATATCTGCATGATAAAAGAATGTCTCTATTTTCTAGTCCTACAACAATTTTTTATGCCTTGCATTTTCACATGGTGTTTGTAGAATCCAAAATGGAACCCTTCAAGAGTAGAGGAAGTGGATATGAACGAGATTGAATCTCTTTTTGAGCCATTGAGCCCTATTGGCGAGGAGTTGCGTGTATGATGTATTATTTATCATGGAGCTGCTTTTGTTCAGGAATAAGACTGTTGAGACATTCACTAAAAACAATCCGCTCTTTGGTGGGTTTGTTCTCAAAGGATGCTTGCAGTTTTCATGTAGTTGCAATTATTACCATCAATATTTACTGATGAACAAAAGAACACTATTTGCAACTCTCTTTGTTCTATGTTAATCAAAGTTGTCTCCAAACGCAAAAACATCTATAAATTCCAGAAAAAAAGTGATTATAACATGAATGAGGGGAAAAAATCAATATCTAATGGTCATGTAACGAAGAACAGTCAGCATGAGTAGTATATGCTCGACACAACTTATATTTATTCTTTAATAATATGCAAACACAATGAAGCAAATCAACACTCTACATCTATTTATAAAAAAGAAATGAGTAACTATGCCTTCTATTGCAGTAATTCTACATATGTATAAACAAGCTGTATAGTGTATATGAATCAATCTTTATTCTCTCAGTATAAAGTACATTTAACAATTTCATATTTTATCTTCAAATTGCAGAATCCTCAAAACTATGAGAAATGTCTTCACGCTTTATTTCTGGGTACTGTACATAAAAAGAATGGTCTGTTTTGATATCTATTATCAAATTAAAATGATTTTTATTACAATTTGATACATACAACAATTCATATATCATAATCTAATTGACCCTCTGTTTGTAAAGATCCCACAGTCACTTATTCATCCAACGTTACAACTTTATATCCAATCAATAACTGATACGTCACTTAATGCATAAAGCAGTGCTCATTATTAAAAATAATTGCAAAGATAATTGAGTCGGATTAAAATAGGTGTAGATTATCACTCAAAAAATAAATGGAGGAAGACAAAACTATCTCACATTGATAACCAAAAATCTATTAAAGTTCTACATAACTTAGAAATACATTGTAGATCTATGAGCTCAATAACGTGTACTTATAATCGATGTCGGGCTTATACGCTGAAAATTGGATTGAAACTTTGGGTCGAGTATGGCGTCAGCAATCTATTGCTTTGCCCATTCCAAGCAAAGAGCTGGGCCTTGGTACTTGGTTGACTTAGAGTTATCTTGCAACAAATGCGACCTAGAGTTATCTTGCAATACAAAACAATCTAAAGAAAATAACGTATGCTTATAATCGATGTCAGGCTTATGCGCTGAAAATTGGATTGAAACTTTGGGTCGAGTATGGTGTCAACAATCTATTGCTCTGCCCATTCCAAGCAAAGAGCTGGGCCTTGGTACTTGGTCGACCTAGAGTTATCTTGTAACAAATGTGACTTAGAGTTATCTTGCAATGCAAAACAATCTAAAGAAAATAAAATCTGCACCTTCAAAAAATCGAGGAGTTTATAAAAAAATCTAAGTATGTTTATCCCTTAGATTAGGGGGACAGCCAAGATATAAAGCTTCGCTTAGTTTGGTATAACAGTGTTGCATGAATTCTTGGAATTAAAAGAGGGCATAGAGGCCATGTCACCAAAAATGTAAGAAAATCTCACCCACAACCACTCCAATTTTTATAAATTTTGACACAAACTATGAAAGAGGGAAAAAATTTACAAGGAAAATCAACAGAGAAACAGTAAAGGAGTACATGATACACATTCAAATTTTCTATATAATTTTTAGCATATTAATGTATATATTACCATTATATAACATATAAATGAAATTAAATAACTAAAAGGGGGAGCAAAATAGCTTAAAAATTAGATAATTTTGTATATTTATTAGTCACTTATTAGTAGTAAATACATTAGTACTCTAACAGAGGCAAAACATCACATGATTACATGGGACTATAACCCAAACTAATTTTTTACAAAAAATTAATTATATATATATATTAATATTACGTGTTAAGGGCTATTGGTATTATAAGATTTATGAGTGTTAATAATTTTTGTGGACAAAATATTTTATTATAATATAGTTTAAAGATTTATTATCAAGTCTCTCAAGTAAAACCAAAAAAATACCTAAATTCTTAATAGATGTACTTCAAGCACATAGAAAAAAAAAGAGCATAAAATAAGTATAGCGAACTACAGTAATCTTTAGCAAAGGGCAACGCACAATCTAAAGAAAATAAAATTCTCAACCCCAATATTATGAATTTATAAAAAATATAAGTATGTTTATCTGTTAAATTAACTATTTATGATTAAAATGTTAATAATTCTTATAAATTTTTGCACAAATTATCTAAAAGAGAGAAAACAATTTACTAAGAAAAATCAAAAGAGAAACAATAAAGGTGTACATGGTACATATCCAAAATTTTCATGTCATTATTAGTGTATTAGTATATATACTATCAATATATAGCATTACATAAACTTAAAATATTAAAATAGGGAGCAAAATAGTTTAAATAGTAGAAAATTTTGTACATTTATCAATTATTTGTTAGTGATAAATACATTGATACATCAAAAATGATATATGTGATTTGAATGCACAAGATACAAAAACTCTCATGTAATTTATCACCGAAAAATTTAGGTTTCATTGGTCGTGTTAAGGGCTATTGCTATTATAAGGTTTATAAATATTGATAATTTTTATAGACAAAATATTTTATTGTAATATAGTTTAAAAGTATATTATTAAGTCTATCAAGTAAAGCTAAAGAAATATATAAGTTATAAATATTTGTATTTTATATATATCTTTTATAATTATTATACATAATATTGTATTAATGCATTCACTAATACATTTTTAAAACTATTTTTAGTACATATTGATCAATCAAGCTAAGACTTTTTCTTTTAATATATTTATTTTTTTAGACTCGAACTAATTTAGAAAATTATTAATTTTTTTTTGAATGTAACTTAAAATTCCCTTATTATTTTATAAAATAATTAATGAATTTTTGGTAATTAATTACAATAAATTAAGAAATAAGTGTGTCATATAACCCCTCCTTCCTTTATCTAATTTCATAAATAATCCACTCCTCCCAATCCACGTTCCGTTTTTTTTTTTTACTTTTCTTTTCCCACGCTGTTCCAACGTTTTTATTTATTTATTTAATTTTTTTCCTTCTTTCTTTCTTTCTTAACACCCCTCTCCACCTGAATCATATTCTCATATATCATTTTTCACGTATCATTTTATATACAATTAATATATAATAAATACATAAATAAAAATAGTTAAAAATATTAATCATTATTACATAAAATAGGAATTTTTTATATATATATTATACTATCATTAGTGACACAAATTAACACACCTAAAATAATATAGGTGATCTTCGTTCCTTCCACCCACGTTGTTCCGCCTTTTTCTTTTGTTTTATCTTATTAAAATTAAAGTTTAATACACATTAAATTATAATTTTTATTTTTATAGTATTTGTTTCAAATATATTTTTTAATATATATATTAATGTAATTAGATATATGTATTTTTTTTTATGTATAATTAAATATATGTAATTTTTTTTAATTTAACCCTTTTTACTTAATAAAAAGTGGGAGTTATTATTAAAAAAGATAAATGTCTATATTGAAAAAAAATTAAAGTGTTGTTTTAAAAAAAATGTATGAGCCAAATACTAAAAAAAAAATATATATATCATATATTAAAAAAAAAACGTAAATATTATCTATAAAAAATAATATATATATATATATATTTACAATAAAAAGAACAAGATAAGACTGAGAGTGGAAATAAAGATAAAAATTATTTTTAAAATAAATTAAGTAAAAAAGTCATATAAAAATTGGAGCCATAAATTAAACCTATTTATTTCCAACTTTCATTATCACCAATACATACATAAAGGTGATTAACGCAGAGACAGATGTGCGGATTGAAGTGAATGAGGCTATAAGCGGCGAGGCTAGACAGAGAAAAAGCCAAATGTAATCAAAGTATAAAAGAAGGGCAAATTGATTCAAGCTGCTCACATGTAAGAGTTAGGAAATTAATTCATGTGACCTATCGAAATTTCAGAACAAGGGTGCTTTTAATTCATGTGACTACAAGCTGCGGAAGTGGTAATATTAGTCTAGGCTTTCCTCAAGTAAATTATTATTTGTTATTTTTAACGTTTATATAGTTTCTGTGTGCTTAGATTCTTTTATATTTGTATCAAATGATCATGTAATTATAATTAATTAATTTAATTACTATTTTCATTAAATTTATACTTAATATTTTTAGTCTATAATTTGAAAGTTGATTTAATTTATGTTAAGTATAAATAAAATCAAATACACATGATATTATTTATTTAGTCTATTTAATAGTATGATCAATGCACGGTTAAGTAAACATTCATTAAATAGTGCGTATTAATGATATGTTATTTATATTATTATTAAATTATATAAATATTAATTAATTAAATTTATTTAGGAAAATTTCATATGTCTCGAACTTTATATATAAGGTCTCACAAATAAAAAAAGTACGCATAGAAACTCCTACTCAACCTCAAAACTCTTCTTTGAACTTAATTGTTATCTCTAGAATTTGACTTAAGCATCGAAAATAATACAACACTCTCAATGTCGTTTCTTTAAATGTGTTTTACTAGTGACGTGCAGGTCAATGTGGTAGAAAATAAAATCTAGACAGAAATCAAATCCAACAATTTATATGATATATGCTTTGAATTTTCTAGTTAAGATTTTTCATTGTTAAATATAGAATATACACGAACATTTGTATTTATATGCTAACCTTTTTACAGGCTATTTCATGGATTGATTTAGTAATTCATATAACTTGAATTTACTAGAATGTTAGTTCAGATTTGTACATGAACCTTAAATAGACCATGAAAGAAGTGATGAGTCATAAGTAAAGTATATTGGAGGCTTTATTAGTAAAGATGTACTTAAATACTTATTTTCACAGTAAATAAATTAGGTAGTCCAATAGACCAGTAATTTTTTTTGTTGCTTAAGTGCTTTCTACCTAAAAATTATTTGTGTCACATTAACTTTTTGTTTTTGTATTTTTATTTATTGTGTAATTGCATGTTTGACCATTATATTTAAATTACATAATTAAAATTGAATAAAATTAAAAATAATGTATTCATATATGTGGTCAGTAATTTAAAATTTTCTAAGTATTTTTTTTCCTAAATTATAGGCAAAATATATTTGAAAAAAATCTAATATAATGTTATCTTATTAATCTTAATTTAATATAAACTCCTCACTTATATTTTTATACAATAAAAAATTCACTATAGAATAAAAATAATAAAAATAAGTTTTACTAGTATATTTTCCGATGGATATTTTATTTATGAGATGAACCATAAAAAAAATACTACATTCATTGTTTCGCAGGGAAGAAAGAAATCTTTCCGAGGAGGTGCACAGAGGTATGAACCATCTTCCTTAATGCATTAGTTTACAGGGCCTAACTATAGTTGATACTCAGAGACTAACTACAGATGATACTCCTAGTCTCTGACTCAAATGTCACGTTTGAATCCGTAACTTGTTTTCATGTGCATATTGCTAAAAAGCAGGACCAAGTAACCAATCTCTCTCAGTTGAGGTGGTATAGGGTGCTGATCATATTCCAAAGATCAGTTTAAGCCAAATACAAATTTAAATTTGTACTTTTGTGTTTTTACCCCCTTCTAAATATAAGGTTTCATATACCAATGGGCACAAATTCAATAAATTTGTCGATGGTTTTTGATTATTTACCTATAAATTATCGCCAATCTTGTTATTATTATTATTATTATTATTATTATTATTATTATTAATTATAGAAACATATCGTAATTTTGTTGTATAAACCAAAAGTGTATGATTATCTTCTCTGAAAAAAGAAATGTGTTATTATCTCACCACGTCATTATTGATTCCAATTTCCATGAGCCTCCTACTTGCCACGTTAACTTTTTATAAACTTTAATTTTGCTAGTGACACCAGGAAAAATTATTGAATTTTATATTAATAAAATATAAAAGTAATCTATTTTTTTTAAACAATTGATTAAAATATATTTTAAAAATAATGAATAATTTTTTTTATTAGCCATAAAACATGGCAGATTTTGAGTCTATTTAATCTTATAACTTTATTTAATTGATACATTAATTCTGTAATTATTACGATAAGTACATTTAATTCTATAATTTTAATTTTGGGTCAAATTAGTCTAAATTTTTAAAATTAAATTTTTTTAAGGATAAAATTAAATTTCACATTTTTATTTAAAACAAAAAATAATAACAAAAATTTCACTCTCATTTCCTCATTAACAAGTATTTTAATTGTTATTCTCTAATGAGTATTGTTATTTTTCTCTTTTTCTATTTCAATCTATTCACCTACTCGGTTATCTATCTTTCTGTTATGAATTTTGTAGGATTGAAGTTACATTGTGTATATTCTGATATTTCTATTTACTTATTAAAATTTAGATAATTCTAGCAAATGTTTCATATTTTAAAGAATCTTAACAAATTTATTTTACTAAAAAAAATTATTTTACTCACATTTATTTATTAAGTTATTAACTAAATTTTTGTTATTATTTTTTTGTTTTAAATAAAAATGTAAAATCTAATTTTACTCTTAATAAAAACATAATTTTTAAAAATTTGGACTAATTTGACCTAAAATTAAAATTATAAGACTAAATAGACCTATCTTAATAGTTACAAAATCAATGTGTCAATTGAGTAAAGTTACAGAACTAAATAAACCAAAAATTCTATCATAACTTATATGATATTTTAAATTATTAAAATATAAAATATATGCAATAATTTTTATTAAAAACAATAACTGTTTATTATTTTATTTAAAAAAAGTATCCATAAAATTAATAACAAACAAAAGTTATTTATTAAGAAATTTATTGTGGTTCAAGTACTAAGATTTTTAATTTCTTTATCAAAAATTTAAGTTCGATTCTTACTCAAATATATGAATGTATTTTTTTTATTAATAAAAAAAATTTAGTACCTTTTTTAAATAAAAAAAATAAAAAAGTAATTTATTATTAGACTAATGAAGAATTTCTTATAAATAGCACCTTGTGACAGCTCAGCATTAATAGTAAAAAAGAAAGACGGCAATAAAAATTCAAAAGGGTGTCATTCTAAATTTGTAAATGCTGCCAAAAGTGTAAAGTTCGGCCGCCAACTGAAAACAAAGACAAAAAAACCACGTTGGAAATTCGTGGGGTGGGACATACGGAGCTGCTGTATTTGGCCATGTTCATCCCATACGGAATTCCTCTGCTATTTAATTAAAGCCCTCTATCATAAATCTTTGACCAACGTCCACTTTCTTTGACCAACACATAATATTCCTTTTCTTTTAAAATAATATTATGTGATAATATTGATCACTGAACTTAATAAAAAATTCATACAAATTTTATTTTAACTAATAAAATTTTGATTACAAACTTATAATAGATAATATTATTATTTTTTATCCAACACAGAATGTTCCTTTAAAAATGTATTTATTTTTTAACATATTAATCAATTAAAATTAAATTAATTCTGTCATGTTCTTTAATAATATTTATCTTTGAATTGGAATATCCTATTATTAATTATGCTCAATAGAAATGTATAAGAATAAAATCCGAACTTATATCAAATTATCAATTTTGCATATCTAATATTATAGTCCTCTTATTCTTAATTTGTTTTTATTCCTTTTTTTTTTTTTTTTTTTTTTTGCATATTCTAAAACTAAGGATATTAAACAAATTTAAAATAGAATAATACTTTCTTTTTAGAATAAAAATGGCATTTATTTAATTAACGATGCTACATCGTTTTCCAATATTTAATATAATAAATAATACATTTGTAAAATTAAAATAATATAAATAATCAATATAAAACTTTATGAGAATTGTTATAGATAAAAATATTACATTTTATTAATATAATAATATTCTTTAACATTTCATTATGTTATTGTTATCTCTATAAATGATATATTTAGCATTTGCAATTAATTTTCTATTAAAATAGTATAATTTTATGAGGGTAGTTTTGTCATTAGTAATAAAAAAATTGAAGGGAAAAGGGAATAATAATAATGGTGGAGATTGGAAATGAAATAACAATAAAAGTTGGAGAATGTGAATATATCCATTTCCGTTCGTGAGGAAAAAGTAAAGAAAATAAAGGGAAAATGAATGACTCCAATTGCAATTCCAATTCCTTCATTCATATTTCTCATTTTACGGAGTGTTAGCTAAAGAATAAACCCAACATGCTAATTATACGAATTAAACCCAATTCAAATTTAAATTTGTTCAAAAGAAACACGATTCAATTGACAAATGAACATATAAACACACAATACTCCAAAAAGGAATGTTTCGTATAAAAGTATATTTCATGAATTGTCATCTATCTAAAGAAACAAGTAGGACCAACAACGTTTCAAATACCATTCCAAGTAGATTAGCCTATATATATAGAAGACCATTTTGTGTTTTGCTACCACCACACAAATTCCTTTCTAACTCACTAAACATATTATTAAAGATCTTCTACTTTCAGTGACGATCGATGTCGACTTCTCATTATAAGACACCAACAACGATGTCAAGGCCTTGCCAAAGAAATTGTCGGAAACCCAGTTTCAGAAAACGGTGTATGTCAATTGCAAAGCAGCAAAAGACTCGCTTTTACATCCTTGGACGTTGTGTTTCTATGATCCTCTGCTGGCACGATCACTCTATCTCTGATTAGCTGCAAGGATCTTTGTGCTTATGCGTAAATTGATTTGTCAAAAGTAATTTTAAGAAAAAAGTGCTTTTTTGGTTCGTGGTTTATAGAGATACAAGTTATTTGGATTGTTGAAGGTCTTTTGTTTCGTTAGGAAAAGGAATAGTAGAGAGAAGCAGAGTAATGGGTTCTTGTTGTTAATTGAAACTTAGATAGTCTTCTTCTGACTTGTGCTGGTTACTATGTAAGATTTGAGCCGCCCTTTGTTTGAAATTGAGGCGTAAGTTGATCAAATCTATATATATAATCAAAAGAGTTTGTCTTATCTTGAATGAAATCTTAGTCTTTCAATCGTTTGGCGTGTATGGTAGATTAGTGCAGTGTTTTAATCAAGTACTATTTATTGGGGTTCTTTGTACGAATGCGACGTTGATCACATATTTCAGTGTATTTGTTCCGAGCCAATGAAGAAAGAGTAAACTTGGCATACTATTTATTGTTTCTAAATAAAATTTAAATATTTTTTAAAATAAATTTTATTAGTAGTCATTAAAAACAGGAAAATAGACTATAATGTGGCGAATAAATTACAATTTTTTTAAAAAATATATTATTATATTATTTTTAGTAAAATTAAATGTTTTTTAAAATGTCAATTTTATTCTTATAAATTCGATTAAAAATTGTAATTTGGACTTAAGCTTAACTTTAAGTATAATATATGGATTTGTAGCGTCCAAGCCAATTTTTTACACAAGTGTACGTTAAAATTATGGGTTGAGAAATTAAAAGTATTTAATAGTAATTTTACTTTTTATTTAATTAAAATTATATTTAAAATTATTATTAGTTTGAATCAAATGTATAATTTTATTTTTGTTTTGCAAGGAAAAACTATGCTATTTTTTTTTGTCAGCATGATGCTGTTCTGTTCTTCATTTAGTAAGACAAAGATAAAATTGAACGATGTTGTTCTTATTTGTATAATTTTGGAGAATTAAAAAGTTTTTATATTGTATATAAAAATTTAAATTATATTTCATATTTTTTTTAAATAAAATTATTTTTATATTTTAAACTATTAATATAAATTGCCATTTTATGATCATTATTACATGGATTACATTAAATAAAAATTATAAACACTATAATGAAAAAAAAATTGCATTAAATAAGGATTTTAATCTTTTCATAATTAATTTAAAAGCGTAAAAAATAATTTTATATTTATTTCAAATATATGAAAATTATTAACATTAGTTTTCTTTTAAGAATATATTATCACATTAAATAAAAATTTTAAACATAATAATAAAATAAAAATTACATTCAATAAATAATATAATTTTACTTTTATAAATTAATTTTAAGTTAATTATTATAAAAATATATTAAAAAATTAAATAAAAAAAATAAAACAATTGACGTGCTTGTTAACTTGTTTATTCAAAAGAAAAAAGAAAAAGAAAAAATAGAAAAAGTAAAAACTCGATCAAACAAAAGTCGCTCCCATAGTCTCCTTGTCAGTTACCGCCAACTTTCGCATTGACATCGCCTCCGCGACTCGCTTCCCTCCTTAGGTCGTTCCTAAACCCTAATACAGCATAGTATAGTTGGCTTCGTCTCTCTCTCAAATTCTCAATCAATCCTTCGGTGTAGACGTCTGGAAAAATGTTGGACGAAAGTAAATTCGATGTCCATTTAAAATTGTGGGCACTTCGAATTCCTCGTGAACTCTGCAAGGTTGCCACTCGAATCCTGAATGGGTAAGTCAGTGTTACCTTATAAACGAGTTTTCCATTGTACTTACTACGTTAGTTTGACTTTTTCTTCTACTTATTATTCTATCCTCGGCTCATGAACCTGGTCATTGTATCTACAGCTATTTGGTTGACAAACCTCGGGTTAAGCCAATCAAGGAAGATCCAACATCTGATAAGAACCGTTACTTGATATTATCTGAAACGGTCCAACACTCTGGTGAAAAATTCAAATATTTTAAGTTTTTAGAGTTTATACTTCCATCATTTCACATGTTAAGCTTACCTCTGACGAAATGGAAGTTCTTTGATGGGAAGCAGATTTATCTGGTATTCCTGACTCTAAACTCGATGAACTCAAGGATCTATGTGAAATTGAGGTTGTACCTTATTCAATGACTCTTGGATACTCTTATTGGAGTGCAGGTTGGTGCTTATGCTCATTTAATTTATTTCCCGCTAGTCAGATTTGTTGTTTTCAGTTCAACTATCAATTTTATCTATGTTCCATGAAGAACTCGGGCGGTGTTAAATTTTTGTACCCGTTTATGAGTGTTGTACATACCTAATTTCTTCAACAACAAAAAATTGTAAATTTCCATCAATTCGGGGTATCAAGTACCCAACTTATGTCTTCATATTGTCATTGGACACATTTACTTCATAAGAAATGAAAAGTCGATGCAAGTGTAACCTAGATGTTTATGTGCGAAGCTCTGATGTTAATTTGGGTTTGAGAGACTTGTGGGACTAAATACTGTTTGTGGGTCTGTTTTCCTTCTTTTTGTGAAAAGGAACAGTGATTGCAATCATTTATTCTGTGAACTTCAAAGGATCAATTTTCTGACGGGTAATATCTGATTGCAGATCATATTTTAAAGCAGATACTACCTCCTGGAGTGGAGGTTCCTTCATCTTTTGAAACAATAGTTAAGTATTCTAGTCATCACTATTACTCCTTTGACAAGGCTTTTTCACTTTCTTTTCTTTTCATTTGTTTTATGTTCTATATCTGATGGATGTTGCCGGGTTCTAATGCAGGTTATGTTGCCCATTTGAATATACATGATGAGCTACTTCCCTACAAAGAGGTTATTGCAAAAGTTATATATGATGTGCGTCCAAATTACTTATGGATTCATTACAAACTTCTTTCCTTGTTTCTCTCATGCTGTTGGGATCCCATTTCCGTTTTTGTTGTTATTTAAATGTTACTTTTTTTAGCACCTTTATAGATAATCTTTAAGTCCTTTTGGTGTGACATCATGTGTGTTCATTGTGCTTATTTATAATTGTTGGCATTCTTTCTGGAGATGAAATAGCTGAGTGTTCTTTCTGCTGCAAATTATGTTTCAAGAATATGATTCTGGAAAGATAAACTTGGACCTTTGCTTGTGGTCTTGTCGTTATGCAGTTTGCTTATTTTTTCTTATCTTATGTATGTCCCTTTTGGTTCCGGACTTTCCATCTGTAGTTGGTCATAGTTTATGTTAATTTCTGGTTGGCAGAAAAACTATCCAAGGATCAAAACAGTTGTCAATAAAGTTGGGAGTATAACAAATGAGTTTCGTGTGCCTAAATTAGAAGTTCTAGCTGGTGAGGATAATATGGTTACAGAAGTGAAGCAATATGGGTCAACTTTCAAGCTTGATTATAGATTAGTTTACTGGAATTCAAGATTGGAACATGAACACAAAAGGTTGGTTTCTCAATTTCAAGCAGGAGAAATCATTTGTGACATGTTTGCTGGCATTGGTCCCTTTGCAATTCCTGCAGCACAGAAAGGATGTATTGTGTTTGCAAATGACCTAAATCCGGATAGTGTTCGTTATCTGAAGATAAATGCTCAAATTAACAATGTTGATGAAAGAATTCGTGCATACAATACTGATGCTAGAGAATTCATTTATCAAATGATGTTAGTCCCTGAATGTGAAGTAGAGTTGACTTCTGAGGGGTGTAAACCAGAAACCTGGAAACAACTTAGCAAGCAGGCCAATCTGGAATCGGTATCAAAAAATGGGAATCTAATAGGTAGGTACTTGTCTGAACATGTCATGAATTTCAGGTTGGTGAAATCCAATGCCATATAGTTCATTCCAACTGGAATTTTATGCTTCCTTGCAGTTGAGGTGAAAGAAGCACCACATGATGTTACAAATGAAGAGGAACTTATACAATGCTCAAGCATGAGCGCAGATGCAGCAGTAGCTTCTGTTAAAAGACCTTCAGATAATTGTGAAGCAGGTATTGCGGGCATAATAAATAGGTTTTACCTGTTATTGAATTTGATGTATCAATTCATGTACTGTCAGATGTATGGGTGTGAAATTTATGCATCTTTATACAATGGATCCTGCCCAACAAAATATGAAAAAAAAAAAAAGAGTTGAAACCTGCAGTAAGATGTCATTTCAATTTTAATTTTAACTGCCAAATCATTTCCTTTACATTTCTCTGCAGAGGATGTTAGTGCTTCTATTGCTGGTAGGAGAAAAGGAAGCAAAATTAAGAGAATGCGAGGGTCGGAGATCGTTGATGTTAAAACTTGGGAGCATGTTGATCATGTGATAATGAACCTTCCTGCTTCTGCTCTTCATTTTTTGGGTACATATTCCTTTTAATGGTTTATTATTCTTTTTTGGTATCTTTTTATTCAATTAGGTCTTGGGTAAATATGTTGTTGTCTTAGAAATTTCATATAAATCACATTGTGTTGGGAGGGTGGTGGGTGGTTCAATGGCTTCTAATCGTGCAGTGTTCCAGTTCATATATTGATCTTCTCCTAGTCATTCTCTCTGGTTGCCTATTTATATGTCATTCTTTCATACATCATGTTCTGCTTGGAGGTTATGCTCCATGACATATTAGAATTCCATTGCTCATATCTTGTGCATGGTAATGTGGTGTTTTATTTCTTTTTCATCTTTATAAAGCTAGAAGAGTATACCTCTTATGTCAAACAAGTTGAGGTTATTTTCAAAGCTAGATAATCATTAATTTTATAGTTTCTGTACATTTTTCTAAATGTGAGAAATGTTTGAGTAATTAGAAGTGAAACTTGGATATCTTTAATATTCAGATGCATTTAAGGGCCAATTCAGAAGGAGATATTGGAAGGGACCTCTTCCTTGGATTCACTGCTACTGTTTCATACGGGCAAATGAAACCCAGGAATATATTGTTACAGTAAGCGTTCTTATGAAAATTATAACTATTCTGTAAACAATTCCTTGTGATAGTTTATGAGCTCATTGACTTTGCTCTCATGTAGGAGGCTGAGTCTGCGTTGAAAGCTGAAATATGTAATCCAGTGTTTCATAAGGTCAGGGATGTTGCTCCAAACAAGGTACAAGCACTTACATCTATATTAGGATAATTGTTAATTTGAACCCTTAAATTTTTTGTTCCTCTGACATGTTTTCACCATAAAAATATTTAAAGATTAAAATGCCTTAGTGTCATGATAAAAACTATTAATTAAAGATATTATAGGGTTAATTTTTTGTCTTTTAAATGCATCAAAGGGACTTATTTTAATTTTTAAGCTTTTCAAAACGCAAGAGACAAAACTAATAATTTATCAAACGGGGGTGTGAGGGATAATTACTCTCTAGATTATTCTAGAACATTATTTTAATCCCCTTTTCCGTATACCCTTCTTACATTTTCTACTTGTAATTGAGACACCTCCGTTTATGCTTTATGACTGTACTTTGTTTTTTGAAATTTGCTGTGCAGGCCATGTTTTGCTTAAGCTTTAGGCTTCCAGAAGTATGCTTTATTGAAGATTTTTCAAGTAGTCGTATTATTAACTCTGCTGCTGGAGGCGGATAAGCTCCAGTATGACCATCTAGAGCTGCCAGATTTTATTCCATTCTACCCTGCCTACACAAAGGAAGCAAAATCCAAGATGAATTCCAAACAAGTCAATTCCTGCCACGAGGGCTAGTAATCGATTTGATTCGTAATGTTTGTCCAATGGTGGTGGTTTGATATCTAGATTTAAATATTTTTGTAGTGAGAAGGAAGTGTTTGAACAATTCGTGTCGAGTCCCTGCCAATGAATTTGATTCCTTAACTCTCTGAATATTTATTAAATCAAAATCTCTTAATTTTTTATGCATTATGCAGACTCTGAAAATAATTAACGTTAGTCTTCTAGTGGGAATCTTGCATACCCTATTTGTTAATGGTGCATTATTTGCAAACTTTACACAAGCCAAAGGGGACACCACAAAGAAAGAAAAGCACTTATTGAAAAGGAACAGATTGGATAAATGTAACGCGTAAACATGGGCTGGAAAGGTCGCATTATTGGATTATCCTCAATTTTCATATAAAAGTAATCCGTGTATGTAGTAGTGTACCAATAAACCAGAAATAAAAATAATGGTTAGGGGTAGAAATTGTGCTCATTTAAATTATTTGTAACAGTAAAAGTAATTACCTTTAAATTTAATTAAAAAACAGTGTCAATTATAATAAAATCATTTCATTTTTTTTTCCGGTGTAATTTATACAAGTAATTCTCATTCTTTTTCCCTTAGAACGTATACAATGAAGACTACTAGTCTAAACGAAGAAGTTATATAATAATCTCTTTTCCTTTCTGAACAAAATAAACTTATTATACGACGTTAAAGCAACAATCTGCATGGGTCGGGTACCAAAACAGAATAACAGAATTAAGAAACGAATCTTTCAAATCCTCCATGCATTTGTACCAACACTATTTACCGTTACAACATTTCCCAACTTCCCCTCGAAGATTCCCAAATGAGAAGAGCCACTATTTTGTATTTCGCGCACCAAGAAGTGTTGTTCATCTTTCTCTCATTTTTCTTCTTCTGTCGTTTGGGTTTCTAAAATCTTGGAGATTATTGCTTTCTTCAAGAAAGATCAAGATTTAAAAAAGACCCAAATAATAAATTCTCAAAAGGGATTAACGAAAATGGAAACTGAAGGAATTATAGACCATAATAGCTATTTCTTAGCAGTAGTGCTATTATTATTGACCATGGTTTCAAGTGGTACTAGTGTTGGAGTGAATTGGGGAACAATGGCAACTCACCAACTTCCACCAGAGAAGGTGGTTCAAATGCTGAAGGATAATGGGTTAAAGAAGTTGAAGTTATTTGAAGCTGATGAAAATATATTAGAGGCTCTTCAAGGGACAAGTATTGAGGTCATGTTGGCTATTCCAAATTACAGGTTACAAGAATTGAGTGAGAACCCTCATAGTGCGGTTTCTTGGGTTGATGCTAATGTGACCAGCTATTACTACGATGGTGGAGTTAATATCAAGTTGAGTCACTTTATTCGTTTACCCATTTCCGATCATTTTGATGCTTCCTTTTTTGCTTCTTCACTGTTCTATTAAATGTCACACTGAAATTACTGTCTCTTTTTACTGTGTAAGTGATATTGTGATTGTTCTGTGGTTTTTTTTTATGCTTGTAGTCCCATATCTGCTCTGTTTTTTTTTTTGCTTAATTGATTTATGTTTCATGGGTTCTCTAGCTTGACTAGACTTTTATTAGATTAGGAAGGTGCACATTCCAATTTTGTATCGTTATCAATGGAATTTGGATTCTTGCAAATGATGCTTTGAGTCTGAATGTCCTTTTCAAGTGCCTTTTTGTTAAATGTGAGAATGGTTCATGAGTTGATTCTATGGCTCTGTCTAGGAATGAGCAATCAGATGTACAACTTTTTCTTAAACCAATGAACTATCTCACATTGATTCTTCATTTTTGATGTACCCACTTTAAACTATCATGAGTATGGGTACATAACATGCCAATTTGGTCAAATTTTTAAAAAAGTTGAAGAAAATAGGCGAGTCTAATACTTAATACTTATTAAAAAATTTATGACAAGTATTAAAAGAGTCAATATAACCAATAAATACTAGCAACTTTTCTTCAAAATGTCTTGAAAAGTACTAAATTAAGAATGCCAAATAAATTATTGTATACAACATCTATCCGTGTGTTTTTTACATGGTAGTTGGTATGGTTCAAATTTTAACATGAAGAATCTAATGGCCTTTTTTTTTTCCAGGTATATTGCAGTAGGAAACGAACCTTTCCTTGCAGCATATAATGGAACCTATTTACAAGTGACATTACCAGCCCTAATGAATATCCAACAAGCCCTAAATGATGCACAAGTTGGATGGAGGATCAAAGCAACTGTTCCTTTCAATGCAGATGTCTATTACTCCCCTGCTTCAAACCCAGTTCCTTCTGCTGGTGATTTCAGGCCTGATGTCCGAGACCGTACCATTGAGATAATCCAATACTTATACAACAACGATGCTCCTTTTACTGTTAATATCTATCCCTTCCTAAGTCTTTATGACAATGAAAACTTTCCAGTAGACTATGCTTTCTTTGATGGAACAAACAATCCTCTTAAAGATGGTAATAAACTTTACACCAATGTGTTTGATGCTAATTTTGACACACTTGTTTGGGCTTTAAACAAAGCTGGTTACCCTGACATGAAGATTTTGGTTGGAGAAGTTGGTTGGCCAACTGATGGGGATAACAATGCCAATATCCAAAATGCAAAAAGGTTTAATCAAGGTATGCTTCAACATGCCCTTAGAGGAAACGGTACCCCAGTAAAGAAGGGCAAAATTGACATTTATCTGTTTAGTCTAATTGATGAGAATGCTAAGAGTGTAGCTCCTGGAAATTTTGAGAGACATTGGGGGATATTTGAGTTTGATGGGAAACCAAAGTATGAATTGGATTTGTCTGGTAATTTAGAAGATAAAGGTTTAGTACCAGGTGATGATGTGAGTTACATGATTAAGAGATGGTGTGTTTTAAACCCAGAAGCTGAATATTTTGATGAGTTAGCAAAGAGTATTGATTATGCTTGTAGCTTATCAGATTGTACTAGTTTGGGTTATGGTTGTTCTTGTGATAACATGAGTCTGCAAAGCAATGCTTCTTATGCTTTTAACATGTATTATCAAATACATGATCAGAAGAGTTGGGCTTGTGATTTTTCTGGTTTGGCTGTTGTTACTGATGAAGATCCATCTATTGGAGATTGTGAGTTTCCTGTGATGATTGCTTTTGGTTCCTCATTATTTCTACGCAGGGGATTTATAGACTTAATTGTTAAAATTATTTGGGGCTTTGTGTTGTTCATGTTTCTTTTGTGATTATTAGGCTTTAGGAAGAGGTTGATAAGGAAGATCATTTACTGTTTTCTTTACTTACTGCTGGATATATTACATATATAACACTACTTTTTTTGACACATGAATTTTGCCTATACTAAAATTCACAATTTTTTTTTTTTTTTGGACAGTATTTGGGTAACATATCAGCTAAACTATTAAACTCGCTACTAACCAACCCATTCCACAGAGCAACGGCTAAAAAGAGAAATCAAAAGAATTAATGTCCTGCCTGCCTGCAATAATACAGGAACTAGATTTCAGTCTTCCAACTTGTGTTCCCTAGCCTAGCTATATATCCAACTTTTGAGCTTTAAATTTGATCGATGAAAGTCACCGACTTGTGAGCTGTGAACCTGTGACGCGATCTTCAGCCGTTTGGCCTAACTGTAAGAGTAAGACGGGAGACTGTAAGTCGTAACTGCTTACTTATCGTCCCATTACTAAGCACTTTTGGAGTTAAACTGGCATAGAGCGAACTTCTCTTGTTCACTTATTTGTTCTTCTTAGCTGTCCCTTCTCTCTCTTTCTTTCCCAACAAGTTTAAGAATCCTCAACTTCATTGCTTATTTGAGTTTTGTTATCTATCCAATATTATGCCAAAAACATCCTAGTTTTCTCATTTTAATTTCCGATCAAAGAAACTCTAATATTTGGAATCTTTGCATTATTGATCATTCTCGATTTCTACCGATTCCTTGTCTTCAAATGATCAAAGTTCTGAAAATACAAGAAGATGGAATTGAAGGAAAAATGTATTATTATCTTGGTTACTAATACAAGAGTTATAATGGTATATATACACATAAGGACCTACAAACTATTAACTCTAATATCCTCTCAAATTGATGGTGGGAGAAGAACCATTAATTTGATGTACAAGAAACAAAAATTACGCTGAAAAACAAAGCCAACATACGCTCGTAAAAGAGTACGTAATGTTGAAACTCATGAAAGCTAAGTGATCAAATACACTAGCCAAAGAGAAAACAAACAATGGGTTGCTAGAAGCAAACGCCAATACTGAGCATCAGATCCTAGTCTTATTGAAGGAGAAACACTAGGAGAAACTGAATACAAGGCTCCATCTCTTAAACACGGAGATGAGCGAAAAACACCCATCAGGTCCTAGTCTCATTGAAAGAGAAACACTAGGAGAAACTGAATGGAAGGCTCCAACTCTTCAAATACGAAGAGGAGCAAAACCAAATGCTCACAATAGAGCAAGAATTATATCAAAAACGAAATAAAATTGATGAAACGTTGATCTTCAATTCTTGAAGACGAACCAACTCAAAACCAAGGTTTTAAAATCATTACCAAGACTTTGACTGCTGAACCCGTCACACTTAGACCCAATAGGTGTAACACAAAAACCCATTTCCAGAGAACAATTCTAAGAACCCATATCTGTTTTGGTGACAACTTTGGACCACCGCCTGAAGCGTCACCGATAACCTCCATGCCAAGGACAAATGTCCCTTTTCCAGTACCCAAGTTGTAGGCAGTACAACCTATATCTTTTGTGGTAAAGAGCTTTCGTAGAGCAGCTATGTGACCATCTTCTAAGTCCATAACATGAATGTAGTCTCGGATCGCAGTACCATCATGTGTGGAATAATCATGGCCATATACATTAAGCTCAAGCAACCTTCTAATAGCCATTTGCTGAATGTAAGGCATGAGATTGTTGGGTATTCCCTTTGGGTCTTCACCAATTGTACCACTCTCATGAGCACCAACAGGGTTGAAGTACCTCAATAGAATAATTTTCCAATCTTGCTCTGACTTTTGAATGTCTCGAGCAATTTCTTCAAGGAAAAGCTTGGTTCGCCCATAAGGCATAGTATGTGCAGGAGCAGTAGGCGCAGTATGCCCAAAGCCAGTAGGCACAGCAGATACAGTGTCGCCAGTGTGTGCAGTGCCACCAGTATGCACAGTATCAACAGTAGGTGCAGTAACAACAGAGGCAGCAGGCAACATAGGCGATGGGACATAAGGAGCTATTGGAAGCACAGACATTGCAGAAGAAACCATTACAATAGGCAGATTACTAGGCACAAGAATCGAAGCTTGCTTCTTTCTCTCATATACCACCCGAGACCTCTCTTTTCTCTTGTTTTCAAGTTCCATAATGGTGTCATAATGGTTCCATCCAACCTCTGATGAGAGGCGACCTAATAAGCAATATTTGTGCCCTTTTTGAAGCCTCTCCTTAAGAGCATCTGGGATGACCATCCTCTTAACCTTATCATATGGTGGAGGAACACCCTCGTAAGCCTTCAATCTGGCAAGTGCAGCTGCCCCACACTTAGTCTTGTGAGGAATCATATCTCGGAGGGTCCGCCAGAAGATCTTAGCAGGAGCTCTAAAGTGAATGGGACCATGAGAAGGCTTAGTGTTCTTACGTTTGCGAAGGAATAGCATGTACTTCATTTTCTACCTAACAAGTCCACCAAACAAACATATCTCTTCGCACCTCACAACAACTACCTTTTGACCATTGAGCAATTCCTTGGCTACGATTGATGCCAAACGATCGAGCATGTGATGCCTTGCGTCGAACCCTTTTAGAGCAGATACCCGATCCAGACACCATCGTTGCTCTCTGCCTTACACGTTTCCTAGTTGGTGCACTAGAAGACAAAACTCCATCAGAAACTGAAAAAGAAAAGGAAGCGTAGCCATGATCAGAATCAAGACCGAGGAAAAGGAAATTAGCGAGAATGAAGAAACCTATAGCCATCAAGAAGAGCAACCCTAAGAACGAATTCTGTTGCCAAATTGGGAAATCAAATTGTGAAGACCTTTTAGCTTCTCTGAGAACAACCTGATTCGGTTTTGGAGACAATGAAGAAGAAGAAGCTGAAGATGAAAGCTGCTTTCTTCGAGACAAGTTCGAGGACCTCGAGAAAGCCATGGTGAAATACTGACAGAAATAGACTTTTGATTTCGAGTACTTTCTAATACCCTTGATCAGATCAGGGTTCCTGTTGACAGTCTTTTGCTTCAGCGTCGGCGCCATTGCCGCTCTCTATTTCTTCATTTTCTCGCCCATGTAATCTCACTTCTAAGTTTCCTCACAACTCACTTTCTTCGTTTCTCGCGAAATGAGAAAACCCTAATTTGTTTGTGTAATCGCGAAAGTAAATCTTCCAGTTCAAGCTTGCAATTCAAGCTTTGGTAATCGCGAAATCAACTGTGGTGTTCTTGAGATTTGTTACGTGATTTCAAGAAAGAAATAAAAAAAGAATACTTAAAAAACTTGCAGCAGATTAATTGGATCTATAAAGCTAAGAGCTTCATGGCTCTGATACCATTCTAAAAATACAAGAAGATGGAACCGAAAGAAAAATGTATTATTATCTTGGTTACTAATACAAGAGTTACAAGAGTATATATACACATAAGAGACCTACAAACTACTAACTCTAATACAAAGTAGGGCTTGATCGATCAATAACTAAACTGGAATTGGATCAAGTTTAAAAGAACCGTAGGTCGAATCAGCCCAGGTCTTACCGACTCAAGCTGGTGTAGGACTCTGCTTCTTTCTTCGCTCTAACTATGCACCTCGGACCCACATTCTCCAATACCTTTATAAGTTTGAGTCTGTGAGCAGACACCACCAAGCAGCCCACGATCACCACATGCAGCAATCAATCCACCTTATCGCCCATGGACAGCTCTAGTCTTTCTTCGAATTCTGTCCCTACCCCTCTCGAGTACTTGACTCGTTACACGGTAGTCAAACACTCATGGCGAGGTCGATATAAGAGAATTCTATGCATATGGGATGCCACCATTATCACTTTGGACCCCTTGACTTTCGCAGTCACCAATTCCTACAAAATTCGAGAGTGCTGCACCGATAATTGGCTCCATCGAGTTCAATTTGAGTGTTCGGCTTGATGGCCGTGGCAAATTCAAGGCAATCAAGTTTTCTTACGTCCAGATATAGAGCTAGCATATTGACAGAGTTGCATAGGATTAGGTTTAATAGGCTGAGCCCCGTAGCAGAGTGCTTCACCTGCGGCTACGAAACACGGAATGGGTAAGTTCTTGAAAACTTAGAACGTGGCATCTGTCTTTTGAAAGTGATTCACATTTAATTTAGGGTTAAAGTTGGAAAATTTAGTGTCTAATTGATTTATTTGTTTCTTAACTTAGCTCTTCTATAGTTTTATTGATTAGATGCATCAACTTTAATGACTAAAATAATTTTACTTTGGTCCAAAGTCGATTAAACATTAAATGTTTAAAATTTTAAATTTTTGAGCTATTAAAATTATTTTAAAAGTGAGTATATTTTAAAAAAAAATAAATTTAAATTTGTTGATCTCTATATTTATTTTTTAAGGTTTAATATTTTTTCTTTTTTATAATTATCTTATATTTATTTTTATGTATTTTTTTATTATTATTGTACTTACAATTTTTATAAGAAGAAATTCTCGAGCTGATTGGCTTTGTAAATTGTTGCTTGTGCAGAAACTAAGAGTTACTTGTGTGTGGGGGTTGAACTTATTGACTTGAGATCTGGAGATCTACGTGTCCGATCGATGCTTATGGAAATATTGAACATGGGAAAAAAGTAAAGCTTTTCAAGCGGCGTCTGGGACCACAAATTCAGCTTTCATTTCAAATATGATGTTACTCATCATACTTAGTTTACCTACAACGTTGCGTGTATATTTCTCACCAACAGTACCCTTACCCCTATTACAAGATTTAACAATTTTTAAGATCAGTTTAACATGTTCAAAATATATATACACTACCATTTTTTTTTTTTTTTAATTTTTTTGGGTTAAATATATTCATTATTATTGGACAAAAATAAATATATCATTTTATTTTAATAGTAATTAATATTCTCTCTTTTTTTGAATAATTCCAGCTTCAAACTTATAAGAAACAACATGCATGAATCTTTTTAAGTTCCAATTACAAACGTGTAAATTATAGTTATCTTAAAAAAATTAATCACGACAATTTGAACTTTTTGTGTCGTTTTGGCTTACATGAAGATATGTATAAAGAACTCATCTCGGTTGCCATGTACCTTTATGTAGTTTAGTTAATGGATGTTAGGTAATGTTTAATTTTCATGACATAGCTGACAAAATAGGAAGGATCCATGTTGAGTTTATATCAAAATTATTTTTTTATTTATTAATATATATAAATGTAAAAATAAATATAAATTTATATATTTTTAATATTTTTCTTACTTATAATTAATTATAGTTGAATATTAAAGGTGAAAAATACTAATATATATATATATATATATATATTTGTGCTCGTATTGTATATAAACTACATATTTTAACAAATTACAATTTTCTATGTAAATAATAATACAAAATATTATTTATTTAAATAATATTATCTAATATTATTCTAATAAATTCAATTCTCTTTGTCTCTCTCTTTTTCAGTAACAAAAATCCTTCTTTCTTTCTTTCTTTCTTGTAGGGTAACATACATTGATAGACGGTTGAGCTACTCCATTTTTCTTGTGGAATATATCCTACGCGAATCTTAAAAAAAAAAAAAAAAAAAAGAACATATTAACTAATAAATAACATTTTATTTTAATCCATACTTTTCTCATGCCATACCATGAGTTTGTTAATAATATCTTAGAAAATGATTGCAATTAATTGAGGGTGGACCGCTATAGTACGTAAAGGAATATTGCATAAGACCCTTCAAGAGTTATTATGCTTTAGAGAGGTTATTTATTTTTTGTTGCTTCATTAATTTTAAATAAACAATCACCAAAACACTCACAAATCATTTTATATTTCAAGAAAAATTTTGAACAATAAAATATTACTCTCTTCAACACTTATTCAATTTAAGTATAAATTGTCATCAAAATAAAAATATTATCTGTTTTAAGCTTTTTTCAATTTGTTGTCGTAATCTGTTTTATGCTTCTGATCTCATTAAATATATTAAAAGCATTATTTATCCTTTTTTTTTTCTTTCTAAACTATATACAATTTATTTATAACGTTTTTAAATTTATAAGTTTAGTATAGTATTTCAATTTTTATTAAATTAATTTAACAATATAATCAAATTATAAATTTTATTAAATAGGTTAATAACTAAATATTTATGACGTCCTAGTAATTAAATGAATTAAAAGCAAGTCAAATTAAAGAAAGACTTTATTCACTATAAATTATTTATCATTCGAGGAGTAGGCAATGTATACTCCTCTCCGACTAATTTTATATATATATATATATTAAAAAAATATTTAATTAGTGTGAAGTATGATTTATTCAATATTACAACAATATAAAATAATTTTAAAAATAAAATAAAATAAAATCCTTAAAATTTCAACAATAAAAATAATATTTAATTAAATAAATTTAAATAATAACTTGAACATGCTAAATTGAATAACTCTCATATAAATTAATAAACTGATTTTTTTATTTAATTAGATAGTATAATTATCTTCATGCATGTAATTTTACTTATGACTCTTAAAAATATATATATTATTTTTTTTATAATATAAAGTAGTATGTATTTTTTTATAAAAATATATTTTATTTTATGTTATAAAAAAAATATAAAAATAAAGTTTCACTTAAATATATACTATTTTGATTTATATGAATATAATATTAGCCGCTGGACTCAATATCACTCCCATTACACCACGCCGCTGGCCCTATTTATTTACCATCTGTTTTACTTCTTTCAAAAAAATGAGGACCAAACGGGAAGCAGGTTTGGAAGAATAAATCATCACATTTACATACAACTTTTCAGAAGCAAAAAGCGTTGGAGATAGCGTTTTTATTTATTTATTGTGGTTCTCGGTCTAACTAGCTCTCTGTTTGAGGTAACGAAGTAGAGGTTTCTTTCCATTTTCCTTAATTTTGTATACTTTTCGATTAAGTTGAGGCGTCGAAGTACAGGTTTCGTATTTGTTTTTGACTCCATGAATGTTGAACTTGCTTCCAGTTGGAGGGGAAGGATTGTAACACTCTAGGTTCAGGTGCTGATTTAAGTTTTTCTTTCTTTCTTTTATCGGGATCCGTCTTAATTGTACGAGTAATCTCTAGTCTCACCAATTTGTATGTTCTTCAAGGTGATTAAATACGGCATTGAGAGTTTTCATTTTCTTTTGCGGGTGTTTTACTTCTGATGCGATTGAGGTGTTTGGTTTTGGGGAGGTAATAGTGAAAGATACTAACCGGATTGTTTTACTTGGTATTTAGTAGTTTTGCAAATTTTTTACATTTCTAGTTTGCGCTATGAATGTTAATTTATTCTTTTTTTAGTTATTTTAATTTCTCAGCTCGGATCTGTGCTGATCTTAACAAATTTATGAAGCAATAAAATACCCATATTTTCAATTTCGAATATCTATTATGTCAAACATCGAGTTTCCTAAAACTTAATGGTTTTGTATTTATAAGCAATTGAAATATCTTCTGGGTTCTTGTGAAGTTTCTCATTTTTCGTTAACATTTGTCTGTCGTTATAGTAACTTTTATAGAGACGAACGTTTTTTAGTTGTGTTGTTGTCACGTGTGTTTCTTCACCCACAAACACCAACCAGAGGACTTTCTCAATGGTTACAAGAGCCTTACTTGTTCGCCTTGTGTGTTTTTGCAGAAGATTTTATTTTTCATTGACAATGTTTTTCTTCCAGCTCTTTCATCAGCAGTCGCTCTGGCTTATTTATTCAGTTTGTGAAGCTCATCATGGTTGCTGCTGCTGCTGCTTCAACATTCATACCAGTCGCCTCTGCATCTTCTGATTCTGGGGCGAAGAGCACAAAAGTTGGAACTTCGAATTTTGGAGGATTCAAGTCTAAATCTGGTTCTAGGGGTTTGCAAGTCAAGGCAAATGCCCAAGCCCCACCAAAGATAAATGGCACACCTGCTGTTTTGGCATCTACTACAGAGTCTGTGAAGAATGGAGATGACATGGTATCGCGTCCTCCACGAACATTTATTAACTTATTGCCTGATTGGAGCATGCTTCTTGCTGCCATTACAACTATCTTCTTGGCAGCAGAGAAGCAGTGGATGATGCTGGAGTGGAAAACCAAAAGACCTGACATGCTTACTGACCCATTTGGAATAGGAAGAATTGTGCAGGATGGTCGTGTTTTCCGGCAGAATTTTTCTATTAGATCTTATGAAATAGGTGCTGATCGCACGGCTTCTATAGAGACGCTAATGAATCATTTTCAGGTATCTTTTTCTTCAACCTTACTGTATTTTGTGGGAGATATGTTCATGTTTTAGTTCCATAGCCATGAAATTGAAGTGCTGTATTTAAAGAGTTGCTAGCATTGCATGTTATGCTTCGTCACATCCTTCATCATTGCTTCACTATCTTCTTTTATTGGCTCAAGGAAACAGCAATTAATCATGTAAAGTGTGCTGGGCTGCTTGGTGATGGCTTTGGGTCTACGCCGTGGATGACCAAGAAGAACCTCATATGGGTTGTTACTAAAATGCAGCTCGTCATAGATCGCTATCCAACTTGGTAAGTCCTAATTTCAAGCACACAGCTTCATTTTCTGGCAGCAATTGTTGTTTATGATTCTATGTAGAGATATAACCATAATATTTGAACATGTTGAGACTGCTAGCCCTGAATAATGTTGTCCTTGAGTTTGTGCTTGTAATTGAAAGTTGGGATGTCAAATGGTTGAATATCCAAATTTAGTGTCTTATTGAGGTTTCATCTTTCTCACCCTATAGTGTAATAGGCATAGATTGGTGTATTTATCTGGGTTAGGAAAGTTCATCACATATTTTGCTTTCGTAATGATTTTCCAACTGTTGGAGGACTTTTGGTTAAGTATTAATACCACTTTGGCTGTTATGAACTTTTGGAGTTTTGTCATGCCTAGACAGGTAGTTTTCTGTTACGACTTGCTTCCATGATCGTTTTTTCAATTATTATTTTTGGGCTCTATAGGGGTGATACTGTTCAAATAGACACTTGGGTTAGTCAATCTGGAAAAAATAGTATGCGCCGTGATTGGATACTCAAAGACTCTGGAACTGGTGACATTCTAACTCGGGCCTCTAGGTAATTTTAATTTTCTTTCAACTTTTATCTTCTGTGACTATTACTTTATTGTTCTCAATTGCTTACCTCACGTTCTCTTTCCTGACCAAGAAAAAAATTGTTTTCTTCATGACTGGCACAATGTGCATAAAGTGTGTCATGGTGCATGCTTTTTTTACTTCTCATATAAGCTGCCATTGAAGAACTTAACCATATATACTATCAATTTTATTTTTATTGAAAAACAAAAGAAGTTATGCCATTGAATTAAGTGAGAGTGGAGTTTGATAAGTGAAGTCAAATGATTACTCAAGATTTCATATTTTGTTGATTTGTCCAGTGTGTGGGTGATGATGAATAAATTGACAAGGAAATTATCAAAAATGCCAGACGAAGTTAGGGAGGAAATAGAGCCTTATTTTACGAATATTCCTCCTGTTGTGGAAGAGGATAGTAAAAAAGTGACTAAACTTGATGACAAAAAAGCAGATGTGGTCCGCACTGGTTTAGCTGTAAGGCATTACTTAAAAGCACAAGCTTAAAATTCTCGTCTTTATGTAAATTCCAACTCTGATGTCTTTTTCTCCCTTACATCAGCCTAGATGGAGTGATTTAGATGTCAACCAACATGTCAACAATGTTAAGTACATTGGCTGGATCCTTGAGGTATACATTCTTCCCAGCTAATTTATCTTTGTCTCACTTGAATTTCCATCCCCCTTTTATCTGTGACTTAATGGATTTTAATAGATTTCTAGTCAAGACTTGGTGTTCAGTTACAACCAGTTGACTTTACTTGCTGACAAGACGCCATGATTTCTAAGTTGAATAGTGTCGAACTATGATTTTGGTATATATGTCCTATTGAGCCCATTTACAGTATCACTGTTTCAGAAATGGGTAAACTGTGACTTTTATCTAAACTCTGAATTGCAAGAGTCTCAATCTCAACATTGTATAATTGCTTGTTACAGAGTGCTCCACAGCCAATCTTGGAGAAACATAAGCTCTCTGCTATGACATTGGAATATAGGAGGGAGTGTGGGAGGGACAGCATGCTGCAGTCCCTAACTGCAGTCTCTGGTGGTAGCATTAATAATATAGCGAGTTCTGGTGCCATTGAGTGCCAGCACTTGCTACAGCTCGAGAATGGGGCGGAGATTGTTAGAGGAAGGACTGAATGGAGGCCCAAATATGTTAACTATCGTGGGATTGTGGATCAGCTTCCGGTAGAAAGCGCTTGAGACTTTTGAGTTCATTGTAGCTTGGGAAGGATCACAGTGATCTCTGCTGTGTCTCCATTGCTTGTGTAGAATCCTACTACTATTTCTTCAATTTATTGATTTTACAGATATTTGTTTCCTTCTTAAAATATATTATATAGTCCCTTAATCTTGAGAAGCAATACCATTGTAAATAAACCCATTCGAAATGTCTGGTATTATATCTCAATTGAACCAAAAAAAAAATATTGGGTGATAACATAAATCCCTTTGTTACGTGTTTAGTTTCTTTGTTATTTTTTGTAATAGTTTAGTCCTTTTGTTATGAATTTGTTATGAATAAGTAGCAGCACAAGGGCAAATGAGTAATTTTATAAATTGTCTTTAGAATTAAACAATAATGATTACAAAATTGATTAAAAAATAAATAAAATTTGATTATTTATTTTTGTGCTATAAATTTTTTTTTTTAACAAAATGATTAAACTGCTCTAAGAAATAACGAACTGAATAAATTGCTCTAACTGCGTAGTTAAGAGATCTTGGGTGCATTTACCCCAAAAAAAAAAACTGGTATCATTTGCCTAACTGGGCTTCGAAAGGCCGATAAATCGTCCGTTACATTTGGTCCAGCTGTTAGGACTTAGTAGTCCACGTTAATTTTCTTAGTTAGCACTTAGCTTGGTATGACATTTGCATTTCTCTATTTTTTTTTTTTTTTTTGGGAAATTATCAAAAATAATATCCCAAAAACTTATAGTAACAAAACTAACATCTCAATAATATTTTACGTTCAATTTGAACGTAAAATATTAAACGGGTCTAAATTGTTGTCGTTCAATTCTAGTTGGAAGGGTATTCAAAGAAAAATAACATATTAGTCTTTTTTTAATTGTGAAAATATAAGTTTGAATACAATGAATGCTAGTTTTGTTATTAGAAGTTTTGAGTAGTGTTAGTTTTATTATTTTTCCTTTTTTTTTTTTTTGATGTGTTTTTCTTCTTTGGTCTAGAAATGGAAAAAAGTTTCTATTCGTCAAACATTGGCCTTCTTGTTTGAAAGTTGATGACATGTCTCTGCAAAACTTTTAGTATTTGCTTTTTTTTTTATTTTCTTTTGGTGAATAATAAGTTAGGTATATTTCGCAATATTTCATTTTACACTTGGCTATAGACTTGTGTAATCGAATAAATACTATATTTTGAAATTAGTTATAATCCAAGGCCTACATTAGATTATAATTTTGTTAATAGAGTGCTGTGCATTGCATTTTTCATCATAAACAAATGATAAGAGGACAATCAATTTAAGAAATTTTAAAAGCATAGTAGTTTTTACTTTAGTGGCATGCATGTTCAGAATAATATATAGAACACATGCATGCATATGGACTAACTAGTGTCCAACTATTCATTCACTACAACTCACAACTCACATGATTAGTCACCAATCCCTATAGCTTAGAAACTCCAATCATAAACTCGATATTGCTAGTTATCATGGAAATAGTTAAATATTACTCACGCTAACTGAAATCACTCTTATATAAATATAAAATAAAAAAAGTTAAAAAAGAAAAGAAATGAAAAGATAAGAGGATATCACTCAATGCTATTAAAAAATTATTAATGCTGTAATTAGTCCAATTACTTTTTTAAAGTTACAATTTGTATGAAATTACAAGTTCTGCTTTAACTTTTGCGAAAATAATGAATTTAAATTTATTGATATTTTGCGTAAGTAATTTAAAAAGAAAAAAGGATGAGTCTTAATATTACATTACTAGTTGAACTATATTATATTTCAATTAATTACATGCTAAATTAGTCATTTATGTGAATTTATATGTAACCTGCACATTAATAGGATTTGAATGAATTAATTAACTAATATTATATATGAAAAAATTCATAAAATCCTTCGCATTAAGGTAAAATATTCATTTAGTTTCCTACATTTGAAAAAGTGTTTTTTAGTCTTACGTTAAAAGGGACTAATTAAAAACAAATAACATTATTCTAATAATTTATTTTTGTTAAAATGTTAATTTTATGTCAAGTGAATTAAAATGCAATAAAAACTCAATTCTTTAACAATGACAGTTAATATGAAATTATTTTCACAAAATATTTATTTTAATTTTGCTAATTGTCAAAAATTTTATTTTCATATTTTATTAGATTGAATTTTCTTTTGAAAAACAAAAATAATGTATTTAAATAATTTTTTTATTAGAATATTATTATTAATTTTTTCTTAAATAATTTCATATTAAATTTTACTTTTATTCATATTAATAACTTGTGATTTTATCATATTTTAATCTATCAACAAAAAAAAATTTAAAAGAAAAACTTATAAAATAATATAATTTTTTTTAATTGTCTATTTTCTCGAAGCCGAGAATTAAAAAAATACATTTTTATAATTTGTTGGATTAAATGAGACCAAGTTCGAAATCTGCGGACTTGTCACCCTATAATATATTTGTAACCTCCTTCTCTAGTTAATTGGATCAAACCCAAAAGTCAATAGGGATTTCAACTTGCATCTAAATCCTCGCGCGGCTGCTGGTTTTAGTAGTTTGATAATTATGAATGATAATTGTGTTGTATTAATTGTATTTGTATTATGTTATTTGTGTGGTATTGAATTTTTTTTGTGTTATTTGTGTAAAAATTTTGTGTTAATTGATACATGAAAAATTTTATTCGATTTTTTTTATATTATTTATTTATAATAAAAAATAATAAAATTTTTAATAACATAATTTTTTATTGATTAAATTTTACTAAATTCTTTTATATTATATTTAAATTATATTATTAAATCGTTTCAAAAGTTGATTTTGATTTAGCAGAGCAGAGAATTTTTAAGATATTTATAAATTTTATGCCAAACAGTTAAACTGTTTTAGAGTTGGGATTCTATGAATTAGAAAGCGACACTTTCTTTTTTTTCTTTTTTATTGAAGAAAGCGACAGTTTCTAGACACTCCAAGTTCCAACAGTGCCACGTGCATGCTTAAATCTGTATTGAATTCTTGATCACTCTATTAGAAAGCAATTGGGAGCATCCGTATAACCTAAATTACTAATGAGATACAATAAGAATCATCTTTTTCTTAACATTTTTAAAATATATATATAGTTATTTACATTATAAAAAAATAAAAATATTTTTTATTAAAAATAAAATTATATCATACAGTTAAATTATTATTTATCTAAAATCACGTTCGTTTTTCTCGATTAATATATAAGTACGGTGTGTGATATACAATGTCAAAAACCCCAAATGACAAAAACAGGATTGAATTGGATGTACCGACACATTGCCCAATCTTAAATGCTATTGTCGTCAAACCATTCATGAAGATTTGAATTTGACGCACGTGCCTTTTCTCCATTGGACCCGTGAAGAGTCATCTAGCTATAGTTAATATCTAAGCATCTCCATATATAAATAGCTAGAGCTACAACAAAAGATTCAAACAACAAAAAACTTGATGCTCTTAATTAGATTTTAGAAACGACAGGTCGTTGTATCGATCAATATGCACTATAAGGAAAAAGACTTTTAGGTACGGTTGTTAACCGTACCTATAGACTTTTAGGTACGGTTGTCTTTTAGCGCGTAACCGTACCCGTAGCCCGTGTCGCTATAGGTTGACCTACGGGTACGGTTGTTAACCGTACCCGTAGAGTTTTAGGTACGGTTAACAACTGTACCCGTAGGTATTTGTAACCGTACCTAAAACCCTATGGGTACGGTTAACAACCGTACCCGTAGAGTTTTAGGTACGGTTACAACCGTACCCGTAGGATTTTAGGTACGGTTGCGTAACCGTACCTGTAGAGTTTTAGGTACAGTTAACAACCGTACCTAAAACCCTACGGGTACGGTTGTCTGATTTATTACATGGTTTTAGGTACGGTTAACAACCGTACCTATAGGTTAAATTTTTTTTTTTTTAATAATTTTTTTCTGTGATTATATTTTTTCCTGTTTTTATCCCTGCTCACTATATTTTGTGGCATGTTTGATTCTCGTCAGTTTTATTCAAATATATATGTAATAAAATATTTACAACAAAGAGGAACTAGATTCATCAAATTGCTAAAAACAATGAAATACATCTAATGAAAAGTTTATTTTCGAATTGCTGGTTTTTAGAGTTTGAGCGGGAAAAAACAAAAACACATTTATATTTATATTTATAAATGAGTAATGTGCAAATTCGATACATTTTTATCCAAATTTTAAAATTGCACGATTTATCATATTTTCTTTGAGATGGGATTTATGGATTATTTTTTTATAATAATTATACTATTCACATAATTTTTTTTAAACCAAATTAATGAACCAATATTGTACTAGCATATTAAGCAATTTGAACAAAAAATAAATAATAATAATAATGAACCAATATTATTTAAAAATCTGACTATGAAATCTTTACAAAGCCTTAATATTCCAGCTTCCTTCTTTATTCCAGTCAATAATATAAATGCAGATTGCAAAATAATATTTATACATATCCAGAGAGACAGAGGAAAGAACATAAGAATTAAACTACTCTCATTGTCATATAAAACTAAAATTATTGATAAGTAGAGACTGAAGAAATGAAAAATAAATAGAAAAACCTGAAGCTTGGAGCTGAGAAGAGTGAAGACTAAATCAAAAATGAGAAATGAAGCTGGCGGTGGATCTGCGGGCAGGAGACGATTCTGAAAATTAAACACTAGCTCAAACACAAGGGAGATAGCTGAGGGGGAAATATTAATTAGGTTTGTGTAGAGGGAGGCGGCGCTGGGGACAAGGGGGTGAGAAAGAAAGTTATATATGTGTGGAGCCCGTGGATATATATATATGATTTGACCTACGGGTACGGTTGTTAACCGTACCTAAAAGGCTACGGGTACGGTTAACAACCGTACCCGTAGGTTAATTAAAAAACTTTTAGGTACGGTTAACAACCGTACCCGTAGAGTTTTAGGTACGGTTGTTAACCGTACCCGTAGAGTTTTAGGTACAGTTAACAACCGTACCTAAAAGTTTTTTAATTAACCTACGGGTACGGTTGTTAACCGTACCCGTAGCCTTTTAGGTACGGTTAACAACCGTACCCGTAGGTCAACTTTTAGGTACGGTTAACAACTGTACCTAAAAGTTTCCGTAATTTTCCGAAAAAGTTCCGCGTTTTGGTTCACTTTTAGGTACGGTTAACAACTGTACCCATAGGTAATTCTTTTACAATACACGGGCAACCGTACCTATAGCTATTTAGGTATTGTTGTTATCAAATTTTTAATTTAACAACCGTACCTATAGGTATATTTTGTTGCAGTGATGGCAGCATATAGAGAAGTTAACAGTCTGGCTTTCAAAGACACTGAACTCACTCTGGGACTCCCAGGTAGCACTAGTATCGAGTCAACGTCAGAATCTGACTCATCAAGTGGACTAGACAAGAACTCCACCAATTGCAAGCGTGGATTCTTAGAGACAGTTGTTGTTGATTCTATGTGTAGCAATCCACATACCGGATGTACTACTCAGGAGGATGATTATAAGTTGGAAGATAATAAAGCAAAGTAATCCATTATAAGCTTATAAAATTGTTTTATTTTATATAATATATAATTAATGCAATTTCAATTAAATTATGGTATCTTTGCTTTTTAATTGTAACTTAATTGCTTTTTATAATATACGTGGATTAATTAGAAATGAATACTGAACTCATATCTTTAATGGGTTTTGAAGGATTCAAGTAATTGGGTGGCCACCAGTAAGATCCTTGAGAAAGAAGGAAGTACTTCATTGCAAGTACGTTAAGGTTGGTGCAGATGGAGCACCATATCTTCGCAAAATAGACCTCCAAATGTGTACTTGTTATCAGGAGCTACTCAGAGTCTTGCACCAAATGTTTGATTGCTTCACTATCTGGGGTTTGTTTGTTTTTTGACTTTTCTCTAATTAAATTCCATATTAACACATGTATTTCTCAAGATTATAAATTAATTAACTAATAAGTGTATAATTAAATGGCTTTTAACATTTGTACTTTGTTACTGAATCAATAATATTACTTTGTATTTGAGTTTAAGGTGACTATTTGGAGCAGAGCAAAGCAGACAAAGGAATGGAATACTTCGTGCCTACGTATGAAGACAGAGATGGTGACTTATTGTTAGTTGGAGACGTTCCTTGGAAGTGAGTTTCTCCAATTACTAATTCATTATAACTCTAAATAATTGTTCTGTTTTCATTATGGAATTGTCCAGATTAGGAATAATTAATATATTTATGTTATTTAATTTTGTGACTTAAACTCTAGACCTGTTTAAATGAATTGCAGGCCATTGAATCACAATTCCATTGGCTTCAACAAAGTCCTTAAATCCTAATAAACAACTCATAAAACTATCCCTTTTTTTATCATAGGGGTATAAAGTTGAATTAGTTTGATTCAAATCAAAATTAAAATTGAAACAATATCATATAATCTTAGAAAATAAGTTAATCCGTAATAGGTGAAAAACCATTATGCTTTTTTTTTTTTTTAAATAAGAACCGATCCAACGACCAACCAAAGTTTAGTTGTTTGGTTCTGTTGGTATGGTATGAAATGGGATAGTTTAGTACTATTTTACACACTCAATACATTATTGTGATAGAACATTTAAAATAATTAAATTAAAATTAATTAATTAGTCATTTTCTTGCAATATTAATTTACAAGTACTCATGATTTGACTTAATTATTTGTTAACTTTAAATTACAGCTTCAAATTACACCAAAATATCTTTTAATATAGAAAATAATTACAAATTCTCTTCATTAAAAATACAAGGGATATGTAGCAAGTAGTACAGGTAGAAATTTGTCACACTATGATTAGATATCTATTTATTTTCACCCTTAATAACATAAATGTCATCTAAACCTATGTAGAATTTTACAATGACAGAATGTTCATAGACTCATGCAAGCGTATTAGATTGATGAGAAGTTCAGAGGCAAATGGACTTGGTAATTAATTATATATAATTAATTAACAAATACAGACAAAATATCGTTATTTTGTTACTAGCTAGCTAAACCAAATTGATATTTTTTGCAGCTCCATAGAAAAGCACAAGAACAAAGATTACCTGAGAGCCAAAAGGATTAATTAGAGAAGATACATATTATCATAAGAAATACCAACCTTCTCTCTGTCTCTGTCTCTGTCTCTGTCCCTCTAGCTCTCATATATTGAACTTTCAAAATTTTCGGTCTTCCACGCTCATGAAACAATTATCTTATTTTTAGTAGTAAGAATTAATAATATTTCCTCTGCTTCTTCTAAAATAATATTTTTTTATTGATAAAATATAATTCACGCATTGAATCGAATCTTAATTTTGCATTTACATGCCGCTTTAGTGCCACTAACTGCAAGACTCCAATGGAAAAAAAATAATTCAATTTATAAAATTAATTATTAGACTATAAATCATCTCTTTTTTTTTTCGTCTTTGAAATTGCAAAGCCCACTTTATGTAATTAACATTTGGTTGGTATTTAATTCGTTAGACCTAAAAATAATAAGAATTATAATTTTAATAAAATTGACCGTAAAAGAAATAATATTATTATTATAATATTTATATAAATAGTATAATTAAAATAATTAATAATATTAAAATAAAGATTATAAATTATAAATGAAGTATAATTAAAAAATATTTTTTTTATTATTAAAAAAGATAGAATAAGAAAAAAATATAAATATTATATAAATTGTGAGAAAAATAGAGAGGATTGAAGGCATAATGAAGATTAGAGAGAGTTACAGGATTACTACTATTGCTATAATCTTTCTACATTATATTACAAAATAAAATAAAATTAAATATAATAATATTTTAAATAATTTTTATTTCGATTATTATCGATAAAATATAATATGTCCATAAGTGAAACTTACCTGCACTGTATATGGCATGAAGTAAAACTTTTCATAAAAAAAGTACGGACAGTAAACTTTATGCATGAGATATTGAGACACCTTTATGTATTAAAAAACACTTTTTTTTTTTACCTTGTAACAACATTTTTTTACTTTAGGAAATAGTACATATACTATTATTAAAAGCACTAAGTTTAATACTAGCCGGTAGGGTTGAATCAGCACATTAAAATTGTATATTTTTATTAATTTAAATTCGATATCAATGAATTTGAAGATATATATAATTTAAATTGGATACGAAAATATAATCGATTTAAATTTAAACATATCAATTTTTTGAAATCGAATAAAGTTAAATTGATATTATAATTTATTTTTAAATTATTACCATAATAAAATACAATATTTACTAATATTTAAATTTTAAATTGATACATTTTTAAAAAAATTATTTATTTATATTTACAATTAAGAGAATCAAAATATTAAAAAGTATGTTCTTGAACATTATTAAATTATTACGGTAGATTTAATATTTATATTTATTTTAACACTAAAATAGTAATTTAATATAATTGTAGTACTGTAATATTTAAATATAATACATTAAAATTAAAATAAGAATTTATTTATAATTTTAATAATAATTCAGTTCGAATTAATTTGTTACAAATTATAAAATCTGTCGATCTAAATCTAATTTAAAATCAAACAAATTGTATATTTTTAAATCAAAATTCAATCAAACTATAAAATCTATCATCAAATCTAATCTAAATCTAACAAATTAAACCTTGACCAACTTTAAGTAGCTGAAAATAATCCACCATTGCTTCTCCATTGTGACAATATTATTATAAAAAAAAAAAAAAGTCTTGTATTGCAACAGGTAAACCACAAACTAATATAAAGCATAAATGATAATTACATTAAATTTAATGATATTATAACAATTCTTTTGTTATTATTATGATAAAAATATTTAAATATTTTATTTTATTTATATTATTAATTATACTTTATTAATATTATTATTAAATAAACTTGTAATTAATAAATTATCACCACCTATTAATATAATTTTAAAAATTTAATAATAATATTAGGGCACATTTTTTTAAAACACATCACAATATAAATATAAGTAGTATTTTTCAATAATAATAATAAACATTTTTATTAATTCATATATTTATAATTTATTTGAGTTATATTAATAAGCAGTCTTAGAATTATTTCATTATCTCACATCATTAATTTTATATATAATTATTAATTTATATGTTGTTCAATGTAATAATAAATTTAGGATTTTAATGTAGGAAGAACATCATATGAACATAAAAAAAAAAAATTTGTATTATTTATTTTTGAGTTACTATTTATTTTTTATAAAAAAAGATGATATGTGTATCTTATTTGAGCATAAAAATATTAAAATTATTGACCTAGTGTATTTTTCAGTAAATTAAAGATGAAATTAATTATAATTTATCTATAATTTTATAAATATTATAAAAAATATATATATTATCAAGAAGTATAAGGGGGTTATGGTCCTCTCCTAGCATTCCTGTAATTCTACTATTAATTTAATGTACATGGCACTATTCTAATAATCAATGGCCAATGGCTCAGGTGATTTGATCACCCAGAGAAACATAGTACAATCTAAAGCAACTTCATCGAAGCTGAACTATACCAATTCACTTATTAATGGATAATATTTCAGACCAGGCTAACCACCCAAATGTTCCTTTCGATACCTATTCCTCCCAAGAAAGGCTCTCAAACATTTACAATCTAGTTTTTTATTTTGTTTTAGAATATTTTTATATTGATATTTAAATTAAACAATTATACGTTATTATTATTATTATTTTGCGTACCTTACTGTTGGTGGAGTCTGGTACCTGCAAAGTTATCAGAAAATGCCACACGGGCTATTCTCTTCAATCGAGATCTCTGGTTAATCTTTCATGGAGGTCCAAATCCAAACCCAACATAAAGGGACTCATTGAATCAATACTCGAATCAAAAAGTAAAACACCTTCAATCCTAATCACGCCTTTTTAGCCCAATTTTTTCGCTTTTTTAGTAGAATGCTTTCTTACTCTCTAAAGTAAATTAACATTATGACGATTTTAAGACTATCATGACTTTGTGAGCAGTTGAGTTCCTTCTTTGCCTCTTTCCTTTTTCTCTTCGGCTCCCTGCGTGTTGTTCACTCCAAAACCCACTTCCTCAAAGATCAGGTTTTTTTTTTTTTTTATGTTACTACTTTTAAAGTCTAATGTCTGCATTTTGAAGATTATGCGTTAGTTTTATTTCAAACTGTGCGTTAGTAATAATTGTTATATTGGGTATTGGTCTATTTGCTTGAAATTTGGGATGTGATTTAGATCCTGGATTGTTCTCTCTGGTTATGGTGTTCAAGTCCCAGATCTGGGATTCTGTTAATTACTTTCGCTGCCATTTCTGAGGTATTGTTTTGTAGTTTCATCTCACTATTGTAGTTCCTTTTCTCTAAATGTCTTTATCTGATGTTTAGTCCAAGTAACTGAGCAAGTTGCCTTATGTTTGATCTAGGTTTTACTGAGTGGTGGAAAATGCCTTTTGTATTTAAGAAAACTGGGCCGTTTATGGTTGCAATCCTTTGAGAAGTTATCTTTTTGGATGTATGTCTTTTGGTTTTCCCTTTTATTCTTCTTTTAGGTTGATTGCTATAGTTTCCTAAGATTTATCATTTTGTTTATAAATATAAGAAAATTCACTTCCCACTAAGGTTCTATTTGTTTGTGCTTATCTTAAAAATCGTGTTAGTCAAAAGTGGATTCAGAGTAAGCGCTTTCAAAAAACTCATTATTAGAAGTGCTTCTATCACGATAGAAGCATAAAATGTGTTTTCTGAGTTTTGAAGCACTGTTGACAAAAAAAAAAAAAACCGGTTTAAATGTGTCAAAATCGCGTTTCTTTTGGAAGTCTCAAAACAGAAACAATAGACCCTGACTGAATGAAGCTAAATTTTTTAATCTATCTGGTTAAAGGCCGTTACTAGCTGACATATTAAGTTTTGGTTTTATAAACTCTATAAATTACATCATAATTTGCACAGTTGACCGTTGTTTGAAATTATACTTAGTTCTGAGTGTTCCACTGGTATACTGAGTTGGATGTATTTCTGTTCTGTTCTTGTTTTTGCTATATATGCAGTTGAAGTGATTCTATGCTTTTAAAGAACTCCAGTTTATGTTCTTTCATTTATAGTGTATTAACGTGCATTGTTGATGCATGTATTATATACCAAGTTCCTTAGAAAGGAATTGAAAATATTTAGTTCTGCCAAAGCCTTCCTCTAATCCTCTAATCCTAACATAGTTGAAATTTATGTGTACTAATAAAACTGTTGCATCGTTGATCCAAAGCAGCAGCACTTCCACCATGCTGAGGCAAATTCTTAGCAAAATTCCCCGGAAGTTGCCCAAAGGGGATTCATTGGATTCACTGGGGAGTGATTCTGGAAACAATACTTCGAGTTTGGGTAGTGGATTCCAGTGTGCATTCAGTGGGAGCTCTTTTTCAAACAAATTAAATGTTGTCAAGAGGGTCTCTTCTGCAGTATTCCCAGCTAGTATTGCTGCGGGATTGGAGGCTGTAGAGCCTCATTTGTCCTTTAAAGATGTCTCAAACGCACTGAAGCAAAGTTTATATATTAGTAAGTTGAATCTGTGCTGCGAGATTACTGATTCTTGTGATTCTGTTAAGCAAGATCTTAAACGCGAAACACTGTTAGAGGTTGCTGAATTTGTTTCTTCTGGATCGATAAAGTTTACCGAACCAGCAATTTCTGCAACGTTTAAAATGTGTGCTGTCAACCTGTTTAGAGTTTTCCCACCCAAGTATCGGTCTAATTCTACTGTTGTTGAAGCAGAAGATGATGAACCAATGTTTGATCCTGCTTGGTCATATCTGCAGGTTGTGTATGATCTACTCCTCCATTTCATCAGTAACAATTCACTTGACACAAAGGTGGTGAAGAAATATATTGATCATTGTTTTATTTTGAGATTACTTGACCTCTTTGATTCTGATGACCCAAGGGAAAGGGACTGTCTGAAAACAATTCTGCATAGGATTTACGGAAAGTTCATGGTACACAGGCCATTTATCCGTAAAGCTGTCAGTTTTATCATATATCGTTTTGTCTTTGAAACTGAACGGCATAATGGAATTGCTGAGCTGTTGGAGATATTTGGTAGTATAATTAGTGGCTTTGCAATGCCACTTAAGGAAGAACATAAAGTGTTTCTTTGGAGGGCTCTGATTCCTTTACATAAACCAAAGTCTTTAGGTGTATATCATCAAAGGTTAACATATTGTGCTGTACAGTTTATAGATAAGGATCCAAAGTTGGCTAGTTCTATAATAAAGGGGCTGTTAAAGTACTGGCCTGTAACAAATAGCCAGAAGGAGTTGATGTTTCTGAGTGAGTTGGAAGAGGTTTTGGAGATGACTAGCATGGTTGAGTTCCAAAATATAATGGTTCCTTTATTTCGGAGAATAGCTTTCTGCCTCAGTAGCTTACATTATCAGGTAACTAATGTTGCATAAAATTGCCAAAAAGAACAGCATTTGAGAAAATTACACTATATTAACCACCTTTTAGAAAAACATATCCTCACTTTTTGCCCTCATGATAACAAATAATATACTCCCGTTGAGATTCTTTCAATAGCTCAAACTAATTTTCTCCATTTCAGGTAGCTGAACGAGCACACTTCCTATGGAACAATGAACAAATCCTCAATCTTATAAGGCATAACCGTCAGGTTATTTTTCCACTTGTATTTTCAGCTTTGGAGCGCAATACTCAGAATCACTGGAACCAAGCAGTACTCAACTTAACACTAAACTTGAAAAAGATATTCCATGAGATGGATGAGGAGCTCGTGTTTTCTTGTCAATTTAATTTGGAGGAGGAAGGTTTAAGGTTGAATGCTGCAGCTGAGAGGCAAAGGCTGACGTGGGAACGCCTGGAAACTGCTGCCAGTCTCCAACCTGCATGTGGTAACTTATTAGTTCATGCAAAGCCTGCTACATGCTCTGTTACCTGCTGATTTGTTTAAGTTATGGTTTTCGGAAACAAGTCCATTATGAATGTGGTAGCTGCTGCAACTGCGCAATATGGTGTGTGCTATTCAGGATCAAATTTAGTTTACAAAGGTTGTGCACTAGTTCTTTGTTGTGTTAAAAAGTACTGATAATTGCATCGCTCTAAGTTAAGAGAGGCCCTTTTTTTACTGGCAGTTATGTGCATAGAAACTCTTTTCAAGGGCTGTTTGTTTTTTAACGCAAAATTTTAGAAGCTGCACTGTACCATTTCTTAGAAATAGTCATAGCACCCATGAATGGTGAAGCGAGCGATCAACTTTCTGATGTGTAATATGTATAGCAAAAATTGTCTGTGGTCTCTGTATCTTATGTTTTTAAGGAAGTTGAGTTTGTTCTAACGACATGTTTTAGGTTTTTATGTCAAATTGAAGTAAAAATGCAGCAAATGGGTGACAAGTATCAGATGTCACAGTTTCAAATGGAATGTGTATGAATCTGGCCTTCTTGTCATATCCCATTGTTAACTTCCTGATTGTGACGAGTGAATCTTCGATATCTTCAATGACAAAAAAAAGTGAAAATTTTATCACTTATTGGTCTAAAATGGATGCTTAATCATCTGTGTTGCTAGTATAGGAAAAGTATTTGGTAGGTGGCTTTTGATGGTCGATCACACCTACCAGTTTATAAAAGACAAACCAATTCAGCAGAAAAGGAAGAAGGAAAAGAAAAAGAAAAGAAAATACAATCACACAAACCACAAAGGCACCAACCAGAGATAAACTGAGTACTCGTACGAATAAAGTGAGGAAATTATATAAAAAAAAATATTGTTTTTTAAAAGACGTTTGCTTGACATGTGTGATGTTGATGCTAGGGTTGGCAATCATGTGATTTTTGTGTGTTTCTTGACACGATAAAATATTTTTATCTAGTAAATTATTTATAGTAATAATGAACGATAAAACTTTTAAATAATTTAAATAGTTATTGATAAATTTTAATCCAATGTATTTTGATTCTTAACACCCCTAGTTGATGCAATAATGCAATTGTTTGTCAATGGTACTGAGGAACGAACAAACAAGTCTTAGTTTGGTGGTAAGATGAATGACATGAACTGTCCAACTTACTCATTAAGAAATTAGAAAAGAACCAACCATGTTGGGGTTCCTACTTTGGCTACTAGCTGGTAGCTACCAAATGATATCAGTTTTATCTTCAATGGTCTACTCCTTGGTCCTTACTATGGTCTACTTGTCTCCATATTTATGACCCTTCTCTTGAAATGTGTTTCTCATGTGTCTTAAAAAGAATCTTCTGTAAGAGAGAGAACAAAAAGAAGAGAATATGCATGAACCATTCCTTTCTACCCCACTGCAATTTGGACTTATTTCCACATGAATGTCTAAAAACTTGAAGAAAAAGCATACCATTTGCTTCCTTTTCAATTTGTTCATGTCAGGAAAAAAAAAAGTGTTTCATATTTTGACGTTCTTCAATCCGAACCATTGTTCATATATACGCATATGTATATCTGGCATAGATCTAAATATCTATAAAATTCTCAATATATCAACGAAGCATCCATTTATGAGAAAATGTCCGCACAAAAACATACAATATCCATCAATATTTGTACATCCCTTTTCCTAAAATAAACATCAAATGGTCGCCTAGATAAAATATATAGTTTACCAGGCAAAATTTTAATAACGGTCTCTTTCCATTGCGTCCAAATTTCCTGATCACCCAGCAATATCTGTCGCAATACTTGAAACAAAATGGAACCGAGGAAGGCTTCATAAGTGTGCCAATCCTGAAAAGCACATGAAGATTCTGAACCATCTGGCTCCAAATTACAGTCATTTAAATCCAACACTTAGATCTCAGAAAATGTATATGCAGGAAACAGAAGTCAAAACAGCGGTCAGCAAGATAGAGACCATATTCACAGCATTGTTGTCAAGAAAGTCAAGACCTGAAATTTTCTTGACTGTTGGTCCTGGTTTACCAACAACCTGCAATAACCATAACAAATTGTTAGATTAAGAATTATATTCTCAAAATTTTACTTAAGCTACGAATATAATACTATAGTGCCACAAGTAAAAAACACCACAGTTATGCAAACTGTACGTCTTAAAACTTACCTTATTGCGAACTGAGCAGAATCCACTGAATTGTAGAGTAGCTCCCAACAGAGAATCAATCACACTACCACATAATCCAGCCAGAGAAGCAAGAGGTATTACCAATAGCTGCTTCAAAGGTGCATCATAGGCACATTTTGTAGTGAGAAATCCAAAGAGAACAAACGTTAGTCCGATGACACTGCCTGCAATTGCAGCTGCCAAGAGTCCAGCTTTAGTAACACCACCATTTGTGCCCTTCCGAACAGGCTGCCAACCATGGGAAAAAAAACTTAGCATGCACAATTGCACATAATCAAGCAGCCAACTAATTCTCCGTCTCCCTGAACATTTATATTTCAATCCATAAACAATGGAAAACTCTATGGTACACTATCACCAAGAGTTAGAAGAAAGGAAAAAGCTATGAAAAAGATATTCATCACAAATTTGAATGGATATCAAACGACATGGTAGTGAATTATTGGTAACTACAGTTTGAACATATTAAAACTCATTAGCCATTAAGGTACTGTCCAGCAAATGGTATAATAACAAGAGTGTAAAGAGGAACATGCTTAAAATAAGCAAAGCGATTAAAACATTTTAAAAAACATGCATAAATATAGCACACATGTGGATTTCATAGCTAAACAAAAAGAATAGTGATGTGGCGAGGATTAGCAGAAATGTGAAACCTTGAAGGTAGTGATGAGCCGAGGTTGAGAATCGCTGAGTATACCAAGCTCAGAAGACCAAGTGTCTCCATTACAACACGAGTAATGACCAATAACGCTCCCAATCAGAGACGTAATGAGAGCCGAGTCCCTGGAGTCTAAGCACTTGTCTTCCGAATCCGTCACTGTCCATATAATCACAACCAATATCGTAGCAATCCCACTGTTGGATACCACTTGTATCCTTAAAAATAATGATTAACATAAAATGAAATCAAAATTAATAAACTTCAATCAATAAATACTGGACTATTTCAAATTATAAGAGCTGATTAGAGAACTTTACCAATTTCGTTGTCCACCTTCTTTAAAATCAGCATCGACGCGACGCTTTTTCTCTTGGCCAAACTTGGTTAGCTTAGACGAAGTGAAGAAGAAAACCAACAACATAGCGCCATACCTTAATTTTAGTGTAGTAAAGTTAAAAAGAAAAGAAGAAATTGTCTTTCATATAAATTTCTAACAAGTTCTCACCAACCAAACAGACTAATGAGAATTGAGAAGAAAATGGATAACATAGTAAGCGATTAAATCGGGGAAAAAAGAACCTGTATCCAACAGAAATATGAATAGACATAACCAGGAAACCCGCGATTGCTCCGGAGAGGTCCAGAGATTTTCTTCGGTAGGACCCAATCGCGATTAACGACGATACAACGAAGGCGATTAACGGCTGAATCGTAAAATTTTCCATTTTAATGTTTTTCAAAGTTATGGGGTATGGGCTTTTTAGAACAGTCTTCGCATTAATTTCAGCAGTATTGCATTCTAGTTTCTCTGACTTGGTAATGATAAACCATTCAGAGCAGCTAGACATACAGACGTGTTATTCATTATTTTTAAATTATACTTTTATTAGTTACTTTCTTTCTTTCTTTTTTTAAATATATTTCTAAATTCATTATTTGATATAAAAGAAAGATTTTTTTTTTTTTTTTTTTTTTAAATTAGTGCAATTGAGCCGTCACCTTTTTTTTTTTTTTTTTTAATGTAATGAAATTAGGTATTTACTTTACTCCACTTTCAAAGCTCTAATTATTCAATCTTGTTGACCTTAAAATTTGATTAAGCTAAAAAAAAAAAAAAAAGAGAGTCCGACCCAGCCATGTCCATGAGGAATTATTCAGCTTTTGGAGTAAGTGATAACGTCATATTCTAAATCAATTAATTATAAAATTAATGTAATTATTTTTTTAAAAATATACAAATACTTAAATATAAAAAAAAATTATTCAGCTTGACGAGTAATGAATAAAATATCTCAACCTAACCGAAATACACAAATTACAGAAGTGGTTGTCGTTTTCTTTTAAACTTGTTCTGTTAGTTGTTGGTCCATACTAACTTTATTAAATTTACAAATTAAAGGTTAAAGATTGAACAATAGTATAGATTCTAATGGCACTTTTGTTAGAGGGAAAATCGAAACGAAGGAATTTGATTGAGTCCTATTTCGCTGCTAATATTTTGCCACAAACAGGGGCAGATCTTAGTGGTGACTATACACAAGGGGTAGTCTCGGTTGAATTTTATATGAAAATTTAATAAAGCAGAGGTCAAAATTCTCTTTAAAATGCATGTACACGTATAAGTTTGCATATGTTAACTGTACATAGTAAAAATTTGTCATTTTGTGCCAATTTTGGATTACAAAGAAAACCGGCGATTAAAGGTTTCTTTCATATTCCGCTGAATACAACCCCACAAAACTGTGTTAGGTAGGCACTAGTCGGGGACTAAATTTGCCAGTTCTGTGATCTGAACAAACTTGAGCTAGGATCAATACTAAGTTCTCAAGCTAGGTTATGCATTAAAATGGAGAGCACTTGGTTTCAACAACAAAACTCGTTGTCTGAGTATTGAATGGATAACACTTAACGATACTAATGCTTTGTGTTCATCATCTGAGCATGCATACACAAATTGAATGTTGACAAGAGGCAAGGGCAATATAGAAGGTTGCTCCCATGGTAAAATTTATTCACATATTATCAACAACACTTGTATAGTGAAAATTGCTAAGTAATGGGTAAACTTTCAGTAAAACACATTTCAGCTGCCAACAAAGCTAAAGTTAAACTAATGTTCTCAATTTGGGGATGTGATTTGTCCCCAGCAACAAAGACATGAAATACTCCCCCAAGTTGAATCCAACTGCATCCAGGACTTTTCTTTAAGCCTTTTTCTTTCATTAATTGCCTTGTGTTTTTTACCTCATTCCACCTTCTTGAAGCTGCATATGCGTTCGAAAGTGCCACATAATTTCCAGGACTATTTGGCTTTAAATCTATTAATTTTCTGGATAAATATTCTTCAAGTTCAGTCTCTCCAATTTCTCTACATGCAGCAACCAGCGATCCGATGATATGCGCATCTGGCTCATAAGGCATTGTAGCGATAAGTCTCACTGCTTTATCCAAATCTCCACACTTAGTAAGTAGATTAACAACACAGCCATAATGCTCCATACTTGGCTGCAAATGGTGTTTAGAGACCATATCAACAAATAGCTCCAAACCATCATCGACAAACCCTGAATGGCTGCATGCATATAAGGCATTAGTGAAGGTAATGTTATCTGGTTCTTTACCTTCTTCCTTAAGACGTCGATACAGAGCTAAAGCTCTGATGGGCTGACCATGTAATGCGTAGCTGGAGATCATTGCATTATAGATAGGTACTTCCTTGTTTGCGATAGAATCAAACACACTCTTTGCTTGATCTATACTTCCACATCTAGCATACATGTCTACTAAAGAAGTTTCCATCAGGATTGAAAAAGAAAGAAAATGCCTTGTCAAATACCCATGAATGGCCTTCCCACAGTGTAATAATGCCATGTCAGTGCAAGCTGAGAGTACCGAGACAATGCATACAGCATTTGGTTTAATACCAGCTTCTTGCATTTGTTGGAATACATTGATTGCTTCATAGAAAAAGCCGTTACCAATCAAACCAGATATGAGAGTGGTCCATGTTATTAGATTAGGATGGACACCAAGGGATTGCATTTGCATAAACAAGTCTTTTGCCTCATCAACTTGACCATTTTTAAGAAATCCCAAAATGAGAGAGTTCCATGATATCACATTTGGTGGAATGCTCTCTAATTGCATCTGATAATAAAGTTTCAAGGCCTCACCACTAAGACCCAACTCTGCATATGCAGCCAACATTGTGTTCCACAAAACAAGATCTTTCTTTATAGTAGAGTCAAAAACTACTCTTGCACAATCAATTCTGTCACATTTGGCATACATATCAATTATGCTACTTGCAACTACAATGTCTGTATCAAGGTTGTTTCTAATACAATAACAATGTGCCTTCTTACCAAGTTCCAAATCACTTGTATCTGCAAAAGCAGACATTAAAGTTGCAAGAGTCACAGAGTCAAACCTCAGATTTTCTAACCTCATCGAGCTGCACATATTTAGTGCTTTATCAACCTCTCCAATTCTCACATAACCAGATATGATCAAATTCCATGTGACTACATCTTTCTCAAGCATCCCACTGAAAATGAGTTCAGCTTCCTCCATTAAACCCACTTTGGAATAAAAATTTATAATAGAACTACCTAAAATGGTATCCAATTCTAATCCACATACAATTGCAAGTGCATGGCCTTGTTTACCTTTATCTATTGCACCTACATTAGCTGAAGCTGAAAGAAAGCTTGATACTGTAACTCTAGTGAATTTCACATTAGTCATTCTCATATTATGAAACAATCTCATCGCTTCATCATTAAGTCCATTTTGAACAAAAGCAACAATCATCGAATTCCAAGTGACTGAGTTCTTATAAAGCAATTCATCGAACACCTTCCTGGCATCTTCTAGAACCCCACATTTCCCATACATATCTACTAGACTAGATGCAACAAATACACACCCACCATACCCAATCTTCTCAACAAACCCATGAACTCCTTTACCAAACTTAACCCAGTGCAGAGAACCACATGCCTTCAATGCATTTGGGAGAACAAAATTATCAGGTAAAAACCCACTTTCTAGCATTTCACAAAATCCCAGTAAGGATTCTTCAGGAAAACCTATTCGACAGTTCAATCCGACAATGGCAGCCCATGAAAACACATTCTTTATATTCGCCATGTGAAACAAACGATTCGATTCCTTATAAAGATTGCACTTTGAATAGAAAATCACTAACTTTGTTTCAATAAACTCGTTTGCAGCGAGAAATTCACCGTTCTTAATAATTCGAGCGTGGATTTGCTGACCCATAGAAAGAGCTCGCTCGTAGACACACCCCTGAAGGAGCTCACCGTATATTTCTGGCCCAGTTTGGAGATCTCTGAGTTCCATTTCGGTAAACAGGTCTACAGCTTCTCGAATTCGCCCTTTTTGGCTAAGAGAGGAAATCTGCTGAAAATAAGAATAATTGTACCAAACCTGATGGTTTTTTGCATTTTCTTGAAATTTCGAGAATTGAGTTTGATTCAATTTGTTAGATTCCACAATTTTGGATACATTTGAAAGAGAAAGTAGCAGGCTTTGAGGTGTTGTCAAAGAAAGCAAAGCCATGCATTAAGCAGCGCAAGCGAAACGGAGGATATGGTTGGCGACTTGTCGTGGCTTCAGGTATTTGCCACACAAAGTGAGATGGGCGTAATCGTTGATACAGATTTGACACATTTTCTCTTTGATACAATAGTCAAATTGTTAAACACTAGGCTCAATTTAGTTTGTTTGTGTTTTTTTTTTTTTTTTAACTATTGCTAGATATAATAAATTTATCATAATTTTAATTTTAATTAATGTATTACTTTTTATTAAATATAATTTTATAATTTTGACTGTACTTACCAATATTACTGTGAGATATTACTAATGATTCATTTCAAATTTAAAATAAATAATTATTTTATTTTATTTTTTTAAGGTTTCATCAATTTAATATCTATTTATTCTTATTTTTTACCTTTTTTTTAATATTTAATATTTAATATTAGTCACCAATTTTACCAAATTTTTCTTCCCAAAAAAAAGTATAAAAATATATAAAATGTGAATAATGAAATATGCTTGCTTAAAATAATATATTTATGTGTTGGATTTACAAAGATAAAGTAATAGATGATATTTTTTTTTTTTAGCATGAAACTAGTTGTTGTGGTTTTTTTAAAATGATTGAAATCAAAATTAATTCATAAAAAATGTGCTTTTAAAATCTTAAAATTATTCAACCGATAATGATGTTGTTGGAAAAACTTTCGTTAATATCACAAGTAAATTGTGTGAATTATTTATTATATTCATACAATTAATTATACTTAAATGTTATAAATATGGGTTAAATTTGTCATTAAAAAAAATTAATGTAATATAGCCTTCATAACTTCTTTTTATTTAATTGAAAAAGAAGGGGAAAAAAACCCTCATGTATCCGTTATATGTTATCTGACAACAAATACAATCAAAATGGAGAAGTTTTTACAATAAACTCAATCTTACAATCAACTAATTACAACTACTAATAATAATGAAAATGTGTTCTTGCTTAACAAGCAGTGCCTTATCTCTTTTGAAAGTTAAAGAACTTACTAGAGTAAATATAAAGAGTAGCAAAGAGAAAAATATACCCAATTATCGCAAGGGCAGCTACCCAAATAAAGTCATAATGGAAACCTAGATAGTCCCTCATAAACTCAGCCACAGTCTCTCCTGAGTCAAGCCTAGTCTCGACATCCCCATATTGTGAAGCAGCCATTCCATATAGACTCCAAGCTGCAGGGCAAATCCAAACATACCACCTCCACCACACTGCAATTCTCTGCAATTTACAACCACTCATGCATAATAGGATTATCATTTATATGCTTGAGTTGGGTCCATAAATTACTCGTTTTTGGAGATTGAGCTAAAAATATTCCAAAATTACGACAACAAGCACACACCCATTTACAAGCAGTTTTAGATGTTACCTTTCGGGGTATGACAAATCCGGCAAAGAGATTCCACGTAGCATGAATGACGCCAGAAAATATGGATGCTGATTCTTGATTAGGACTCGCTGCTAAGAACATCATCGCACTATATATATAATAGAGTAATGTAATAAATAAGAAAAACATGTTTAGAAAGAACTTTGTTGCTGTCCATTGATCTCCAATCATTGCATAGACTATAACTCCATAAATAATAGCCTGAACTAGTGTGCATGGGATCTCAATCACAACCTGACAATGACAAATGTAAATATACAAGTAAAACCATTAGCATTTTCCCTCTTTATTTTTATAATAGAAAGAAAAGCAAATTAATGAATTCAATGAGACGGGGTTGAAGTGTGTTTTTATTATTGTTAAAAGCACTTTTACAAAAACTAGTAAAAGTGGATACCTGCGCAAGGGCAAAAGGCAAAGCAGAGTACATTCCGGCAGCCTTCTCTCTGTAATAAACTGTTCTTTCAGTGATTAAAACCGGTCGTATTGAGGCTGCACTTTGTGCTCCCAAGAACATGTTAGCCATATACATGGCTCCTAACCCATTTAGAATTTCTTGTCTTGTGTTCCTAACAGATTACAAATAAGGGTTGTCATTTTTCTCTAGCTGTGTATGATTTGAGGCCCAAAATCACCAGTTTAAGTGAAACAAGTCCCAAATCGTAAGTTTTTGCACAGTATTTTCGGGATTCTCCAGAATTCATAATATGATTAAAGTAGATGAACTTTAAGCACAAAATGTAACATTACCGTTTGGAACCAAGACCCCAGAATATAATGCCAAACATAATGGCCATAGCAGCACTAAAAAGAAGTCGTACTGCAGTGTATGAAGTGTTTCTCCAATATGACTTGTATTGTTTCCAAAGACACACTTTAAACTGAGTCACATAAGAGCGAGGATACTCTGAGGAAAACTGAATATCTTGTGACCCTGGAAGACCTCTGCTTAGTTCCTTAATCGTAGTTTTGTTTCTTCTGCACATATAATTTAAATTTATTTCTTTTTGTCAATAAATCAAATTGCTCCTCTTTGGAATCAAACAATGAGTGAACTATTTTTTATTTATTTAAAGTAGTTGTAACTTGTAAATACGCTTCCAACTTTTTAATTGTTAAATACATGTTTCAACATATTGTTTTGGGTTACAATATAATCCATTTTTGTCAATTTCGTACATGGAATTGGTGACACATAATTTAATTAAACCTTGTTAGCGAAATTAACAAAAAAATGTATATATGCAACACAGTACAAGAGGGGGTTGGTATCTTCGTTCTACCTATATTCAGTTCTCAAGTAGTACCTTAAAAGTTCTCGATTTTTTAAATTAATACATTTTTAGCTAAAAATTAATCACATGCATATCACACAATAAAAAAATAAAAATGAAGAATAAATTAGTCATCTTAAATTTTTTATTAGTATTTTTTAGATTTCATGCCACATTTTTCCTATAACTTTTAAGATGACTAATTTAGTTCTATAATTTTAAAATATTGTCATTCAAATTTAAATTTTAAAAATTGAAATTTTTTAGGAGTAAAATAGAAAATTATTAAAATTAAATAAAAAAAGAAAACAAAAAAATCAAAAATAATAATAAAAAAACTCTTTATCTTCTAACACCTCAATTTTTATTTTTTAATTATCTATTTTTTTTTACTAATAATTATTTATTTCATAAGCAAAAATGACTTGAATACAATATTAATTTCTCTTTCAAAATAGATAATTAAAAATTAAAAATTGGGGGTGAAAGAAGATGAAGAATTATTTATTTATTTAATTTTAATGACTTTCATTTTTCTCCTAAAAAAATTTCAATTTGACTGACAATATTTTTAAATTACAGGACTAAACTAGTCATCTTAAAAGTTAGAAAAGAAATGTGGTTTGAAACCTAAAAAATAATAATATAAAATTTAAGATGACCAATTTATCTTTAATATTTTAATGTATGACATGCATGTGATTAGTTTTTAGTAAAAGAATTTATCAATTTAAGAACTTGAGTACTTTTAAGATATCACTTGAAAACATAACACAACATAAAACATTATGTTGCAAGTTTGCGACATATTTTTAAAGATCGAAAGGTTAATGACATATTTGCAAACACCTTGAGGACATAAAACATAATTTACCATAAAATAATATAAATTAATCTATGTACTATGTCTCAAGTGTACAAACCTAAACAGAATTGATTCTTTGTAAATGTCAGCAAACTTGACACCTAAAACTTGTTCTTGTGCTGTTGTGGTCACTTCTAATGCCCATGTAGCTGGGTTATAACCATCTCTTATTTTACCAACTCCTTTGATGTCCTACAAAACACCATATATCAGAAAACAAGTGAAATAATTATGAAATTGGATATGTAAATTCAAAATGTTGATTACATAGTTAATTATGGTAAGCTTACCTCTAAGTACTTAATTAAATGACAAGAATTTGTTCCTATTGGTCCCACATAAATCTCTTCACCTCCTCTTGCCAATAGGATGAGCTTTCATAAGGAAATAAAGGAGTTAGATTTAGGTATGTTTGTTTGTGCTTGTTTTAAAAGTAATTTTTCGTAGAAAGCGTTTTCAAGAAAAGATAGAGAAGCACAAATTATAGGTTTGCATAAATCTCATCACCTCCTGTTGAAACCTCGAGATTTTAGGAATATTTGAAATTCAAAAAATTAGTTTAGATAGGATATATTTTGTTATTATTTGTAAATATCAGTTAGGATTTTTATTCTTGATTTTATTTCTTTTTCTGATATTGTAAAACTCTATTTAAGTTGTGCTTTGTACGTATCATATACTACTTAGAAAAATACAATAAAATAAATTGTTTTATTCCATATGGTATCAGAGCAGACAAAAAAAAAATTACCATCTCTCAGATCCACGGCCATCGCCGTTCTCAGTCGACCGTGCGCACTCACCGGCGCTGTCCAGTCATCGCGCCTCTCTCCGTCGCGCACCGCTCGCCTGTCCAGATCTGCCCAATCAATCACAGATCTGTCCACTAGTCCACCAGCGCTCAGTCGCCACTGTCAGCCCAGCCCAGTCCTTCCATCGCAGATCCAGCCGCACCACCAGTCGCACAGCCGGATCTTTCACCGCCTGTTGCGCTCGCCCAGTCACCCTTCCGCTGCCGCTGTCACCGCCGTCCTTCGCATCAGCCACTAGCTCGCGTGCTGTCCGCGCGCCGCCTGTCTCTCCGCGTGCTGTCCGCGCGCCTCCTGTCTCTCCTCGTTTCCAGATCGGCGCCTCTGCTCAGCGCGCCACCAGCGCCTCACGCGTGATCAGCCCAGCCGCACTCCGCTCAGTCCAGGCTCCGCCTATCCGCGCATCGCCTGCGCCTGTGCCTGCGCCTCCGCCCGTCGCCTGCGCCGGCTCCGGCTCGCCTGTTGATCTGCCGCTGCCTCCATTGTATTTCTGCGCCTGTCTGTCTATCTATCTGCGCCTGCTCCTTATTTTGTAAAACCCTAGCCCACTCCCATCAGCCCAAACCTCCAAACCCAGCCCACTAATAGTACCAAAAAAAAAAAAAAAAAAACCAGCCCACTAATAGTACCAAAAAAACAAAAAAAAAAAAAATTTAGCCCATATTCCATCTCAACCCAAGCCCTACAACTCAAAAAAAAAAAGGCCCACTTTTAAGCCCATTCCAAAAAAAAAAAAAAAAAAAAACTTAAAAGAATGTTTTCGCATCTTCCGGTGACCGGTCAGTCCTCTTATGTTTCTTTTGGTTCTTTAGCTCATAAAGGTACTTTTTCAACCGCTCTCCTTACTACATCCAAAACCTCTTGGATTATTGACTCTGGTGCGTCGGATCACATGACTGACAATTTTTTGCTTTTTTCGTCATATACACCCTGTGCTGGAAATTTAAAAGTCAAAATTGCAGATGGTACCCTTTCTCCAATTGCTGGAAAAGGGAGTATTAAGATATCTGACTCTATCACTCTTGATTCTGTCTTGCATGTCCCAAAATTATCTTGTAATTTATTATCTATCAGCAAATTGACAGCTCATACAAACTGTTCTGCTAATTTTACTTCTTCCTCTTGTGTCTTTCAGGACCTATCATCGGGGAAGACGATTGGCAGTGCTAGAGAAAGTGATGGCCTTTATTACTTTGAGCCGGCCAATGTGAGTGTTCCTTATCAAATTGCAACTTGTACTTCTACTTTTCTCCCTAGGGATAATAATTATCTGTTATGGCACTTTAGAATGGGACACCCAAATTTTCAATATTTGAAACAGTTGTTTCCTTCACTTATTCCAAATAAAGAATCATTTCCTTTGCAATGTGAAGTGTGTGAACTTGCTAAACATCATCGTACCTCTTTTTCAAAACCGAAATACACGCCTTCTAAACCATTCTCCCTTATCCACAGTGACTTATGGGGGCCATCCCGATCTCCAAACCGCACTCATACAAAATGGTTTATTACTTTTATTGATGACCACACTCGTGTATGCTGGGTATATCTCTTAAAGGATAAAACTGAGGTTCAATCCATATTTGTTAATTTTCATTCTATGATTCGCACACAATTTCAGACACATATTCAAATTCTACGTACTGATAATGGTACTGAATACCTTAACCAACCTTTCCGAAATTATCTTCAAACCAATGGTATTATTCACCAAACCTCTTGTGTCTACACTCCTCAACAGAATGGAGTTGCTGAAAGGAAAAATAGGCACTTATTGGAAGTTGCCCGTGCACTCATGTTTACTACCAATATGCCTAAGCTGTTTTGGGGAGATGCGGTCCTTACATCTGCTTTTCTTATTAACCGAATGCCAAGTCGGGTTATCTCTTTTGAGACACCAATACAAAAGCTGAAAGGTTGTTTTCCAACTTCTCGTCTTGTGTCTGACCTTCCTCTTAAAATATTTGGATGTGCAGCCTTTGTCCATATCCACCCCCATGATCGTAGTAAATTAGATCCAAGGGCTCGTAAGTGTGTCTTTATCGGCTATTCACCTACTCAAAAAGGTTACAAATGCTATGATCCCACTAGCAAAACTGTTTTTACAAGCCTCGATGTCACCTTTTTTGAATCCACCCCATTTTATCCTTCTAAACCTTCTCTTCAGGGGGAGCAACATGTCAATCTTGAAGAGAAGTTTTGTTCTTTTGACCTTGTTTTTCCAAACGATATCTCCAATCAGCCTATTATTTCCCATCCTGAGCCTGAACCTATCACACCACCTCGCTCTAAAGAACCTATCACAGATGAACATTTAAACCTAAGGGGAGATGAATTACAGGTTAGCAAGGAGATACAGGTATACTCAAGAAAGCCAAAATCAAAATACAAAGGTAGATTTACTCTCGACACACTGCGAGAGTCTAATCCGATGAATGGTCCAGAGTTTGTTGAGCCCTCCTTTGATTCAGGTACCTCTAGTTCTACTGATGATCTACCTATTGCACTCAGAAAACAACGTCGATCTTGTACTTCTCATCCTATATCTAAATTTGTGTCGTATAACACTTTGTCTCCCAAATTCCATGCTTTCACTACTAACCTTGACAGGGTCGTAGTTCCAAAAGATATTGATGAGGCTTGGAAAATTCCTGAATGGAAAGAGGCTGTAATGGAAGAAATACGAGCTCTAGAAAACAATGGAACTTGGGATGTGGTAGATTTACCAAGAGACAAGAAGCCAATTGGGTGCAAATGGGTCTTTACTGTTAAGTATAAAGCCGATGGGACTATTGAACGATACAAGGCTCGCCTAGTTGCAAAAGGATTTACCCAGACATATGGGGTTGACTACACCGAGACATTTGCTCCAGTTGCAAAATTAAATACTATTCGAGTATTATTGTCATTAGCAGTAAATCTTGAATGGCCTCTCCAACAACTGGACATCAAAAATGCATTTCTCAATGGAGTATTAGACGAAGAGATTTTCATGACATTACCACCAGGTTTTTATGAAAGAGGAAAACAGAACATAGCATGCAAACTGAACAAATCACTTTATGGACTCAAACAGTCACCCCGAGCATGGTTTGATCGATTTGCGAGAGTGATAAAAGGACAAGGCTATCAGCAGGGTCAGTCAGATCACACAATATTTTTTAATCATTCCCAAGAAGGATTAAAAACAATTTTAATTGTTTATGTGGATGACATCATTTTGACAGGAGACAATTTGGTTGAGATTGAAAGATTGAAAAAGGTCATTGCTACGGAGTTTGAAGTTAGAGATTTGGGGCAGGTGCGTTATTTTTTAGGGATGGAAATTGCCAGATCAAAAGAAGGTATAAGCGTTTCACAAAGAAAGTATGTTCTAGACCTTCTAAAAGAAACTGGTATGCTCGGGTGCAAACCGAGTGACACTCCAATTGAAACTGGAAAGAAAACAAGAGTTGAGGAGAAACCAGTAGAAAAGGAGAGGTATCAAAGATTGGTGGGAAGATTAATTTATTTATCTCATACAAGGCCTGATATTGCGTTTGCTGTAAGTGTGGTGAGTCAATATATGCATGCTCCAAAAGAAAACCACTTAGAAGCAGTATACAGGATTCTTAGATATTTAAAAGGGTCTCTTGGCAAAGGACTCTTCTTTAAAAAAACAAGACATAGAAGAATAGAAGTTTTTTCAGATGCTGATTGGGCAGGTTCGATTGACGACAGAAAGTCTACTACTGGGTATTGTACCTTCATTTGGGGCAACCTTGTTACATGGAGAAGTAAAAAACAAAATGTAGTAGCCAGAAGTAGTGCTGAGGCAGAATTCCGTGCAGTTGCACAAGGTATTTGTGAAGGGTTGTGGTTAAAGAAACTTTTAGAAGAACTACGGGTAGAAACTGAGACCCCTCTCAAGGTATACTGTGACAACAAGGCTGCTATTAGTATTTCTCTTAATCCAGTTCAACATGATCGAACCAAACATGTCGAAGTTGACAGACATTTTATAAAAGAGAAGGTTGAGAATGGCATTATATGTATGACCTATGTTCCTACACAAGAGCAGATTGCAGATATATTCACCAAAGGACTTTCACGTCAGAGTTTCGAGGATTTTATAAGCAAGTTGGACATGATTAACATCTATGAACCAACTTGAGGGGGAGTGTTGAAACCTCGAGATTTTAGGAATATTTGAAATTCAAAAAATTAGTTTAGATAGGATATATTTTGTTATTATTTGTAAATATCAGTTAGGATTTTTATTCTTGATTTTATTTCTTTTTCTGATATTGTAAAACTCTATTTAAGTTGTGCTTTGTACGTATCATATACTACTTAGAAAAATACAATAAAATAAATTGTTTTATTCCATACCTCCTCTTGCCAATAGGAAGAGCTTTGGTAAAGAAACAAAAGAGCTTCTATTAGGAACACAAAATATGACTATTTGACAATTTCTACTTTCTAGCTCCTAAAGTTTTGTTCAGAAGTGCTTTTACATAGCTATTTTTATTTTTTGCTTGTACATAATATTAGAAATCAATATACTTACCTCATCAAATGATTCAAAAATGTCAATACTTGGCTGGTGAATAGTGCAAACCACAGTCCTTCCAGTGTCAACTGTATTTCTTACAACTCTCATTACAATGGCAGCAGCTCTGGCATCCAAACCAGAGGTTGGCTCATCCATGAATATAATTGAAGGGTTTGCCACAAGCTCTACAGCAATAGTTAACCTTTTGCGCTGTTCAATAGAGAGTCCATTCACATTTGGAAATCCCACCAAGGCATCTCTTAATTGCATCAGTTCAACTAGTTCCATCATTTCCTCAACAAAATGCTGCATTATTAACCATCTAAGTTAGTTTTTGTTTGATTCTACTTTCCAGTATAGATAATGTTTTTCATAGTAAAGTTCCATTTTTTATTACATTCCAAATGTTGAATATATTTCTAATTAACATATGCTCAACACATATTCATAAACATATATTCTTAAGTAAGTTAAATATATATTCAACTTCAGTAACATTTTCAACATACGTTCAATATTGCACATTAAATTTTTATAAGACTCAGTTATTCACAAGTTTCACTTTTAACCTTTACAAAATATATGTTTTTTATGTTTAAAAAAAAATATGAAAAACATAAGTTTTTTTTACGTTATATAAAAAAATATTTATATTGCGTGAAGGGTGTTAAAAATAAAACTCTATCTTGATTTCAAAAAATAAATTTAAAAATCTGTTCAATACTTAAAAGGTGGTTAGAAGTAAAATGAGGTAAAACTGGGTTATATATGAAGCAAAAGAACAAATAATATGTTTTTCTTTCTAGAAAGAAAGAATTAATTTTTAAAGCACTTTTAACATAATCTGAAACGCAATGCAAATATAAATTTGTCATTAATAATTAAGAAACTAATAACGATTTAAGTATAGGGTTGATTTGGCTGAGTACCGCTTTAGCATTTGAGTCCACATCTGATGGTAAACGAAGGAAAGCTGAATATAAAAGGGACTCATAAACAGTAACAAGAGGAGAGTGAATGTCATTTTGTTCACAATAACCAGAAATTCTAGCAAAAGTTGATTGCTTCTTGGGGTAGCCAGAAATGTTGATGTTTCCTTCAATGTAGCCACTGTTTTTTCTTCCAGCCAATACGTCTAGAAGTGTGGTCTTACCAGCCCCACTAACACCCATTAAGGCTGTCAAAACTCCTGGTTTGAATGCTCCACTCACTCCTTTCAAAAGCATCAATCTATTTTCTATATGGCCTTGTGCTTTCATTGCCTACAATACATTACAAGTTTATTCATCCATATTGCCCTATAAGTTGTTTATTTAAACTTTGATTGTTATGCAAGTGATTTCTAAGTTTGGATTTACTTGCTTGTCTTTTTGTTACAAGTTACAAAAATGCTTTATGAACTTGAAAATGACAATTTTTTCCGGGCTTCTTTATTTATGTTATAAAAAAAAAAAAAGTACTTTTAAACCAAATAGAAAAATTATAATAAGTGCTTTTAGGCTTAGAAAGCACATGTTATAGAAAAATACATACTTTTATAAGCATTTCATTCTAAAACCACTTTTAATCAAAATCATTTTTAACAAAAACACAGACAAACAATCATCTATTTAGTTTTAAACAATCACCTTTGGCATATTGACTGAATATGTGATATTCTCAAAAGTTAGAGAAAGCTGCTTGAATGGAACAAGCATGCCTTTCCTCCCTCGGCTGCCATCCAATGTTGTATCTGTAATTTCACACAGAGTTTGTTTGATTTTTTAGTTCAATTGATAAGCATTAGTTTTGGGTATGGGAGAAAGGAGATGAGATTGGTAGGAATTGATCCTACTCCCTCTTTAGATGATAGGAAAGGAGTAGACTCAAGTGGTCATTCCCACACAATTGCTATTTTTACAAAGATTTTTGTGGGGAACACTTGCCTTGTAATAGTAATGAGTTGTTGGTGCTGCCTGTAATTTGATCATCTACTTTGTCCATGCTATTCTCTTCTTCATCAGAATCTTGAGGGATGAAAACCACCTGAGATGTCCCAAATGCTGCAGGAATTGAATCCAACAATTATGCCTTCCAATTCAATTTCAAGTTTTCCATGCAAAAAGAAATATAAGTTGAAAAGTGAATAGAATTAAGAGAAAAGTGTCATGGAGGTCCTTCAGATTATGTCATGTGTGTCATTTGGTCCCTTAAATTATAAGTGGTGTTATTTGGTCTCTTAGTTTTAGAAAAAGGGGCCAATTAAGGACAAAACACATGATTTTAATGATTTTTTCATTAAAATATTATTTTTTAAATTAATATTTTAATATCATAAATATTAAAATAATACAATTTTTCATTAATTGACCTCTTAAAAAATAATATTTTAATTAAAAAATCATTAAAATCATGTGTTTTGTCCTTAATTGGTCCCTTTTTCTAAAATTAAGGGACCAAATGACACCACTTATAATCTAAGGGACCAAATGACACACATGACATAATCTAAGGGACTTCTATGGCCCCGCTCCCTAGAATTAATAGTTAAAGAATACTCACGATCAAGATAGGCAAGTGCCAAAGCACTCATCACAATGAAAGCAATTGTGAAAAAAATCAGTGCTGCAAGACCAATCCAATACCAATTTGGATTGGGAATTACTCCACGCGACTTCAATACAGACACTCCAAGTGCTTCTTTTGACCCATTCAAAACCTGAAATTGATAACACTAAACCCTAAGTTAAAGTGATTTGGGGAAGAAACACATTATTTGTGCTTTCTGAGCTTTGACAACACTTCTAGTCTAATAAGTTCATAAGAATTTTTTCTGCTATTAGAAGCGCTTCTACATAGTTTCAAAATAACAATGGCTACTTACATGATTCCAGGTGCCTCCAAAGAATTCATTAACTGACAGAGCAGTTTGTGCATACATCAAAGGAGAGGTATAGATACCCCAAACCAGCCATGTATGCACAGATTCTGAAAAGAAAAAGAAAAAATATTTGATTCCTTTACATGAACAATGACCTTGGACTACATGAAATGTTTAAATGAACAAACAGTTCACACCTCTTGATATAATAAATCCACTAAACAGAAGAAGCCAGATCACTGAAAGGCATCCACCAGTATTTGCAACAATGTGGTCTCTACTTATTGCAGCAATGGTTCGAAAAAGCGCATACGACATTTGTCCACTCAATGCAAGAATAACATATTGTCTAAACATCCTGAAACCGAGAATCAAATATTGCTAACACTACACAACTATTTATAAAGCTGTACAATTGATATAAAGTGGAGGAAATAACACAAAGTATAATACATATGCATAGATATTTGGTTATTTGATACTGACCTTATGACACCAGGGTCATAACCCAATGAATAATAAGTAGTGGCAATCCAAAATGCAACTTCAACAATAGAAATAGGAATCCTAAGGATTGATGTTGGTAATGAAAAGGCCCATGAAGGATACATAAGAAGATCTCTTTGCTTATAAAATATTGGAAGTTTATCAATAGTCATTGGAAGTTCAAGAAAACCAGAAAATGTGATAACATTGACAGCAAAAAAGAGTGCACCCATATACACATTTCCATCTTCTACTGAATTTTTGTGCTTCTTGGCTTGTGCATAGACTGTTGTCAAAATGATGGCATTTATTTCAAGCTGAAATCATCAAAAATAGATAATTAATTTCTTAGTATTGTTAAATTTCATATTAAGGAAGCAAAAATATTAGTACACACATTGCTTACTTGAATTATTTGGAGAATGAACACAAATGCGCTCCTCTTCATCAAAATAGTTTCTCTTGATAAGCAAGCTTTCAATAATTCAAGCTTGTTGGCTCCATATTTTGTTCTGGTTAAAGCTGCAGGGTGGCTTTTGGACTTATCAAAAGGTGTTTCGAGATCATGTTCGATGTTTTTTCCCAAATGAAATGACTTGAAGGCCTCTGCAAACTCTGTCACCGAAATATAATGGTACTGTTGCTCTTCATTCATCCAGTAATGTCTTTGATCCTTTTTAGATGTCACCTGCATTGTTTTAAACATTTTACTTGATGCGATTTGAAACTGTGACTTTAAATACTGAAAAACATTTGCGAAATTTGGAATCAAACACAATTAATAGTATGCATTAGGCATACTTCTTGTAGGAAATCAGCAACTGCTTTTCTCTTAGGACATTTGAATCCCACAGATTCAAAGAACTCAAGAACACTCTCTCGAGGCCCTTGGTAAACAATATTTCCCTCCGATAGAAGAATGATGTCGTCAAACAACTCGAAAGTTTCTGGAGGAGGCTGTAGAAGAGAGATAAAGCCAGTCTTTTTGAAGATGTGAATTGACTGCCTTATTGAGTTGATGATCTGATATGTGGTTGAACTGTCTAAGCCAGTAGATATATTATCCATGAAGAATGCATTGACAGGACCAACCAACATCTCTCCTGTAAAAAAATCACATGAGAGAATTTTGCTCTATTGATCACAATTTACTAATTTTATTAAGGGTTTGTTTGCTTAAAGCATAAAACACTTATGGACCAAACAAATTTTTTTAACAAGTACTTTTAGGGCTAAAAATTATTCTTTCTAAATTTTCTCTATTCTGAAAACATTTTCTACTAAAATCACTTTTTAGAGAAACACAAGCAAAGAAACCCTAATTCTCATCCTGCTTTTAGCTATAATTTGTTCATTATACCAGTAGTGACGCGTTTCTTTTGACCGCCAGAAATTCCTCTTGTCATATCATCCCCTACAATTGTATCAGCACAGCCTTCCATTCCTAGTATCTGTAACAGTACAAGTAAACATGAAATTAAAGAGCTTTCATGGAGAAAAAAAATAAAAAATTGGAGTTCCATTTGACTAGAATAAAAACACAGTTGATGTTGCTAGTTCTATGTACCTTAAGTATATATTCTGTAGCTATAAATTCCTTATGTTCCTTGAGAACTGCTGCCTGTTAAAAAGTGCAAAAAGTTCTATTAGATTCTTGAACATATGAGCAGACTCAACACTACAAGTTTTGAATTTTGTGTTCATACCTTCATTAATGCATCGATATATGGATCTGGCTTGATATTTAGTAACTTTTCTCTCCTCAAAAGCTCTGTTATCATATCTAAGAATATAAAAGATACAATCATAAGTAAAGAAAACAAATGCAATGTGTAAGAGCCCGTTTGGATTTACTTGTCTCAAAACTGATTTAGTCAAAAGTGATTCCAAGAGAAATATTTCAGCACTTGTTATAAGTGGTTTGGAGTGACACTTTAGCATGCATTTAAACTCCATAAAAGCACTTATCTCAAAAATTGTCAAATACGTTTTGACTCATTTGGAAGCATTTTTAACTAAAAGAGAAGTGGATCCAAAAGCTATAATGATTCACTAGAGCTATAATAGTAGCAGAAAGATTTGAACTTACCATAACTAGTACCAACACCTTGACATCTAGCAGAGAATTGTAGGGTCTCTCTAACTGTTAATAAAGGGAAGTGAACATCATATTGGCTAATATATGCTGAGGTTCTTTGGGGCACAAACTCATTCATCTCATGTCCATTGTATGTTACTTTCCCTGAGAACTATATTTCAACAACATGTTAAGAAAATCTCCAAGTTTTTTTTAAGTGGTATGATTACTCATGCCTTTACCTTCAGTTGGGGATCAAGTTTCCCTGATAAAGCTTGAAGTAAGGTACTCTTTCCCGACCCTGGTGGTCCTAAGAGAAGTGTCATTCTGTCAAAAAATGAATGAAAAAGAAAAATTGTAACATTTTCATATGATGATAGTTTAGCAAACTCATAGTTTGTTTGTTTGTGCTTTTGTTAAAATAGTATGTTTACAAGTTGTTTAAGAAGAAAGTGGTATTAGATGTATAAAAATAAACACAAACAAAAACCTATATGTACCTTCCAGGGTTGATAATTCCGCTAACACCATTAAGAATGTGGAACTTTCTCTTTTGACTTGGAAGGATATGAAGTCGATGGAACAAACCCTTTAATAGATAACAAATTGTTGAGTAATATTATATGCATTAAGTTACGTCCTAGTAATTGCTTAAATATTGAGAGTCTCGTAAATAAATAATATAGTATGCAAAGAAAATAGTCTAATACCTCTAAAAGATCTAAAAAGAAATTGGAGATAGAGGGTAGAGCTCTGCTACCCATATAGGCTTCACCTTCAACAATTAGATTCTGGAACCGGACTTCAATTGTTGGTAAATTTAGAGAAACTCTGATATTTGAAGATCAACAATCATCTCAATTCTCTTTAGAGGTAATTAAATATAAAACCACACAAAAAAAGTAGAAATAATATCATAATATATTGAAACGAAATACAAAAATAGTACATAACCGTTGCCATGTGAACATCTCGCCTGTTTCTTCACTTAATCACGTGTATCATAATTTCATAATCTTATTATTTAAAAATAAAGAAAAACCTGTCAATTCTTTTCTTGAGCTTTTGCAGAAACTCTTCATTGTTATCAGCAGTCTTGATGACCCTATTTAACAAATCTGTCCTCTGTTCGAAGTCAAGATCTTGAAGATCAACTTCCTTCGATTCCCCTGTAATTCCATGCAAAATGGCCTTTCGAGCTCTGTTATAAGTAGGAAGCTTTTCAAGAGCTGCCCATTTGAGAGCTTCTTCATCATCTTCGTGAAATGAATCTCTACTAGGCACATTTGAACTTGACCTATAGCATCCAATCTCCATTTTCTCACACTTTACTTTTGGGCACTAAAATCACAAAATAAAATTGCAAAACTAAGCATATATATACCAATAACACAATAGAGACTATAAATTAAATTAAACCTGTTAGGGTGAGTTGTTCAAAGACACACGAAAATCTATGAAAATCAAAGGTGGGTTTTCAATTATGTAAACGGAAATCACTCCATTTATGTTTCTAGCCAACTTAGTAAGGGTATGAATTTTTTATTTACTTGTGCAAAATAGGAAGATTGAAAGGATTTGAAAATTTTTTCACGTATATTTTAATTAATCATTTTACTATATACCTTTCTATTTAATATGGTAAAATTAGATATCTAACTCATTCAATATTATTAATTAAATTTTTTTACTTTCTATAAATTTTAAAAATATTATTTTATATATTTTTATAAAAAAATTATTTTCTCATACATATCTAAGTTATAATCATTTTAATCATACTACACTATATTTAACGGTAAATGTAATTAAAAATTATATAAAATAATATTTTTAAAATTTATAAAAATAAATTTAATACTTGCACATGTTTTTGCTAAACATCGAACATGTTTTAATTAGTCAAAATTGGGCAGTAAGTAAATTTAATTAATCGTTATTTAATTTAAATGGTGTTGGATATGTGCAATGAAATTTTTATGTCGTAGATTTTTTAAACTAAATATAAAAACAGAATAATAATATTTTTTTTTATAATTATAAATTTTAAAAAGTATAATAAATATGATTTGTTATGTAATTTTCATATTCATGTATGTAGTTTTTGACTTTCGATGTTGTCTGCTCTGCATTGTTCTGTTTTCACGCATTCCATTTAATACAAGCTTTCCGTTACGTACATCTGTTTCCAACGTAATGATATCATTTTGTTTTTTTTCAAGTTAAAGTTGACTATTAGTTTTTTATATTAAATTTTTAAAAAACTATCAAAAATAATATGGTTAAAATTTATAATAATAAAATTAATACCTTAATAATATTGTACGTTGAATATTAAATGAGTCCAAATTATTTTCGATTAATTTCAATTGAACAAATCTTCAAAGAAAAATAATATATTAATTATTTTTTAATTATGAAAATATAAGTTTGAGCACAATATATATTATTTTTGTTATTATAAATTTTGAATAAAGCTATTTTTGTTATTTTTTCTAAAAATATTTACAATTATAAATGAATAAATTAAATAAAAATAATTTAATTTTTTATAATATTAAAAAATATGTAAATTTAATAATATTAATCTATATAATACAAATAAATACGGCAGAAATACACAACATTTGCACAAATTACCACTCCTGATCCAAATGTGAAAGGATTGTTCCTCAAATTTTCCTAAAAATAGATGACTCGCATCCTTTGTGAAAAATCAAAGCTACATTTATAAATATCATAATTTCTTTTATAAATAGAGTTAGATTTTTAAATTTTTTATAGATATAATTTTATTTTGAAACTTTTTTGGGCACTAAATATATAAATTTTTTAATAGCGTGATGATTATATGTTGAATACACATTTATAAATGTATTAATATATGTTCATTTTTTTATAAATATTTTTAACATTTTTTTATATTTTCAACATTAATTATATTGTTTGAATGTTTTTTAAATCTTTATATTTATAAAAATATATTTATATAAAATTTAAAATTTAAAATATGTGTTAAATATATGTTCAAAATGTATAAAAATAATAAACATAGGTTCTTTTTAGAAGGATTAAAAATAATATTAAAATAGAGTCAAAAAGTTAATAGTTTATAAAAATAAAAAAAAAATAAAAAAAAACTCTTCATCTTTCATTATGAAAAATACTTCGGACAATCATCTAGACGCTTAGACGAGTAGTATTATATGTCTAATTAATTTGTCAAATGGTGTATAGTTTGTATATGAAATTATAAACTAATATATTGTAAAAAAATTCTTAATATCACCATCATTATTCTAGTTAATAGCACCAATACTATTCTATTTCCATTACATCCAACTAAAAAATAAACTAATTAAATACTTATTTAATGATATGAGACTCACTTGATTTGTTACGAGATTTATGAAAAACAACAAATAAAAAATTAACATGTTGAGAAGATGAAATTCAGCAAGTATATAAATAGAATTATTTGTAATTGTGAGATTTTATTTACAAGTGACTAATTAAATTTTAACATATAAATTATTATTTGTATTCTTATGGAAAAGATCTCGACATAACCAGCCCATAACTAAGTCCCAATCAGAAGTGAAAAACTTCTCTTCTAGCCCACAACTGAGCACCATGAATCATAATGAGTTCAAATTTTATGTATCAATCTATATTGTGTATACGTATGCAAGAGTTGTTTAAAAGGTAAAAAAAAATTATATATTTACTAATTATTTATTTATAGCATATAGTACATACAATAGTACACAAAAAATAATATAAGTAATCTAGAACCGAATTATAACGCATATAGGCCTTTCCTTCCCTGAAACGCAGAATATTTGAATGATGCCACAAAGGCACAAATTCATAGCAAACTACCAAAGTGGGCAAATAGGTTTTTTTTTTTTTTTTTTTAATTTATAAAATGAGTAAATACGTCATTTAAGATTTTTTTTCCTTTCCATTTTACATAATGCATATTTAAGTGCTCTCTACAAATGCTTAGCATATATGGTGACTTCATTCCATGCTATATCTTTTTTATGGTGCCATAGCGTTGGCTTTCATAATAAACAAATTGTTTAGCTCGTTTGCATGTATGGATTTTCATTTTCTCGTATTGACTGGATGGGTCAACATATAATCTAGCTTTTAAATCTCCTAATTTTGGCAGTGCAATATGAAAGTGGAATGTACAATTATACGGTTAGTACACCGTTTTTATAGGTTATTGATGCATTACTTTATATACATTTCTTTTTAATTATTTATTAATTTTTGTTGGAAAAAAATGTGCTTTCCATAAGGCACAAAACGAAGTACTCGGTTTGTACTGTAGCTGGATCACCTGTTAATTTTTTTTTTAAAACAATAACCAACTTGTTATTATAAAAATATCCAATTTATATATTTTTATTATTAAAAAAAAGTTTGCTATATATTATTTTATACTAAATGACATTCAAATTTAGCTAAGATTATTTTGATTTGTTTGAATTTCATCTAATAAAACGTTGTTCGATATAAATAAAGAACTGTTTTTATTGCATAAGTGTAAGGATGCTATGTTTTATAATTTTCCTTCCTTCTTTTCCAAGTTGAGTTACTGGTAGGCCTACTAATATGCAATATAAACATATTGGTCCAGTATATGTTATATATAACAATTATTGGAGGATAGTTTTAGATTAATAAAAAAAGAGTTTGAATATTTGGTTATACATATTAAAAAAAAAAAAAAAAACAATGTGCCAAAAAATGTATTTTCATTAGCAAAATAGTGACCATTTTGTATCCCTTAGAATGATGATAGTGGATGGAGTAGCTTGAATAGAAAGGGAAGAAAAATAATAGTTTGATATATATGACAGTTTTATTTATTTGTTCCAGTTTATATAAAGTCATTTAATTAGTTTTATTTGTAAATCTCTCCAAACTATTGATATCTTAATTTTTAATTTTTTTTTTATAAATATTTTCAACTTGTATTCGTTTATAGATTTATTTGATGATAAATCTATAGTACATAAATGTTTATATTATAAAATAAATTTGGAGGATATTAGTTTAATATGTATGTTCAAAACCTTAGAGAAATATAACACAATTTTGTTGTAAAAATTTGAACATGTTTTTAGGGATTGTAAGAATAAAATTCTACTACGAAATGAGGTCATTTTATACTCTTAAGTCTTTTGTTTTTTTTAAACAATACTACAAGGTACGAATATCAAATCCAAAGAATTTTCTCAAAAAAGTCATATGTTATCATTTTACTATGAAAGAATTGTGAACTATCAGTACTTTAATTTCAAAAAAAATTCTTATTTTCAAAAAGTAGAGTTATTTATGTTTTTATAAATATTTTTATAATATTATCTTTTATCAATATGAAGCATTCATTTTTTCTTTAACATTTTGCCTCAAAGTGTAAGTTGTTTAATATTGCACTTTACATTTTTAACTTATTTTTATTATATTCTTATTTTTTTGGGTTACTTATTTTTTTTTTTATGCATTATTTTTTTTTTTGGAGAAAGCATTAGTTTTTTTTTTTTAATTTTAAACAGCATGGGATCTTCATTTTTTTTTTTCTAACGATAATTAATTTTGCTAGACGACAATTCAATGTAATTTGTGCTGAAACGTTAAGACAACAAGAGGTCAACTACGAACATATATATTATTATTATTAATTTATTTTTTATTTTTTTCCGTTTTTGGAATTCTTGTCTTCATTAACACACTAATGCTACTTTAAGGGGAAGAAGTTAATCTTTTCAAAAGAGGCCGACCAAAGTGATTCTAATTCCATCCTCCACTTCAGATGCGATTAGCTGCATTTCATTCTTATATATGGTGACAGTTAATCTCTTAGTATTTAAGAATTTAGAAGCCATTATCGTTCCTAGATATTCATATATAAAAATCGAAACTAAGAAAAAAAAATTTCTTATTTAATGCCAAAAATTATATAGAAGGAAAACAAAAAAAAATATTAATACTTTCTATACTTTCACTACAATAATTTTATACTTAAGGTGAAACATTTTGGAAAATTAAATAAAAGTGGTTTAATTGACAACAATTCAACATTAAATGAATCTAACTGATCAAAGTTCAACTTAAATAGCATTCAATATAAAGTTTAAGAGTTGAAGTTTTTTTTTTTTTTTTTAAAGAAAAGTATATGAGCTAGCTAGACATAAAATATATTATTTTTGTAGTTACAAGTTTTAAAGGATGTTATAAATATTATTTTTCAAATATTTTTTATTGTGATTACTTAAAGTGACATAAGAGTTTCGCTTTTACTACATTTTGGAAAAAAAAATATGTTGTTTTTCTTGCAATGTAAAATAACGTATATATTTTATGTAAAATTTTATAAGAAAAACATATATTTTTTTATGGAGGTTAAAAATGAGGTGTTATTTATTATTCTTGAAGTATACTTCTCACTAATCTCATTGGTTGCTATCTTTATCATGCGTACCCCTCACTAATCTTATTAGTTGCTTTCTTTATCATGTATTGGGTGTTTGTGTTTTTTTCAAAAAAATAGTTACAATAAAAATTGAATATTTTTTAAAATAAAAATTTTATTTGAAAAATAATATTTATAACATCCTTTAAAACTTGTAAATTTTATCACTTATTGGTTGTAAATTTTATTAGTTTAAAGTATTATATTATCACTTATTTTAATAAAAAATGAATATTTTTTTAAAAATAAAAATTATATAAATAAGTAGGTAATATACAATTACATAAGGGTTGTTAATTTCCTTGTATTCTAGATCTCCTTTCTTTAATGATTCAAAAGGTATACATGTGTGCAGCATGGGCTCGGTTCTTTTTTAATAGATAAGACAAGACCATCGAAATGCAATATTAAAATCCCAACAGCTAGCAATCAACTTATAAAAATAATAATTAAATTCTGATGCTCAAGCAAAGTAATGTATCCAATTAAGTGAATAATGGGGAATTTTGTAGTAGGGCAGAGCAAACTATTGTTATCAAAATTTTAGGTCATGATTCTTAATGACAAAAACCTACGGTCCTTAAATGTATCTATGATTGGCTTTCCTTAAAGCTAGCTTTAGAATATTTCATATAATGCAACAACATATTACATTCCTGATAATTTTCGTTTTAACTTTATTAGTTGAACATAATAAATAACTTGGTAATTCAATTGATTGAATACATTCTTCTCAAAATAGAGTAAAATTGATTCTCATTAATATCATTCTCTTCCCCACAGTAATAAAGGACGCTTATCGAATAAAAGAAAAAAAAACTCAGTTCAACAGAACTTTTCTTTCTAGATTTTTTTCATTTTTTTAACGAACAATCCATATAGGGATTTTTCTAAATTTCATTGGATAGAATGGAGAAGAAAAATGAATCTTACATATGCCTTATTATTGTTGGAAACTTATCAATTGTGACACTATAAGAAACTCTTTTTTTTTTAATTTTTGCTAAGTATAGGTAACTCTTTCGTAAAAAAATGGATTAGAATCATTTACTTGTATTTTTTTATTTATATATTTTTAATCTGATGATTACATAGTACTTTTTATTAATAGCTTTAAATTTATTCCATACATTAAATGTAAAAATGGATGATTAAGACTTAAAAACAAAAGCAAACAAGTAGAGGAAAAACAAACGGAGAATCCTAATAAAAAAAAATTGGTATAGGAAACTCTTTATTGATAATAAATAGTTAGACTCTTATTTGTAGGCCACAAATGATATAATTCTTCTCATATCTATGGCATTTTCGGTCATTAGAATAATAAAATTATAATTAAATGTTTATATAATCTAAAATAATATCAAAATAATCTAAACTATCATGTTAAAATCAGAGTGCAGTTAAATTAAATCATTTATATTAATTTTTGTCATTAAGTCAATTTTTAATACAAAACTAAAATAGTCAAAATATATTTCTCTTTTATTTTTTTTATATATATATATCATTGCTCTTAATTGAGCATATTGGAGCTCTCTTCTTAAGCTGACTTGACTTTGTATTAGATCAGTAACAAAGAAAAGTGGCATGTTTCAGTGTGAGATAAAAATATGCAAGTATTATGATATAAGAAGGGGGGAAAAAAGCTACATACCAATTACATAATTTATTTTTCAAAAAATCACAATAATTTATAGGCTTTCATGAACCCTAGCTTTCGAAATGGCATGGAATTACAGGAATAACATGGGAAAAGCTGGACCTAGCTTGGAGGGAAATTTCTGTAAAGAAAAGAGGGAAATAATCTAACATAACCTCTTTTTCATTAATGTTATTCTAATATGAATATTTCATTTATAATTTTTATTCATGTGAGGGTCATTTTAGAATAAAAATAGTAAAAAAGGTTACCTTAGCCTATTTTCTAAGAAAAGGTGGTCGGAGGATTGGAAAAAAAGTTGTTCAAAACTGGTGCTTTTGATAAACAAAGTGGGCGAGGTAGGCTTGTAAAAAGTGTATGATAGGCTGTTTTTGTGGGGTCACACACGTTGACTGTCCATCTTTAAAATCAGTTCCATTAGAAACACTGAGTTTATGCTTATCCTTCTTCAACGCTGCTCGATCACCTAAATAAAGTAGTTATCAGCTTTCTAAAGTTTTTCTTTTTTTCGATTTTGCCTTGTTATTTTATGTATTTTCTCTTTTGGATATTAGGTGGCTAAAATTGAAGTTTTTGGGTGATCAAAAATGAATTTTGAGCCAACAAGGGTATAGAATTATAATTTTTTTTTTATACAAAAAGTGAAAAAAAAAAAAAATGGCTAAAAACAATTGAGCAATTACTTTCATTCAAATAAATAAATTTGGGGTATGAATTTTGTTTCTCACTTCTTTTTTCTTCATATAATTGCACTATAACTATGAAAGTTAGAAAATGCTTTAGCTTGGACAAAACCTAAATTCACACAAATTTGTATTAATATTAATTATGATGTGTCATGGCACCTAATTTTATTAAAAGTGAATAACTTGTTACAAAATTATTTTATCATATGACACACAACAATTAATACGAGCATAAATAAATATAAGCAAATTTGTGTACCCTAATCATTCTTATATAAATAGTATCACTTTTTACCAAAAAAATATCCTTTTAAAAACAACCACTAGAACAAGATAACGATATATTTTTGTGATTTAAATATATAATTTTAAATAAGGTAATAATAAGCCACCAATATATATACTCACACACATATACAAGTCTTAAGAATTTTATTAAATATAAAACAAAGTTACAATATGAACCGACAACCAAAATAACAAATATATCACACATTTAAATACAAAGTCAAAACTACAAACTACTATAGTACCAATATATTTGTGAGCAAATATTCATGAGTATTAAACAATAGCTTTATATTGAAACTTATCTTTAACTCTTGAGTGTAGTAATCAAAATAGTGATTATTCGATAGCAATGAAAAAAATTAAAATTTGATCGCAACAATTCAACAATTAAATAACAAACTCTCTAAAAGGTATCTTGACAAACACCTTAGCCTCAATAACCACCAAAACAACAATCACATCACCTACAAATTTTTAGACAAACCAAAAAAGTAAGACAAATTTCAAATACAAAACCACAACTAAAACCTATATTTAAACAACCAAAACCACAATACCTAAAAGTTTCTAAATAAACTAGAAACTGGAAGCTAAGACAGATTACCAACAAATACAACCAGCAGCAAAACAGAGTATTAACCACACCCTAGGCCTTATTGAAACAAAAATTAAACAAACAAAAACCAAACAAAGCATATCAAATAATAAACAAAGAATACACCCACACTAGCAAAAGTGAAACTACGAGCGGAGATGACGGAGGTGGAAAACTGAACCCTTCACCAACAACATCATCGAAGGAGACAGGCTCCAATAGCTACGAACCACCACACTACATGGCGCAACTAGCTTCAATTATTGAATGATTACATCGAGCAATGGCGATAGAAAAAGCCCCTGGCGATAGCCCTTGAACAGCCAAAGAAAACTGGAAGAAAGGTTAAGGATGGTGATAACGACTTAGGAAAAAGAAAGGAGGAAAAAAAAAAAAAGAGGGGTTGATACCCTAGCTGAAGAAAAAATGGCTGACTCTCAAAACGCTTAATATTCTCTTAACCAAATAGTTACTCATAGTTAACTATGTAATTTTTCATACTCTCACATAAAAAAGGGAGAGAATTTTTTTTTCATACTCTCACATTAAAAAGGGAGAGAAAAAAAATAGTAGCCATAGTTCACTTTAGACGCTTCCTTATTTAATAGGGCATTGTAAGTACGCTACATTTATAAAAAAAAAAAAATGGCAGTAAAAGTTTATTTTGTAGGAGTAATAAATTTTTATTATCTTCTCCAATAATGAACATAAAAATCTATTATCTTTACAAAGAATATAAATTTATATTACCTTTCAAATAAATACAGGTCTAAAATGTACTTTCATCAGAAGTAACAAACTTGAACGTTCGTTCATCCTAACAAAAATTGGTATTGGTTTAAATTTGAATAGTAAAATGGTAAATTTTTGGTTCTTGTTTCAGGTTTAAAAATGATATATGATTTAGTTATTATCAATTAATTATTGTTCTTAAAGTATTGTTGAGGTAATAGCACATTATTTAGTAAAGTAAAAAAAGAATTTTTAAGAAAGCATTTGTATACATTCTATATTTATTAACTTAAACTATCACATCAATCAGAAAATATTAAGAGAGAAAATCAGAAAATGAAAAATAGGGAATATAGATTCTTCTGTATTAGTGCCAGACAAAAGGGATATTCAGAAGTAACAGTACTATGACACGTGGAACGATGATAATATGTTATCTTTGCTAAAATCTATTTTAAAAAAAAACATATTATATATTATAAAAATATATAAAATATAATTAATTTATTATAATTTAATTTAATAAAATTTTATAAATTCAATTATAATATTTAATTAAATTTATTATATTATTTAAAATATATCACAAATTTATAACATTAAATTTTTTTAAAAGAAAATAACTAGAACTTAAGTTTGAATTTTATCAAGTGTATAAATGTATTTTTTTTATTAATAAAAAAATAAAGAAATTTTAGTGCCTTTTTAAAAATATAATAGGAAAAATAGCAATACTTAAATTTTGCAATAATAAAAATAGTATTATTTGTGTTTAAATCATATATTTTTATAATTAAAAAATAATTGTTATGCCATTTTTTTTTAAAATTTTGTTTAATTAAATGTTCATTTAAATTAAATTATGATAATTTAGATTTATTAATATTAAATATTATTTAATTAAATATTATTTTTATTATTATAAATTTTATAGATATTATTTTTAATAATTCTTTTGTAGGTTGAAAAAAAAGATGAGGGCTGGAAGCTTGTACGAGAAGACTGATTTAGAAAGCGACCAACCATCATTATTGCCCTCCTCTTTGTGTCCTTGTCCTTGTCTTTACAAGGGAATTCGATACGGTTTCTCCTACTTTTCTTATTTTCATTCAAAGACAAACAAGAAATATTTCTGAGAAAGAAAAAAAAAAAAAAAAAGACACATTTTTTCTTTACAATTTTTTGTAAGGAAATAATATGATTGCTATTGTTTTACTTCATATGGTGGGCACTCTACTAGTCAATTAATAAAGGTGATGCTCTATAAATAAAAGAATGTGTGTGTTAAGGTTTCATTTAAATACACACATTTTCTGAATTAAGAGAATTTGTATTTTTAAATAATCACTCTTTGGTACGAGACAAATTACTCTTTTATTTTAAATTAAAACAAAAAAGTAATTTGTCTAGCACAAAATGGTTTTAAATTAAAACAAAAGAGTAATTTATCTAGCACAAAATGATGTTTTAAACACATTGATTACTAAAACATTTATTCGTGTTATTGTTTCATTATATCTGCCCTTCTCATCTCAATAATTATAATTAGGACGTGTTGATATTATATTCAAAATTTTGTTTATTGATATATAGTTTTACAACTCGTCGAACGGGTTAATTTTTGTTACCTAGCTAGCTAAAAAAAAAATGCAAACAAATTTATAATTATTGAATTAAGTTTATCTATATTATGCTTAGGATATTATTAAATTATATTTTAAATTCTGATAATTATTATTTAAATTATAAGTAGGATTTATATTTATGGCTTGATTGTTAGCTTGTGACCTAGTACCATACTTAAAACTCACATCAAAATAAATTGAATTATCAATTGTTAGTTTTTACTAACAATCCTTTTATGTCTAACAAAAAAAGAAAAGAAAAATGTGAGTCTATTAAGATGAAAACATAGAATGGGACGTAGACTATATATCAAGTTGCATGTAAATTAATAAATTAATCTTATATTATAGAATATTAACAAAAAAGTAAGACATACCTTTTGAATAATCAATTTTCTAAATATTCAAGTTATAGGGTTTTGCTCTTGCTTAAGTCCACTAGAGATCATGGTGTTGGTATATTTCTGAATTATGATCTACAAGACTAAATTGAGGGACTGCTATAATATTCTTATACCCGGATCCGAATTGTTAACAATGTAGGTTCAGAACCCCATAAAAATTCCCATGACACTTTTTTTTTTTTTTGTAGAGAATCTTCTTACCTTCGTACCCACTTCATTAAAGTTAGTAGCAGAAGAAGATTCCCTAATCTTAGTCTCCTTTAATTTTCTTAGAGAATGGGCTGTGATTTTTTAAATTTATTTTTTCTTTAAGCTTTGTGGGTAGTGTTCTCTTAGGGATAAATTTTAATGCATTCATATCAACACTCACATCATTAAGGTATCTCAAGTTTCAGATTTTTTCTATTTTCAAAAATATTTTATTACGTGTTATACTCTAATTAATATAAATGCAAATGTATGTATAAATTTGTATGTTATTAGCGTTATTCATTGTTATGTTAAAGAAAAAAAATTTGAGAAACAATTATATTTCATTCATTAAAAAAAAAAATACAAGAACAATTAAATTAATAAAATTAAAATATTTCAAATTATCATAAGAGTCCACAAAAATCATTTATAGCACGGTTTGGCTTTTTCAGTTCTTCAAACATATATGACTGTTTTTATCGATAAAATAAGTTATTTTCATTCCAACTTGCTTTGTGAAAGTATATAACAACCATGAACCTTCTAATTTCAAAAGATTAACTCAATTAGAAGAGCTATTAATATTTCTTATAAACTCTTTCTTTTATTGAAAATCGAAATCTAGCATTATTCATTGTTATGTTAATTAAGAGACGTATAATTGGAACTTATAAGATATTCTTTTTTTTATAGAAAAAATATTTTATTCTTTAAGATGAATGTCTCACATCTTTAGATTAGATATTCTCTGGGAAGGCACTCAAATTTAGAGCCATTATTCAACTTTTGAAACCATAAAAGAAAGTTGCATGGTGGATTGATACTAAACCCCATTTGAATATGTCCTTTTTCTCTCTCTTTCTCTCTAAAAAAAAAAAAATTTGGGGTAAATAATTTGTTAATATTATTAAATTGGATGATATTGGTAATTTGGTATATGCTACTTCAAAGGCTTGTTTTTGTATTAGTGAATTGTAAATGATGGTAGAATCATAATAATACATTACAAAAGAATACTTTGGTAAGGACACCTCAAAGTACTAATTAGCCGTAACGTGTCGCTGTGTTGGAAGTTTATCTTATGAACCCTTTTGACATCGTCATATTTAAGTTCATCATAACCCTAAAATAATATGTAGAATCCACCTCGATCTTTTTAGACCCTTTTATAAATTACTCGATCCATGTAATTTTATAATATGTTATAAAATAATACTTTAATTTTTATTATTTATTTTAAAGATACATATAATTTTATAAATTTGTGACAATTTTAAATAATATTGCAACATGATTCGTTTTGCGGGATCCTCTAATCTTAATGACCAATTACAAAAATTTGTAACTATAGCTTTTAATCTAATTAATACCCAAAATCACTCTTGTTATGCTATATTTTGTTCAAGCAAGTAAAAAGTATTATATAATGATTCTCAAAATTAAAAAAGAAATAAAAAAGAGGACAAAGAATTAATGCAAGGAATTAATGAAATGGAATAAAAAAAAAGTAATTAATGAAATACGATTAATTATGATAAGCTTAAGAATAATTATATATATTGTTTCATGGGCATGGCTAGTGATGATTCAAAAGTTAAAGAAAAAAAAAAAAAAAAGTACAAAACAGAGTAAGAAGAAGAATCATCTTTTTATTTGGTGAAGTATTTGAAATCGTACAAAGGTCCTAAGCACATGACCCTCAATTGTCAGACTCCCTCTGATTCCTTCTTTCAAAATTCAGAAATGAGAACCACACCTCACTCTAATTTTTAGCTTTTATTTAGCTTTTATTCTTTGTTAGAAGTTACCATCCTTCTTTACCCTACTTTCCTTTTTTCTTCTTTTCTCTCTCTCTCTCTCTCTCTCTCTGCTTTATTATTCCCCTTGAACTCACTCACCCCTAAAAAAGAAGACCATCCTCCCCTCTATCTATCCTTTCCTCATTGTGTTTACAAATTAACCAAACATTTCTTCCCTTTCTCTCACCCCCACTTGAAAGAAGCCAAACTCTCTCTTTTGCCTTTTGTTTGTTCCCACATACCACATCTTCTAAACACACTATCTTGATATTTTCTTATATAAATCCACTATAAAAATATTTAAATATATATATATTGTCAAAAAACTATGGCATCTTCTTTCGATTGCAAGCCAATTTACAACTACACTGCTTTGCTTAAATCATTTGCAGAACAAAGCGATCAAACCGAGAAACTTGAAGAGTTCCTTTCTCGCCTCGAAGAAGAACGCCTCAAGATTGATGCTTTCAAGCGTGAGCTTCCTCTCTGCATGCAACTTCTTACAAATGGTATTTATATTTAATATCTCTCCCTCTCTTCATCTTTTAACTACTTCATTATTTTTATTTAATAAATTTACTAATTGGGTTTGCAAGTTTTTTAGCTCCCAGTACATAAACTTTTGCTTTATCTCTTTCTTTTGTTCATAGAAGTAAGAGATATAGCTTTATATTAATTAATTGTCTCTTGCATGTTTTTATTTATTTATTAGTACGCGCTTATTTCTCTGAATCCAATATATAAAAAAAAAAAAAAAATCTTTTATAATACATATTAATTTGAATAATATAATATTTTGTTAGCTGTGGAGGCATCAAAGCAACAACTACAAACCTATACAAGTACAAATATTGAAGAAGGTCCAAAGCCAGTACTTGAAGAATTCATACCTCTTAAGAATTCAAACTCCGAAGGCTCAGAAAAGATTACTACAAATATTTATGATAATAAAGCAAATTGGATGACTTCTGCTCAACTATGGAGCCAAGCTGGTGAAGAATTAACCGAACAACAAACCACAATCACAACTTCAAATATTAATGAAATTAGCTTGAACGTAAGTAATTCCAAGCTTGGTTTAGATAACAAACAAGGAAATGGAGGAGCCTTTATTCCTTTCTCCAAGGACCGTAATTTGGGGTCTCTTCCAGAATTAGCCCTCGCCTCTGTTGATGAAAACTCAGAAGATAAGAGGTGTTTTGAGAATGATAATGGTGTTTCATGTCAAAGGAGATCAGAAAACCCTAATAAAAATGATCAACAAGGAAAAGAAAATGGGAATATTAATGGTTCAGATCAAGAACAAATAAATACTAATACAAATAACACAAATGGAAGTGGTACTACTCAAAGTAATAATAGAAAAGCAAGGAGGTGTTGGTCACCAGATTTGCACAGAAGATTTGTTAATGCTCTTCAAATGCTTGGAGGTTCTCAAGGTAATATATATATATATTAAAATTCCTCCACAGAAAAAAAAAAAAAAAAAAAAAAATTCTTTTTTTATTTTATTTTAATTTGTTCCTTTTTCTTTGTACTGTTAACAATCATTATACTTATTATTGTTACAATAATTATCAATAGTACTACTGTTAACATAACCAAAACATATTTTTGATGATTTTTCCCCTTTATTCCTTCTATTTGGATGGTGGGGGCATGAAAATAGTGGCAACTCCAAAACAAATCAGAGAACAAATGAAGGTTGATGGTTTGACCAATGATGAAGTTAAAAGCCATTTGCAGGTACTATTCTGTAAATCTCTGTAGATGCAGACATGGAAGAACTAGCTTTTGTATATATGGTACTCGATGTCCCAGTCCCTCCATAATTAGATAGACAATCATATTATACATTAGAATAAAAAGTGAGTTATATGCATAATTAACTATCATATGTCATATCATACTCCACAATATTAATACTTTGATCCAATTAAATATTTGAAAGATATTTTTATATAAGTACTAAAGTAATTGATTGACGTTTACATTAAATTATTTTTGAAAAATTTCAAGGTTAATATACTCAACATTCATATCTTTATTGTGCCATTGGACACAAATAAATTGAAGGCTTATGCAGCATGGATATCTCAACCTTCCATATATGACAAAAAAATTATAATTTTTTCCCTTCTTTTTTTGGTGCACAGAAATATAGACTGCACACTAGAAGACCAAGTCCAAACCCACAGGTTGCAGGAGGGCCAGGACCACAGCTAGTGGTCCTTGGTGGGATTTGGGTACCACCAGAGTACGCCACAGCGCACAGTAGTGCACCTACTGCTTTGTATGGTCCACCACACCCTGGAGTTGCTTCTCATGCACCAACTCACTACTGTGTGCCCCCTGTTCCTCAAGACTTCTACTCTGCGCCGCCGCCTCCTCCTCACCAATTGCACCACCACTCCTTCCACCACCAACTACATCATGCCTACAAAACCACGTCTCACACACATAGCTCGCCAGAGTCCGACTTTAGAGGGATCGTCGGTGGTGACCGGTCGGAGAGCATTGAGGATGGAAAGTCAGAGAGTAGTAGCTGGAAGGGAGAGAGTGGTGAGGATGGAGGAGAGGGGAAAGAGTTGGCTTCATTCAGAGAGTATGGTGGGGAAAGCATTAATGGAAGTGAGATTACCCTCAAGTTTTGAGACTTGTGGGTCAGTGGGTGGCATTAGGGTTAGCTAGGGAGTTAACAATTAAGTTCTGGGTATGTGCTCATGATTATGTTTAATATATCTATTTTATATTCTTATGTGAAAATATTAATAAATATATTAATTTAGAAATTTATGTAGTAGAATAAGAAGAGTGCACCGATATATATTTGTACCAATAATCATAAAGCTCAACTGAGTAATGTTGAGTTTTGTTATTTATCTTTGTATGCTACATAGCATGGATAATATATATTATCCTTATTTTATTAGCAAAATAGATGATATCTTGTTATTTGTTAATATATTATTTGCTACTTTTTTGACGATTTAATCTTTAATATTTGAAACTCTTTGTCCATTTACTCTTTTAAGATCATGTGTTGTAATTATAATACGCATTCAATTATGATTAATTATATTCTAACTCCTAATACTTTTTTTTGGTTTTCTCTTCTCATAAAATGCTATTAATCTAATAGAAATTAAGGCTTATGCAAATACTAGAATTCTTCTTTTACATAAACACTTGTCCAAGATGTATTTCGGTTAAGACTTATGCAACCACTATAATTCCTCTTTTTCGTAGATAGATACTTCTGCAAGATTTATATCAATTTTATTGGCTAAAACAATATTTGTTAAATTTGACAATTATAAGTTCACAAGTACTAATAATTATATTAGTTATGATATAGCATTGAAACATGCATGTAAAAAAATTTAAATATTTTTAGAAATTTCCGATGGATTTGTAATTTTTTTTACAATAATATAGTTTAATTAATTAAAGTTACAAATTTGATTATGTTGAATTTGAAAATCAAATATCAGCTAACAATTGTAATATTTTACGTACATTGTACTACTTACAATTTAGTGTATATTTGCAAAAAAAAAAAAAAATTATTTTCATTTGATTTGAGATATTAATTGATCACGAAATATCAAATGATATATTAAATTTTACATAGAAGATATATTTTGATATTGTGCATTTTGTTTGCTATTGCTACTTCTTAATTACTATGGTGCTTTTCATATTAGCCAGCAACCTAGGTACATATATGAAATTCATGTGTACTTGATGTTACACCTCTTTGTCCATATTTTTAGATTGGAATTATGAATCTAATAAAATATTTTGGTAATATTTGATAGGTGAGACCATTATAGTAGCTAAGGAGGATTACGTGGGTGCAGTTTGAATAATTTATGGTTTACAATATTAAATGATTTTATTTGAATTAAATTTTATATGCATATTGATTCTTTCCTTCCTATTTTTTGATTAAATAACTTTTTATTTTATTTTTTATTATTAAATCTAATTAAAAAAAATTATTATAGAAACATTGGATCTTAATATGAAAATTTGAATCATCATTAGTCTCGATTTACTTGGAATCTAGTTTGCATATCTTACTTAACTTAGCTAAATCATTATACAAATGTCATATAAGATTTACTTTTGATAATTTTCTTGTACAAAATTATTTTAAAAAGTCTTTTCCAAGGGAAAAAAATATCAACCACATGTTGAAAATGTTTATTTCTGTTGTTTGTTTTCTTAAAAAATAGGTTTGACAAAAGATTCTACAATTTGACCACCAAATGAAGTCTCTATATTCTATAGATTTTTTTTAATAAATAAATAAAAAAAGTTGTTAAAAAAAGACCGAATAACGTTCGTTAATTTTCATTCATTTAAATTAATACATTATTTTAAAAATACCAACAGTGGCTAGTATTTGATATTGTCATCAGAAAAAATTTTATGTGTAATTATGATTTTTTTAATTTCATACATATAATGGACTATCCACTGCCAATTTCTATATTCTATAATTTGACAAAACCTCCCCCTTCCCCCCCGAAAAAGATACGAAGCATCTACAGAGATAACTTTTGGTTATGGTGATCTTTAAACATTTTATTAAATTTTGAATAATCTATTTGTTAGAATATTAGTTTTTTATTATTATAATATGTGACAAAAGCATAATAAAAACAAAATATAAAGTAAAATATTACACACTTGTATTGCAAGCGCCTTTACCTCGTGTGTATGTGTTTATATATATATATATATATATGGGCTCTAATCCTTTTTCTTGTCAGAAATATTTTCTCGCAACGTATATACTTCTCAAGTTAGGGCTTAATAATTTGGGACTTAATAGCTATAAGCAAGTAGTCTAAATAATTAGTATTGTACGTAAGTTTTGTGATTCTGATAGATAGTAGGATGAGAGTTTGAGACTTAGAACTAACGTTTTAATGTTGAGCTGAATACGGCCTTAAATACTTTAGTGATTGACAAATCTTAACTAATTTTGATGATTCAAAAATATTACAGCAGCCCTAATCTGGTAAGATTTTCATTGAGAAAAAAAAATTTGAGACTTAATAATTTTCAAAAGTCTTGGTTTGTGGATTACAATTTTCAAGAGCTGTTACTATATTATATATATATTTTTTTTTCAATTTTATCTTAGCTTATTATTTTTTTCAGAACCATAGCAGTCAAAAACTATTTTTTTGTAATTTAAATTAAATTTTGGGAGGTTCAGCATCTTAATTTTGTAGTTTTGTTTATATCTATCAAAAAAAAAAAAAAAATCAAGGGTATAGTTATGAAATAGAAGAGAAAATAAATATGAAAACAAATTTTATTAACATATATTTTTATTACAAAAAAAATCTTTAATTAAATTTTTTTACATTAAATGCATCCATTGGAAATCATTTTAGTTAAAATTCTATTAATTAGATTTGTTTAATATTCAACTCTCATTAATTAAATATCGTTTAATATTAAAGTGTTATTTTTGTTATAAATTTTTAGAGTGAGTTATATATTCAAAATATATTTGTTTTATTTATATATACATTATTAGTTTATTATTTTATAAATAAAGAAAATTAAAATATGTTATATAATGTTTTATATTATACCAAAAGAAAAATATGCATTGCAGTTGTTTTCACACGTAATAATGTATGTTATGATCTAATCTCTTGTTGTTCTCCCCTTATTTTTGTTTATTTTAAGTTTATCCTCCTTGCATCCTATAACTTTGTTTACTAATATTGCCATAAAGTACAGATTCGAAATAATCTAAAGCCGTACAAGAATTCTTAGACAGTCGATATTCGTGTGCTCTGTGTAGCCTGTGTCTGTGCTACATAGACTTCCCCGAAAGGGTTTCATATGGATAAGTTAATTGTCATAACAGGTGGATTTAAATTTTCTTTTTAAATAATTAAATTATTAATATATTTACTCTAAATATTTTATTTTATTTTATTATTAAAATTAATTATTTATGATTGAATCATGGCTAAACAACACCTATATTCTTCTAATTTTTATTTATTTTATATTTTAATTTTTTAACTATTTTTTCTTAACATTTAATCATCTAATTTTTTAAATTTTACAATATTAATTTAACTATTAATTTTTTGTATAATTTAATGTTTGATTTTTTTTTTAACAAATAAGTATTTAAAAAAATATATAAAATTATCGAACAAACTCAAATCTCTTTTTTTCTTAAAAAGCATAAGACTATAGGTGTTGTTTAGGCTTGAATCACAACTTTGTTGAAAACATAAAGGTCTACTTTTTTGGCAGACAATTTTTTTTTTACTATATATTCATTAACATTTGAAAATATATATATATATAATTAAATATATATTTTTTTATCTAAAGGGTTAAAAATCATACGATTAAACTTTTTTATTTTTTATTTTCACGTATTAAGGTCTAAGCTGATTTTTTTTTAATATAAATTTTACTAACATAGAATATTATGTATACGTGTCGATGTTATGCCCATTAAATACACATAAGAAAACTAAAGAGCTGATATAACATGCTAGTTAAAGTAGTTTAACATACAATTTTACGATATCTGATTTCAGCATAGGATTCCCTCTGACTTTTCTTAATATAGATTGGGCCTTGAAAGCCCAAAAGTGGATAAGACTATTAAAGTAGAAAGCTGTCGAAGTGAGACTCATCTGCAGAGGTTGAGGCCATATGAGAAAGCAATTCCAGCCATATTGAAGCCCTTCATTTTGCAATCAGAAAGTGGAATCAAACTCCATTGAGTCCTCTCTATATCATAACATACCCAAATTATGTCCCATAACCCTTCATAATTAGACATCAAAACCACCCTAATTATTCCATTTCTTCCCTCTAAACACCCCATGATAACTCCATAAGGCTTTTTCACCTTCTCAACCAACTCATTTGGAAGCTTTGATATTAAGTCCCATTCCCTACCATTTAATCCCAAAACCCAAATTTCAATACCATTTAATAGCCTTATTTTCGTGCTCTCTTGATAATCAACGCGATTTGAATTAACGACAATCATGTACCCATCACCGTACACATGTAGCCTATCTACTACACTTCCCCAACTATATCCAACAGCTAATCTCCCATCTTGGTTGCTTCCATTGTTAAATCTCGGCCGTAGAATTATTGATCTACTACTTTTAAGCTTTATTGCAATTACAATGCTCTCTCTTGTTTCAGTAATTATGCTTAGAAATATTTCATCCACCCCTATTGATGAAGTTGTGTTATCATTTTCACATACTTCTAAAGTCTTCCACGTGTCAGTTTCCGAGTTATATTCAAATACGATTGGTCTATTCTCTACCAACTCAGCGAACAAGAACCTGAAGTGATCCGACCCGTTCGAGTCGGTTACTAACTTCATCCCGGATCTTCGCCACGAACACGTGCCACGAGGGCCCAATGGGCTTGGGGGAATTTTCTTGACCGTATTAGAGAACAAATTAACTGTAATAACCGTTTTACGAGTGTTGGAGGCAAATAGAAAGAAATTCCCAGCAGCTGTAAGAAAAAACAGATCTTCACCAAGAGATATGAAAGGTTTTAGCAAATTGGAGATTGAAATTTGAAACCAACGATTTGATCGATCAGAGAAACCTTCAAGTAATGAATAGGAACGCCACCGTTTCTTATAGAGGAAGAGCCACGTGGCTGAATTCCAATGGGAATTGAATTGACGCATAAAATCTTGGTTGGAGATGATTGAAGTAGCTATGGTTTTGCTGACTAATTTGAACTGAATAATTTCAGGTAAGGCAAGGCAGAGTAGAATTCTTTGTATGAGTTCTGATGGTAGGAGACAAAACCCAACACTAGTAGTATTTGTTGTTCGACAATTGCCCATTTGGTGTTTTAGGCCAATTCTTGTTTTAGAGATCATTAATTGCTCTTCTTATCCAGTTCAATCATGGCATTTATTTATATAGAACAGAGGATATAAATTAGTCTTTTATTATATATTTTAATATGAAGACATGCTATTGCTAATTAAACTTGTGGCCACCAAATCAATAAGACAAACGAATAATTAAATAAATCATCTCATCATCAAGGTCGGTGACCATGGTGGTACAAGGAATTGACCTTTTTTTTCTTTTTCTTTTTTGCTTATATGTCGTAAGATATATACACAAACGAAATGAGATTAAGAAAAAAGCAAAATAAAGACATAAAAATAATAAACAGAGGATCCAATTAATTTTTTAAAGAACTGATGAAGGTTGGCTTTAGCATCTATCGAAAGCATAAAAGTAAGTCAGACACAGAAATTATGAGGTTAATTAGTTGTTAGATAGGTGACCAGAAGGAAAGGGACAATGAGGGCATTTCATTTTATTGTGTTAGACGTGTTGGATTAGCATTAGCAAATATCCGTTTGCTCACTTACCCATCCTAGTATAGTCGGATTGAAAAACCAAAATTATTAAATGCAAGGTGCGTTGGAAGATTAGCGATTCAAATTTTAAAAAATTATTGATCTTTTAGTGTGAATTATCAAATTATTATACCCACTAATTTAAAATAGATACTTTGGTCTATGTATTGGCTAATAATTTTCGATAATTTAAGAAATTATATCGATATATTTGTAAAGAAGCCACAACCATTCTTGAAAGTTCTTTTCTTGGCCCAAAAAAAAAAAATCAATTTGCTGATTTGCTCATGGATGTTTAATGGCTTTAACGAACTGGTTACTAACAAAAGAGGATTTTAATCATGATGTAGTGTATATTACATTATTATTTATTTTATTTCTTTATTTTGTTGCTAAAGTTTTTTTATTTATTTTTTAAATGGTTAAACACTCATATTATTTCGATTCATCGATTATCGGGTGAATCTCAACTTCAAATTCAAAAAAATATATACCCAAGACAGAAAGTAAAAATTCGTATGTAAGCTCGATATTAGAAAGTAAGTTTCAAATTTTAAACTAGTGTTTTACTATTAAGTAAAATCATGAATTCTACACAATTACTAGAATGATTCTAAAGTCGAAGCTAAAGAACTGAATTTAAAAATCTTCTTAGGTCAGTATTGGCTAATAAAACCAATTTCAATAGCAAAAGATAAACTAATAAAAGGAATTTGCTAACGAAGTGGACGTTAATATATAAGAAATAAATAGTTATTTATTTATTTATTTATAAATGTCGATTAGAAAGAAAATTATATAAAAGTGTCTATCTTAAAAAAAATGTCATGTAGTGGCCGTCCAGCATCAGCATGGGATTAGAAATTAATCTATAAATTATAAGCCGTGCCCGTCCAGCATATATAATTATAACGTCAACATCTCTTTACATTTTTTGACCACCAAAAAAAAAAAAACAAAAACCTCTCTTAACTTTTAATAATTCTAATTTATTGGTTACTAATACTAACTCTAATTTGTTGGAGCTTCAAGCCTCTTTTCAAATTTGAAAAGGACAAGCATACATAATTACAATCTACAAAAAATAGTTTAATTGGTTGGATATTGTACATAAGATCGTGATTTTATTGGACGGTAGGATACGAATTTGAGACTTGAAACTTGCGTCCCAATGCTGATCATAAATACATCATTAAGCACTACTATGGTTGGTACTTCTAAATTAAATTTCGATGGTTCGAAATGTGACAATAGTCCTAACTCGGTGAGGTTTTTTATTGAAAAAAAAAAAACATATATAATTGTACGTGTTTATATTGTATATGTTTATATTAGTATTTTTTTTTTTTTTTGGCTCAAAATGTAAAACATGTTATTATTAAAATGAACTAAAATAAAGCAATAAAAATTAAATCTATGTGAGAGGGATCCTATAAAAAAAATAAGAAAAAAAATAAGTAAATTTATTCAAAATCTAGCAAAAAGAAGATAGAAGGAATTTTTATTTATTAAACTAAAAGATATTAAAATTTTAATATACATCAGAATTAGTAATCAATTTTAAGTTTTAACTCCAACATTTTTATATTTGATCATAATTGTATTATCTTGTAAAAAATTGGACTAAAAGAAGAGTCATTCTATTGTACCTCTTACCAAATTAAACCCAAATCAGTGTGTTCAAAAGGAAAGAAGAAAAAAAAAAAAAAAAAAAAAAGATGAGAGAAAATAATTAAGCCCAATTTAGACCAAGGTTCAAAACTCAATTGTTGGGCGAAGCCTCGAAGCAAATATTTGAGAGTTCCAAAAGTTCACATGCTTAGCCGAAGAGCCGTTAACCATTTGGGGTTCCCTTCCCGCTCTTTGTTCTATAATCCGCTTTTCTTTTCAACTTTCTCACGTAAGACCTTTTTAACAGAAGAATCATGCCTTCAATATCTTCGTTGCTGCAAAACTATGTATCAGCTCAAACAAATTCAGACCCAAATCTTCGTGTTAGGACTGCAACAAAGTAGAGGCATTCTCAACAAAATCATGGCTTTCTCTGCAGACCCATCTCATGGAAACTTACATTACGCTGAAAAAATCTTCACTTTGGTCGAAGATCCATGTTTGTTCATTTACAATGTAATGATTAAAGCGTTTGCTAAAACGGGTCGTTTTAGAAAAGCCATTTTTCTGTTTAGGCAGTTGAGGGGAGGTGGTTTATGGCCTGATAATTTCACATACCCTTTCGTCCTTAAAGCTGTTGGGTGCCTGGGAGAGGTTCATGAAGGGGCAAAGGTTCATGGGTTTGTTATAAAAACTGGGATTGGTTTTGATTCATATGTATGTAACTCACTCATTGACATGTACGCTCAATTGGGTCAATACGAGTATTTCAAGCAGGTGTTCGAGGAAATGCCTGAAAGAGATAGAGTTTCTTGGAATGTTACCATTTCTGGGTATGTCAAGTGTGGGAAATTTGAGGATGCTGTGAACGTTTTCCGGCTTATGCGACTTGAGAGCAATGAGAAACCTGATGAAGCTACTATTGTAAGTACCTTGTCAGCTTGTACAGCAATGAAAATATTGGATCTTGGTGAGGACATTCATGATTATGTTAGAAGCAAATTTGGATACACTATTATAATTCGAAATGCTTTGTTAGATATGTACGCAAAGTGTGGTTGTTTGAGTGCAGCAAGGAAAATTTTTGATGAGATGCCTGAGAAGAATATTTTGTGTTGGACTAGTATGGTGTCTGGATACATAAATCACGGTGAGCTGCATGAAGCAAGAGAATTGTTTGAAAAGAGTCCAACTAAGGATGTTGTGCTCTGGACAGCTATGATTAATGGGTATGTACAGTACAACCATTTTGATGAAGCTATGGTCCTATTCAAAGAGATGCAGATGAGAGAAGTAAGAGCAGATAAATATACATTGGTTGCTCTCCTCACCGGTTGTGCTCAATTGGGTGCTTTAGAGCAGGGGAAATGGATTCATGAATGCATAAATGAATTTGGAATTAAGATAGATGCAGTAGTTGGTACTGCTCTAACAGAAATGTATGCTAAATGTGGATGTGTAGACAAGTCTTTGGAGATTTTCAGTATGCTAAGGGAAAGAGATACCGCTTCTTGGACCTCAATTATTTGTGGACTTGCCACAAATGGCAGGACAAGCGAAGCACTGAAGATGTTCTCAGAAATGAAATGCTTTGGCATAAATCCTGACGATATCACCTTTATTGGTGTTTTAAGTGCTTGTAATCATGGGGGATTGGTTGAGGAGGGTCGTAAATTGTTTCAGTCCATGAGAGAAAGGTACTGTATCGAGCCAAAGTTGGAACATTATGCATGTGTGGTAGATCTTCTTGGCCGAGCTGGACTGTTGAATGAAGCAGAGGCATTGATAGAAAGCATTCCAAATAATAAAAATGAATCTAATGTACCACTTTTTGGTGCATTGCTCAGTGCTTGTAGAATTCATGGTAACATTGAAAAGGGCGAGAAGATAGCTAAAAGGCTAGTAGAAATTGAATCAACTCAATCAAGTGATTCGAGCGTTCACATGCTTCTTGCCAATATATACGCCTCTGCAGACAGATGGGAAGATGTGAACAAGGTGAGAAGGAAAATGAAAGATATTGGAGTAAGAAAGGTGCCTGGTTGCAGTTCAATTGAGATTGACGGAGTCATCCATGAGTTTCTTGCTGGAGACGAGTCTCACCCGGAAATGAGAGCCATATGCTTCATGTTGAATAGCATGGTAAACCCATTGTTGGGATTGGAAGAGAGTAGAGGTGATGGGAATCAATAATAAATAATTAACATATCTATTTAGATATTATTGGGAATGTACAAGTATTTTAAAAATTAAGACATTTCATATTAAATATATTATGATCATCAATTTAGTTTTAAATTATATGTTTCGAATTGTAAACAAGATTTTATTGTTATCATAAAAGTCCTATTTTTCTGTAATTGTAAGTTGAAGGTAGACTTGGAATATGAATTGACTATCAGTTTTTTCTCCCTTGACATTTCTATTCTCTCTTTTTCCCCAATTTTTATTCGTCGAGTCCCTAACCCTAATTCCTTTTAAATTTCTCCCCCAGTCGACTATGTTTATTTCTCTCATTCGGAATACTTGTTCCAGGGTCCAATTAACTTATAAATGGAAATTGCTTCTGGGGACTTCTTTCAGCACGAAGTCACTTGTTTATTATTCTATCATCAGCACTTGGTCAATAACTCTATTAATACAAAAACCATAAGCATGGTTACTATTATTATAATATTCATAAGCTTACAAAACTTTAGGGAGTTAAATATTAGGACATCCCATCTGTTTAGATTAAGATTTGTAGTTTTCCTATGACATCATTCTACTACTACCACATGTGTATTTAAAGACAACTACTTTACTAACACTAATATAAACTAGATTAGTTTAACTGATCATTCATGCAGCAGGAGCATAATCATAACCTCCATCGTCGTCGTCGTCGTCATCGTCATCAACTTCTATCCAGGTAACTGGGTTAACGCCACGTAGACCTTCACCATTAATGAAATCTTGTTTTGCATTTTTGTTGCAGAACTTATTCTTACTGATGGAGCAAATGGGAGACATTTTCTTGAGTTATGATTGGCTTTGCAAGAAAGAGTATTTACTTTGTGGGTTTTTAATGGGAAGAAATAAGAAACAACTCTGAGATGGTTTTCATTGCTACGTTGATTTGTGCTTATATAGAGATTTATGGAAGAAAGAAAACGAAGGTCTTGGTTGGAACACAAGTTTGCCTCATGGAGAGTTGTGTAATGGTGGCTAGTGAATGTGGTTTCGCATTGCCTTGTGAATATCAGTCTTGCCACCTAGGATCTCCAATTGACAACTCAGCAAAAACACGTTGATAGAGAACTCTATAATTCCATGTGATATAAATTTGGTCTCTTAAGCGTTTTTTTTTTTTTCTTTTTTTCTTTCTTTTTTCGGTTCAGTCTTAGGCGTTTTGTTTTTTGAAAAGAAAAAAACTTTCAGGAAAGATGGGATAATGTCCACTAATCTTCATTTATTTAGATTAATATCTCGCTAATTTCCATCAGATTAACACCTTATTTTGAGAATACTAACAGTAACTAATATTTAAATTTATCCTCAAAAAAATCTTTATATATAGTTAGAATATTTTTACATGATCTTATGCATATAGCACAATGCAATTAAGTTACCTACCGAATAGTCTTAAGCGTTTTGTTGAGTCGTATTAAATGTAAAGAAAGAAAAGTAGTGGATGCTTCTTTCTAGTGGTAGAGATTACGGGACCATATCTTTATCTTCTATCTTCGATTCTTTTGAGTGAATATATATTTATTTATTAATTAATATCTGTGATATGCTTAACTTTGTCAAGTAATTAGACAATTTTTTGTCAATAATTATTTTTAATAATAATAAAATAATAGTGACAAATTATAATCAGGATTGTCATAAGCTTTATCACCGTAGGACCAGATTGATTATTTTATTAGCAACAAAAAAAAAAAAGTCATCTCTTGTTGTTATTGTTATTTTTATCCTAAACTTCTAGTTAATTTGTTTTAAAACTCAAATAAAAAACACATATAGTCATTCACTTGTGTTAGTTGGGCAAGCAGTGATAACATAGAAAGCTTACGAAAGAGAATGGCTGCGTTGACTTAATAAGTCATTAAAAAAGGAGAGCATATTTTCATTTATAAAAACTTGAAGGTCCCTTTGTATAAATAAATAAAATAAATAAGGGAACATTATTACATGATATATAGTTACTTTACTTATAGCATAACAAACTAATTGAAAACTGTCCAAATTGAAAGGAAAACAAGTTAACACTTAACAGTTTGAACCGGATAAACTCCATTATGAACTCCTGTAATATTATATTAAATAATTGTTTGATAAATAAATTAACTCAACTCTCCAAAAACAAAAATAATTATAATCTTACCATTTGAATAATATCGTTGATTAATTAGGCAGCTGGAGCATAATCATAATCATCATCATCATCATCATCTCCTTTCATGGATGCTGCATAAGCATAGTCGTATATATAATCATTGTCGACGTCATCACTGTATGCTTTCACGGTTTTCATCAAGGTTAGAAAATAGGCTTCAGAGGCATGAAATTTCATGTCATCTTCAAAAGCATGACTGATACAGCATGATGAGGCAGAGAACTTGAGAATTGGAACCATTTTGATCAGTAATGATGCTTTTTTTAAAGCAAGTAAAAAAAAAATGAATGCTGAAATTGAAATTGGCTTTAGGGCTTGTATCTATATGCTCTAATTAATTGTGTACACTGTGAATGAGAAATGAGATTATATAGAGTCCTAAAGTATATATTATATTTATGCCTATTGAAAATCAAATATTAATAGTAGAAGAAGGGCATGCTCTGTGATGGAGCTTGATAATAATCATGTCTACGAACTTCAACTACCCAAGACAAACATTGAAAGAACTCAAGAAAAAAACTCTCTATTCCTAGTACTATTTGGAAGTTACAAAATAGGTAAAATTTGATTTTGAGTTATAAAGTCAAATGAAATTATTAAATATAATACTTGTATTTTATACACATATTCCTAAGTGAATTTACAAAATCACTCATGTGTATGATAATAGATGATGTAGTATACGGGTTCGAAGATTTTGACGTCTAACTTGAATTTGTATTTGAGTGATGTATGAGTATATGTAACCCATTTTTATCTTTTGTAAATGTTGGCCAAGCTTGAAGCATATATGTACTAGGTGTCTTATTAATTGATAGTATGAAAAATATTAAGATAACACAAATTTGTGCTAACTTTTACACCATAGTCACTTATTTATGTATTCTTAAATTTTTTCTTTATTATATTAGGTTTAAAAAATTATTTATATTAAGCATATATGTAGTTGGTCTATCAGCTATGCTTAAAATATAACCAATAATTTTTCAAGCCGATCAAAACGATGTAGTTTGAATAACAAGAGTTATTTATTTATTTATGTTAAATGAACCACAACCAATCATTAAGACCTTAAGGGGATAATTTAATGAGAAGTTGAGAACACTAAAATTATCGAAAAAATTACCAAAAATAATATCTCTAAAATTTATAATAATAAAACTAACATCTCAATAATATTAAACGTTCAATAACGGGTATAAATTATTGTCGTTCAATTCTAATTGTATAAGTGTTCAAAGAAAAATGACATATTAGTTATTTTTTTAATTATGAAAATATAAGTTTGAACATAATAAGTAATAATTTTGTTATTATAAATTATAAATTATTATAATTTTTATTATTTTTCCAAATTATGATTGGACTTTTATTTGAAGTAAGATTACACCTGCATTAAAAAAGTTCAAATTTTGTTATTGTATTAACTTATGCATTACTAATTCATAATATATATATGTATGGTTAAAATAAGAAAGAAAAAAAAAACTTACTTAATTAATATAAAAAAATTTAACTATTTATTAATAACATATATATTAATATTAGTTGTAAACCTGCAATATGTCATATTTCCGCGTTTAGAAGGATTTTTTTGTGTTTTGACTTTTGACAATTAAAACTAATAAATGTTAAAGCAGTTTATTTTTGCATTTTATTTAATTTTATCATGAAGTCCAATTATATGATTTCTTGACTTTCTGGATTAATTTTACTGGTACTATATATATATATAAAGCAAAAATGGTTAAAATAAGAAAGAAAGAAAAAAAAAAAAAAAACTTACTTAAGAATAAAAAAAATTATATATTTATTAATTATTTATTAATAACATATATATTAATATTAATTGTAAACCAGCAATATGTTATATGTCATATTTCCGCGTTTAGAAGGATTTTTTTTGTGTTTTGACTTTTGACAATTGAAACTAATAAATGTTAAAGCAGTTTACTTTTTGCATTTTATTTAATTTTATCATGAAGTCCAATTATATGATTTCTTGACTTTCTAGATTAATTTTACTGGTACCTTATAATATTTAATATACACGTGTCAACTAAAAGTTGCCTTCTCCTTCATCAGCTCGGATTATAATGCTTTTTGCCTCTAATTATCTGCCTCGATAATGTCACATATTAATTAAATAAAATAATAAGATAAAACTTATAAAAATTATTGATATTTTTATTTGTTAATTTAACCTTTATAATTGTTTTATATGAATTTTGACATCTTACTTCATGTTGCATTTAATACTTATATGTAAATAGCGTAATTTTTTATCAATTATAATTTTATACATTAATGGTAATACAAATCATTATTTATTTCAATAAAATTATCTATTATTAATCTAATTACAAAGATAACTATTTATTTCAACTCATAATTAGGTGCAATTAAATATAGGGTGATGGGTTTTTTTTTTTTAAATGGATAGGAATTACAAGAAGATGTTATTTATTATCGGGTTCATCTTAAGTATTTTTTTTAATATTTAAAAAATTCAATTTTTTATGAAAATATTGAACAATGTTGAGATTTTGAATTTTTTTTTGATATTTTATTAAATACTTCTGTAATGTTTTAAGATTTTAATAAAATTTTGAAAAATATTGATATAAACATGGTGATTATTCCGCATTTAAATAATTTTAATAAATTATTTTCAATGATAAATATATATTTTTATTTGATTTAATTTTAGTAATTATATAATAAATTTAAATTTTAAAATATAATATTCACATCATTAATTTAAATTATTATACAATTAGGATAATTTATTATATTTATTTATCTCTAAAATATATCCGGATAAATATATAACAAAACATTCATTTCAAATTTGTGCTTAATTTATTGAGGAAATATACATCTCACGTATGAAAAAATATTTTTTTTTATATTAGTAATATAAGAAGAGTGAATACATATAATAAAAGATTAAAATTTCTCTGTTCCCAAATGTTTTAAATTTTTACACGTATTTTTCTTCTACAATAATTCATTATGTATCTTATTTTCTTGTTACATGATACTACAGTAATATAGAAAAAAAAAATGTCCAGATATGCTGTCTATTGTCTAATGTCAAGTAAGAGATGGTGTAAAATATACTAACGAGTAACGACTGCTTAACGACCACTCACTGGAAACCAAACCAAACCTTACCTCAAACTCTACACAACTCTAGCATCTGGCTTATCAATTATCACAAAAATGGCAAGCGTTCAGCTTCCTGGCCATATTTTCCACCCATACGCTGCCGTTTGCCTCAGTTCCAGGCAACCGAAAACCACTAGAGCCAGTAACTACTTACCTTTTTCTTCTTACAAAGCTAATTGGAAACAGAATGGGTTAGCCCTAACTAAGACCAGTTCTTCTCTAAACTCCAAATGGGCTCTTAGACTAAGCTTGGTCGAACAAAGCTTACCAAAACCGACGGTTGATGTGGAACGTTTAGTGGATTTTTTATATAGGGATCTACCTCATCTATTTGATGATCAAGGAATTGATCCGACGGCCTACGATGAACGTGTAAAATTCAGAGACCCAATTACGAAGCATGATTCTATAAGTGGATATTTGTTTAATATATCCCTCTTGAAGATACTCTTCACTCCTCTGTTTCAGTTGCATTGGGTTAAACAGGTTCGTTTTTCTTTGTCTTTATTTTTAAATAAAATTATTTGAATTGAAGAATGCTAAAAATTTCGTAAGGAGGGGTTTTGGGTCTTTGATTGGTTTAACTGATATAGACAGGTCCGTATGAGATAACTACAAGGTGGACTATGGTTATGAAGTTCATTCTTCTACCTTGGAAACCTGAATTGGTCTTCACTGGAACCTCTGTTATGGGCATCAACCCAGATACTGGCAAGTTCTGCAGCCACGTGGTATGATCCAATTTCTAGCTCCTTTGTCTATAGGAAGAAATTAGGTCTGCTAAATTGTGTCAATTAATTTGGGTCGTGTCTGTGTTATCGTCTCATATTGTCATATTTATGTAGCTGGTAATCACGGAGATAGTATTAGTTGCCTTGGAGTAATCTAATTTGTTTACCTCAACCAATGATATTGCAAGGATTTCGAGCACTCTTTTTTTTTTTTTTTAAAGTTCTAAAGTCATTTTTTTTTTATTAATAAAGAAAAAATATATTCACATGTTGGCTTGGATTCTTAGGTTCTTAGTTGAGATCGGAGTCTTACCATCTGAATAAGAGATTCCCAAACTGATGAAGCATGCAAAGATTTCGAGCACTTTTTTACAATAAAAAGTTGGAAAAAGCGACTTTTGTAATCATCTTAAGTACCTCTGCTTTATCTTGGATTTTTTAATTTGCACAATTTGTTTTCTTTCTATTTTATCTCTTTCAATTTCAATGGATATGATATAGAGTGGTACATAAGATAACTCAAAGTCATGTTTACTAGCGTCATTTAAAAATTAGGGCTAGTAAATGGTGTCGGTTTGTATAGTGGTATCGTTTCAGACTGTTAGTATTTGTTGACGCACAAAAAATTAAGGGAGAATAACAAAACTAACACCCCTCAAAACTTCTAATAATAAAACTAGCATTCCTTTATATTTTCACAATTAAAAAAATGACTAATAAGTCATTTTTCTTTGAACATTCATCCAATTGGAATTGAACGACGATAATTTACACTCATTTAATATTGAACGTTCAATATTTTACGTTCAAATTGAATATTGAACGTTCAATATTGAATGTTCAATATTATTGGGGTGTTAGTTTTGTTACTATAAATTTTAGGGGTGCTATTTTTGGTAATTTCCCAAAAATTAATGACTTTTGGTGGTTTGTTTATTTATTATAGTGGGGAACATCAATACTTTTAAGAACATGTGATTAATTCTGATAAGAAATTATTTTTTGTTTTATGTTATATTTGTGTTGGTTTAATATTATACATTGATAACAAAGCAGGTATTATTTTGTAGGACTACTGGGATTCCGTAAAGAATAATGAATATTTTTCATTGGAAGGTCTGTCGGATTTAGTTAAGCAGGTAATTTTCCTACAATTTAATACCATATGGTAAAAAATCATGGATAGTATTTGGAAAATGACGTGTCTTTGAGATATATTATGATATATAGTAGTGTCCACAGTAGTTGGAAGTTGGAAGGTCCCTCATCTTGAAATTCTAATTCTCTGCAGCTTCGGCTTTACAAAACACCAGAATTGGAAACACCCAAGTATCAGATATTAAAAAGAACTGCAAGCTATGAGGTCTGTCTTAAATTTTAAGATTTTTGCACTGCATGTTCTGTTTTAAAGATAATAGATTTTTATGAATTTCATACATAGATTTGGTGTTGTGTTACTGCTTTTCATCATTAAAAGGGTCAAGTAGGCTGTTGAATTGTTCCGACAGGTGAGGAAGTATGAACCATTTATAATAGTAGAAGGAAGTGTAGACAAGTTGTCTGGATCAAAAGGTTTTAATGATGTTACTGGGTATGTGTTTCTTTCATCTTTATACCCTCTTTTCCTCCCTCCTTTTTGGTGCTTTTAGATGATAATGTCAGCGTGGATAATCTGAGCAGGTATATTTTTGGAAAGAATTCGAAAACAGAGAAGATACCAATGACTACTCCTGTCTTCACTGAAACATTTGATCCTGACATGACCAAAGTATCCATCCAAATAGTTCTTCCACCAAACAAAGATATAAACAGGTTTTCCCTAATCGTTCTCCGTGACATGAACATAAGTGTGGCACTTACACACTCCATTTTGGTGTAAATTTACATAAAAGCTTGTATGGTGAATAGTTGCAATAATCTTATATTAAATAATTTGTGTTCTCATTTACAAGGAGACAGTAACAATCCATTCCATCTGAGCAGTAAAAGTAATAGATGAATATTTGTTGACAGTTTACCAGATCCTAGTAAAGAAACAATAAGGTTGAGGAAAGTGGAAGGAGGTATTGCTGGGGTATTAAAGTTCAGTGGAAAACCAGAGGAGGATATAGTAAAAAAGAAAGAGAAAATGCTTCGTTCAAGTCTTACTGCAGATGGTCTAAAACCCAAGTTGGGTTGTTTGCTTGCTCGTTACAACGATCCTGGACGTACTTGGAGTTTCATTATGGTATGTTTTCATCATTATAAACTTTATTTTTATTAATTAAGTTTCTGCTCTTTTAAAAGCAGGTCCAGTTAATTTTAAAAAGCATGAGTTTAATTTTTGTCATTGACGCAGTCTTAATGTTGACTTTTTGTTTTTTGGGTAATTGCTATGAAGAGGAACGAAGTGTTAATATGGCTGGAGGAGTTTGCAATGGAGTAGGTAGCATTTGTATATTGTGTATATGTGAGACAGAGAAGGCTTTTCAGGGATCTCCTTTGATGACTTTGAAGATTTTGATTTGATGATGATTATCTGTGAAGATGAAAAGAGACAAAGTAGATCCTCAGGGCCCGAAAACTTCAAGCCTATGAGAAACATTATACTTTGTTTGAGAAGAGAAGCATTATACTTGTTAAGAATTCTTTGTATACTGTCTTATCTTTGAAAGGTTCTAACTTCTAAGCAGCACAAAGCCAGAAACAAACCAAAATATATGACTAAAATAAACTCATATATTGAAGATTCTTTTCACCAGTTTTTTGTGATTTGCTCTGTTGCTAAAGAGCTTCTTCGGATGAATTTGAGATCCAAAAATTGGAGGTTTTTGGGATTTAAATAAAAAAAGGCCAATTCTATTAACATATCCCATTTTTTCAAGCACATACCCCTCAATGCATCTCCACATCCCACGTACCCTTGAGGGGTATGTGCTTAGGAAGGTTGGGATATGTTAATAGAATTAGCCATAAAAAAAATATATTAAAGTTACTCGTACCAGCACTAAAGTACTAGATTCATAATTCATGTACGCCATTTTGGGTCATTTATATATTACAAAATCTTCAGAAACATATCTACTTGGGCCCTAACTGGTACACATGTAAAGACTGCGTGCATGACTTTATTGAGGTTAAACAGATACCACAGTCATTGATCATATTAATAAACCTCTGATGGCTTGGGTTTATTTTGACTTAACATTGCATTCTATAAATCTTTCATTTTCACGAGAGAAAAAAAAAATACCATAGAAAAAAACAGAGAAAACATTCTCATTCTCTCTTTGATACATGTTAGAAGTTGTTGGATAACAACTCTTCTAAAAATTTAAGTTATTAGAGGCTAACTATACTTTTATACATCTATCACTCCCCTACAAGTGTTGGCTCTATGCACCATGCAGGTTAAACACTTGTAATTCAACAATTGAGCTACCTCTAGCTTTGATACCATGTTAGAAATTGTTGGATACCAACTCTCTTAAAACTCAAGCTATTAGGAAGAGAGTCAACTATATTTTTATACATCTATCAATATATATATACTGTTCAAACTAAATAAGTTAGCCCAAGTTCAATTCATCATTTAATTATAACTAGTTTCGACCACATTGCACGTATCATATTTATTAAATTATTATATTATTAATATAATAATTTTTATTATTTTCATAATATATATATATATATATATATATTGTATTTTTATAATTAATTATATTTTCGTATTATTATTAGATAATCTGTCATTAATAATAAGTATTGTTTGAAATATATATATTATTAAAATATATTCACTAGATAATCTGTCATTAATAATAAGTATTGTTTGAAATATATATATTATTAAAATATATTCACGGCTTTTCATAATATCTGTTACTTATAACTAAAATAATTTAAAAAAAATTGAAAGTTTCTAATGATATTAGTTTAAACACGTGTTTAAATATGTCAAAATGTATTATAATTAAGGGTATTTTTGTTGATCATTAATAAAATTATAAATAGTTAGAATTGGAAACAAAGATTTGAAATTAAATTTATTTTGTTATGTTTACTTATAATATATAAAATCAGAATAAAAATAATTGTTTTACCAAAAATTTCGTTTAGTATAATAATCAATATTTTTAAAGATATTTATTAAAATGAAGAGTATAAATTAATAAATTAAAATATTAAAAAAAATAATAAATAATAAACATCAAAAGTATTTAAAGTTTTAATATTTAATATAATGATATATATACTTATAATAAAATGATTTGTTTTATGTAAAAAGTGGATGGCTTTTTCACTTTTATTTTAATGATCTATTTATTGTAAAAAATAATAAATTGTGGATTAAATTTATGTATTACTTATAATATTATAATATTATGTTTTTTATATAATTAATAATAATTAAATATTATTTTTATTATTATTATTTTAATTACATTGTTTTTCACTTGTTAATTTATAATTTGTGTATAAAAAATTATACGAAATAAAATAATTAATAAATGTATAAATTGTTATATCTAGATTATATAAATATTTATGAATTATTATATAGCTTAATGACATATATTTATGTGTTCTAAAATTGTACTAATAAGATGTTAAAGATTTTAAATCAAATAAAAAAATAAAAGTAAAAAAGTTAAATAACTAAAGAATGTATAAATGTTAAATTTATAATATATGAATGTTTGTTAATTATTACGTGATTTATTGACATATACTGATTGATTCTAAAATTGTATTGATCAAATTTTAAAAATTTTGAAAATAAAATTTATAGAAAAAAGATAAAGGAAAAAAAAAATACAAAATAACAAAAAATATGGCTATAATTAACGTACTTTTTTATATAGAAGAGAGACATTTGGTATTGAGTCTCTAATTTTACAAAACAAACTTGGCAGTTGGCACATCTACCCCAGTTGACAACTCTTAAAAACCCGATACAAAATCATCCGACTCAAGTTTAAAAATAAGGTATTTAATTAAATGATATAATTTTTTTATATAAAAATTTTAATTTTTAACTTTTTTAGAAAAAATATGTTTATTTTTTTATAACGTAAATAAATATATATTTTTTTTATTAAGATTAAAAATAAAATTAATTAAATAATTAAATTATTTATGTATAAGAAAAAATATAACAGAGAAATAATTTTTGTTTTCTTTACTTGGCTGATTTTTTTCTTTTTGGTTTTTGAAAGATCAGAAAATAAAGTGGTGTTAGAGGATAAATAAATAATTTTTTTTCCCTATTTCTTTATTATCTATTAGTATTAGATGAGCTAGTATAATTAAAAGGACACCGGTTATTTGATGGCAGAAGCGAAAATTCGTCCCCAATTGAGAAGATAAAGTAAAAAAGAAATTGACATTTTTTACATAAGAAAAAATGAACTTAAATATGTTTAATTATTTAATTGTGATTTTTTCATTTAAAAAATGTGTTCTTTTCTAAAATATAATTGTTTGCAATTTTTATAATATAAAACTATTATAAAAAAAAAAAAAACTAGCATAAAACCATTACAAACATATTACAATTACATTTAAGTAATAATTTTTTTTATTAAATATAGTTATTTAAATTTATTATATTTATTAATAAAATTATGTCACATAATCTCAAATTAATTTTTTTTTCCAAATAAAAAGGCCACTTCTTAAATTCTAAACAAAATAAAAAACTGGTCGACACAACAGGGAACTTAAATGAATTAAGGGGGATAATAACGTGGAATTAGTAATTTTATAATATTTATATTTTACATAAATTATAATAAATTTATCATATTATCAAAAAGTTTAAATTTATTATCCATATTATTTTAAAAGATTTGATTTTTTTTATTTTTTAATAATAAATGTTAAAAATATGGGTCCTAAATTTAATAACATAAATACTAAAAAAAATTGAATTAAAAATTTTAAAATAATATAAGTATTAAATTTATATTCTTTTCACATAACCGTGTGGATAGAAAAGTCAAAAGTTAGATTTGAATACAAGAATCGCTGCCTTCATAAAAATGCGAAGTCATATGCCACTTTCATGTGTTTCTGGTGATCTATAGCTATGCCTACGGTTCATCTTACAAAACAACAACAAAAACAAAACAAAAAAAACCATCTTTTTTCTTCTGAATTTAAAGTAATAGATGTGGTTAGTGGATAAGCTTTACTCAATATCCTGCTGATTCAAGTCACACATTGGAATAACAATAACTATTATATGAATGTATTTCCATGAATTCATCTGACCCAAATCTTTATTATATGAATGTAACAGGCAAAGATGGATGAAGCAAAACCAGACAATCCCACCATCATCATCTAGAACCCTTCCGGACTTCAAAAAGTCTATCAAGTTAAAATATGTGAAGCTTGGATATCATTACCTCATTACTCATGGAATGTTCCTTTGTCTTTTCCCTCTTGTTGTCTTCATTGCAGCTCAGCTTTCAACATTTTCGATCCGATACCTTCTTGAACTCTGGTAGCATCTTCAGTACAATCTGATCTCAGTCATCATCTGCTCAGCTCTCCTTGTTTTTCTTTGCACTGTCTACTTTATAACCCGCCCTCGTCCTGTATGTCTTCTTAAATTTTCCTGCTACAAACCAGAAGAATCTCGGAAATGCACCAAAAGGAGTTTTATGGATCATTCTAGTATGATTGGTTGAGTTCCAGCGTAAAATCCTTGAAAGAATTAGAACATACCTTCCAGAAGCTGTGCTCAATGTTCCACCAAATCCATCAATGCAAGAAGCTAGAAAAGAAGCTGAAATTGTCATGTTTGGTGCAATAGATGAACTCTTCGCTAAGACTTCTGTAAAACCGAAAGACATTGGAATATTGATTGTTAATTGCAGCTTGTTCAATCCAACTCCATCTCTTTCTGCAATGATAGTTAATCATTACAAACTTCGCGGGAATATAGTTGGCTATAATTTAGGTGGAATGGGCTGTAGTGCTGGTTTGATTTCTATTGATCTTGCTAAGGATCTTCTTCAGGTATATTCTAATTCTTATGCACTAGTTATCAGTATGGAGAACATTACGTTGAACTGATACTTTGGTAATGATCGATCAAAGCTTGTTTCTAATTTGCTTATTCCGAATGGGTGGGGCAGCTATACTTTTTTCAAAGAAGAGCTCCAACAGAAGAAGATCAAAATATCAGTTGGAACACACTATCTGCTCACATAAGGGCGCTGATGATAAGTGTTTTGCCTGTGTTACCCAAGAAGAAGAAGATTCCAATGGCAAGGTTGGTGTTACCTTATCAAAGAATCTGATGGCAGTTGCAGGGGAAGCTTTAAAGATTAATATCACTACATTAGGGCCTCTAGTTCTCCCTATGTCCGAACAGTTGCTTTTCTTTGCTACCTTTATTGCGAGGAAAGCACTAAAGAAGAATGTGAAGCCTTATATCCCTAATTTTAAACTAGTTACATTCATGCTGGAGGAAGAGCTGTCTTGGATGAATTGGAGAACAACTTGCAGCTGTACGTTTGACATATGGAACCCTCGAGAATGAACTGTATAGGTTTGGCAACACTTCAAGCAGCTCGTTGTGGTATGAATTGGCATATACAGAAGCCAAAGGAAGGATCAAGAGAGGTGATAGGACGTGGCAAATAGCTTTGGGTTCAGGATTCAAATATAATAGTGCTGTTTGGAAGGCTTTGAGGACCATAAACCCTGCATAGGAAAAGAACCCTTGGATGGATGAGATTCAGAAATTCCCAGTTGATGTTCCAAAGGTGTCAACCATCTAGTTGTCAAAAATGGTATTTCGTATTGCATTTTAGTGGCCATTGCACATTGTTTCATCAGTGAAGTTTCCACCCTTGTAGCGGTTGTTTATAGGGTTCTCGCTTTTCCAGTCCAAGGCTTGCTTATTTTAAAATAGCAGGATAACCTGCTTAAATTGCTTGGTTATGACTTAGGGGATGGGCGTTGTGGATGGTTACGACTGAATAATAGAGAGCGTTGTGAGACTGAATTTGAAGTTCAAATTAAATCGAGCATCTCACAAATTTTTTTTTTTTAGTAATCAATGGTTGTATCATCAATGCAATGAATATTTCTTCATAATGGCAGTGCATTTTGCTTTCATTCTTTCACTTGGCTCTCTTCAGCAATTTTCTCTCTAAAGAAAAACACCCATGTTTCATTGTTATTGACGAGTTGTTGAACTGCTCAACTTGAACTTCACCGTTGTAAACGTTAAATTGGGTGCACGATGACAAAGTCATACTTTCCACATTTCTAAAACTGAACACGAAATTTAGACAAAAAAAGAAATTGTAAGACAGATCGTTTGTAACAAGACCAGGATATATAAAATCAGGTACCACTAAACATTAAAATTGAATTAAGCATATAACTGCATTACACTGTTATGTTCTTACAGAAGTTGAAAGAAAACAAATTCATGATTCAAGTCTCATAGGACTACTCTAACCCAATACATCCTACAGAAGAGTCGGTATGTGTATGTTGGTGTTCATCACTCCTTGGATGACTTGTTGATGAGCGACTTGTGAATATGTGGGATGACACCTCCACCAGCAATAGTACCTTTTATCAGAGTATCGAGTTCTTCGTCACCACGAATAGCTAGCTGCAAATGCCTCGGGGTGATACGTTTCACCTTGAGATCCTTGCTAGCATTGCCGGCCAACTCTAAGACCTCTGCAGTCAGATACTCTAATATTGCTGCAGAATAAACTGCGGCTGTAGCTCCAACTCTTCCATTAGACGTAGTTCTTGATTTCAGAAGGCGGTGGATACGACCAACAGGGAACTGCAAATTTTTACAACAATTAAATTTACAAATTGCAAAGTCCCATTCAAATGTAATTTACGTGTTTTGATTATATTCCTCCCAAATCGCCCAATAAAATCCACCAATCACCAAAGTCCTATTACCGAAAATAACATCAGGGTTTGTTTGGTAAATGAGTGTCCATGACTTTGAACCCAATGATTCTTCAACTACTAGTACACATAGAGAACAAACCAAACACTCGAGGATCATAAAATAAAGGACAACAGCTTCTGCGGTTATCAAACATTTGAGTCATTACAAACTGGTTTAAAAGGACTACTCATACATATGAATATCAGAAATAAATAGTGTACTAATAATAGTTTAGAATCTGAAAGCAACCATAACTATCACTCTTATCAATTTAATAGTCACAACTCACAAGGTAGATTAGTTTCTGGTAGAATCAAAAACTCTCCTACAAGCAAACAATGATAACGAAGTGCACCAGAAAAAGCAGACCCAGTTATCATCATATGCAGTTTCTCCTACCACTAAAACTTGATCATGTTCCAGACAATGACAGATCTTTGAACTCGCGTAGCATGCTAAAAGTTTAAAACAGTATATTATTGATTTATTGTAATTAGAAGACTCCCAAGGCTCGTATCAAAATTGTAGGAAATAAAAAAGCCTGGACTGAAAAGAAAATGCTTCATTATGCAATATTTCTCAATTTGTGCAAAATGGAGCTTGAAACTATATTTTTTATTAATAGATATGAGTCGTATGACAAAGGGTGGAATGACACGTTAAAAACACTATTGGACTAGAATTTAACACTAATTATTTTATAAATTTAATGGTACTATTATTTCTTACTATTTAGCTTGCCGCAAAAAAATGTCTAATAGTTATTGTGTCAACCAACATAACCAGCACGCAAACAAGACACGAATGCCACCCTTGTTATGACATGTAACAAAACAATATTTTCAACGTCCCGTTAGATTTCCAAAAACCAAAATTCACTCAAAACCGAACAAATTGTAACAGGAAGTAGTAAGTTGAAGTACACCTTTATAAATAATCCAAAGAAACCCAAAATATTCGTTTCTTTACACTTTTATTCTCTTATTTTTTCTTTTTCAATTTATTTTTATTACTTCCCAACCATTAATCAAAAAACAAAGACAAAGCCAGGTCATGTTCAGTAAGCAAAAGGGTCAAGAAATAAAACCCAGAACCTCCAAAAACAAAACGACACAAATAGTATCCTATTCAAAGAACAATGAGCAAAAATAACAAACGAATGAGGAAAAAAATATATTGAAAAAGAACTAAAAGAAGAGAGAGAGAGAGAGAGAGAGATACAAGAAAACCTGAAGGCCAGCTCGAGAAGAACGAGAGATGGACTTCTTCTTGTCCTTGTTGGCCGCAGTGGTCTTCCCAGAAGTAATCAGACCCTTGGCTCCTTTCCCCGACATCGCCAAAAACTCAACGTCTCCGAAATTCGTCTGAAATTGAAAAGTGAGGAAAACAATAAACCCTCTCCCGAGTCCCGACTCCCGACTCGAAACTTGAAGAGCGAGGTGTACAAATAAGATCCCGTGCCCTATACTACCCATTAAATCTCGATCAATTTACTATACTACCCATTAAATCTCGATCAATTTACTATACTACCACTCGTTTTATATCTTTTGAGTTTGCCAAATATCGACTTCAATAATTCTATATAGTCTCTCCACTTATATCACATTATCACTGATATGAATCCTAAATATAAATATATACAAAATACATACATTTTTTTACAACAATATTATTATTATTATACACCAATTCCTTGTGTCCGATATGTACATAGAACTCTAAAAAATTTTAATTACTTTTGTACATAAATCATATAATTATTCAACTAATTTTATTTTTAGCATCACTTAGTAAAAAAAAAATATGTTAATTTTCTTATAACATTAAAAAACATATGTTCATTTAAATTATAATAAAAATAAATATATATTTTTTTTTCTTGAAAAAGCTAAAAATGAAACTTAATATATAAAAAGGAAGTTATGTCGTGTGTGATAGGCTCAATAGCTCTCATAGATTTCTATAAATTAATGAGCCTTCATCTCAAAAAGTTAACTCATTAGGTATGTTTTACTATGCACTTATAAACTTACGCTCATATTGTTATTTTATCAATGAAACTTATTTGTACTCAATTCTTAATAATTTTTCCACTCAAATAAGATCAAGAGTTCTCCCAAGATCCACAAAGTTTGTATTCCAAGCTCACACCACCATAAGATTTAAAAAATTTCATTTCAAGCTTGCCATTCTCACATTTTATCAATTAGTTCAACATAATAATTTTTAGTTTTAATATCATTTGATAAGTACAATAATTTTTATAAGTTTCTACAAAGCTCTTAATCTAAATTGTTAATTTATTAGGTGGATTATTTCATATTAATTCTTAACAGTAATTAAACCAATTTTTATTCTATTTTTCTAAGTAGGAATGATAATTGGTGTGTGATTCTTTGTCATGGTGTGATGCTATCATTTTTGGCTGATAGACGGCGTTCATTTAGTCATCATTTTACGCATCTTTATTTTAAATAACTTCTAATAATTAGTGAAAGAGGTCAAACTTATAGATTTTTAGAATGACCGAGTAATAAGTCAAATAACTCAAGCATCCAATTTTTGAAATGTAATATATAAAAATTTGGTTAGAATAAAATAAGTAATAATTAAATTATACTATATAAATTATTGTATACATTAAATTATGATAAAAAAAATATTTTTGAATATATTTTGGTGTGTTTGTTTCATTTAATTTTTGTGAAATTAATTAGTTTTATATTATGATAAGCTCAATCACATATTATTCAAGCATAATATTGAATTTTTTTTTAAAAGAGATATTACCATGTTTATCAATTTAGGTGATTAACATATAAAAAGTGTCTAAACTTTAAATTAATAAGGGAAATGTTCGAGCTTCTTTGAGGAAAGAAAATATACCCAATTTAGAGTCCTAAATTTTGTGCATGTAATGCCAACTGTAGTACGAGCTAAATTATCCCCGATGCATGATATTGAATCATTGAATAACATTAAGGTTGGCGATTTTAATGTTATCTTGGATATTGCATAACATATAAATCATTAGTGCACATGCCAACTCACGTTTTTGTGTGGATTTTATAAAAAGTAATATTTAAATAATTTTTAAGTTTTTTATTTGTAAAAACATAACTTTTACTTTCAATAAGATTATATATTACTTGTATGTCATATTTATGTATACATTTAAATAATATGTCATATAACTTTTGCCTTAATGTACGAGATACTACTAGATAATACTAATAGTAGGTGTAAATTATAGTATAATAGTCTTGTAACATAATCCTAAAAAATGATGCATCACACTAGGGGAGAAAATTTTATATATAATTATTGTATATATTATGTGATAAAATAAATAAATTTTAATTATTAATTTTTATAAAATAAAAATTAATATTAAATATATTAATAATATTAATAACTTAAATTATAAAAAATATAGAATATATTATATACAGAAATTTCAAAATATTTTAAGTTAATTATGTGCATTTATGATATGTATAAAATAATTTGTCTTGATAATATACAGTTCGGTTAGTCAAATCTTTTGTATGGTCCAAAATTGATTGAGCTAATTTTATACTATTATGCTACAATTCCTTGGTCCATATTTTTCATCTTGTATAAAAAGGGTAAGAATCTTGAAAGTTATTTTGTTTCTTATGTTTTAGTCATTTTATTTTTATAAAAAATATTTAAATCATTTTATCTATAAAAATAAAATATTTTAATAATTTTTTAAATAATAAAAATAATTTAATGAAGATAAATTTATTATTTTATTTTAACAATTTAAAAATTAATTTAAACATTACAATATTTTATTTTCTATGTTTTGGTCAATTTTGTTATATATTTTATATTTTATAGAATTTTTCTGTAATTTTTAGTACTTTTTTATATTGCATTTTTCTGTATATATTGTTTTTGGATCAAAATTATAAACTCTACAATATAAAAAAATACAAGCTACACAGGTAAAAAATTACAAAATCAATGACGTTAAAACCACACAAATAAGCTTTTTTTATTTCACCATTGTTAGTGATCACACAGATGAAAAAACCACTATCCAACTCTAAGCAATATAGTTGAGGTGTATAGTTTAATTTATAGTATTTTAAAGATGATGAACTTGAGAGAGCTCATTAGTGTGGTTCCAACGCCACCGATCTTTTAATTTTTTGATATGTATAGCCCTTATTTTTTATTTTATAAAATCGACAGTTTCGATACAAATACGATACCTATAAAAAATATACAATACATAAAGTGCTAAAAAAATACATAAAAAATTCATAACATATAAAATTTACAACAAAATTAACTAAAGAAATAAAAAAATAAAATTTTATACTATTCAAATTTAATTTTAAATTATTAAAATAAAATAACAAATTTGTCTCAATTAAATTATATTATTATTTTAAATTTTTTTATTAATAAAATAATATTTTATTATTTAAAAATTAATTAAAGGGTTCTATTTTTATAAAAAAAGTGACCTAAGTATTATTTATAAAAATAAAATAAATAAAATATTTATTTGACACAGATAAAATAACTCCTAAGTATTTAATCTTATAAAAAAAAAAACCTATATATTTTTAACTAACCTATGTTTGGCGATTTTAATGTGCATATTAGAAATATCGGAAAAGTGATAAAAAAAAAAAAAAAAAAAACGGGGATAGGGTCATTACAAGACAGTACTCTGTCACAATAACACACGTTAATGATTATTATTATTATTTTAAAAAATATTAAAAACAACATTATCAAAATTATTAATAACACTCTTTATATTTAAATAATATATTTTTATTATTAAAAAATATTTTTATATCATTTTTATTTGAATGTCATTCAATTAAATATTTTTTAAATTAAAATGTAATAATGTAAACCTGTTTAATATCAAATGTCATACAATTAGATACCATTTAATATTATTAAAATATTATTTTTATTATTATAAATTTTAAAAATATTATTTTAAATAATCTTCCTAATTGTTTTAGTTTTAACTTTCGATTTTTTTATACTCATATTTTAAAAAAAAAAAAACACTTAATTTATTATATTATCCAAAGTTTTAGTCTAATACCCATTATTTTTAAAGTTTAGTTTTAAAAAATTTAGTACTCATTAAGTATTTATATTATCAAATTTTATTATTTTTTTAATACTCTTGTTTCTTGACATTTATTATTTAAAAATGACCAAACTAAAACTATTATAAAAATATAGGTATTAAATTAAAATTGTTTAAAAATATGATTAATTTAGAGTATTTGTGATATTGCTGGTAGAGTTCGGTACATTAGTTGTACTCTTATTAAATAAAATATATATATTTGGACCTATTTATTAAATTAGTATATTAGTAATCTTTTAATTTACAAAAAAATACATCAATTATCTAATTTTGGAAAGAAAAAATAATAATTTATAAATGAATAATTTTATTTTTATGAAAATATTCATTATTTTATGTCTTTTCTTAAGAATATTAATTGTACATGATAGGTTGGGTATTCGCGGAGATTACCTAAACAATTTTGATTTTGGATGAGTTGTTTTTTGTTTGGATTTCGATTCGAGTAATCTACTATTAATAATTTGGTTTCGGAGTAGGCTGGATATAAATTCCTTTATATCCGCACTTGAAACTTAATTTTTTTAATATTTAAAATATTTTTAATATATAAAAAATATATGTGAAAATTGTGGGAATTCAACCTAGTCTCTTGACATATATGCAAATATTTAACATTAAAATTTATCAATATGTTATTTCTAAGGTACATTTATTAGTTATGTCTTAATATATTTATTATTTAAATTGAATATACTTTTCTATAGTCCAACAAACGACATGATTACAATCTTAATATTGAATTACTTTATTTTAAAAAAAAAAAAACTAGCAGAACTATTGTAGTGAAAAAAAAAAAAGACAAACAGAATTGCAGAAGCTAGAAAGCTATTTGCCCACTTTAAGCAATACTTTTATGTTTTATAATTTAGACTTGTTATTTTAAGTTAAATTATTTGATTTATATGACTTAATTAGTATTATAAGCTTTGTTACGAATATATTAAGAAGTTGTTTAAATAAGTTTTATTTGAATATTTATCATTTAAAATTTTAGTATTATGTTAAATACTTGAATGTACAATTCTACAAAAATTATTATTGATATAAATTAACGATATGTTTAATTATAAATTATGTAATATTTTGATTTTTTTTAATTGAGACATGTTATTTTATTAAATTAATATATTTTGATAATTTAAATTAGGAAAAAAATTGTACAATTCGAATTTGGGATTCCCAAATGGATAACCGTAATCCTATGGGGGTTCCCTAAATAAAAACCCAATAGTTTTAGATTCAGTTTAGGTTATAGTTTACTAATTCAAATTTGGTTTCGAATTTTATGTCATTCAACCCAGTTCTATCTCTTTAACATTTTTATATTTTCTCTTTTTTTTTTTTTGTCAATTTAATTACAAAAATAACTTTATATATCTTAACAATTATGTTTACTTCTACCATCCTCTTTATTTTATCTCTAACATCATCCCATTATTTTGCTTATAACTACACATTTTATTGCTTGATGCAAAACAATCAAAAAATACAATTTTTATTAAAATTAAATTTAGACAACAACTAACTCATGTAAAGCACTGCTACTATCGTAAACTCATTTCCTTTGACTCTCTTGACCCTTATATCCTTTTTTAACGTGTTTGATCAAGGCTATTTTTATTGTATTTTTGATTAAATATAAGGTGATAAAAAAAAATGAATGAATTAATAAAATAAGAGAAAATGAGCTATTATTGATTAAGGTGAAGATACTTCAAATAGTTGATGATAACCTAACTAAAGATTCAAAAAAAAAAAATTATAGTTTTGAATTATTTTACAATAAATAATTAAAATTAGTTGGCCGAAAAAATAATAAATTGATATTAGGACATGATTGAGAGGATGTGGAGGTTGAAGATAATTGCTAGGGTGATATAAAATATTTTTATTTTAAAAAATAAAAATAAATGAAAGAATGCATAAAATAATAAATATTTTCATTAAAATAAAAAAAAATATTTTATAAATTAGTACCAAAATATAGATTAATTCAAATTTTTATATATAATATAGATATAGATATAGATATAGATATAAAATTTAAATAGTACTATCCTAAAAAAAATTCAATTTTTTTAGCATAATATAATAAAAACTAATGTTTTTTTATGTAGATAATAATATTATCATAATTTTTATTATTTTATAATATCAATTTATTAATGATATTTTTATTTAATAATCTATATTATATATAAGTTTGAATCACGACTAATATTATCTTAGATAAATTATCCTTATATTTTAAATTAATGACATTTGTTCTACTTCTAAATCTACTATCATATTTAAATAAAGACTTTAAATATTATCTAATAATAATCATATATAATAATAATTTTAATTATATAATAATTATTATATCTAATAAGGATTCATAATGATCCTAAATATGATAATTAAATAATAATCGCATTCAATAAAGACTTTAGTAAAATAATAATTATTACATCTAATAAAGATTTTAAATATTATTTTACTTTCATAATTAATTTGAGACTATGGAAATAATAATTTAATATTTATTTCAAATATGGTATAAAAATTAATATAAGTAAAATAATTTACATAAAATGCATGCATTTTTAACTAATTACATATAAAAGTCTGAATCACACTTAATATTTTTTGGATAAAAATTATCCCAAAAAATACTTTTAAGTAATTGACATTGATTGCCCTTTTTAGATTTATTGTCACATTAAATAAAGATTATAAAACATGATAATGAAATAAGTATCATATCAAATAAGAACTTTAATTATATGATAAATCTAATAAGAGCTTAAAATTTATTTTACTTTCATAATTAATTTAAGAGTATTAAAAAATTAATTTTGACATTATTTTAAATATATTATAGAAATTAATAAAAGAGAAAAAATAAATAAGTAAAATAATTTACGTACAATATATGCATTTTTAACTAATATAATTAAATTAATAAAATTTTGGGGTAATTATATTACTACAATTATTCTTATTTATTCATATAATTGATTATATTTTAATATTATTAATGAATTTATTATTAATAAAAAATTATTATAAAAATAATAATTTAAATTATAACTATATCATTTTTAAATTTTATCTAATAATAATAACAATAAATTTATAAAATATAATTAATCATAAAAATAATTCAATTATTTTTTATGTGATAGTTATTTGAATATCATTATGTTTTTTTATTTTCTATTTTTTTAACATAAAACTTAAGGTGCACGAAAGGATTTCGAATCGATCATAGCCCGATATCGATAGTCATTTCACCGACTCTACGGGCAAGGAAGACAAACCAAGACGAAGCAAAGCATCAGAAGAAGAAATTTTGTAGCAGACAATACCTTCAACTATGGCAAGTGTAGGAGTAGTTACCCAGCAGCCTGAAGCGATACCGGAGGAAACATGCTCTGCCAGGTCCGGCAAGCAAGGCGAGGGTTTGAGGCAATACTATGTTCAACACATCCATGAGCATCAACTCCAGGTCCGCCAGAAAACCCACAACCTGAATCGTCTCGAAGCACAGCGTAACGAACTCAATTCCAGAGGTCCCTTTTCTTTTAATTGCTTTCCATTTTTCATTTTTTTTCGTAACCCTAGCCCTAATTTTGCGTGAGTAGTTTCTCAGTTGCTTTTTAAAATTTTGGATTGGTATAGATTTCATTTGAGGGTTTCTTATGTGTAATGGGTTCGCTTTTTGGTTCATTTGTCCTCTTTGTTTTGCTCTTGATGGATTTCTTGGTTCGATTCGTCCTGTGTTTAAATCAAAGATTGAAATTTTCAATTCTCAAAATTTCATTCTGTTGGCCATTTTGTAAAATTTTAGTTTGTATTTAATTTGTAGACGGATAATTAAGTGCAGATTACGTTGGAAATTTTGATAACAATTTGACATTTTACGAGTATCTGATTTGACAGTGAGGATGCTCAAGGAAGAACTTCAACTGCTTCAAGAACCTGGATCATATGTTGGTGAAGTGGTCAAAGTAATGGGAAAGAGTAAGGTTCTAGTCAAGGTAAGCACTTATTGTTCAACGCATTCTCTGCTGATATTTGAATTTTTATAACCTATGAATAGTTGGAAACGCAGTTTTATAATTTTCTTGCGTTCAATACCTGATTGTTGCTGCAAATTTCCGATCATCACTTCATTGTTTGATTCAGTTGATCATCTATTCTTAGACTAGGCTAAGCTTGTTTTAAGCCTGTTGACACGAATTTGATTATGATCACTCATGCAGATGCCTTATCTAAAACTTCTTGCTGAGGTTTGTTCTTACTTATATTATTTATGGACCTGTATTTATTGTCCATTTTCAGGTGCATCCAGAAGGGAAATATGTTGTTGATATTGATAAGAACATTGATATTACTAAGATTACGCCATCAACAAGAGTTGCTCTTCGCAATGACAGCTATGTTCTTCATTTGGTATTGCCAAGCAAAGTAGATCCTTTGGTCAATCTTATGAAAGTTGAAAAAGTTCCTGACTCAACCTATGATATGATTGGTGGTCTTGACCAGCAAATCAAAGAAATTAAGGAGGTTCTCTTTCTAGACATTCTTATCTTACAGATTTATGTTTGCTTCATTTTTTATTTGGTTTCTGGATCTGATGCTAGGTTGTTGTTGTGATTGATTATGCATTCATTTACAGGTCATTGAACTTCCAATTAAACATCCTGAATTGTTTGAGAGTCTTGGAATAGCTCAGCCAAAGGTATGGTTATGCTGCCACGTTATTACATTTGGTGATATACTTTCTTCATAATAATACCTGCTTTTGTTGTGCTCTAACATCTAAAGGGCCTCTTTGTTCTCTTACTATACAGGGTGTCTTGTTATATGGACCACCTGGTACAGGTAAGACACTTTTGGCTAGGGCCGTGGCTCATCACACTGACTGTACTTTTATCAGGGTTTCTGGCTCAGAATTAGTCCAGAAATACATTGGAGAAGGATCTAGAATGGTCAGAGAACTTTTTGTCATGGCCAGGTTTGTAATATCTATTTTTCTTGTGTTGGCTTGCTATCACTTTTATCCTTTTCTTTTTTATTTGTTTGTGTTTTCTATCTATGGCATATGCTGCGTTGTTTAATGAGCTTTTGATTTATTGTTTGAAAAAGAATTGTGCTTGTATTATATCTTCATCAAATAACTACTGATGGATGCAAACCCGTGTCTGGTGTCCCTGGCACCCAGAAAATGTATTATAATTGGACTTCTGTTATTAGATCTTAGACATGTTTATCTTTTCTTTCCTTGGAATCTTTTAGCGGGCTACTTGTTAAACCTGAAATAAGGGATGACTATAATGTGTACCTATGTTACATGGACTCTTTTGTGAAGTGTTGGGTACGATATGGATCCGGGTGTCTGACATGTCTTTTCGTAAATTTTAAGACATGGAAACACTTTTACTTACACATAGTGTCAAAAATTTTAAGATAAGTACTTGCAAATCACAATATAGGACTAAAATGCTAGCTTTTTAAATATTTTTATACTTTTCTAAATGAATTATTAGTTTGCAAACTTTACATTATAAAATATTTTTTCATTCACTTATTATTTTATATGCATTATTATTATCTTGTTTTATTTTTTTAATTTCCTTGTTTTTATTGTTATGTGCTCTTTCTCTAGTTATCTTTATAACTATTTAAATTAACCTTATGAAAAATGTTGTGTAGTAGTCTACATGGTTTTAAAAAACTGTCTAAAGCTAGCCTCAAGGCTCCTATTAAGGCTATTTTTCCATGAAAAATGCATCAATACTAGTATTTTCAATGTTTTCTAAGACTTATGTCTCACCTTGCTCCTCAATTGGTTGAGGCTTACACCTTAAGCTTTAAGTTTTAAGGCTTAAAAAGTCTTGCGCTCAAAAATCTTTATTGAAATTGAGTTAAAGTGATAAACTTGGAACCCAAAATTGGGTCCATATTTGGTTTTAAAGGGAAGCTCTTATTAAATTTAGCCCCCCCAAGCTAATAAATATGAGAAATATTGAAATATAACATAAATCACAATCAAGGTTTTCAAATCTATCAGTCCTGTCTTACCATTTTTCTCTCTTTTGAATTGTTCTTTCTCCCGATTTCCCAACTTTATTTCAAAAAATTAATCAAGCAACCCTTCCAATAATTAAGAAACATATTTTTCTTCCTAAGTCTCTTTTTTCCTCCCATATTTTGCACATTATGATAATTTTAATATTGTTTACCGTGTATCTCCTAATTATTGTGCTTGTTTTCTCCCTAGTAAGGTTCATAAATAACTAAAGTATTGTTTTTTCTTTTTTGCCTGTCTTTTCTTTCGTTTTTAGCTCATGTCATTCCAAATAATGAACTACTTAAATATTAAGCTACTATTGATTATTTATTGTTTGCTTGCAAAGTTTGATTTTTAGTTGTTGATTTTTAAGTTATGAATTCACTATTATGTTTTGAGATGATTGATGTCTTGGAACTTTTTTTATTTATGTTTTTTGAAAATTTGCCTTGAAAACGTCTTAAGGCTAGTTTTCACTTTTTAAAACCTTGGTAGTCTAAAAAGCCCAGTTTGGAAAAAAAAAAGGTCTAAGCCCAGGCCCAACTGGAAACAGTAGGTTAACTTAACCTTATGAAAAATGTAGTGTAGTAGTCTAAGCCAAGTTTGGAAAAAAAGTCTAAGCCCAAGCCCAACTGGATACAGTAGGTTGATGTTAAAAAAACTTAAAGGTCATGGTAAAAGTCAAAAATAAAATAAAAATTAAAACAGAAGAATGCAGTCACACAATTTTTAATTTCCCAGACTTCTTTTTCGTTCTTTGAGTCGTGTTCTTCCTTATTCCTTTTCTCCATTAACGCTGTGCTAAGAAATTTCAAAAAATCATTTTGTTCTTCCCTTCCTCCACAACTATGTAATTCAGCGGCGTGTTGCACATTTCACACTCATGTCGGTGTCGTGTTATGTTGACATTGGTGTGGCGGCCACAAGTGCCGAGTCCAGGTAACATAGATGTTTTCACTTTTGATGTATACAGCTTGTAATTTGCAGTTTCTCTTTTCAGGGAGCATGCTCCATCCATCATTTTTATGGATGAAATTGACAGTATTGGGTCTGCTCGAATGGAGTCTGGTAGTGGCAATGGTGACAGTGAAGTGCAACGTACTATGTTGGAGCTTCTCAACCAGTTGGATGGATTTGAGGCATCAAACAAGATCAAGGTATGTTTAGCTTCAGAATGCAGTACCGATATATGAATATGGTGGGACATCTTAATATTGTACTTCATACTGACAACAATATTCTCTTTGTCGTACGTTTGATAGGTTTTGATGGCCACAAACCGTATTGATATTCTGGATCAAGCCCTCCTTAGGCCAGGGCGTATTGACAGAAAAATTGAATTTCCGAATCCTAATGCGGAGGTAATGCTTCACTGTATTAGTAGTAAATAAATAAATTATGACTTTGTTAGATATTATTGATACTGTCTTTTGCCTGTTAGAACATTTTGTTATTAGTAGAATTGCCAAATTAGGTCTCTAAATTTTTGTTCCTTATTTAAATGAATTGATTTAGTTTTGGAGACCACATGACATAAGAAAGAACTTAAAGAAGTGCTTCTTTTTCCTTTTAGTTCATTTCCATATTCAAAATTTAGAAACTGATCACTTTATTAATGGTAGGTGATTACAGTTTGATAAATTTGTTAGTCTGTTGTTTCTCGAATAAAATGCTCATTTATTCTTTTTGATAAATTGCAGTCTCGTTTTGATATCTTGAAAATACATTCAAGAAGAATGAATTTAATGCGGGGGATTGATTTGAAGAAGATTGCTGAGAAGATGAATGGAGCTTCTGGTGCTGAGCTCAAGGTATTTATAACCCTTATATATGTTTATTTCTAGTGGTGTATATCTTTTGCTTCCGAGTTGGAGAACAGAGAAACTTCTTTTGATTAATTATATTGCGTAGTTGGTTTCATAGGTGAACAAAAACACACATCTCTTAGACTGTCTGCATCTTGTCTTAAAGATTTACGATTTTATATTTTCTGTACATGGTATGCAAGCACAAACATGTAATGGTTAGATGTTCAAGATTTTTTTGAACTTTTAGAATTGACATCTTTGTGGCACTATTTTGAACTTTTGTAACACATGCTACTTTGCTCGATTCTTAATAATTTCGTTCTGGTTTTATGAGGTTAAAGTGATATTCAGTGTTTGAATGGAATGTGAGGAGTCAAAGTTTAAATCATACTTAGCTTAGAAAAAGCATTTGTGGAAAGCAATGGGTTATAGTGAACTTTTATCTTTTTCTAGTCACTGTAAGTCAAGGTCTTGGGTGTTCTAGGCCAAAGAAAGAAAGTCAAGTATGCTTACATTCTTTTTCGTGTGTAGGCTGTGTGCACTGAAGCTGGAATGTTTGCTTTGAGAGAGAGAAGGGTTCATGTAACTCAGGAAGATTTTGAGATGGCAGTTGCCAAGGTAATGAAGAAGGAGAGCGAGAAGAACATGTCATTACGCAAGCTGTGGAAGTAGGCAAGTTGCACTCAGGAAACTGGACTTTTTCAGTCTTTTTATATGCATTATATGTACCAAATTAATTTTCTTTAGATGAACTGTGCTTGATTAATGTGTGAAGTACCTTAAGGTTCTAAAAAGAATGTGTTTACGAGGAGGGAAATTTCAGTGATTGCTTGTTGGCAACGACATTTGTGGACATAGCATAATTTGCATTGCTTCTCCCTTATGCACGGTGACAGAAGTGAGAATTTTTGGCAGGGACAATATGAGTTTGAGAAAATTGAGTTTTAGAAAGGAAGGTGGAGACTTGTTGGTGAGTTTGGTGGAGTGAGGAGTAGGTTTAGAGGAGGTGGTTTGGGAAAGTGCTGGTGGGAATTTGTTTTTGCATGAGGATTGTGTGCTGAAGAGAGACTATAAATTCTTGTAATGGTGATGATAGCGGTAATGTCTCTTCTATGGGTTTCATGGAATCTTAAAAAAACAAAATTCTTTTGAGAAATCAGATGCAAATGTGATGGTAATAAATTTTATATAAGTGCCTAGAAGTATAATTTTTTTTGAAAAAAATAAAATATATGTGAAGTCTTTAAAAAGTTCATTAAAATCTCTAAATTTTTTAGAATTAAAATTTAAAATTTGTCGAAGTCTCTTTAAATTTTAATAGAATATGCACCCGTATTCTTAAAGCAGTGGTTCTTTTTTTGTACTTAAGTACAAAAACTGAAGAAAATTAGCATTTGTGCTATAAAGCGAAATATGGGCAAATTTTCTCTCGATTTTTCAACAAATAATTAATAATACAAGTATTTATGGAAATTTTTTTTTTCTTCATAAAAATTGATTTCTCATCGTCTGTGTGGGAGATCGGGCGTGCTAAATCTCAATATATAAACTTTAGACAATTTTTTTAATTATTTATATTATGTATATAAACTCGATATTCTTTAAACCTATTAAAAATTAAATATATCAGTCCATTCAATGTGTTTTGAAAATTATATAAAGTGACGTTTTTCAATTGTATAATAATAAAAATAGTATGGAATAATTGAATGGGTTGAATGAGATGGTATTCAATATTATATAAATTTAAATAATTGTAGTTTAATTTGAGAATTTTTGTGATTCGAGTGTTAAGATTTTAATTCTCAAAACTTAAGTTCAAATTTCATTTGAATGTGCGAGTGTATTTTTTTTTATTGATAAAAAAAGAAAATTTTAGAGTCCTTTTAAAAAAAAAATTGTAGTTTAACTTGAATAACATTCGGTTAAATGAAATTTAATATAAAATGATGTGTTAAATTTTTATTTAACCGTAAAAATATATAAGTTGGACTTAAATTGTAATATTTTGTAGTTACAACTTTTTAGAAATTTTATTTTTGTAGTTTTTTATATTATTTTATTTCATTGATATAATTCATTTTAAGATACACATTTACTAACAATTCTAAATTAAAAAAAAAATTGAAACCACATTTAAAAAATATATATATATAACACTATAAAGACTCAATCATTATTTAAAAATAAAAATAAAAATATTAAGTTAAAAAATATTAAGTCAAAAATATTAAAATAAATTATAAGAAATAAAAATAAAATATTTTGTTCTAAATAAACAATAAATATTCAATAATATATCATCTTATCTCCTTTTCGACTTTGCTCTTCTTTTAATTTTTTTATTCTTATTTATTTTATTAATTGTTCTTATTTTTTAGTCTATATAAATAATAATATAAAAAATCACTCATCCACCTTATTTTATTATTATTTTCTTAACATGAGTTCGTACTATTAAGTGGACTATTTGTTTTTATTTTTTATGATTGATGAATACAAAATTTTGTTAGTACTATTTTATAATAAATAAATTTTATTCTTTGAAGCATGTGTAAATCATTTCTTTAGCATAATGTGTAAATCACTTTTCTAGCATTTTATTATATTTTTACTAATTATAATTTTATTATAACATATTTTGCAATAAAATTCATTATGTTTATGAATTATTTGGTACAATTTTTCAATTTTATTGCTAAAAATATTTCTTGCACGATTATGCCTTTTTGCAAAATGATACATGTCAGCTTACCTAATAATCACCTCCATTGTTTTTCATGCAACATAGGAAGACAACATAAAAAATATGGAAAATTATATAAAATAATATTTTTTAAATTTATAATAAAAATAGCTAAGCAAATATTGAAATGAATTCAACATCAAACTATCTAAAATGCTTGAATTTTTATAAGTAAAGATCTATCAATTGGAAATTTTCTAATAACAAAAAAATATATTAAAGAGACATAAAGAAATATTATTTTTATGGTTACAATTTAAGAAGTTTTGTTTTTCTAAATTTCATGACTTAGTAATCATATTTACCACAAAAACCCATTATCTGGTTATGAAATTCTTCGTTATGACCATCACTAACAAAAATCAGATGGTCACCATCTCTGATCACCTCTAGCTCATCAATCTCAGCCCCATCTTTAGTCAGCACTTCACTCGGAATGATCCCAAATTTCTTAGAACCAATTTCAACTAGTTCCTGAAAACTCCGTGGAAGTAACACAAGCTTTCCTTTAACATCACCCTTTTCAGGACAACTAACTATGACTCTTAAGGACTCTCTTTTTCGCTCTTGGGAGTCGTTGTTAAATCAACAGGGAATAACGAGTCTTTCTCACCGGTATGAGCAGCGGACATTATACCAAACAGTGAATTGTGAAAGTTATTCATCCTACGCCTCGGACGGGTCTGGTTGTTCAAGTATCCGTTATCGGAACCCGGAAATGAACCATCTTGGGTCGGAGGACGAATTGTGGGCTCACTTATAAATCTCCCGAGATATCGAACATTGTTAACTTCCCTCTCAGGAATTGCAACAATGGACTTAGTTTTGTGCCCATGACTAGACTGAAATAGCTCTTTGATCTCTTGATGACCTTGTTGATCAGCTAATGCTCTTGGAGTCCAACCATTAATATCTGGTTTGTCAATATCAGAACCTTGATCCAAAAGATATTTGATAATGTCAATGTTGTCTTCAGAAACAGCAAGATGAAGAGCTGTAGTTCCATTGCTTTTGGGAAGTGTCACATCTCCTCCAAAACGAACAATGTCTCTAAGTAACTTCAACTTGTTTTGCTCAGCTGCAATACAAGCATAATGAACCACATCACCAAACTTCAAATTTGCTCCATTTTCTGTTAGTAGTTTGCTAATTGTGTCATGGCCACCTTGTATTGCTTCCCACAACGGTACATTCCCATCTGAATCTGAATGTTTAATTAACCTCCTTAGTTCAATAAGTCAAACAAAATGTACAATGTTTATCTTTTCTCCATATCATTTCTTTTTATTTTGGAAACTATATATATATAGCTTTGATTTCTGTGTCTCTACATATCCATGAGAAGAAAAGAAATAGACAAATTGCATGTCTATAACCTATTACAGACACTAAAATACAATTAGTTAATTAGCTTTGACTTCTATGCTCTTTTTTCATTATATTTTTTTAGACTACATAACATATAGCCAACTAAATTAAGTTTCTCTGACTGATATGGTAGGAGACATCACATGCATAATATTGCACATCTTGTACAGAAAAGAAAGGGATCAAACAACTATTTAGATCAGATTATGAAGTCATCAACTACAATTTAACAATGATGAAATTTCAACTTCAAATTTTATATAATAGCAGCATATTTTATTATAGCAATAAAAATATCATATTCTATTTATTTGCTTCTTTATTAAAACTGCATACAGGTATATTATAGCTAACTTTGACAGAGTGGGTGTTACAACTTTTTATATACTATTTTATATCTGAATTTTTTTATATGATATATAAGATGGATAAGTAATGTTATTGGAAAGAATCAATGGAAACATAAACAAAAGCTAAAGGCATTGTTTTGATGTTTGATACTTAGTCCTACTCACTCATAGATTTAGAAAAAATTACCTTTACTATTGGGATCTGCCCCATAGTCCAGAAGAAGCATCACACAATTTTCACTTCCTTTAGATGCTGCTATGTGCTGTATTCATAAGAAAAAACAAGAAAATATATATTATCAATTTGATTTGAAGAGTTGAACAAAATAAAAGAATACAAGGTTATGATTTGAGACAAACCAAAGCTGTCCTTCCATTCTTGTCCGATTCGTTTGGATCAAGACCCCTTTTTAACAGCTTATTTAACAACAAGTCATCTCCTCTAAGTGCTGCAAAGCATAAACTAAGAGGCATGTCCATTCTTCCCCTAGCAAGCATGTTCTCTGTCTCCATCAAAACCCCCTCCATTATCGGGTCCTTCAGGTCTTTCAAATGCTGTCCACTCAAATGGTTAGAAATGGAAAATATGTATAATGACTTGAGAGAATGCCAGACTGCTAAAAAAATCAAACCTGGAGAAGATTATTCATAATTATGGTCCCATCTCCAACATTGGCTTGAACTATATTCATGAATGCAGTACGGTTCAACCGTAGTAGCTGAGTTAACCGTTTGGTTCGAACTGTAAAAAGTTGTGGCCTGTAACAAAGTACTCCAATGTCACCAATTAGATCACCGGTTTTTGCTTCTCCTACAACCTGCAATCCATTCATATAATGTAAGTCTAAACTCTAAAGTGTTTATGTATGAAAGAAACTAGGGCTTTTGCATATAATAAAGTAAAAGAGAAGTTAAACGAAGGTTTCAAAGGATGTGCTTACCTGTTCAGCTCCATTTTTGAGAACTATCAGATCCTGAGAAGAAATTCAAACACCAGTTTGTTCTATATTAGGTGAAGCAAACAAAAAACCATTTGAACTATACAAGATCAAACTATTACCGCGGCACCAGTGACAAGTATGTAGAAGTCTGTTGGTGCTTCATTCTGCAGAATAACATCTTCTTTGGGAGGAAAATATTCTGCTTTCATTTCTGACACCTTTTGAATTTACAAAAAAAAAAGTGAAACAATCGGTCAAAATATTTGCATTATATAAAGGAAAAATCAATAGAAATTTTAAAATTAAGTTGGCTAAGAAAATATTTACCAGCTGAAAAAGCAAGTCGTTAGAGACACCACGGAATAAGTAAACCTTGTCAACAAGAGAGTAGAAAAGATAGTGCGATATGCTTGAACGAATGGCTTTAGGAAGTGAATCAAGAGTCTCTTGTTGTTGGAGTCCCTCTGAGTCTGTTCTAAACTTAAGACACAAATGTGCAAGCATTTGATCTTGCAAACGATGAGGTAATTGGTTCCTTTGAGCAAAACTAGAGGCTGCTTGTATAGTATCCCTCTGTGATGTTCAAAGAAAACAATATGATAAGCAAATTAGTAAGCGATAAGAATCTGTTACTTACCACAAAGTATTTTGAAAGTTTATTACTTACAAATATTCTAGTCCTACTGGTTCCATGGACAACCAAATTGGTCATATTCCCTATCAAATATGCTGTCAGTCCAAGATTGAAAAGCATGTAAAAGATGTCAAAGATCATCTCCCTTGTATTAACTGGATGCAGATCACCATATCCTACTGTTGTAAGAGTAGTGATAGACCAATACATTGAAGTCACATATGGAATCCACACGCTTTCTTCAAGAAAATTTTCCATGTTTGCGCCAATCCATGTGTTCTTTGGATCTCGATGACGGGCTGCGAGAAGATAATAGAAGCATCCAGCACAGTGAACTGCGAAAAGTGTGACCTACGAATTCCATCCAAATCCTTATAAGATGCTACATTATGTCAAAATATAATGCTTCACTTCTTATCTTAAACCCTGTATGTTTATGATAGCCCCCAAAAAAAGAAGCCTTCTTAACCAAAGAAATTTTTAAGAAAGCAAGAAAAGCACATTCTTAATTCTAAAAGCGTTTTTTTTTTTTTATCACTTTTAACATAAGCAAAAACAAACAGACCCGTGAACAACTTTCAAGATATCTATGCTAAGATGCTTACACAAATAAGCCTTGCACAACGGACCCAGAAAAAGTTATAGTTTCTATCTTTCTCCAATCTGTTCAAGAAAGAACAGTGGATAAAAGTTAGTATACACGCAAAAAAAAAGAAAATAAAGTCTTGGTGCTCTACTTGCTTATATCTAGTAATACTGTCAGTTAAAAAATGAATGAATACCTGGAAAAGAGAGCACTAACTCGTCGGAGACGCCAAAGGCGAAGCATATTGAATAAGCCATAAGACTGAAAAGGTCCACGAAAGATTTTCCTAGCAAGTTCAGATGGAATTGTGGATATGACGTCTAAAGCCAACCAAGTTTTAGCATATTTCCAGGCAATATTTTTGGGTTCGTCCACAAGCAAGTATGTGCTTTTATCCAGATAAGCTACAAAGAAAGTGAGCATGATATCCATAGCAAAGAATCCATTGACAATATTGTCAGCTATTGAGAGTGGTCCTTTTGGTTTTCTAAGGAAACCAAACTCAAATGGTGATACCCAAGCTGTGTAGATGACCAAAACAACAAGAAAAGTTTCCCATACCCTGCAAAAGCCAATTTAGTCTGAGTTTGTTTTAGCAACAAACAAGAACAGTTTTATATATTTATTTTCACTATTACAAAAGCTTTTGAAATTAATTTAATTTTAGTAATTTTTTTTTAATTTAAAAAAGTCTTGTAGGAGTTTAGGGGATATGTTATTGCCACACATCTATAAGAGGTGTATTCCGCATCTTTATGTTCTTATGGAAGTATGCTAAGTAGATTCTCATAGCTTCGTCAACCATATTACAAAATTTATTGCTTGTTATGAAGGCGTACTAGCACGAAATATGACTACAAAACTTTGTTATTGGATTATGTATAATAGTCCAACAATTAGTATAAGAGGTTCTTCCTATTGCATCGAATCAAATTTATTTTAATCAAATGCAGAGGCAATTAATTTTTTTTTTACGTGTCAGAAAATGATTAAGGTTATGTTTGGTTGAAGGGAATAAGACATGTAATGTAATGAGTTTTACTCATTACATTGTTTGCTTTTCAAAAAATGGGTATTGTAATGTAATGATATTACGTTACATTCGGTAAAAGTGATTACAAAACTGAATGTCATGAAAACTGATTACATATTGTTTTGGAATGAACAGTAAATTTTTTTTTTTCTGAATGTTCGCGCGAATCAGAGCAGCCAGAGCGGCCGTCCGTCCGTCCGTCCTTCGCGTCGCGTACCGTCCCTGACGCCGCCAGCTCGTCCTCCATCCAACGGCCAGCCATCGCGAACCAACGGCCAGCCCAGCCCTCGCGAACCAGCGCCCAGCCATCGCGAATCGCGTCGCCTCCTCCAGCAGCTCGCGTCGTCCGGCCAGCCCTCGCGTCGCCCAGCCCAGCCCTCGCGACGCCAGCCCGAACCAGCGCCCAGCCCCCTCGCCAGCCCTCGCGACGCCAACCTCCTCGCGATTGTTTTTTTTTTTTTTTTAATTATATTTTTTATACCGAATTGTATTTTTTTTTTTAATTGTATTATTTTTTATTAGTTATTGATAAAAAATTGTATTTTTTCTGAATGTAATTTTTTTAAATGTAATTTTTTTATTAAATTGTATTTTTTTAAATGTAATTTTTTTTAAATATAATTGTTTTTAAATTGTATTTTTTATTAATTATTGTTATAAAATTGTATTTTTCTGAATGTAATTTTTTTTTAAATTGTATTTTTTATTAATTGTATTTTTTGTATTAATTGTTGTTATGAAATTGTATTATTTCTGAAATTTTATTTTTTAATATTGTATTTTTAAAATAATTATATAATTTTTTTTTCTATTCCATTACATTACAGTTGTCAAACCAAACACTGTAATACTGATTCCTTTTTTGATTACAGTGACTAAACCAAACACTGTAATCGTAATACTGATTCCTTTACATTACATTCCATTACGATTACGATTACGATTACGATTACGTTCCAGCGAACCAAACGCAACCTAAGGGATTTGGATTGCGAGTTGTATTCAGCCTTCATTGTTGAGGTTTAATTAATTTAGTAAGGCAGCAAGCATGTTATTTTGACTTCGTCCCTTTCATGCGTTAGAAATTCATATTAGAGTTTAAACAATTCACACAGTGGGACAATTAATTTTTGTGGTTTTTGGTTTTCGGTAAGTAATTGTTTACAGCAGTTACAGAACCTAACAGAATTAGGGTTTTTATTATTATTATTATTTTTATTCTTGTATAAATTTTCTTTTAAGTTCAAAATAAATTAATATTTTTTTAATAGGCCTAAAGGTATTTTTATGGGCTTGAAGAGATTTTGTATCCAAATTTAAATTAATGGGTCAATATTTAAATAAGAGTTTTATGATCTAACAAATTTTTTTTGACCAAACTAATTTTAAAGTTAACTAGTGTTGACTTTGACCTAAAAAAATATTTAATTAAGAAACATTAAATAATTGGATCTATTTGTTTGAAATTCGATATCAAATATTTTTTATGTAGTTATTTTATCTTGTTAGTCTAGTATTTTTAATTAAATTAATTTAAATAACATGTTACTAAAGTAGCCTTTGTTGTGAAGATTAATTTAACCAAAATACATAGAAGTTTGTGTGGACTTATTTATGCAAATTGTGCTAGGCTCAAAGGAATATACAATTTGGTCAAATAACAACGTGCTCGAGATGGTAAATGTGTGACGATTATAAAGACTTTTATTTTTTCATGTGAACAACAGTCAGTCCAAATAAATGTTGTTTGATAGAACTAATTGTCAGTATTTGATCATTACACCGAGAGTATCACTTACAGTTAATTTCTCTGTCCAAAGACTATGAATTAATGTTGTGTTAGGTATCTTGAAATGGTCCTCAAATTTAGATTATTTGTTTATGTCTTGTTTTATTTCTATAACATGTTTCTTAAATGTGACTATGCTTGTTTATTTTGTTCTCTATACATTTTCTATTGTTACTGCTACGAATGTTTCTGTCCAAGTAAGCAACATCCCAATGCTGAGTGGGACAAACTTTAAAGTTTGGAAAGAAATCGAGGAAATTATTCTCGGTTGTATGTATTTGGATCTTTCACTTCAGTCAGATTGACCTGTTGCTACTCCAAAATATCCCAATGAGGTTAAAATTCAAGAGTAGGATCAGTCTAATTGAATGTGCATGATGATCATGAAACGCTTCATTCTAGAAGTGTTTCAGGGCTCTATTATTGAGAACGAGAGTGCCAAGAAGTTCTTGAAAGAAATTGAGCAATATTTTACCAAGAATAAAAAGTCGGAGGCGAGTAACCATTTCGCTAAACTCGTCGCAGTGAAATATAAGGGAGTACATCATGGAGATGTCTCATCTCGCTTCAAAACTCAAGTCGCTTAAGTTGGAGTTGTCTGAGGATTTGTTTGTGCACTTGGTTTTGATTTCTCTCCTGCACATTTTGGGCAATTTAAAGTGAGCTATAATGCTCAAAATGACAAATGGTTCCTCAATGAGCTTATATCTCACTATGTACAAGAAGAAGAGAGGCAATAGTGGAACAAGACTGAGAGTGCTCACTTATTCTCAACCTCTCATAACAAGAAAAAGAAGAAAGCAATGGTTGCTGCAGAAGAATCTTCTTAGTAGCAGTAACAAAAGAAACAGGATGAGTAGTTTACTTGTTATCTCTGTAAGAAGGTTGAACACATGAAGAAAGTATCTTAAGTACGCCGCCTAACGTGTAAAGAAGGGTATGCTTCTAACCTTAGTTTGTTTTAAAGTTAATTTACCTTCTATACCTAAGGATACTTGGTTGATAGATTCTGGTGCTACTTCTCACATAAGTATATCTATGCAGAGTTGTCTATGGAGCCAACCGTCAAGTGATGCTGAAAGCTTTATCTTTGTGGGCAACAACAATAAAGTTGCAGTGGAGGCTATAAGAACTTTTAGATTATAATTGAAAATTTGATTTTATTTGAAACTTTTATTGCACTATTTTTTAGACAGAATTTAATTTTCATTTCTAGTTTGGAAAAATTAGAATTTTCTTGTTCTTTTGAAAATAATAAAATTAGTCTCTATTAAAATTCAAATTTTATTGGTTTTGGTTCTTTAATTGATAATTTATATATGTTTGATGTTGCTAATTTTTATAACAAAATACTGCAAATAAGTTCACATTGTACAAAACAAAAATTAAGTGAGAATTCTGCCATCTTATGGCATAAACGTTTAGGTCATATCTCTAAATAGAGAATTCAGAAGCTTATGTCAGATGACATTCTTAAACCCTTAGATTTGACAGACTTTCAAGTTTGTTTTGAGTGCATCAAGGGAAAATGAACAAACGTTACAAAATTAGGTGCCCGGAGAGTTACAGACGTCTTAAAACTTATACATACTGATATATGTGGTCCATTCCTTACTGCTTCATAGAATGATCAACAATACTTCATTATGTTCATAGACGATTACTCTAGGTTCGGTTACTTATATTTGATACGTGAAAAGTCGTAATTCCTTGATGTTTTCAAGTCTTTCAAAATTAAAGTTGAACTTCAACTTCAACTTTAAAAGAACATTAAGGTTGTCAGATCAGACCGCGATGGTGAGTACTATGAGAAGTATGACGCATCAGGAGAACAACGTCCAAGACCGTTTGCAATTTTTCTCAATGAGAGTGGAATATTTATGCAATACACCATGCTAGGCAAACCCAACATGAACGGTGTTGCAGAGTGACAAAACTGAACTCTTAAAGATATGATAAAAAGTATGATTAGTCATTCTTCTTTGCAAGAGTTACTTTGGGAAGAAACTTTAAAGACCGCAGTGTATATTCTTAACAGGTTGTCGAGTAAAGCAATTGCCAAAACCCCTTATGAGCTTTGAACAGACAATTGCACATTTGGGGTTGTCCAGTTGAGGCATGACCTTATAGGCCACATGAAAGAAAAATGGACTCAAGGGCAGTTAGCTACTATTTCGTTGGTTACTCTGAACGCTCTCGAGACTACAAGTTTTACGATTTCACATCAAGATCCTTCTTTGAAACCAAAAATGCGAGATTTCTTGAAGACGTTGAGTTTTGGGGGGTAAAAAACATAAAGAATGTTGTCTTTGAAGAAGAATATATTATTGATGGTGATCAAGTCTCTATACCTATTGTTATTCAAGATGCAGATTGGACACTAGATAACAATGTTCATGGTCCTATTCCTAACATTGTTCCAGACTAAGACAACATTGAAATTCTTCCTCAAGCACCATCCATAAAACAAACTTAACAATCTCAAGAAGTTCCATTAAGGAGATCCATTAGGGAGAGGAGAAGAAATATTTTAGATGATTATATTGTCTTTCTCCAAGAACATAAGGATGATATTGGTTTAATAGAAGATGATCCAATCAACTTCTGTCAAATCATATGCAGTTCTAACTCTTAAAAGTGGATTGATGTCGTACATGATGAGATGGAGTCTATGAAAGATAATGATGTTTGGGATCTCGTTAAGTTTCATGAAGGTACGAAGCCCATTGGTTGTAAATGAATATTTAAAATCGAGAGGAATTCAAAGGATAATGTCGAGAGATATAAGGCACGTCTAGTCGCCAAAGGCTTTACTCAAAAGGAAGGCATAAATTACAAAGAGACTCTCTCCGATATCTTCGAAAGACTCTTTTAAAACTATAATGGCACAGTTGCTCATTTTTATCTAGAACTGCATTATATAGATGTCAAAATTACGTTTCTCAATGGAGACATTGGCGAGACAATTTATATAGTATAGCCAGAAAACTTTGTTTTGGGAGATCCAAAGTCTACAGTCTATAAGTCAAAGAAATCTATCTATGGTCTCAAATATGCTTTATGTCAATGGTATCATAAGTTTCATCAAGTCATCAACTCATATGATTTTGAGGTAAATGTTGTAAATGACTGTGTATATCATAAGTTCAGTGAGAGTTAATATATTTTCCTAATATTATATGTTGATGGCATTCTGCTCGATTGCAACGATATAGGCTTACTGCACGAAACCAAGAAATTTCTAACAATAAAATTCGAGATGAAAGATCTTGGTAATGCATATTTTGTATTAGGTATTCAAATACTGAGAGATCATTCTCGTGATATTCTTAAATTTTCACAAAATAGTTATATTGATAAGGTTTTGAGTAGATTCGGCATGAAAGATAATAAATCAGGAGACACACCTTGTGGCTAAATGAGACAATTTTAGTCTTAAATAGTGCCCCAATAATGATTTTGAGAGGAAAGAGATGCATAAGATTCATTATACTTCAGTGATTGGGAGTCTAAGATACTCTCAAGTTTGTACTCGTCCTTACATAGCATTTATAGTGGGAGTTTTGGGCATATACTTTAGTGATCCAGGTATGCAGCACTGGAAGGCAGTCAAACGCATGTTGCACTGCTTGAAGAGAACAAAAGACTACATGCTCACTTACCAAAGATTAGACAGTTTAAAGGTCATCAGATTATCGACATCAAGTTTTTAATTTTTAAGAAAAGAGTTCAAGATAGAGAGATTTTTATAGAACACATAGGAACAAATTATATGCTAGCGGAACCATTAACCAAAGGTTTAATAAATAAGGTCTTTCATGAGCACACTACTCATATATATGTTATTCATAATAATACCTTGGTTTAATGAGAGTCAATTTTGTTATATATATTTTTCTTTAGACATTCAATCATTTAATTTTATGCATAATAAAGCTAATGATTTATGATTCCATTTTTGAACTTATGTTTTCTATATGCAATTGTTTGCATTGCATTAAGGACTTTAGATTGATCTTATTAAAGACTAAAGAAGGATTAGTTGAAAATAGGCATGTTTAAGATGACATTACATGTAATTTTCATGCTACTCATTCATATTTGATCTATGTCATTGAGTGTATTAGTATTATGATCATCGTGATTTATTCACGACTATATTGTGATAAACGGAGCAGTGGTTCCATTACTAATATATGAGGTGAACCAAATTGTTTAAGGAGCAATCTAAGGATAAATAACACATAGATGAGTTCCTAAGAAATTTTGTGATATAATTGTTTCCAAAATAGTATATAACCTAAGTGAGAAATTGTTAGAAAATCATGTTTCATACCAAATTGGGCACCATATATTTCATATTAAATTATATTAACTATTTAATTTAATGAGTTAAAATTAAATGATTTAATTTATTAGATACTGCTCAATTTTAATATGAGTTAATTAAGTATATATCAGTTTTGTTTTAATTATGAGATTATGAGAACTTTAATTAAAACAATATATAAAGAATTTTTTAGTTATAGTCTTCAATATACCAAATTATAATATATTTTTTTTCTTCTCATTTGAAATAGAGATGATGGTCCCATTGAAGAACTAAGACAATTTGGTTGATAAAGATCACAAACTACTCTGTTACAAAATTAATTGGTTGTTATGAATTCAGGTAAGCTTCCGCATATTTATTTTAATTCTTAATGATTTGACATAAATATTCGTAAATTTATTATCGGTGATTTTCAACCAAAAAAAAAGAGGTTAAATTATAATAATATTTCAAAAATCGAACCCACGTTTCGCTTCCTTACGAATTCCGCACAATGATCCGCATAATGATCCGAATGAATAATTCTACCATCTGAGTTGAGGCAATTTCACTTCAGTAGTTTGACGGTCAAAAAGCACCATCGGAGGCCTTTCAAACGGGAGGGGGAAAAAAAAAAAACTGCAACAACCCAATAGAATACGTCCAAAATTAAAGTTTGAACTCGTTTTTCCAAGTTTTGGATATTTTTACATTCACGTTTCAGACACGAAGAAGAATGACACAAAGCAAATTCATCAAACATAAAACGTCAGTAATCAGCACTGAATATTAAAAAAAGATAAGATGAAATAAATAAATCGCAAAAGCGAATAAGAAGGCATGGGAACATTCATTGTCGTCCTTCTCCTAATAACGAAAAGAGAATTACAAAGAATAAACAAGAAAAAGGAAAAAAAAGAAGAAAAAGCCATAATTGAAAAACAGAATAACTAGTCTTGTCTTTAGAAGAAGAAGAAGAAGAAGAAGAAGAAATAAAATACCAAATGAAAAAGCTAGTTGTGTATTCAAAATACAAAATACTCCAACAACGAAAGAAAGAAAAAGAATAATACAAAGAATGAAATAATATAATAATAAAAAAGAAAACAGAGCGCTACAAAGTTAAAAGGCTTCTTTTAATTAGTTACAATCAAAGCAACTAACGCAGATTACAAGATTCAACGCCATTCATTTTCAAAACACAAACCCAGAAGGAAACAAAACATTTAAGCTAAGAATAAATCGAACCCATATAGTCAAATGCGAGTAATACAAAACCAAACCAACACAAATATTAAAAATAAAAATTGAATTATATGAAACTTTTCAAACCTGTATCGACGGTCATAAGGGGAAATAATGAACCATCTGAGTCTCAGTCGGCGATTACTAGACCTAGCTCCAAGAGAAGGTAAAATCCCAGTTGAGAGACTATAATGGCTACCTTCTCTAGACAACTGTTCAATCTCTTCTTCCCCACAAGCTCTAAACAACCCTCCAGTTCTCACAGAATCCATACTTACACACTGCATAGTTCTCTGTTCTGTGTATTAATATCTTATCTGTTAGTTTCTATTGATGGTTTTCTCAATATATTGGTGCCTTTGGCTCTGTGTTTCTAAGCTTTAATTATGCCATGAGAGCGCTCTTCTTCGTATCAATAACTCCTATATATATATATATATCGTGAAATAATTTAATTATTTCAATAAAACTTTTACAATCATTTAATTAGGGGTGTAAATTCGTGCGAGTTGGGCAAGTTCGAGCTGGCCCAAACTAGTCCGGCCTAAATTGATTCAACCCTAGCTCAATTTAATTTTAATTCGAACTGGCAAATGTGAGCTCGAATCCAAACCAAACACAAACGAGCTGGCTCAAACTGGCCCAAATTAGCCCGATTTGTTAATTATATATATATTTTAGTTAGTATGACTTTTTTTATTAAAAAAATATGTTTGATAATTAAAGCTCAAATAAAATTACATAAAACAATAAAAATATATATATAAATATAATAAAAAAATAATTATTAAAGCAAAAAGTCAATTACTAAATTAATTTGGCAATGAGTAAATGCATTAAACCATACTCATGTAAAAGTTAGAAGTCGTCATGCCCTCATAAAAACTCACATTTAGAATAAAGAGTTATTAAATCCAAATAAAAATTATTCTAGTTATTAAACAAAATAAATAGAGATGAGTAGATTAAATGAATATACTTATTAAAAATTGAACAGTTAAAGTAAATTTAAATGTTACACGATAACTTTTTTTATATACACAAGAACAAAATTTTGACTATTACATAATATCTAAGTCTCAAGACAAGGAACAAGTAGAAAAGAGAATAACATAACACAATTATCAATTTAAAAATAGAAACTTCATAATACTAATTTAAATTAAATATAAATATTTTTTTTTTTGTTTAAAGAGTTAAGTAGATTTAAATGCTAAATGCATTAACATCAAAGAATGTAGTATAATATTGTGACAAAATGAATAAATTATAACTATTTATTCATTATCAGCTTATTTTTTTTTTAAAAAATGAAAAAAAAACTAATATATCATAAAAAAGAAATATTAAAAAAAAATGAAAGATTATTTTAATTTTAATATAGTATTTTTTATTTTTTTATTTAAAATTTAATTTAATTTTATTTTATTTTAATTCGAGCTAATGGGCTAGCCCTAACCCAACTCAAATTTGTTCGTGTTATTCGAGCTGGGCCGAAACAAGCCAAAATTTAATTTGATTCGGGTTCGATTCGATCAATCGAGCTATAGCACAAATTATCACCCCTACATTTAACTCATTTTATCTTAATTTTATATTTAATTAATATTTTATTTAATACATATTATAAATAATTAATATTTTATTTAATACATACTATAAATTAATAAATTAATGCATTTTTCTTTCCATATAACAAAACGCTCAATCACTTTTTCTCTCTGTTTCGCTAAAATTAACACACGTTTTGGACTGTAACAGTGTCATCCCTGCTCATAAATAAGAACTATGACTAGGGCGACTACCGATTGTAAAACTTCTACTCTTTGCCCCCCTCATATTAAGTAATGATGCTACTGTGGAGATAAGAATAGCAAGTCATAATTCTTTCCATATTTGGAATATTTTAATTAATAACTTTCTATCAAACGTATGCACAAATTCATAATTCTATAAAAATATATACTTAACTCCTTTGACTTTTACCCCTAAATATTTTTACCTTTTATATATGTTATACTTATACAAAAGTTCTTTTTATTAGGTTCTTGAAATTAATTGATTTTTTTAAGGGAAAAAATTTTGTATTTTTTTTTAAAAAATCAAACCGTAAATATTGAGAAAACTATATGGATATAAATAAGAATTTTTTTCACCATTACAGAGAAATAATAGAAAAGTAAAAATACAAAGAGAGTTGGATCGACAATATGCTGGTAAGTATATGAACTTCTCTGTATGAAAAACCTTTATGGCATTTACATGTCATAAAATTTAAATTTAAGGATTCCTACATTTTAATAAAATTTAGGAGTGGTACCATACAGGTCTTTAAATTATGTCATTTAATTACTTAGTGGTGTCATTTGGTCAATTAATTTTAAAAAAATGGGCTAATTAAAGACAAAATACATAATTTTAATGATTTTTTAATTAAAATATTAATTTTAATTAAAAAATCTTTAAAATTATGTGTTTTGTTCTTAACTGGCTTCTTTTTTTTTTCTTTTTTTTTTTTTAAATTAAGTGACCAAATGTAACTACTTATAATCTAAGGGACTAAATAACACAAATGATCTAATTTGAGGACCTTCACCTCACTTTTCTCTAAAATTTAATCAATAACTAAAAACTTATTCAATTACATGATTTTGCTGTTCTATTGGTGCTATGCAGCATTAGTCTATGGATATTCTTAAGTATTTAAAGAAATTTCCAGATTTATATATGACCAGTATATAAAAACACACATGATTGCCCCTCTTTGTTGAACCACTAATCCTAAATTAAAAAATCAAACCCACAATTGACGATCTCTCTGATAGACAACTATTCCAAATCAGCACATCTGTTGTTGCATTACACTTCTCCTATTGAAACCCAACACCTATGAATTAAAAGCAATAATGCAGAAGTGAACCATTCTTCATGTTGGGATTTTTTGTTCCACGGTACGTTAGGAGAAAGAGTGAGATACAGAACGCATGTCAGGCAGAGAGACATGGTTAAAGAAAGAGAGAGAGCAAGAGAGAGTTAAGGAGATTGATAGACAATGTGATATATAGAAAAAATTAAGAGAGGGTTCTAATGGCTCAAAAATCATAATAATTAACAATGGTAGAATATAAGTCGGGTCCAAACTCAAATCAAACATAAATAAACCAATCTAAATTGTTTCAAATTAACACAAATTGCAAATAAAATTTTTAAAGAGATATACTTATCAAAAAATGAATAATTCAAATAACATGAAATATTACACGAGAATCGAATTTGACCATTACATAATACATGATTAATCAGGACAATGATCTAGGTGAAAAGAGAATAACATAACACAGTTTGATAAAAGATTTGAAGTTTTATTGCAAAAATAGTCAAAAGATAAAAACTTTTTAATATTAATTGGAATTAAAATAAGTATATATATATATATATATATATGTTTTAAAGAAATGAATAGATTTAAATGCTAAAAATATTAATATAAAAAAATGTAACATAATAAGGTGGTAAAATAAATAAATTATAATTATTTATTCCTTATATGTTTAGTTTTCAAAAGAAAAGTGAAGAAAAATAAACAACATATATCATAAAAGTAAAAGGCTAAAAGAAATAGAATATTATTTTAATTTTAACATAATCTTTTTATTTTATTTCGGGCTTATAAATTAGTCTTAATTTAGCTCAATTTTTTAGGTTATTTAAGCTGACATTAAAATTGGCCAAATTTTAATTTAATTTATATTCGATTTGAGTTTTTATATTCGAATTCGATTTGATCAATCGATTTATGATAAAAATTATCACCCTTATTAAATCGATGGAAATATGTTTAATTGTTTAAACAAATCATCTTTTTATTTTTTTTAAATAATATTTCATAACTCAAACAAATTTATATAGCTCATATATATCATAAGTTGATGAGTAGACTTTGGTGCCTACAATCACTAGTTGTGGTAAGCAAAGTTATATAATATAAAATTGAGAAATAATTAATTGAATATTCAATATATAAATTTATATAATAGTAAATGAAATTTGACATGAAAAATGTAAAATGTTTTGTTTCTATATATATATAATTTTTTTTGTTTTTTTCTATTGACTTATATATAATAAATTAATAATTATTATAATAAGAAAACACAAATTTATGCATTTTTAGCATTTACCCTCCATATTTTGTTCAAGAATAATGCTTGATAATATAAATTTGCACCAATTTCAATTATATAATCAGGGACGTACCCAGAAATATTTTTTTAAGAGGGCTGATATATATTAAATTTAGAAGTATTTTTAGTTAATTGTTTATCATTTATTTTCCTAAAAAATGAATGCAAAGTTTTAAATGATTTAGAATTTTAGTGAGGTTTATCTATTATAATCTACGATAAAAATATTTAATACAAATTAAAGTATATAAATTAAAAATTACAAACACCTAACAACAAACAAACAAAAAATTAAAATAATTAAAAAATTAAATAATCAATAAATAAGTTATATGCCTAATCATTTTTCATCTATTAATAGTAATTGATAAGTATAAAAATTTAAAATAAATCCCATGTTATAATATAACAATGAGATAATATATATTTTGAAATAAAGAACTCTATTTAATAATTTAAAGAATGAAAAAATAACATATTTAATGAAATAAAAGTGAATTGTTATAAAAAAAAAATGAATGTTAAATACATATAAATTTATACTTAAATTAATAATTATACAATATTTATCGATCAAAAGTTTAAAAGCTATAATTTTTAGGAATATATAATACATAATTATTAATGAGTATAAATTAAAATATAAATATTTTAAGTATTTAGTATTTTAAAGAAGAATACATAACTATAATAATTTTGCTTTAAAAAGAAAAGGAAAAAGAAGATACAGATGCGCATAGTTGCAGAGCCAGAAAATAAAGCAACAAACAACAAAGAGCAGACAAAAGAGCAATAGAAACAGTGACAGCAAAGTAATAGAAAGTAATAATTTATTATTATAATTATAATTTATATAATATATTAAATTACATTTATATTATTAATATTAATTAAAAAAATTTCAAAAAAACTGTCCGGGCTGAAGCCCGGTACAGCCACCCTCTACGTCCGTCACTGTATATAATGATTCGTAGTAAAATTATTTATAAAATTGAATTATTTTTTTATTTTTTAAAATAATTTATTATATATTATAATATAATTAATGTAAATATAAAAATTAATGCAAAGATATACGTTATTATTAGTATTTCTCTTTCAACAAAGCCGCACTTAATTGCTTTTAACATAATCAATGTTAGTTCTACCCTACCATGTTTATTAATGTTGAGAGGGTGGCAAAATTTGGTGCTTTAATTTTTTATTGGACTTATTAACGATCTACAATAATTAGGTTCCTTCTATTATAAAAAAAAAAAAAAAAATTGCAAAAATCATTAACATTGATTCACATGCATAAAGTAAACTCAAATATGATCTATGTATAATCGTGATTCTTGAGATCACGCAAATTAAAGGAAGGGAAGTGAATGAGAATTCTTGAGGTTTTATTGTTGTTGAGTAATATTGTATATTGGAAATCTACGTAATACAAAACGAGAGTATATTTTGCTTTTAGTCTAAATTTAATACTGGTTGACTTCCAAAGTAATGTGCTGAAATTCATGTGGGAATTTGGTTTTTTTTTTTTTTGGATTTTTATTCGTTTATTTTGTTTGATTGTGATTTTTTATTAATTTATTTTTTCCCACCTATTCCTTAATTTGATCGGTCTAAAATCACGTCTAACTTACTAGGACTTAAATTTTTTGACATTAGTGAAAATTATTGATATTTATATAGATCATTTGAAAGTTAAAATATATATTATATATGAGACAAGATTAATAACTCCAGTTTATTAATGGTTAGATTCATAAGAAATAAGAGATATAAAATTATTCTCTTAAATCCCATGATATATACATCATTCTTGACAACATAGAGGTAAACGCAAAGCTACAACAAGCTAATGAAGGGCAAAATTATAAAGAATATAAATAAGGAATATCATAAATTATTGCATTGATTAACAAAAAAAAAAAAAATTAATTAAAGGACGTTATTAGAAACTCTCCTTCTTTTTCAAAAAAAAAAAAAAACTCTTTTTAAAAAATAGAGGAAAGGAGAAAATTACAAGGCAAAGTTGGAAAGGAGACGTTGGTCCCAATTAGATCTCATGTTGTTCTTATGCTCTAATTAACAGACTGCAAGGGCAAGGGGGTCATTTTGACATGTGGGTCGGGTTGTGAGTGTGGCGTTTTTGACCATTTGATAAGGAAACTTCATGAATTGGGAGATATTGAAATGTACGTACTCATGCGTACATACATTTCATGCTTTGTATTTGAAAGAAAATAAAAATAAGGAAATAATTTTTTTTTCCCCCCTAGGGCTAGGACTATTAAATAGATAACAAATATTTACATAAAAATAAAGGACTTTTAAATCGATAAAAAGAAAACATATGCAACATTCATACAACAATGATAATGATGATAATAAAGTATACATGACAATGTGCATGGATACAACTAAACAACGACTTTAAAATAATATTGTTACAAAATAATTTTAAAAAATAGTCATATATTACAATGATTGATTTGAGTTCTAACATAATTAAAATTATAAAGTTATATATATATATATATATATATATATATAATCATTAAAATAAAGTATATATTATTAAGAAATAAAACAGATAATGTAATCTTTGTCTTGTTCCACCTCTTGTTATTAAAATGCATATCATTATTGTGATAATTGCCTCTAACAAAAAAAATCACTTAAAATTTGAAAAAATTAACAATTCTAATATTGAATGCAATTTAGTTTATTCAAAAATGATTTTTTTTTTTCTTTTGTGGAGGAGGTTTTTCGCTTGTAAATGTTATGATTTTTTTTTTTTTTTTTAATCACAAGGCAAAAATACTGGTTTTATTGAAATCATTTTATAATGATGTCAATCAGTACAATGAGCATCATAACTCAATACAGAAACATAACAAATATAAGTAAGAAGCATAACAAAACATCCACAAGTCACTAATAGGCCAAGACGTCTATCATATTAGCTAATTATCTTAGTCATCAAGAGCCCATCTAGTAGTACAAAACACTGCACGTCATAATTATACAAGTAAACTTCGCATTGAATCAGTTCTATTATTTTTTTGTGAGCCCTTCATTAAAAATAAAAGAATGGAGACTTTTAATTTATCCTTAATTTGTATTTTTTTTTATTCCTTTTGTAGGTCTATATAAATGTATTCAATTACGACGACAAGTATTTAGTTTATACGTAGCAATTGGAAACGAGTACTAGTATATTTGTGGAGTATAATTTATAGCAATTTTATTAATTAATGATTTTATCAAGTATTGAATAGTTATGTTTTTCAAGAAAATAATTGTATTAATTTTACATTTTATTAAATTTAAATATCATATAATCACTTACTTCAAAAATAATAAATAATTTAGAGTACTAATATACCTTTCTTTTTGGGAAATAAATCATTACAGCAGAACTTCCAAGGCGTCATTTTTTTGGGAAAAATATGTATTATGTATACTACATAATACTATATAGGGATAGATTAGATTAGTGTGGGGGATCACATTCACATATTATTTAGGTTAAATTGTAATAATAATATTTAAATTTTAATTAAATTTATATTTAAATTTTTAAATATTTAAATTCTAAAATTTATTCTCTAAATTTTTAAAATTTTACACATAAATTTCATAACTTTTAAATCTATTTAACATATATTAGTTTTTATTTAAGTTTATAAAATAATGGTTATTTTGGTAATGTTTCTTAAAAATTTAAAAAAAAAAAAAGTGTAATAATTATCAAACACATCATTAATAAAAACTAAATAGGTATAGCTAAAATAGTTATCAAACACATTATAAATAAATAAGTTACGTGTCATAATCATATGTTATTTTAGTATTAAATAATAATAATAATAATAATAAAATTTACATATATATTCAAAAAATTTAATTAAAAAATATATATTTTAGTGCGCAATATGATAAGTCAACCAAAGTCGATCCATCTAACTAATATTGTTATTAATATTTAACAAGTTAACACAACACAATACAAACATAATGAGCAATTTTTTCTTTATTTAATTTATTTTATATACTATTTTTTTTAATTTATCACTGAGATATGAACTCAACACGAAATATAATTTCAATTCTTAGTCGTATTAAAATATGTTGCAACTTGAAATATATAACAATATTTCTCAAAAATAGTAAAAAAAAAAAATTCAAATACGACTTTATATTTAATATTTTAAATCATATAGTTATAATTTAAATTAATATTTGTTAAAATATTGGGCTTGAAAGAATTAGACAAGTATATTATGTGTCCTAAAGCAAAAGGCCATTCAAATGCCTTAGCTAGCTAGATCAGCTCCATAGATTACAAGTATATGCTAACTGCTCCATATTGTAAGTGCCATTTGAAAATTATAAAAGGCACGTTGACTAAGCCAATTTTGATGAATGACGGTTGAACAAACGAAGAAAAAACCAAAATAAATGTTGATGGAAGATAGCCATTCAGCTTCCACACATAATTACAAGATGAAAATATGTTCTCTTTCAATAATATTTAGACAAACATTCATACTTTAAAATATTAATAAAATATCAATTAATAATATAAATATTATCATTAATAAAATATTGGATAATATCAATAAAATTAATATTATTTATGGTAACCATTATTTTTTAAAAATATATGATCATTAAAATATATTTATTTTTTAAATAATTGAATGGAACATTTTTTTAGAGCCAAGTAAAAAAAACATAAAGTCATCAGATTACAAGGGTAGTAAAATTTTTGACGTACCGGTTTCTTATCTAATAAATTTATTAGAAAAAATAATCTAAAAGATAAGCAAAAGTAAAAGAGTTGAATTCTATAATTCATGTGTGGACTTACCACCAAAGCGTTCAGGGATTCAATTCTAGAATCCACTCAAAACTTCAAATAACTTAGAAAATCTAAACATCAACACACAAGACAAGTCATGTTGCTTAGATTGAAACGTTATCATAAATGATGATATACACAGCTACAAGAAAACCATTCGAACAAATCGCACCAAATTGCCATTTCAAACAAGCATATGAATGTCAATGTATAAAGAATAAATACTTGAAAGAGTAGGGTTGGTGAATTATAACATAATGATACACAAGCTTTCTAAAAAAAACTATATAAAAATAAATATTTTACAAACTTTTAAAAAATAAAAAATTTTAAAAATAAGAAATGTTAAAAAATTTCGATAAATATAAAATAGATCAAACTTTCTAATAATACAAATTAGTTAAATTTACTAAAATAGAAAAAAAGTTCAAATCTTCTTAGACGTAAAAAATAGTCAAAATTTTCAATGAAAATTACAATCAAAGACAACTTTACAAAAATAAAAATTTCAAAAACTACAAAAAATCAGGAAATAAAATTGAAAGCTGAAACAATACAAAATTTCTGAAAACAGGAAACAATACAAACTTTTTGAAAATAGAAAATAGTACAAGCTTTTAAAAAATAGAAAATAATAAAAACATTCAAAAAAAAAAGTTGTTAAAACTTGATTAAAATAAAAATAATACACTTTCTAAAAATAAAAAGTGTCTAAAGTTCAAGAAATATAGAGCTAAATTTTAAGGCACGCAGCAAGAACCTTTTGTGCAGTGAATTTATCACTGCCTTTTTTAAAAAGAAAAAATTATCCAAGATTCTCTAAAATTAGAGATCCCTTTTAAACTTTTTAAAAATATAAATTTTGTTCGAACTTTCTAAAAATATATTATCGACCAAATTTAGCAAAAATAAAAAAAAATTATCAAGTTTTCTAAAAATAAAATTCCAAAATTTTAAGAACTTAAAATTGTAAATTTTAGAAGTACAAAAAATTTAAAAATAATTTTAATTTTTATTTAAAATATATAAATTGTTTAATTTCCTGAATCATCCCATAATGATGAAATCCAAAACACTAGCGAACATTGTGATAACATAATGGTATGCTACTCAATGATAAATATTAACAATCTCAACGTCAAATTTCAGCTGTTGCTTGGAGTCCAAGAGCAAAACCTCACCCTAATAGTATAAGATAATAACAACTCCATTGCTTACAGAACAATTTATTAGGCTCGATTACCTGGGGCACCCACTATGTTGTTAAGGAGTAGTTTGGGGTGTTTTCCTTACCCAATTTATCATGCGGCCTATGCACAAGAAAAAGAGAGAAGGGAAAAATGTTTTTCATTTTCTAGAGAAGGAAACAAGAAACTCAAAAATGCAAATTAAAAAGAATGGTTACTGGTTGCCTCTGTCAAAAGAACCCAACTAATACTTTGGGTGCGGCCATTGGCGTATTAAAAAAATAGTCTACCAAAAGAAAAACAATTAACAATAATTGAAGCACAGAAAGCAACAAACTCAAAGGTCTACACCAATAAGCCAACGAAAAACAGAAGATGGATGACACATACCACTTAACCTACTGCATCAGTAACAAACCAGGAGCCTCACTTGCTCGTACTGTTCAATCACCTAAATTAAAAAAGGTCCAAAGAGTTTACATTAACAAAAATTAACAAGGAGAGACATAGCAATAAAGTACCATTATAATCCCAACGAGAAAGGAGAAAATGTCAAAGAAAAAAAATAAAGATCTTGACTAACCATAATGAACAACCCATAATAATCTTGACAATCAAAACCATGCAAAAATCCATACTCTATGAGATAACCCAAATCCAAAGATGGAAGATATATGATATGGCAACCAATAAAATAAAAAAATTCCAGAGTTTATCGAGAATAAACCTTGTTAGTATCAACCGCAACAATGTTCTCTAAAGAAGCAGGCATTATTTGATATTATTTGTAGTGCAAAACAACCACGACTAGAGTAAAATTCACATGACTAAATCTAATCATGCTTCCTAAAAGGGAGAATGAGAAACCAAAAGCACATTACGAGTTTTTAATTGAGCATAAATATTAAAATATAAATAAACGGATTCGAGAATGTAATCGAAAAGTTTATCATCAACAATATTCAACTTCCAAGATCACCAAATCTAAAGTCTTTCCATGTTAAGAGGAACTCTGCATCCATGACTCAAGTAGACTAATGAATATGCAATTCCACTTTCAAGATCACCCATCTACGGTCCTTTAAGGACCAAAAAATAATCTAAAAGATAAGCAAATGTTTCAAAAGTAAAAGAGTTGAATTCTATAACTCATGTGTGGACTTACCACCAAAGCGTTCAGGGATTCAATTCTAGAATCCACTCAAAACTTCAAATAACCTAGAAAATCTAAACATCAACACACAAGACAAGTCATGTTGCTTAGATTGAAACTTTATCATAAATGATGATATACACAGCTACAAGAAAACCATTCGAACAAATCGCACCAAATTGCCATTTCAAACAAGCATATGAATGTCAATGTATAAAGAATAAATACTTGAAAGAGTAGGGTTGGTGAATTATAACATAATGATACACGAACTTTCTAAAAAAAAAACTATATAAAAATAAATATTTTACAAACTTTCTAATAGTAGAAAGTAGATAAAAATTTTAAAAATAGAAAATACTTAAAAAAATTACTCAAAATGGTTAAAATTCTCAATGAAAATTACATTCAAAGACAAAACTTCATAAAAATAAAAAAACTAAAAAACTTGATAAAAACAGAAAACAGTCCAAATTTTCTGAAATCAAGAAAGAATACAAAGTTCCTAAAATATGAAACAGTACAAATTCCTTGAAAACAAGAAACAGTACAAAACTGAAAACATTAAACGATACAACTTTTTTGATGATAGAAAGACATGAAACACTACAAAACTGAAAAGCTGAAAACAGGAAACAGTACAAACTTTTAAAAATAGAAAATTGATCAAGTTTTATAAACTTGAATTAAAATAAGAGATTTTAGTTTCCAAGCTTTACTAGGATTAGACACTTTAATCCCTAAAATCCATATTAAAGTGTACATTTTTAAAATAAAATTGGACTTAAATGTAACTGTGGAAATTTTAAAAAACTAAAATGTCGCAAATACATAAATTTAGGAATATCGGTGTTACCCTACCACATCAATCAAACTTGCAAGGTTAGGTTAACAACAGTTGACTAAACATTTTATAAGGAGACATAAAAACCTCATAAATGGTATTTGAACACAACATATTGAAATCCCACAAAACAAAGCCGTGTAAAAAAGGTGAGATTATTATGACTTAGATTAGCAAGTTGACAATGTTACAATTGGCATCTTTGATATTAAAAATTGACCGATACATGGGGATGATGGATCTACACCAATCAAAGACTAAGAAAGACTGTTAATTGAAAAACTAAGAAAGATTGTTAATTGTGCTTAATTACTGACCTCATAATCAGTTTGCCATACTTTGGCACTTACATTGATATTTTTGAACCTTAAGTAAAACCTCTTAATCTTTTGCTAATAACCCAAGAATGCAGACATTACAGCTAGCTGGTCAATTAATACCTCAACAATCAATTATTCACAACATATATTTCAAAAACAACTAGAAATATGTATCAAACTTTTTAACAAAATTGAACTTTACAACTTTTCCTCTTATCTATTTAAAGATAATTATTAAAATGCACGTGCCAAAGTTAGTAGGGATGGTATGAGATATTGATTTTCTAATTAAAACAAACAAATATATAATACATCATCTTTGAAGAGAGAATAAACTTACATTGTGGCATCGTCCTCAATGGGGCATATATACCACTGAAGTGTACCTTCATTGCTTTACTGCCCTTGACACTTGCTGTAAAAAGAAGAAGTATGTCAATTTGTATCAGGACCAATAAGTTGAAAATGGAAATAGGCACTAGATGAAAGTTGTCTGTAAAACTTGTAGAGAAATTTCTCTGTTAGCAACACTAGCCATTTAAACAAAATGTCCCGAGCTAGCTATTTAATCCTAACATCATTAGAACAGTCAAGTTAAAACTTACAACTATGCCATAGTGCATGCCCAATCATTTGCCAATCTCCCAGGCATTTTGACCAATATCGTCAACTATATCCCAAATGTGATTCACACAATTTACATACAACAAAACATTAATTAATAACAAGATGATCAATTATCAACCAAGTTCTAATTAGAGTTATGCAAATATTTCATAATATACATAATTAATAACACTCACCACTCACCTCTAGGCTGGGTTGTATGGAACATCCAATATGAAACCCAGAATTGGCCATAGCACCTCGGGTTACTTATTTATAGGCCGAACCCAACCCTTGGAGACATAAAAATCTCCAATTTGTTACATGATTTCTGTCATTTAAACAGTATATAATCAACACTTGTGCTACTAAGTCAAACTTAATATTTGCCCTATTCGCCAATCATGTTGTAAACAGTTCCAAATGACATAAGAGGCATGCCGCGTAGGTTCACTGGCAAAAAAACCAACACAGAGGTTGGAAGGGTAAACCAAAGCAAGAAAGACGTCAGGGGAACATTTTTGACATTGTTAATACTTACATGGCAATGAATTTTAGAGAAATCGAGTAGTTTTTTTTATTGACGACGAATTTCGGCGGGTTCTTGACTGAACAAAGTGAGATCGTAGAAGATCGATTAGGGTTTAGTCACTCGCGTTCTTAAAGGTTAGAACTTGTCGGATGTTGCTTACCTCCTGCTATATATCAATTTGATCAGGAACGCCATAGTCAAACATCTTATGAAATAATAGAAAATGTTCAAAATAAGTTATTACATAATAAATATAACTTGAAACCTCGCTGGGATGTACTAGATATGGCACCGCCAAACAGAGGGCACTCACTCTGAACATGAATCTTCCGGAATTTTCTCCAAACGAAACGAAACAAAACCATTATTCTCGTTGTCAGCCTCTAAACCCAACTTGAGAAAATGTTTCTTCAAACAAAATTAGTTCTAGAATAACAAAAATAGCGATTATGTTTATGATTTCACATAAAATCGAATTGGGAAACAAACCCAGAAATCTGGATCAGCAAACTAACTAGTAACAGTGCAGTATTGTAGATGAATAAAAAAAAATTGAAAGAGAGAGAAACGTACCATGAGGAAGATGCTGCAAAATTGGTCGGAAGTGTGTGAAATACGCTTCTTGGTCAGTGCTTTTATAAGTAAGTTTCCGTGGATTGTACGTCCGGCTACTGCTTCGATCTTAAGCTACCCTGGGATAAAATGGAGAAATCAAAATATTACAGCTTACGTTTTAAGCGGAACGATTTGTAATTTTAGTCGTTAATTTATATGTATAATATTTTTTTAATGTAAAATCTTTTTTTCTTAACTATATTAAACAAAACTTTAATAAGTTTTAAGAAGTAATTAATAATAAAAATAAAATAAATATCTTATATATTTTTATTGTATCAGTAAAATAAATTTGTTGTTATAAATATCAATAAAAAAAAAAGCATTTGAGAAAAATCAAATTTAATTTAATTTTTTTCTTAACTGTGATTTTTTTTTTATATAATATATTTTATTTTAATTAATAGATATTCAAAATTAATACTTGGACAAATTGAAGAATAAGAATTAAATTCTTTGAGGGAAAAAAAGCAGTTCACGTGACTTCTTTTATTTAAAATAAGCATAGACAAGCAATTTGAGATGGAAGATTTAGAATTATAATAATAAGACATTTTGTCTATGTATTGTAATAAGTGATAATTTTTTTGTAATGTTGAAATTAAATCTTTTTAGGACAAATGGATATGTGGTTTCACTTTAGTGTTATCGTGCTTAATTTGATAGTCATTTCACATGCATTATATGAGGATGCTTAAGTTTATTGAACTAGGTCGGGGTTAAGAAAGCAATCTATATACAATAATTACTATATGTTTGCTTTAGTTTTTGTTACGTGCAAGATAATATTGTTTTATTCGTCTTTAATTTATAATTTTATTGTTTAATAAAAAAATAAATAATAATAATAACTCACAACACATTACGGCTCATTTTATAAACAATAATTTAATGAACTTACCATATACTTCCAAAAAAAGAGATTTTTTCACTTACACCTTCAATTAAGTAAAGAGCCACAACAACCTTCATCATAATTTGACGTGATCTAAATGGATGGTTAGGCAAAAAAAATAAGCTAATTATATAAAAATAAAAATAAAATAGCCCACCCAAGATTACAATCTTAATTCAAAAAAAATAAATTGAAAGACATATAACTGAAATACTTCACAATATGAACTATAATCACAAATATGCAATTTGAACTAGAGGACAGCATATCTTTCTAAGCCAGTCAATTTGGCCTACTCAATAAATCCCCATAAATGTTATAAACACATTTATTTTTTAACGAAACCCACCAAATGACAGAGATTTTTTATTTATTTTCGAAATGATACAAATTTTCTTTCTGAAAACAGTTTATTTTCTAAAAATAGAAAAAAGTACAAACTTTGTAAAAAATCGAAAATAGGCGAATGATTTCTAAAAATTGGAAATAGTATAAAATTTATAAAATAGATATATATATTTTTTCTAAAAGTAGAAAAAACTACTTACTTTATAAAAATAAAAAATAGTAGAATAGTTTCTAAAAACATAAAATGACACAAATTTTCTTCCTAAAAAAAGAAATTATACAAATTGTCTTCCTGAAAACAAGAAATCGTACAGCTTTTTTGAAAACAGGAAATAGTGCAAATTTTACGAAAACGTTAAACAATACAAATTTTATAAAAACTTGAAATAGTAAAAATTTTCCAAAAACAAGAATATTACGTATGAAAATATGAAATAGTACAAACTTTTATAAAATAGAAAATAATAAAAACTTTTATAAAATAGAAAATAGTTAAACCTTTCCCAAAATAAAAAATGACCGCTTCTTCCTTTTAAGCTTGTGGGCAAGCAAGATCTTTGACCACATATTCATAGATATGTAACTTTGCTAATCAACCATAGCAAGTATTTAAACTCAGCACAAGCTAAAATCATTCGGTTTAATATCCCAACCAATAAATTATTTCTCTTGCGAGTGTACATCAGCATAATGACGAGAAACAATGAATTTTTCACTAGCTATAAATCATAAATAAACGATACAAACTCAATAATTTTGCCAGAACGCTATATATCTAAATACAATCTACCGTAAGAGCTACAATGAGTATGTGAAGCACATACCAATAAATACTATAAACAAAATTATTGTAAAGCATATGATCAAATAAGACCTAACAAAGGTTCGAAGCTTGATACCCAAAATAAAGAAAGCAAATATTAGCGATATTTGAAGCATAAAAAGTAAAAAACATAAAAGCCTACACTAATAAGCCAACAGAAAAACGGGAAAGATTGACGACATATACCAATTTACCTTCTACAATAAAGAAATTTCAGGGACCTCACTTGCTAGGACTGTTCAATAACCTAAATTAAACAAGGGCTAAAGAGTTTACATTAACCAAATTTAATAAGAGAGACATAACGACAAAGTAGTATAATATTCCCACCAAGAAAGGAGATGTAAAAGAACACCCATTTACAGTCCTTCAAAGTAAAAAAATAATATTCTGCATTAATGGCTTCAATTATCTAAAGGATAATTAAATGTTTCAAAAGTAAGAATTTTATGACCATCGCGTGGACTTACCATCAAAGTGTTCAAATATTCAGCCAAAAAATCCAAATATCCACACAAATAACAAGTTGTATTATTTGAAAAGAGTTGAGACTTTATCACGAATGATGACATACATGGCTGCAAGAAAACCATTCGAACAAGTCGCACCAAATTGCCACTTCAAACAAGCATATGGATGTCGATGTATAAGAATATATACTTAAAAAGTAGGGGTGACAATCGGGTCGTGTTGGCTATTTTTGTGATATAGTTTGACATTAATCATGTTGAATTTTCATGTTAATTTATACATGAAAAAATTTATTTGACTTTTTTTGTGTTACCTATTTATAATATTAAGAAATAATTTTTTTTAAAGACGTGAAAAAAGTATCGATTAATTCTTACAAAAAAATTTAACTATGTTCATGTTATTAAATCGTGTCAGAAATTGTCACCCCTATTTAAAAGAGTAGGGTTGGTGAATTATATTAACTATAAAAAATAAATATTTTACAAATTATCAAAATATAAAAAATAGTTCAAACTTTCTAATAATACAAAAAAATTTATAAAATACAAAAAATTTCAAATTTTCTTAAAGAACATAATAGTCAAAATTTTAAATGAAAATTACATTCAAAGACAACTTTATAAAAATAGAAATTTCAAAAAACGGGAAACATAACAGGAAATGAAAACAATACAAATTTAATGAAAAATGGAAACAATACAAACATTTTAAAAATAGAAAATAGTACAAGCTTTTTAAAAATAGAAAATAATAAACACTTTCATAAATAAAGCAAATAGTTAAAACTTGATTAAAATAAAAATAATACACTCTAAAAATAAAAATTAAAAAAATTCTAAAAATTAAAATTTTCAGCTTTATAAAATAGAAAATTGTTTAAATTTTCTAAAAAAGAAAGAAAACTACAAACTTTTCAAACACATAAAATAAAACAAATATCTTAAATTTAAAATAGTTAAAACTTTCTAAAGATAGGAAATAATTAAAATTTTCTAAAAATAGATAAAACAAACTTTGTAAAAAAAATATATAGAAAATCGTAAAAAATTTCTAAAATATAACTTTCTAAAAAGAGGAAATAATAAAAACTTTATAAAAATTAAAAATAATTATAACTTCAAGAAAAAAAAAAAAAAAAAGTCTAAACACCCATTAAACACCCATTTGCTACAAAGAAATAACGTTTGGACTCTGGAAAATTAAGCCACAGCAGATTCTATAAACCCCAATTGCTTACAGAACAGTCATTAGGCTAAATATCTGGACGAATCACTACTACGTTGGAAAGAAGCATAATGAGTTGCTTCATTATTTTGGGGTTTTCTTATACCTACCATGCAGCCTACCCAAGTTTACTGAATAATAAAATTTAAAGATCACAACTACATACCGGAAAAGAAAAGACAAGAAAAGCTGTTTGGTTGCTCCCAAACTTGGTACACAAAGCCTTCAAGATGGGACTGAAACCATTAACAAAACAACACACGTGAATTTCATAATAAACATTATAATGTGAACATATCACATATATTTAGCAACAAAAAGCCGTTTCAAAACCAAATTATCAATCAAATTACTTCTCTTAGTAATTGCCTAGTGGAGTATGAGACCCAATTACAACAATGTTTTTATGGCAAACTTTAAAAGCTTCCTTTTTAAAACTAAAAAAGGTAACCAAATTTCCCACAATCACCTTTTCAATATCATTTAAGAGAAATAATACCTTTCATTTGAAGAAACCTGCACAAATGAGACATAAAATTTAAATTCTAAAATACCATCCAATGATCTGGAACAAAAAAAACTTGATACTTCGTTAATTACATCAAAAAATTTATTTCAAGAGAGCTTGTCAATATAATCACCTCTGGAACCAACAATCAATGTGAAGTAAATCATATAATTAGTTGCACATGCATAATAAAAAAAGTTGGGACAAATTGCATAACATATAATGGTTCAAAAATATAAGACATAACAATAAGAGCAAAATGAATTACCATAAAAATAAAAAGTAGCAATCTTCTTCAAATAGCCCACCTAGATCGTTGCCATCAGGGATGGATTTATCAAATCTAAACCCAATTTTTGATGAACCATTTTCCTACACAGCAAGAACTTTGATGCAGAAACCATAAGATGACATTCTAATAAAAGAAGAGTCGACTTAGAGAATGTTGTCACCACATCACAATTAACTAGAAAGTCAAATCTTAAACTGAAGTATTTCAGAAAGAAATTGCATAAAGGAACATGACTGCCCACTCCTTCAGTTGTAGCATGAATAGAATTCCATTCTAAGGGAAAACTAACATACTCTGATACACAATCCAATCCTTGAATTATTCATCAACTTCTACAAAAGCAATACCATAAAAAACTTAAGAGGACATCCATGCAATCAACCAAGTTCGGAAGTTAAAAAGTATCCACAAATTTTACACATGCAAACCCATTAGTACAAGTCCTTGAGAAAAATTTAAGCATAAAACATAACAAAGCCATGGGATATGAAGGCATAGATACTTGGTTTTTCTTTTTATTTATAGTTAAGAATAGATGGTGTCAAATTCAGGTAATTTTTTTTGCATCTAATCAAAATTTAGAATCAGTTTCAGGCCTGCTTTAAAAGTAATTCCCCTAGTTTCATCCCTAAGAACTTAAAACAAACATACCTATAAATCAGCGTCTACGCTAGAAGCTGGTTTCTTATTTAACCTGTGCAATTCGGTATGGAAGAATAAAATACCTCTCAGGCCTCAGAGCTCCTCCGTATTTTGGTCCTTGAAATTATTTTAAGGGTGTTAAAAATGAGATAAATGCTAACATAACTTCAACCTGAAGTTTAAACTTGCAATAGGGAAATCAGTTATGAGAAAAATCACTTCGGTATGGTACGAAAAACTAAACATAAAGATGCTTCGCCAACATTGTAAAAAAGTAATCAAACATAGATAAACAAAACTTTCACGAGGAAGGACGAGACTTCGTTAAGATATTATAAAACATTGCAGACCTCATTGAAAAAAATCATCAAAATTGGAAATAACAAAAATATAAATTAAGGTCAGGTCCATACATATAGGACTGGACAAGAATATCCTTGGACTAAACGTTGGGCGGTCTGAGGGATACTTGGCCAAATGATTACATTTCAAACAAACGTATAAAAGGTCGAATACATAGGTCAAAGCAAGCAAATTTAATTCTAAATTTATAAAAGTTTAATTTTTTTAATATAATTTGAAATTTTTAGCAAGTTGCATGACAAAAGTTTCGTAATATATCACTAAATATATAGAGGAGATAGATGACACATACCACATAACCGATTGCATCTGTAACAAACTAGGGGCCTCACTTGCTTGGACCATTCAATCAACTAAATTAAACAAGGTACAAACAGTTTACATTAACCAAATTTAATAAGGAGAGACATAGCAGTAAAGTACTATCATATCCCCACCGACAAAGGAGAAAATGTCGAAGAAAAAAAAAATAAAGATCTTAACTAACCCTAATAAACAACCTATGATAATCTTGACAATCAAAATCACGCAAAAATACACACTATGAGATAGCCCAAGTCCAAAGATGGAAGATACATATCATATGGCATAAAATTGAAGAACATTTCAGAGATTTAAAGTTTCAAAAAATTTGAACTATTTCTTAAAATTCAATTGTTTCTGAAACTTTCCTAAAAGTAACAACATTTCGAAACCACATATAAGTTGAGTTTGTCACAATTTTATACAAAACTTTAAAACAAAAATTTGTCAAGAATTTTAAATTTTGAATTTTACAAGAGCTTACAAACAGTTGAAAATTTACTTTTATAACTATTTTAAAACTTTAAGAATTCTCTAAAAATATGTTTCTTAAAAGGTCCTAAAAATAAAGAGGTACAACATTTAAAAAAATCGAAAGTACAAAAAATTATAATAAAAAAAATTATAAAAAATTAGAAAAATATAAAATTGTCCCTTAAAATAAAATAAAAAACCGACTAATTACTTCAAAAAAAAAAAAATTACAATATCTAAAAATATGAACATTGTTCATAAATTCAAAAACTACAAAATTTTCATTAATAATATAAAAAAAAAATTAAAAATTGAAAAATAGAAACATGTTCAATATTTCTAAAAACATAAAATATCTTCGAAAACTTCAAAAACTAAAAAACTTTAAATGCCATATTTTAAACTAATTATTTAATAATAGAAAGTTTTTTAAAATTTGTACAAATTAATACTTTACAATATTTCTTAAAACAAAAATTGAGAAACTTTAAAAAAATTTGAACATTTGATACTTTCTAAAAGATAAACTGGTAGACTTTTAAAATTAGAAAATTACCAAAAATTATATAAAACTTCAAAAGTTAGAAAAAAAGTCCATAATTTTAAAAACAAAACGTTATCTAAGATTCTCAAAAAATACAGATCCTTTACAACTTTCTAAAAATATAAAATTTGTTACAACTTTCTAAAAATTTAATGGGAACCCACTATGATAGTAGGGAGTCCTAACTTAGTTTATCATGTGGCCTATGCACAAGAAAAAGAGAGAAGGGGACAACATTTTTCATTGTTTGGAGGAAACAAGAAACTCAAAAATGCCAATTAAAAACAAATGATTAATGGTTGCCTATGTGTGGACTTACCACCAAAGTGATCGAGCATTCAATTCTAGAGTCCACTCAAAACTTCAAATAACCAAGAAAAACCAAACATCAACACACAAACAAGTTATATTATTTGAAAAGAGTTGAAAATTTATCATAAATGATGATGTACACAACTACAAAAAAAACCATTTGAACAAATCGCACCAAATTGCCACTCCAAACTCGCATATGGATGTAAATATATAAAGAATAAATACTTGAACGAGGTGGGTGAACTTTAACATTATATAGAAACTTCCTAAAAATAAAAAATAAAACTATATAAAAATAAATATTTACAAACTTTCTAAAATAAAATAGTAAAAACAGTCTAAAAATAAGAAACAGTAAAAAAAACTTTTTAAATATAGGAAATAGTTGAACTTTCTAATAGTACAAAAGAGTTAAAATTTTCAAAAATAAGAATAGTTAAAATTCTCAATGAAAATTATATTCAAAGACAAAACTTCATAAAAATAAAAATCTAAAAACTTCAAAAAAAACATAAAGCAGTACAAATTTCCTGAAACCAAGAAACATTACAAAACTGAAAATATGGAACAATACAAATATTATTCTTAAAACAGGAAACAATACAAAACTTTTAAAAATAGAAAATAATAAAAACATCCAAAAAAAAATATTAGTTAAAACTAGATCAAAATAAAAATAATACACTTTCTAAAAATTAAAAAGTTTTTCAAACTTTCTAGAAATAAAAAAAATTAAAATCTCTAGCATTTTTTTTTTCAAATTTATAAAAAAAAAAAAAAAAAAAATTAAATTTTCTAAAAATCTAAACTAAATTTTTTAAAAGAAAACTATATAAAATTAAATATTTGACAAACTTTCTAAAATTTAAAAAATACTAAAAGCATTCTTAAAATAAGATATAGTAATAACTTTTTAAAAATAGGAAATAGTTGAAGCTTTGTAATAGTACAAAATAGTTAAAATTTTCAAAAATAGGAAATCATTAAAAAATTTCTTAAAATAGTTAAAATTCTCAATGAAAATTACATTCAAAGATAAAACTTCATAAAAACAGTACAAAATTGAAAACATGAAAATTACGTTCAAAGATAACTTTATAAAAATAGAAATTTCAAAAACTACTAAAAAACAAAAAATGAAACTGGAAACTAAAATCAGGGAACAATAAAAACTTTTTAAAAATACAAGATAATAAAAAAATTCAAAAAAAAAAAAAATAGTTAAAACTTGAAGAAAAAAATAATACACTCTAATAAAATTAAAAAGAGTAGAAAAAATTTTAAAAACTCTAAAAATGTAAAATTTTCAAGTTTATAAATAGAAAATTGTTTAAATATTCGTAAAAATGTAAACTACAAACTTTTCAAACACAGAAAAATAAAAAAAAAATTACTTAAATTTAAAATACTTAAAAATTTCTAAAAATAGAAAATAAATAAATTTTCTAAAAATGGATGGTAGTACAAACTTAAAAAAAAAAATGGTACAAACTTCATAAAAATAGATAGAATATCATACAAAAGGGAAGATACGAAAAAAAATATCGATCAATTCTTTAAAAAATTATTTATTTTTGTGTTATCGTATCGTATCGAAAATTACCACCCCTACTTGAAAAGATAGAGTTGGTGAATTAAATAAGCAATAAAAATAAATATTTTACGAACTTTTAAAAAATAAAAAATTTTAAAAATAAGAAATGGTAAAAAATTTCAATAAATATAAAATAGTTCAAACTTTCTAATAATACAAATTAGTTAAATTTACTAAAATAGAAAAAAAGTTCAAATCTTCTTAAAAAGTAAAAAATGGTTAAAATTTTCGATGAAAATTACAATCAAAGACAACTTTACAAAAAAAAAAATTCAAAAACTACATAAAATCAGGAAATAAAACTGAAATACGACAAATTTTTTGAAAACAGGAAACAATACAAACTTTTTAAAAATAGAAAATAGTACAAGCTTTTAAAAAATAGAAAATAATAAAAACATTCAAAAAAAAGAAGTTAAAACTTGATTAAAAATAAAAATAATACACTTTCTAAAAATAAAAAAAGTGTTTAAAGTTCAAGAAATAGAAAAAAAATATATTAAAATTTGATCAAAATAAAAATAAAGAAAAAATATCATAAGGTCCTTTTATTTTTATTTTTATAAAATATGACATTTAGATAATAAAAATTTTATTTAAGTTTGATCGAATTTAGTAATATTTAAATAGAATTTTTATTATTTAATATCTAAAATCACAAATTAAAAATTTTGTTTAAGTTTAACAGAAAGAAATTGTAAAAAATTAAAAATTATTTAATTTGATATATATCTATCAAAAAATATAAAAATGCATGTAACAAATATACTATTTCGTTAGACTTACCGAAAAATTAGATTAAAAATTAATTTTGTCCTCACCTAACACATTTCTTACAAATAAAAGGACTTTAAAACATCTTTTTTATAATCAAATGAATTTAAAGACATCTTTTATAAACTAGGGCACTAAATCACACCTATTGCATAAGCCAAAGACCATTTTGACTCTTCACCTTAAAAATTTAAAACTCTGAAAAATATAAAATTTTCAACATTAAAAAATAGAAGATTGTTTAAATATTCTAAAAGTAGTAAACTACAAACTTTTCAAACACACAAAATAAAAACAAATTTCTTAAATTTAAAATAGTTAAAACTTTCTAAAAATATGAAATAATTAAAACTTTCTAAAAACGAAAAATTATAAAACTTTTTAAAAATAGTTAGTACAAACTTTCTAAAAAAGGTAAAAAAAATCATACTAACTTTATAAAAATAGAAAATCGTAAAAAATATGTAAAATATAAGCTTTCTAAAAAGAGGAAATAATTAAAACTTCCTAAAAATTAAAAATAATTATAACTTCACGAAGAAAAGTCTAAACTATATCAAAATATAAAATAATACAACTTTCTATAAATAAAAAGTACATTTTTTCAAAAAAAATATAAAAAAACACATGATTCATCTTTAAATTCTAAAGATTAGATGGTGAAAATTTTGGTCAGCCTTGTTACTTAGTTAATGTGAATTGGTTCGAACGCATTCTTGGTTACTTACTTTATATGAACTGGTTCTTATATAATACATAGCATATATGTAGTAACTTTCTTAAGACAGATTTTTCACATACACTTGCACCAACCTACAGATTAAACCGTCATTAGTACTTAAAATATTCATGCACATTTACAAAACAAAACATACATAAATATTTTTTTGCCGTTGAGGGTCTGATCACTGGAGAACTCTGGTCCCCCTCGAAAATGTTCAGTGGAGAAGGAACGTCAAGAATACAAAAACAAAACGGCAAACTTGCATCAGATAACTATGCAACTGAGGAATGATGTCTAAGAAAAAAATATTTTTCTCAAATAAAATAATTTACTTCTGTAGGCTGCAATAGAATTGTTTTAAAAAGGATGCATAAACATGTTTTCCAGATGTACCGAACATAACCTCAAACTCTGGCTGGAGTCACACTAGAATTTCTTGGTAGTACGTGCTATTCCAGCATCCCTTCCCCCTGTGATCTCTAGTACTGTCAAAGATAAACCCTTTCTGCAGTGCAAAAATAGATCAAAGCAGGTTAAATCTATGCAGCTTTGGACATGGTATTGAGAAATGCTCAAAGAGGATATGTTAAAAAGTTCATATTACTAAACAAGAAGATTAAAAAATTAAAAAGGAAAATGTAGAATAATGGTTATAAGTTAATTTCTCCTCCAAAATGCAGGCACACAAATGAAAGCATACCTGCCATGCACGATGAGACATTAACAACTTTAAGATGCCTTACAAATAGAAGGGACACACAACTTGTATACCAAAGTTTTTGTTTTAAAAACAAAGAACTATTGACAAAAAATGTAATCATTAAGAAATACAAAATGAAATGAAAATGGAGATTCAAATTAAGTTAAATTTAAAATTAATAAAAATAATGGAAGATAGTAAAAAGATGAATGAGTGGAAAACAACTTCATTTGGTAAAATAATAAGCTAGAGAAAAAAGAAAAAAAGAAAAAGAAGCAATACTACTAAAAGAAGCAATATAGGAATAAAAAGGGCAACATGCCACACAAATGAAGGTAAAAAAAGCCATGTCATCGAGGGACTCTTAACAACTTTAAGGTGCATGGTACATGGATGAAATGAAAAGCACATGCAACTTTCTTCAGTAAAATAATAAACTATAAAATAAAAGAAATATCAGTTATGCGTTACTTTATGCATTCAGAATATCAAGTAATAAAAAGGCCAGTGTACCACACGGATGATGTCACACAGACTAGGTCATTGTGCGACACCAACTTTAAGATTAGTTATGTGTTGAAAACTTTCTTGGGTAAAATAATAAACTAGAGAATAAAAGAAATATAAGTTATGTGTTGTTTTCTGTATCCATAACACCAGGCAATAAAAAGAGCAATGTACCACACAAATGAATGTCACACAGACCAAGTCATTGTGGGATAATTACAACTTTAAGATGCAAGGTTAAAGGATGAAAAGAAAAGAACACTTATAATCATTTTAAATTCTCGTGAGTTTTAAATATGAAAAATACTAATAAAATAAATGAGAAACATAAGGGTAAATGAATTTAAAAATGTTGACATAAAATAAAAAGTACCAAAGATGAATATTGTATTCATTTTGGGCAAAAAATCCAAAGATTATAACACAAAAACTTGATACTTATTATAAGATAAATAATTCATAAACAATCAAATAAAAAAGAAATACTATTTTGTTTATATTCTAATATTCAAATTTGGTTCAAAATGAGTGAATGAAAACGGAGATTCAAAACGGGTTAATTTAAAAAAAAAAAAATACTAATAATAAAAGACATTGAAAAGTCACGATTGAAAAGCAACCTTTTTTTGGGTAAAATAATAGATTAGAGAAGAAAAGGAATATGAGTTGTGCATCCAAAACACATGCCAAGAAAAAGACAAATGACTGTCACAAATTTCATGTCATTGTGGGATACCAACAACTTTAAGATGCAAGATAAAAGGATAAAAAGAAAAGCGCACACAACTTGTAATCCAAGTTTCTTATGATATTCAATTAGAAAAATACTAACAAAAAGGATTGTTTTGGGTTTAGTTTTCTAAAGAAAAATATTGAAAGCAACTTTCTATGATAAAATAATAAACTAGAGAATAAAAGAAATATCAGTTATGCGTCGTTTTCTGCATCCATAACACCAAGCAATAAAAAGAGCAATGTACCACACAAATGAATGTCACACAGACCAAGTCATTGTGGGACACCGACAACTTTAAGATGCAAGGTAGGATGAAAGGAAAAGCACACTTGTCGTCATTTTAATTTCTCGAGAGTTTTAAATATGAAAAATTCTAGTAAATTAAATGAGAAACATGAGGGTAATGAATTTATAAAATATTGACATAAAATAAAAAGTACCATAGATAGATGAATATTGAACTAAAATTAAAGGTACTACAGACAATGAAAAATATAAATGTCAATAAATTTTAAAAATAAATCAAAAATATATTAAAACAAAATAATGGTTACCAAAAAAAGATACAAAAAAAATTCAATATATTCAACATATAAAAAAACTGCTGATAGCAAACATTTTGGTATTCAAAACATACTAATCTTGTAAAATTTGGTACAAAATGAGTTGATGAAAACGGATATTCAAAAAGGGTAAATTTAAAAATAAAAACATAAAAAATAATCATAATAGAAGACATGAACAGTCACGAGTGAAACTTTTTTGCGTAAAATAATAGACTAGATAAGAAAAGGAATACGAGTTATGCATCCAAAATACATGCAGAGAAAAAGACAAATGAATGTCGCAAATTCCATGTCATTGTGGGACACCAAGAACTTTAAGATGCAAGGTGTAAGGATGAAAAGAAGAGGGCACACAAGTTGTAATCCTTTTAGTGTCTTATGAGATTCAATTACAAAAATACTAACAAAGATTGTTTTGGGTTTACTTTTCTAAAGAAAAATATTAACATCTTTATTTGGTAAAATAATAAACTAGAGAACAAAAGAAGTATTAGTTATGTGTTACTTTATACATCCAAAAATATTAGTTGTGTCACTTTATGCATACAAAACACCACGAAATAAAAAGAGCAATGCACCACACAAATGAACGTCGCATAGACCAAGTCATTGTAGGACACTGACAACTTTAAGATGCAAGATAAAAGGATAAAAAGAAAAGCGCACACAACTTGTAGTCCAAGTTTCTTATGATATTCAATTAGAAAAATACTAACAAAAAGGATTGTTTTGGGTTTAGTTTTCTAAAGAAAAATATTGAAAGCAACTTTCTATGGTAAAATAATAAACTAGAGAATAAAAGAAATATCAGTTATGCGTCGTTTTCTGCATCCATAACACCAAGCAATAAAAAGAGCAATGTACCACACAAATGAATGTCACGCAGACCAAGTCATTGTGAGACACCGACAACTTTAAGATGCAAGGTAGGATGAAAGGAAAAGCACACTTGTCGTCATTTTAATTTCTCGAGAGTTTTAAATATGAAAAATTCTAGTAAATTAAATGAGAAACAAGAGGGTAATGAATTTATAAAATATTGACATAAAATAAAAAGTACCATAGATAGATGAATATTGAACTAAAATAAAAGGTACTGCAGACAATGAAAAATATAAATGTCAATAAATTTTAAAAATAAATCAAAAATATATTAAAACAAAATAATGGTTACCGAAAAAAGATACAAAAAAAATTCAATATATTCAACATATAAAAAAACTGCTGATAGCGAACATTTTGGTATTCAAAACATACTAATCTTGTAAAATTTGGTACAAAATGAGCAATGAAAACGGATATTCAAAAAGGGTAAATTTAAAAATAAAAATATAAAAAATAATTATAATAGAAGACAAGAACAGTCACGAGTGAAAAACTTTTTTGCGTAAAATAATAGACTAGATAAGAAAAGGAATACGAGTTATGCATCGAAAATACATGCAGAGAAAAGGACAAATGAATGTCGCAAATTCCATGTCATTGTGGGACACCAAGAACTTTAAGATGCAAGGTGTAAGGATGAAAAGAAGAGGGCACACAAGTTGTAATCCTTTTAATTTCTTATGAGATTCAGTTACAAAAATACTAACAAAGATTGTTTTGGGTTTACTTTTCTAAGGAAAAATATTAACATCTTTATTTGGTAAAATAATAAACTAGAGAACAAAAGAAATATTAGTTATGTGTTACTTTATGCATCCAAAAATATTAGTTGCGTCACTTTATGCATAAAAAACACCACAAAATAAAAAGAGCAATGTACCATACAAATGAACGTCACATAGACCAAGTCATTGTAGAACACTGACAACTTTAAGATGAAAGGTAAAAGGATGAAAAGAAAATAACATCAGTAGTCATTTAATTTCTCGAGAGTTTTAAATATGAAAAATGCTAGTAAAATAAATGAAAAACACGAGGGTAATGAATTTAAAAAATAGACATAAATAAAAAGTAACATAGATGAATATTGAAATAAAGTAAAAGGTACCACAGAGAATCAAAAATATAAAGGTAAATGAATTTAAAAAATATATTAAAACAAAATAATTATGTCCAAAAAAGATACATAAAAAAATAAACATGAATAATTTTAAGATGCAGGGTATAAAGACGGAAAGAAAAGTCGCACACAACTTGTAGTCCTCTCAATTTCTCATTAGTTTTCAATACGAAAAATACTACAAAAAAATGTTCATGTTTAGTTTTCCACATGGACAAATATTATAAAAAAAATAAAAAGTTCCGTTGAGAATAAGAAACACAAGGGTAAATGAATTTAAAAAATAAATGGAACAGATATTAACACAAAATAATGATAGACCAGAAAAATAAGGAGAAAACAATAATATGAAATGCGTATAAAAAACTGCTAATTGAGAATGTTTTAGTTTGTCAAAAGATATTAATGCAAAATAATGAAAGACCGAAAAAATATAGAGAATCAATATGAAACACATAAAAAAACTGCTGAATGTTTATAGTTTTCCAAGCACACCAAACTTGAAACTAAAATAAAGTGACAATAAGAACTCAAGAGAACATGGGAAGAAATGGAGAACTACAAAAAGAAAAGAAAATAATAATAGGAAATAATGGAGGGCATAAAAAGATGGAGCATAAAGAATTTGTAATTAAAAAATACAAATAAAAAAGGTCCATATTCAACCAATATATTCTAATTACCATGAAACATGTTAAAAACATGAAGTGAAAAACAAAACATGTTATAATTAATTGGAAAAATGGAAATATGCCTTTTAAAGCAATGCCACACAGGCATTGTCATGTTGGGGCATTAACAACTTTAAGATGCCCTACACAAAGATGGAAAAGGGAAAAAGCACATAGAATTTATATTTTTTCATTGATTTTGAAAGAAAACATGACGTAGTTTTCCAAACAGAAGAATATTATTGGAATATAACAGAAAGTGCCATTGATAAATGAAATTGGAGATTAAAAAAAGGAAAATATAATAAAAGACTAAAATGATGTAGCAATGAAATAATGTAAAATTGGGAAAATAAAAGTACTCCCTTTTGTGAAAATGCTACATTCGTCCCAAACATGGGGCATCACAAAAATATCAACAGTGTCCTAAAATCTAAGGATGTGTTTGATACAAATTTTGATTTTTTGTTTTTGATTATTTTTAACTTTTTAAGTAATCTTACCCATAAATATGGGTGATTAAATAATTCTCAAAAATTACTTTTTATTCAGATTTTTTATTTTTTAACTTTGTCCCCCTCAACATAAACAATTGGAACTACCCTCTAAAGTGTTAAAAAGGTTATGCATTTTGCCCAGAGCACTATCATTGGTTGAGCATTTGGACAGGATATAATAATCTGTCAAGTCAAATACACTAATCATGAGAATATGTGATACTTGTTTTGTTCTGTCCAAACTTCTAATGGAAATAATCTTAATGGTATCATTACTTAGGGTTAATTCTATAAGTTATTTAAACTTTAGGGGGCTCGGTACCACATTTAAAATTGAAAGAGAAAGGGTTAGGAAGGGTTTTAGCTTTTAATAGAGATATCAGTGAAAATCAAAGCATTGAAATTATACTGAAAAACTTTGAGCACTATACATACAATGAATTGAAAAGAAGTATCAGCTATAATCTTAATGAGTAATACCCATACGGCCATACTGTATACAAAAGATGTGGAACAACCGGAAGAACTTGCATTCTGTTCAGAAAGGAAGGCAACGTCTAGATGTATCAAATTTGCTTTTGGTACTAGATAGCCTAAAGACTTCCTGATTCCGAGTCCATCAGATCTCAAATTCATGAAAATAAAAATTATTAAAAATTGAGTTCCAAAATAGTTTGAATGACCGCAAGAGATTGCCAACCGTGTTGAAAAGACTATATACTTATGTAGCACAACAAAGAAGTTGGTACATATGAATTAAGAAAACATACATGTTCCATCTTTTTTACCTTCCAAGCAGCTGTCTCCATCAACTCTGCAACACTTCTACCATCGTGAACAAAATCCAGAATCTACAAATAGAGTACAGACATCACATATCTAATATTTTAATAGGATGTCAAAAAAAGTCATTTTTCCGGACCCAAAAACAAAATCCCTTGTTAACATAAATTTTCATTAGTCCAAAACTCTAAGAATATGAATCAAACCTAAGGCCGAAAAACAGGGACCAATGTTCTACAACTTGTTAAAAAAATTATTGTCTACCACGCTGCTCAATCTAAAAAGGTGGTTTTCAAGCCCAATCCATAGCTTTCAATTTCAAGAAATAGACAATATAATTGATTCCCACCACTACTAATCGGAATTGCCATTAAATTATATAAGTGGAAATTCAAATTTTCAAAATTATATAACTTTGTTGCTCTCTTACCATCAACGGTTGCTGAAGTTACCGGATCTTTCAAATTAGACACATGCTTTATGATTAGGCATTTCATTCATCCTAGAAAAATCTCCCTAAAAAATTGAAACAAAGTTTACGTACAAGTTGACAAAAATGCACAGAGAACTAATTCTTAAAGCTGAAAATTGATCAATGTCGTAGATAAAGAGGGGATGAAAGAGATGGATAGGTGGAACAAATCTTGCGTGTTCAGGCTCCTCTCACGAGCCTCATCAGCAATCATCACAGCCTTCGGGTTAAGATTCGCACTAGCCACACTTTCTCAAAGCAGGAATCCATCATTAAGGTATCTGAGCAGTTCAAACTGTTAAATCAAGAGGTGTCGTAATTCACGACATAAATAAAACTCACTAGAAGTGTCAGAATCGACTTTCTTTCAAATCGTTCAAAATGTTACTTATGAATGTTCATCGTGAAATCCTGTCGCATATCCTACTTCGCCCGAAAACCGAACGCCAAGTTTCTGTACCACACGTCCTCAAACAAAGACAAATAATTTGTAAAGATTTGTCCAGAGACTACAGATAGAGCTCTAGATACCGCGTACGTAACACGCAATATTCAACTATTCTTCCTAATTTTGTTTTCCATTCAACTATTCATATCGTCGTGCACTAGAAATCAGACAAGTTTTTGCTTAGTTTATAATCCTTAACAGATAATAATCAAGTCAATCATTTCCGCACTAACAGACACAAACCCTAAAAGACAAAAACTAATTTCAAACAGCCAAATGTAAGAGATGCAAAAACACCGTGACGAAAAAATGAGTACCTAGCGACGGAGAATCAGGCAACTTATCGACAAGTTGAGGAACGCCGATGATTCCTGAGATGATACCGCCTCTTCTATGCAACATCTATAGAACTGGGTGCTTTTACCAGAAGTCATCTCTCCTTTAATATTAATCACCATAACTAGGTTTTGTTCTACTGTTCCTATGATTTTTTACTTCGAATCAGACAATTGGTCCCTTGATGAACGCTCCAACTTCTACCGTGAAGGTTGGGAAAATATAACCTAAAGAAGCTTTAAATAGAAATGGAAAGAACGTTATTTTCAAGCTATCTTAGCGTTGTTTTAAAGCTACCACATCTTTAGCGTTATTTTAACGCAATACAACTTACCGTTGTTTTCCGTAGGCGGTTTGAAGCAAATGAGATTGCAACTCATTTTTAATTAGGTTTTTTTTTTTTTTTTTTTTTGCAACAAAATTTGCTTTAAGACATAAAATTACATTTTTAACCCTCTTTAATGTACATATATTATTTTTTTAACAATATAAAAAAATATTTTTTATTTTTCATTAAAAAACATATGTTAATTTTTCATAACGTCAAAAACGTACTTTTAAGGAGATTAAAATTGACATTAGTTAAATGACTCAATAACACTTACAATTAGAAGGGTTTTAACTATAACCAATTTCTTTTTAAATTTATATAATGGTTTCAATAACATCGTAACAATTAGATGTATTCATGATGTATTGTTGTATCTTTTTTGCTTTAATTATGTCGTATTAATATGTTAGTTGACACATTAAAATAACAAGACCCTCAATAATATGAAAATATTATTAAATAATTGTTACAAAAAAAATTTATCAATTTCTTGTCATGTTCATGTTGTGTCAGAGATTGATTCTCCTAATATTTTCTCCTTATTTTTTACAAGCATACAATTATTGAGAAAAAAATATATTCTGTATTTTTTTCAGGCTGTTACATTGTGTAAAAATATTTTAAAAAATTAGAAAAAATAACACCCTTAAACTTATAGTAACAAAAATAGTATACGTTCAAAACGATATTTCTCATCATATCACGACTCATAACAAAACTTTTAAAAACTATATTTTATAGAATGTCATGTACTCTATTGTATGAATAGTAGAGCAAATACAAAATGTCACCCATCGACGATCAATACAAAATGTCACCTATTGGCAATCAAAATAATAAATCACTCGTCGGTGATTAGTACATATGAAGGGTAAATGCAAGTTAAGTCACGAAAATCGTAGGATCGAAACTGAAATTCCACAACAAATTCTCACATGCAAAAATACGTAAAAATCATATAGTAAGGAACCAAATGTCATCGAGTACTCAAGGATACCTCCCTCACACAGCCCAAAAACAAATATAATATGCTCCCAATTAGAGTCCAACCATAAGATAGTCCAAATCATTATATCCAAAGCATTTTCAAATATTTGTTTGATTTTAAATTCGAAAGTATAATTCAAAATATGAGGTTTCAACATCAAAGTTTTGAATGTCCATTTATTTTTTCAATTATAAAATTATTTCTTTTATTATTTTGTGATAACCTTTTTTTGTCACTAGTATGTTTACTACAATTTATTTTTTCTTATCTACATGTTGTGTACTTAGTATGTTGATTTAAGCATGTTAATTTTTGCTACTATTTGCTTATTTTACGTCTTGAGGCCTACTTGATCGAAAAAAAATAGAGGCATCATAGTCAAAACATACTTGAATATCAGTTTATTAGAAAATTTCTTAGTCATCTCAAATATTCTATAAAAATTATTTGGCTTCAAATTTTCCATAAACAATCAATAACATATATGTAAAGTTGTTATTAAAATTTTAGATTAAAATAATTATTTTAAATAATTTTAAATTATTTTTATTTTTGATATTAATACAAAAATTACAGAGTTTTAAAATTTCAAATCTAATTTCAAATATTCACGAAAATTAGAAAACAAAATATATTTGAGTAATTAAAAAACCATTAGACTCGAAAATATGTCTATATTTTTCAATAAAAATATAAAGTCCTAATTCAGAATCTAACTATTTCAAAATTATCAGAACATACACTTGACTCAAAATTTTAGGGTTTTGAGATTTCATTATAGAATCTTTTTCCCATCTTAATTTTAATACATAAAAAAAAAAAAAAAAAAGCAACGAAAATTTAGAAAAAATAAATTATGTTGATTTTCATCGAAAAAATTTAGAATTTTTTATTGCCCTTAAAATTTTTAATAAAAAAATTATTGAAAATTGTGAGTTTTGGGAGTAATTTATTACCTTTGAATCGTTTATATTATTGCTTGAAAAACTATAGTGCTATAAATCAAAGAGAAGGGGGAAAGAGAGAAAAATATTTAACTTTAAAATATTTCACGCTCTTCTTATATTTTAGATTTTTTATTTTATTTTGTTTTGTTTTCTTGTTAAATACAAACTCTAATATATTTAAATAACTTAATAACATTAAACATTTTTCAATTGGACGACGTTTAACATTAAACGGGTATAAAGTATTGCAGTTTAATTTAAACTACTTAAAAAAAATAACGTAAGAGTCATTTTTTTAATTATGAAAATATATAATTTGAATACAATGCATATTATTTTTATTATTATAAATTTTGACACTGAGTTTTCATTTTTCAATTGTTTGTTTTTGGATGTGAAACATGCAATTGAATAGTAAATATGAATAAAAGTTGGTAATAATAAAACAAAATAATTAAGTGAATCTCGAAACCTTGTTATTTGTATATTGATTTTCTTTTATCTTTAATTATTGTCCATTTATTTTTTCAATTATAAAATTATTTCTTTTATTATTTTGTGAAAACCTTTTTTTGTTGTTGGTTTAGTATGTTGAATTAAGCACGTTATTTTTTGCTACTATTTGCTTATTTTACGTCTTGAGGCCTACTTGATCGAGAAAAAATAGAGCCCCCAAAAATATTTTATGGTTGGGATATTCACCACTTTCTAGATCCTAGTTGCCTATTTAATTCGAAAATTTAATTCACCTTTAGCTAATTATTTTGACGGATAAATTCTCCAAAAGATATAAAGAATCAATAATGAAAAATATACCTTTTTTTTGGGATATATTTAACCTTGAGTTTTTAATTTATTTAAGAAAACTTATTGTATATGTAAATATGAAAGGTTAATCCATAATAAATTTGCACATATTTGTTTTTCAATTTTAAAATATTTAAAAATCAAGAAGCTAACCATCTAAAATTGAGTATCACAAACAATATTATTTTCAACCTTATCATCAAAAGTATAGACAACTCATGTTATAACATTAAGACAAAGGAAAAAAATCTCATGCTCGTTAATAAAATTTATACTATATTTTTCAAAATGATAAACATTTTTCGCTCATCAAGATGACCACTCAATGGTTGGACCTAGGATGCCTCCAATCAAGAAAAATAAACATGCTTATTGCTCGTTGCAAATGAAGATAATTTAGCCCTTCAAATTTAATTATTTTCATCACAAATATACGATAGTAGTTAATATTTTACACATATATCGTGCCTACACACAAAAGATATACTAATAGTATCTATCTAAAGGGAATATTGAGAGAGACCAATAAGTTTATCAATAAGGTAAAAATATTCGAATGCTTAACATAATACCAAAATCTCATTTAAATTTTTTTAATATTGACGGCATATAGAGCTAATAATGTCAATGAATTGAGAAATTTTTTGTCACTCTAATTTGTTGCTTTTTTCATGTAATCGTAACTAAAACGATGTTATAAAAGATTAGAGTGTAAGGATCATGATACTAATAATCCCTTTATAATGTAAATATCGAGAAATCGTCTAACATCGAGTGTTACAATCAATTACAATAAGACATTAACATAAGCAACTATCTTTTGTACCATTAATAAAATAAATTTACTCGAAACAAATCCCTAATATAATTTACAAAATGATGAACATTTTTCGTTGATCAAGATAATATCGAATAGGTTGATCCAAAGTAAATAAAATGTTAACACCAACTAATTATAGCAAGATTGAATATAGATTTAAATTCAAATATTTACAAACAAAATATAATATGTGATAGTAATTAGCATTTAACAATAGTACCAGATCATGACACAAAAGACATCAATAATACTTACATAAAGAGAATATGGACGGAGACCGATAAATCTATCAACAATGTAGAAAGATTTGAAAGCATAGGCGTAATAGGCAATGTTTATGCCAGAATCTCATTTCAAAAAATTTAATATTGGCAATGTAGCCTTCATAATGCGACATTGAATAAAAGGCATTTTCAATGATTCAAATTTGTTAACTTTATATATAATATTAATATCATAACTAAAACAATATTATAGAACCTAACAGTACAATGAACTTTAAACTAATAGTTCCTTCATCATGTAAACATCAAGGAGTTAACAATTTTAAAAAAAAATCATAACCAAAACAATATTATAAAACCTCATAGTGTAATGATCTTGATATTGATAATCCCTTCATCATGTAAATATCAAAGAGTAATCGAGTATCATATCACAAGCAATGCCATTTTCAACCTTATCCAAACTGCACCCAGCTCATGTTATTATAATGAGACATAAATAGAAAACTATCTTTCAGTATCATTAATAAAATGAATTTATTCAAAGCAAATTTCTGCTATACCTTTTGAAATGATCAACATTTTTTGCTTACAAAGGTGGCATCAAATAGGTGGGTCATAGCGAATAAAATGTCAACACTAATTCATTATAATAAGATTGAACATAAATTCAAATTCAAACGTTTACATCACAAAAATAAATAGAAATGTGTGATAATAGTTTGTGTTTTAACTATAACACAAAAGACATATCATTAGTTCCTTATGTATTATGTATTATGGATGAAGACCTATAAGTCTATCAACAAGGTAAAAAACTCCCATCTTCCGTCCTCTTGAGCTCTTTTGTTGGGAATTAGCACCCAACATCTCATATAGGTCATATGTCTCATCAGCGGTCTTTTCTCCCATTGCTCCTCCCGTGGCATTATCTACAGTAAATTGACACTGTTGTGTCAACCCGTCATAGAAGAATTGATTCTGGAGTTGCAAAGGAAAGTGATGGTGTGGGCACTGTATCAGAAGCAATTTGAAGCGATCCCCATGCCTCATGAAATGGTTCTCCATCCATTTTGAGAGAAACGTTGCAATTTTTGGTCCTAAGTCCGCAGTCTTTGGTGAGAATAGAATTTCCCATGAACTTGTTGAACACTGCGTCCCAAGTTTGACAGAGATCCAGGCGAGAGTCATAAGCCATGACTTGGCCTTATCTTTGAGCGGTACGGGAAACACCTCATTCTCAGCTGAAATCCTCATTTAAACCCCTGTAGCGGAAAAGTCTCACAATGGCATAGAAAACTTGTAATCCATTTAATTACTCATTTTGTACCAGTTATAATAAAAGATTGTTTTTATATATTATTTCTATAATTGAAAAGTCATGAGAAATTAAATGGATTACAAGTTTTGCGTGCTTTATTTTCATCCTTATATCATGCACATATTAAAGTTAGTGTCCCCACATGACATGGACCAGCAAAGTTCATCCTTGTGGTGCAATGTTCTTTTCTTCTTTGTATTTTGATGCATAAAAAACATGTAATTGATATTATTTTTCTTCTTTAGTATATTAATTTTATCAATAAAGTTATTTTTCACCTGTTCAGTTTTTTAACGTCTTCCATATTATTACTAATTTTAAATTTACCTTTAATTATTCTCAATTTTTATTCAGTTGTTTTGTACCAAAATGATTTTTTTGTGTATTTTTTCTTTTTTAAATTGTGTTCTCTTTTAATCTTTATACCATGCATCTTAAAAGTTGTTAGGATCCCACAATCACATGACATTTATGACATTCATTTTTGTGGTAAATTTCATTTTTTTCTTGGCCTATATTTTGGATGCATAAAGTAGCACATAACTAAGATGCCTTTTCTTCTGATTATTTTTTCAAAGGAAATTATTTTTCAATTCACTATACGCATTCAAATCTTTTCTACATGTTGATATGCTTAGTATTTGTATGGCTTTTATTCTGGCCGATAATTGTGTAAAATGCTAATTGCTATTATATGTTTTTTTTTTTTTTTTTTATTTTTTCAATTTTTTTGGTGATGCAAATTTTTGAATTAGTTTGATTTATTCTTACTAGAATCAGTGATGTTTTCACATTTTATTTGCTATGAACTCAATCTATTCGACATCATCTAGATGAGCGAAAAATGTTCAACATTTTGAAAGGATAATAGAAATCACTTCGAGTAAATTATTTTATTTCGGTTTTGAAAGATAGTTGTCTCTATCGATATCTCAATGTAATAACATGAGTTAGTTACTATTTAGATGATAAGTAAATAATGACATTGCTTGTGACACTCGATTTTTAGACAGTTTACTCTTTGATATTTACATGATAAGGGATTTTTAGTATCAAAATCAATACACTTTGAGCATCTATAATATCGTTTTGGTTATGATTTGGTTTTTAGACGGTTGGATTCCATGATGAAATGGACTATTAGTATTTTAAAGATTATTAACTTGGAAGCTTCTATAATGTCGTTTGATTATGATTCTTATATTACATGTAAAGGCAACAAATTAGATAACAAAAATGCATTTATTCAATGGCATTATAAATTACAAAATTAAACTTTTGAATGAGAATCTGCCAAGAGCATTCTGTTATGCTTATGCAATCAATTTTTCTACATGTTGATAGACTTACCAATCTTGCCCATATTCCCTTTATATAGGGACTATCGATATGTCTTTTGTGTTTGGCCCTGTACTTTGTGTAAAACACTAACTTCCATCCCACGTCCCTATTTATTTTTACAAGCAAATTTTAAATTTAAATTTATAATCAATATTACTACTATCATTTTGTGTATTACGATTTGTTTTCTCTCTCTTCGATACCATCTTGACAACAAAAAATGTTTATTTGAAAATTATAGTAGAAATTTACTTCCCTAAAATTTATTCTATTAATAGTACTGAAGATAGTTGCCTCTATTGATGTCTCAATATAATAACATGATAAGGTAAAAAAATGGCATTTATTGTGATACACGATTGTTCCCTGATATTACATATGATGAAGGAACTATTAGTATCAAATCATTACAATCTTAAGTTTTATAATATTGTTGGTTTTTTGTTATGATTTGATTTTTGGATGGTTACTACCACATTTTTATGTGATGAAGGAACTGTTAATATAGAGATTGTTACACTCTTTGATTTTATAATATTGTTTTTGTAAGAATTTTAATGTACATGTAAAGCATAACTTGAAGGCATTGAAAATGCCTTTTATTTAATGGCATATTAGAGCTAATATGTTGCAAAATTAAAAAAAAATAAAATTGAATGACTTTATGCCATGAGCATATTCTATTAATACTTATGATTCAAAGTTTTTTACCTTGTTGATAGACTTATAGGTCTTCATCCATAATACATAATACATAAGGAACTAATGATATGTCTTTTGTGTTATAGTTAAAACACAAACTATTATCACACATTTCTATTTATTTTGTGATGTAAACGTTTGAATTTGAATTTATGTTCAATCTTATTATAATGAATTAGTGTTGACATTTTATTCGCTATGACCCACCTATTTGATGCCACCTTTGTAAGCAAAAAATGTTGATCATTTCAAAAGGTATAGCAGAAATTTGCTTTGAATAAATTCATTTTATTAATGATACTGAAAGATAGTTTTCTATTTATGTCTCATTATAATAACATGAGCTGGGTGCAGTTTGGATAAGGTTGAAAATGGCATTGCTTGTGATATGATACTCGATTACTCTTTGATATTTACATGATGAAGGGATTATCAATATCAAGATCATTACACTATGAGGTTTTATAATATTGTTTTGGTTTATTTTTTTTTAAAATTGTTAACTCCTTGATGTTTACATGATGAAGGAACTATTAGTTTAAAGTTCATTGTACTGTTAGGTTCTATAATATTGTTTTAGTTATGATATTAATATTATATATAAAGTTAACAAATTTGAATCATTGAAAATGCCTTTTATTCAATGTCGCATTATGAAGGCTACATTGCCAATATTAAATTTTTTGAAATGAGATTCTGGCATAAACATTGCCTATTACGCCTATGCTTTCAAATCTTTCTACATTGTTGATAGATTTATCGGTCTCCGTCCATATTCTCTTTATGTAAGTATTATTGATGTCTTTTGTGTCATGATCTGGTACTATTGTTAAATGCTAATTACTATCACATATTATATTTTGTTTGTAAATATTTGAATTTAAATCTATATTCAATCTTGCTATAATTAGTTGGTGTTAACATTTTATTTACTTTGGATCAACCTATTCGATATTATCTTGATCAACGAAAAATGTTCATCATTTTGTAAATTATATTAGGGATTTGTTTCGAGTAAATTTATTTTATTAATGGTACAAAAGATAGTTGCTTATGTTAATGTCTTATTGTAATTGATTGTAACACTCGATGTTAGACGATTTCTCGATATTTACATTATAAAGGGATTATTAGTATCATGATCCTTACACTCTAATCTTTTATAACATCGTTTTAGTTACGATTACATGAAAAAAGCAACAAATTAGAGTGACAAAAAATTTCTCAATTCATTGACATTATTAGCTCTATATGCCGTCAATATTAAAAAAATTTAAATGAGATTTTGGTATTATGTTAAGCATTCGAATATTTTTACCTTATTGATAAACTTATTGGTCTCTCTCAATATTCCCTTTAGATAGATACTATTAGTATATCTTTTGTGTGTAGGCACGATATATGTGTAAAATATTAACTACTATCGTATATTTGTGATGAAAATAATTAAATTTGAAGGGCTAAATTATCTTCATTTGCAACGAGCAATAAGCATGTTTATTTTTCTTGATTGGAGGCATCCTAGGTCCAACCATTGAGTGGTCATCTTGATGAGCGAAAAATGTTTATCATTTTGAAAAATATAGTATAAATTTTATTAACGAGCATGAGATTTTTTTCCTTTGTCTTAATGTTATAACATGAGTTGTCTATACTTTTGATGATAAGGTTGAAAATAATATTGTTTGTGATACTCAATTTTAGATGGTTAGCTTCTTGATTTTTAAATATTTTAAAATTGAAAAACAAATATGTGCAAATTTATTATGGATTAACCTTTCATATTTACATATACAATAAGTTTTCTTAAATAAATTAAAAACTCAAGGTTAAATATATCCCAAAAAAAAGGTATATTTTTCATTATTGATTCTTTATATCTTTTGGAGAATTTATCCGTCAAAATAATTAGCTAAAGGTGAATTAAATTTTCGAATTAAATAGGCAACTAGGATCTAGAAAGTGGTGAATATCCCAACCATAAAATATTTTTGGGGGCTCTATTTTTTCTCGATCAAGTAGGCCTCAAGACGTAAAATAAGCAAATAGTAGCAAAAAATAACGTGCTTAATTCAACATACTAAACCAACAACAAAAAAAGGTTTTCACAAAATAATAAAAGAAATAATTTTATAATTGAAAAAATAAATGGACAATAATTAAAGATAAAAGAAAATCAATATACAAATAACAAGGTTTCGAGATTCACTTAATTATTTTGTTTTATTATTACCAACTTTTATTCATATTTACTATTCAATTGCATGTTTCACATCCAAAAACAAACAATTGAAAAATGAAAACTCAGTGTCAAAATTTATAATAATAAAAATAATATGCATTGTATTCAAATTATATATTTTCATAATTAAAAAAATGACTCTTACGTTATTTTTTTTAAGTAGTTTAAATTAAACTGCAATACTTTATACCCGTTTAATGTTAAACGTCGTCCAATTGAAAAATGTTTAATGTTATTAAGTTATTTAAATATATTAGAGTTTGTATTTAACAAGAAAACAAAACAAAATAAAATAAAAAATCTAAAATATAAGAAGAGCGTGAAATATTTTAAAGTTAAATATTTTTCTCTCTTTCCCCCTTCTCTTTGATTTATAGCACTATAGTTTTTCAAGCAATAATATAAACGATTCAAAGGTAATAAATTACTCCCAAAACTCACAATTTTCAATAATTTTTTTATTAAAAATTTTAAGGGCAATAAAAAATTCTAAATTTTTACGATGAAAATCAACATAATTTATTTTTTCTAAATTTTCGTTGCTTTTTTTTTTTTTTTTTATGTATTAAAATTAAGATGGGAAAAAGATTCTATAATGAAATCTCAAAACCCTAAAATTTTGAGTCAAGTGTATGTTCTGATAATTTTGAAATAGTTAGATTCTGAATTAGGACTTTAAATTTTTATTGAAAAATATAGACATATTTTCGAGTCTAATGGTTTTTTAATTACTCAAATATATTTTGTTTTCTAATTTTCGTGAATATTTGAAATTAGATTTGAAATTTTAAAACTCTGTAATTTTTGTATTAATATCAAAAATAAAAATAATTTAAAATTATTTAAAATAATTATTTTAATCTAAAATTTTAATAACAACTTTACATATATGTTATTGATTGTTTATGGAAAATTTGAAGCCAAATAATTTTTATAGAATATTTGAGATGACTAAGAAATTTTCTAATAAACTGATATTCAAGTATGTTTTGACTATGATGCCTCTATTTTTTTTCGATCAAGTAGGCCTCAAGACGTAAAATAAGCAAATAGTAGCAAAAATTAACATGCTTAAATCAACATACTAAGTACACAACATGTAGATAAGAAAAAATAAATTGTAGTAAACATACTAGTGACAAAAAAAGGTTATCACAAAATAATAAAAGAAATAATTTTATAATTGAAAAAATAAATGGACATTCAAAACTTTGATGTTGAAACCTCATATTTTGAATTATACTTTCGAATTTAAAATCAAACAAATATTTGAAAATGCTTTGGATATAATGATTTGGACTATCTTATGGTTGGACTCTAATTGGGAGCATATTATATTTGTTTTTGGGCTGTGTGAGGGAGGTATCCTTGAGTACTCGATGACATTTGGTTCCTTACTATATGATTTTTACGTATTTTTGCATGTGAGAATTTGTTGTGGAATTTCAGTTTCGATCCTACGATTTTCGTGACTTAACTTGCATTTACCCTTCATATGTACTAATCACCGACGAGTGATTTATTATTTTGATTGCCAATAGGTGACATTTTGTATTGATCGTCGATGGGTGACATTTTGTATTTGCTCTACTATTCATACAATAGAGTACATGACATTCTATAAAATATAGTTTTTAAAAGTTTTGTTATGAGTCGTGATATGATGAGAAATATCGTTTTGAACGTATACTATTTTTGTTACTATAAGTTTAAGGGTGTTATTTTTTCTAATTTTTTAAAATATTTTTACACAATGTAACAGCCTGAAAAAAATACAGAATATATTTTTTTCTCAATAATTGTATGCTTGTAAAAAATAAGGAGAAAATATTAGGAGAAGCAATCTCTGACACAACATGAACATGACAAGAAATTGATAAATTTTTTTTGTAACAATTATTTAATAATATTTTCATATTATTGAGGGTCTTGTTATTTTAATGTGTCAACTAACATATTAATACGACATAATTAAAGCAAAAAAGATACAACAATACATCATGAATACATCTAATTGTTACGATGTTATTGAAACCATTATATAAATTTAAAAAGAAATTGGTTATAGTTAAAACCCTTCTAATTGTAAGTGTTATTGAGTCATTTAACTAATGTCAATTTTAATCTCCTTAAAAGTACGTTTTTGACGTTATGAAAAATTAACATATGTTTTTTAATGAAAAATAAAAAATATTTTTTTATATTGTTAAAAAAATAATATATGTACATTAAAGAGGGTTAAAAATGTAATTTTATGTCTTAAAGCAAATTTTGTTGCAAAAAAAAAAAAAAAAAAAAAACCTAATTAAAAATGAGTTGCAATCTCATTTGCTTCAAACCGCCTACGGAAAACAACGGTAAGTTGTATTGCGTTAAAATAACGCTAAAGATGTGGTAGCTTTAAAACAACGCTAAGATAGCTTGAAAATAACGTTCTTTCCATTTCTATTTAAAGCTTCTTTAGGTTATATTTTCCCAACCTTCACGGTAGAAGTTGGAGCGTTCATCAAGGGACCAATTGTCTGATTCGAAGTAAAAAATCATAGGAACAGTAGAACAAAACCTAGTTATGGTGATTAATATTATAGGAGAGATGACTTCTGGTAAAAGCACCCAGTTCTATAGATGTTGCATAGAAGAGGCGGTATCATCTCAGGAATCATCGGCGTTCCTCAACTTGTCGATAAGTTGCCTGATTCTCCGTCGCTAGGTACTCATTTTTTCGTCACGGTGTTTTTGCATCTCTTACATTTGGCTGTTTGAAATTAGTTTTTGTCTTTTAGGGTTTGTGTCTGTTAGTGCGGAAATGATTGACTTGATTATTATCTGTTAAGGATTATAAACTAAGCAAAAACTTGTCTGATTTCTAGTGCACGACGATATGAATAGTTGAATGGAAAACAAAATTAGGAAGAATAGTTGAATATTGCGTGTTACGTACGCGGTATCTAGAGCTCTATCTGTAGTCTCTGGACAAATCTTTACAAATTATTTGTCTTTGTTTGAGGACGTGTGGTACAGAAACTTGGCGTTCGGTTTTCGGGCGAAGTAGGATATGCGACAGGATTTCACGATGAACATTCATAAGTAACATTTTGAACGATTTGAAAGAAAGTCGATTCTGACACTTCTAGTGAGTTTTATTTATGTCGTGAATTACGACACCTCTTGATTTAACAGTTTGAACTGCTCAGATACCTTAATGATGGATTCCTGCTTTGAGAAAGTGTGGCTAGTGCGAATCTTAACCCGAAGGCTGTGATGATTGCTGATGAGGCTCGTGAGAGGAGCCTGAACACGCAAGATTTGTTCCACCTATCCATCTCTTTCATCCCCTCTTTATCTACGACATTGATCAATTTTCAGCTTTAAGAATTAGTTCTCTGTGCATTTTTGTCAACTTGTACGTAAACTTTGTTTCAATTTTTTAGGGAGATTTTTCTAGGATGAATGAAATGCCTAATCATAAAGCATGTGTCTAATTTGAAAGATCCGGTAACTTCAGCAACCGTTGATGGTAAGAGAGCAACAAAGTTATATAATTTTGAAAATTTGAATTTCCACTTATATAATTTAATGGCAATTCCGATTAGTAGTGGTGGGAATCAATTATATTGTCTATTTCTTGAAATTGAAAGCTATGGATTGGGCTTGAAAACCACCTTTTTAGATTGAGCAGCGTGGTAGACAATAATTTTTTTAACAAGTTGTAGAACATTGGTCCCTGTTTTTCGGCCTTAGGTTTGATTCATATTCTTAGAGTTTTGGACTAATGAAAATTTATGTTAACAAGGGATTTTGTTTTTGGGTCCGGAAAAATGACTTTTTTTGACATCCTATTAAAATATTAGATATGTGATGTCTGTACTCTATTTGTAGATTCTGGATTTTGTTCACGATGGTAGAAGTGTTGCAGAGTTGATGGAGACAGCTGCTTGGAAGGTAAAAAAGATGGAACATGTATGTTTTCTTAATTCATATGTACCAACTTCTTTGTTGTGCTACATAAGTATATAGTCTTTTCAACACGGTTGGCAATCTCTTGCGGTCATTCAAACTATTTTGGAACTCAATTTTTAATAATTTTTATTTTCATGAATTTGAGATCTGATGGACTCGGAATCAGGAAGTCTTTAGGCTATCTAGTACCAAAAGCAAATTTGATACATCTAGACGTTGCCTTCCTTTCTGAACAGAATGCAAGTTCTTCCGGTTGTTCCACATCTTTTGTATACAGTATGGCCGTATGGGTATTACTCATTAAGATTATAGCTGATACTTCTTTTCAATTCATTGTATGTATAGTGCTCAAAGTTTTTCAGTATAATTTCAATGCTTTGATTTTCACTGATATCTCTATTAAAAGCTAAAACCCTTCCTAACCCTTTCTCTTTCAATTTTAAATGTGGTACCGAGCCCCCTAAAGTTTAAATAACTTATAGAATTAACCCTAAGTAATGATACCATTAAGATTATTTCCATTAGAAGTTTGGACAGAACAAAACAAGTATCACATATTCTCATGATTAGTGTATTTGACTTGACAGATTATTATATCCTGTCCAAATGCTCAACCAATGATAGTGCTCTGGGCAAAATGCATAACCTTTTTAACACTTTAGAGGGTAGTTCCAATTGTTTATGTTGAGGGGGACAAAGTTAAAAAATAAAAAATCTGAATAAAAAGTAATTTTTGAGAATTATTTAATCACCCATATTTATGGGTAAGATTACTTAAAAAGTTAAAAATAATCAAAAACAAAAAATCAAAATTTGTATCAAACACATCCTTAGATTTTAGGACACTGTTGATATTTTTGTGATGCCCCATGTTTGGGACGAATGTAGCATTTTCACAAAAGGGAGTACTTTTATTTTCCCAATTTTACATTATTTCATTGCTACATCATTTTAGTCTTTTATTATATTTTCCTTTTTTTAATCTCCAATTTCATTTATCAATGGCACTTTCTGTTATATTCCAATAATATTCTTCTGTTTGGAAAACTACGTCATGTTTTCTTTCAAAATCAATGAAAAAATATAAATTCTATGTGCTTTTTCCCTTTTCCATCTTTGTGTAGGGCATCTTAAAGTTGTTAATGCCCCAACATGACAATGCCTGTGTGGCATTGCTTTAAAAGGCATATTTCCATTTTTCCAATTAATTATAACATGTTTTGTTTTTCACTTCATGTTTTTAACATGTTTCATGGTAATTAGAATATATTGGTTGAATATGGACCTTTTTTATTTGTATTTTTTAATTACAAATTCTTTATGCTCCATCTTTTTATGCCCTCCATTATTTCCTATTATTATTTTCTTTTCTTTTTGTAGTTCTCCATTTCTTCCCATGTTCTCTTGAGTTCTTATTGTCACTTTATTTTAGTTTCAAGTTTGGTGTGCTTGGAAAACTATAAACATTCAGCAGTTTTTTTATGTGTTTCATATTGATTCTCTATATTTTTTCGGTCTTTCATTATTTTGCATTAATATCTTTTGACAAACTAAAACATTCTCAATTAGCAGTTTTTTATACGCATTTCATATTATTGTTTTCTCCTTATTTTTCTGGTCTATCATTATTTTGTGTTAATATCTGTTCCATTTATTTTTTAAATTCATTTACCCTTGTGTTTCTTATTCTCAACGGAACTTTTTATTTTTTTTATAATATTTGTCCATGTGGAAAACTAAACATGAACATTTTTTTGTAGTATTTTTCGTATTGAAAACTAATGAGAAATTGAGAGGACTACAAGTTGTGTGCGACTTTTCTTTCCGTCTTTATACCCTGCATCTTAAAATTATTCATGTTTATTTTTTTATGTATCTTTTTTGGACATAATTATTTTGTTTTAATATATTTTTTAAATTCATTTACCTTTATATTTTTGATTCTCTGTGGTACCTTTTACTTTATTTCAATATTCATCTATGTTACTTTTTATTTAATGTCTATTTTTTAAATTCATTACCCTCGTGTTTTTCATTTATTTTACTAGCATTTTTCATATTTAAAACTCTCGAGAAATTAAATGACTACTGATGTTATTTTCTTTTCATCCTTTTACCTTTCATCTTAAAGTTGTCAGTGTTCTACAATGACTTGGTCTATGTGACGTTCATTTGTATGGTACATTGCTCTTTTTATTTTGTGGTGTTTTTTATGCATAAAGTGACGCAACTAATATTTTTGGATGCATAAAGTAACACATAACTAATATTTCTTTTGTTCTCTAGTTTATTATTTTACCAAATAAAGATGTTAATATTTTTCCTTAGAAAAGTAAACCCAAAACAATCTTTGTTAGTATTTTTGTAACTGAATCTCATAAGAAATTAAAAGGATTACAACTTGTGTGCCCTCTTCTTTTCATCCTTACACCTTGCATCTTAAAGTTCTTGGTGTCCCACAATGACATGGAATTTGCGACATTCATTTGTCCTTTTCTCTGCATGTATTTTCGATGCATAACTCGTATTCCTTTTCTTATCTAGTCTATTATTTTACGCAAAAAAGTTTTTCACTCGTGACTGTTCTTGTCTTCTATTATAATTATTTTTTATATTTTTATTTTTAAATTTACCCTTTTTGAATATCCGTTTTCATTGCTCATTTTGTACCAAATTTTACAAGATTAGTATGTTTTGAATACCAAAATGTTCGCTATCAGCAGTTTTTTTATATGTTGAATATATTGAATTTTTTTTGTATCTTTTTTCGGTAACCATTATTTTGTTTTAATATATTTTTGATTTATTTTTAAAATTTATTGACATTTATATTTTTCATTGTCTGCAGTACCTTTTATTTTAGTTCAATATTCATCTATCTATGGTACTTTTTATTTTATGTCAATATTTTATAAATTCATTACCCTCTTGTTTCTCATTTAATTTACTAGAATTTTTCATATTTAAAACTCTCGAGAAATTAAAATGACGACAAGTGTGCTTTTCCTTTCATCCTACCTTGCATCTTAAAGTTGTCGGTGTCTCACAATGACTTGGTCTGCGTGACATTCATTTGTGTGGTACATTGCTCTTTTTATTGCTTGGTGTTATGGATGCAGAAAACGACGCATAACTGATATTTCTTTTATTCTCTAGTTTATTATTTTACCATAGAAAGTTGCTTTCAATATTTTTCTTTAGAAAACTAAACCCAAAACAATCCTTTTTGTTAGTATTTTTCTAATTGAATATCATAAGAAACTTGGACTACAAGTTGTGTGCGCTTTTCTTTTTATCCTTTTATCTTGCATCTTAAAGTTGTCAGTGTCCTACAATGACTTGGTCTATGCGACGTTCATTTGTGTGGTGCATTGCTCTTTTTATTTCGTGGTGTTTTGTATGCATAAAGTGACACAACTAATATTTTTGGATGTATAAAGTAACACATAACTAATACTTCTTTTGTTCTCTAGTTTATTATTTTACCAAATAAAGATGTTAATATTTTTCTTTAGAAAAGTAAACCCAAAACAATCTTTGTTAGTATTTTTGTAATTGAATCTCATAAGACACTAAAAGGATTACAACTTGTGTGCCCTCTTCTTTTCATCCTTACACCTTGCATCTTAAAGTTCTTGGTGTCCCACAATGACATGGAATTTGCGACATTCATTTGTCTTTTTCTCTGCATGTATTTTGGATGCATAACTCGTATTCCTTTTCTTATCTAGTCTATTATTTTACGCAAAAAAGTTTCACTCGTGACTGTTCATGTCTTCTATTATGATTATTTTTTATGTTTTTATTTTTAAATTTACCCTTTTTGAATATCCGTTTTCATCAACTCATTTTGTACCAAATTTTACAAGATTAGTATGTTTTGAATACCAAAATGTTTGCTATCAGCAGTTTTTTTATATGTTGAATATATTGAATTTTTTTTGTATCTTTTTTTGGTAACCATTATTTTGTTTTAATATATTTTTGATTTATTTTTAAAATTTATTGACATTTATATTTTTCATTGTCTGTAGTACCTTTAATTTTAGTTCAATATTCATCTATCTATGGTACTTTTTATTTTATGTCAATATTTTATAAATTCATTACCCTCATGTTTCTCATTTAATTTACTAGAATTTTTCATATTTAAAACTCTCGAGAAATTAAAATGACGACAAGTGTGCTTTTCCTTTCATCCTACCTTGCATCTTAAAGTTGTCGGTGTCCCACAATGACTTGGTCTGTGTGACATTCATTTGTGTGGTACATTGCTCTTTTTATTGCTTGGTGTTATGGATGCAGAAAACGACGCATAACTGATATTTCTTTTATTCTCTAGTTTATTATTTTATCATAGAAAGTTGCTTTCAATATTTTTCTTTAGAAAACTAAACCCAAAACAATCCTTTTTGTTAGTATTTTTCTAATTGAATATCATAAGAAACTTGGATTACAAGTTGTGTGCGCTTTTCTTTTTATCCTTTTATCTTGCATCTTAAAGTTGTTGGTATCCCACAATGACATGAAATTTGTGACAGTCATTTGTCTTTTTCTTGGCATGTGTTTTGGATGCACAACTCATATTCCTTTTCTTCTCTAATCTATTATTTTACCCAAAAAAAGGTTGCTTTTCAATCGTGACTTTTCAATGTCTTTTATTATTAGTATTATTTTTTTTTTTTAAATTAACCCGTTTTGAATCTCCGTTTTCATTCACTCATTTTGAACCAAATTTGAATATTAGAATATAAACAAAATAGTATTTCTTTTTTATTTGATTGTTTATGAATTATTTATCTTATAATAAGTATCAAGTTTTTGTGTTATAATCTTTGGATTTTTTGCCCAAAATGAATACAATATTCATCTTTGGTACTTTTTATTTTATGTCAACATTTTTAAATTCATTTACCCTTATGTTTCTCATTTATTTTATTAGTATTTTTCATATTTAAAACTCACGAGAATTTAAAATGATTATAAGTTTCTTTTCTTTTCATCCTTTAACCTTGCATCTTAAAGTTGTAATTATCCCACAATGACTTGGTCTGTGTGACATTCATTTGTGTGGTACATTGCTCTTTTTATTGCCTGGTGTTATGGATACAGAAAACAACACATAACTTATATTTCTTTTATTCTCTAGTTTATTATTTTACCCAAGAAAGTTTTCAACACATAACTAATCTTAAAGTTGGTGTCGCACAATGACCTAGTCTGTGTGACATCATCCGTGTGGTACACTGGCCTTTTTATTACTTGATATTCTGAATGCATAAAGTAACGCATAACTGATATTTCTTTTATTTTATAGTTTATTATTTTACTGAAGAAAGTTGCATGTGCTTTTCATTTCATCCATGTACCATGCACCTTAAAGTTGTTAAGAGTCCCTCGATGACATGGCTTTTTTTACCTTCATTTGTGTGGCATGTTGCCCTTTTTATTCCTATATTGCTTCTTTTAGTAGTATTGCTTCTTTTTCTTTTTTTCTTTTTTCTCTAGCTTATTATTTTACCAAATGAAGTTGTTTTCCACTCATTCATCTTTTTACTATCTTCCATTATTTTTATTAATTTTAAATTTAACTTAATTTGAATCTCCATTTTCATTTCATTTTGTATTTCTTAATGATTACATTTTTTGTCAATAGTTCTTTGTTTTTAAAACAAAAACTTTGGTATACAAGTTGTGTGTCCCTTCTATTTGTAAGGCATCTTAAAGTTGTTAATGTCTCATCGTGCATGGCAGGTATGCTTTCATTTGTGTGCCTGCATTTTGGAGGAGAAATTAACTTATAACCATTATTCTACATTTTCCTTTTTAATTTTTTAATCTTCTTGTTTAGTAATATGAACTTTTTAACATATCCTCTTTGAGCATTTCTCAATACCATGTCCAAAGCTGCATAGATTTAACCTGCTTTGATCTATTTTTGCACTGCAGAAAGGGTTTATCTTTGACAGTACTAGAGATCACAGGGGGAAGGGATGCTGGAATAGCACGTACTACCAAGAAATTCTAGTGTGACTCCAGCCAGAGTTTGAGGTTATGTTCGGTACATCTGGAAAACATGTTTATGCATCCTTTTTAAAACAATTCTATTGCAGCCTACAGAAGTAAATTATTTTATTTGAGAAAAATATTTTTTTCTTAGACATCATTCCTCAGTTGCATAGTTATCTGATGCAAGTTTGCCGTTTTGTTTTTGTATTCTTGACGTTCCTTCTCCACTGAACATTTTCGAGGGGGACCAGAGTTCTCCAGTGATCAGACCCTCAACGGCAAAAAAATATTTATGTATGTTTTGTTTTGTAAATGTGCATGAATATTTTAAGTACTAATGACGGTTTAATCTGTAGGTTGGTGCAAGTGTATGTGAAAAATCTGTCTTAAGAAAGTTACTACATATATGCTATGTATTATATAAGAACCAGTTCATATAAAGTAAGTAACCAAGAATGCGTTCGAACCAATTCACATTAACTAAGTAACAAGGCTGACCAAAATTTTCACCATCTAATCTTTAGAATTTAAAGATGAATCATGTGTTTTTTTATATTTTTTTTGAAAAAATGTACTTTTTATTTATAGAAAGTTGTATTATTTTATATTTTGATATAGTTTAGACTTTTCTTCGTGAAGTTATAATTATTTTTAATTTTTAGGAAGTTTTAATTATTTCCTCTTTTTAGAAAGCTTATATTTTACATATTTTTTACGATTTTCTATTTTTATAAAGTTAGTATGATTTTTTTTACCTTTTTTAGAAAGTTTGTACTAACTATTTTTAAAAAGTTTTATAATTTTTCGTTTTTAGAAAGTTTTAATTATTTCATATTTTTAGAAAGTTTTAACTATTTTAAATTTAAGAAATTTGTTTTTATTTTGTGTGTTTGAAAAGTTTGTAGTTTACTACTTTTAGAATATTTAAACAATCTTCTATTTTTTAATGTTGAAAATTTTATATTTTTCAGAGTTTTTAAATTTTTAAGGTGAAGAGTCAAAATGGTCTTTGGCTTATGCAATAGGTGTGATTTAGTGCCCTAGTTTATAAAAGATGTCTTTAAATTCATTTGATTATAAAAAAGATGTTTTAAAGTCCTTTTATTTGTAAGAAATGTGTTAGGTGAGGACAAAATTAATTTTTAATCTAATTTTTCGGTAAGTCTAACGAAATAGTATATTTGTTACATGCATTTTTATATTTTTTGATAGATATATATCAAATTAAATAATTTTTAATTTTTTACAATTTCTTTCTGTTAAACTTAAACAAAATTTTTAATTTGTGATTTTAGATATTAAATAATAAAAATTCTATTTAAATATTACTAAATTCGATCAAACTTAAATAAAATTTTTATTATCTAAATGTCATATTTTATAAAAATAAAAATAAAAGGACCTTATGATATTTTTTCTTTATTTTTATTTTGATCAAATTTTAATATATTTTTTTTCTATTTCTTGAACTTTAAACACTTTTTTTATTTTTAGAAAGTGTATTATTTTTATTTAAATGTGTGATAATAGTTTGTGTTTTAACTATAACACAAAAGACATATCATTAGTTCCTTATGTATTATGTATTATGGATGAAGACCTATAAGTCTATCAACAAGGTAAAAAACTCCCATCTTCCGTCCTCTTGAAGCTCTTTTGTTGGGAATTAGCACCCAACATCTCATATAGGTCATATGTCTCATCAGCGGTCTTCTCCCATTGCTCCTCCCGTGGCATTATCTACAGTAAATTGACACTGTTGTGTCAACCCGTCATAGAAGAATTGATTCTGGAGTTGCAAAGGAAAGTGATGGTGTGGGCACTGTATCAGAAGCAATTTGAAGCGATCCCCATGCCTCATGAAATGGTTCTCCATCCATTTTGAGAGAAACGTTGCAATTTTTGGTCCTAAGTCCGCAGTCTTTGGTGAGAATAGAATTTCCCATGAACTTGTTGAACACTGCGTCCCAAGTTTGACAGAGATCCAGGCGAGAGTCATAAGCCATGACTTGGCCTTATCTTTGAGCGGTACGGGAAACACCTCATTCTCAGCTGAAATCCTCATTTAAACCCCTGTAGCGGAAAAGTCTGCACAATGGCATAGAAAACTTGTAATCCATTTAATTACTCATTTTGTACCAAGTTATAATAAAAGATTGTTTTTATATATTATTTCTATAATTGAAAAGTCATGAGAAATTAAATGGATTACAAGTTTTGCGTGCTTTATTTTCATCCTTATATCATGCACATATTAAAGTTAGTGTCCCCACATGACATGGACCAGCAAAGTTCATCCTTGTGGTGCAATGTTCTTTTCTTCTTTGTATTTTGATGCATAAAAAACATGTAATTGATATTATTTTTCTTCTTTAGTATATTAATTTTATCAATAAAGTTATTTTTCACCTGTTCAGTTTTTTAACGTCTTCCATATTATTACTAATTTTAAATTTACCTTTAATTATTCTCAATTTTTATTCAGTTGTTTTGTACCAAAATGATTTTTTTGTGTATTTTTTCTTTTTTAAATTGTGTTCTCTTTTAATCTTTATACCATGCATCTTAAAAGTTGTTAGGATCCCACAATCACATGACATTTATGACATTCATTTTTGTGGTAAATTTCATTTTTTTCTTGGCCTATATTTTGGATGCATAAAGTAGCACATAACTAAGATGCCTTTTCTTCTGATTATTTTTTCAAAGGAAATTATTTTTCAATTCACTATACGCATTCAAATCTTTTCTACATGTTGATATGCTTAGTATTTGTATGGCTTTTATTCTGGCCGATAATTGTGTAAAATGCTAATTGCTATTATATGTTTTTTTTTTTTTTTTTTATTTTTTCAATTTTTTTGGTGATGCAAATTTTTGAATTAGTTTGATTTATTCTTACTAGAATCAGTGATGTTTTCACATTTTATTTGCTATGAACTCAATCTATTCGACATCATCTAGATGAGCGAAAAATGTTCAACATTTTGAAAGGATAATAGAAATCACTTCGAGTAAATTATTTTATTTCGGTTTTGAAAGATAGTTGTCTCTATCGATATCTCAATGTAATAACATGAGTTAGTTACTATTTAGATGATAAGTAAATAATGACATTGCTTGTGACACTCGATTTTTAGACAGTTTACTCTTTGATATTTACATGATAAGGGATTTTTAGTATCAAAATCAATACACTTTGAGCATCTATAATATCGTTTTGGTTATGATTTGGTTTTTAGACGGTTGGATTCCATGATGAAATGGACTATTAGTATTTTAAAGATTATTAACTTGGAAGCTTCTATAATGTCGTTTGATTATGATTCTTATATTACATGTAAAGGCAACAAATTAGATAACAAAAATGCATTTATTCAATGGCATTATAAATTACAAAATTAAACTTTTGAATGAGAATCTGCCAAGAGCATTCTGTTATGCTTATGCAATCAATTTTTCTACATGTTGATAGACTTACCAATCTTGCCCATATTCCCTTTATATAGGGACTATCGATATGTCTTTTGTGTTTGGCCCTGTACTTTGTGTAAAACACTAACTTCCATCCCACGTCCCTATTTATTTTTACAAGCAAATTTTAAATTTAAATTTATAATCAATATTACTACTATCATTTTGTGTATTACGATTTGTTTTCTCTCTCTTCGATACCATCTTGACAACAAAAAATGTTTATTTGAAAATTATAGTAGAAATTTACTTCCCTAAAATTTATTCTATTAATAGTACTGAAGATAGTTGCCTCTATTGATGTCTCAATATAATAACATGATAAGGTAAAAAAATGGCATTTATTGTGATACACGATTGTTCCCTGATATTACATATGATGAAGGAACTATTAGTATCAAATCATTACAATCTTAAGTTTTATAATATTGTTGGTTTTTTGTTATGATTTGATTTTTGGATGGTTACTACCACATTTTTATGTGATGAAGGAACTGTTAATATAGAGATTGTTACACTCTTTGATTTTATAATATTGTTTTTGTAAGAATTTTAATGTACATGTAAAGCATAACTTGAAGGCATTGAAAATGCCTTTTATTTAATGGCATATTAGAGCTAATATGTTGCAAAATTAAAAAAAAATAAAATTGAATGACTTTATGCCATGAGCATATTCTATTAATACTTATGATTCAAAGTTTTTTACCTTGTTGATAGACTTATAGGTCTTCATCCATAATACATAATACATAAGGAACTAATGATATGTCTTTTGTGTTATAGTTAAAACACAAACTATTATCACACATTTCTATTTATTTTGTGATGTAAACGTTTGAATTTGAATTTATGTTCAATCTTATTATAATGAATTAGTGTTGACATTTTATTCGCTATGACCCACCTATTTGATGCCACCTTTGTAAGCAAAAAATGTTGATCATTTCAAAAGGTATAGCAGAAATTTGCTTTGAATAAATTCATTTTATTAATGATACTGAAAGATAGTTTTCTATTTATGTCTCATTATAATAACATGAGCTGGGTGCAGTTTGGATAAGGTTGAAAATGGCATTGCTTGTGATATGATACTCGATTACTCTTTGATATTTACATGATGAAGGGATTATCAATATCAAGATCATTACACTATGAGGTTTTATAATATTGTTTTGGTTTATTTTTTTTTAAAATTGTTAACTCCTTGATGTTTACATGATGAAGGAACTATTAGTTTAAAGTTCATTGTACTGTTAGGTTCTATAATATTGTTTTAGTTATGATATTAATATTATATATAAAGTTAACAAATTTGAATCATTGAAAATGCCTTTTATTCAATGTCGCATTATGAAGGCTACATTGCCAATATTAAATTTTTTGAAATGAGATTCTGGCATAAACATTGCCTATTACGCCTATGCTTTCAAATCTTTCTACATTGTTGATAGATTTATCGGTCTCCGTCCATATTCTCTTTATGTAAGTATTATTGATGTCTTTTGTGTCATGATCTGGTACTATTGTTAAATGCTAATTACTATCACATATTATATTTTGTTTGTAAATATTTGAATTTAAATCTATATTCAATCTTGCTATAATTAGTTGGTGTTAACATTTTATTTACTTTGGATCAACCTATTCGATATTATCTTGATCAACGAAAAATGTTCATCATTTTGTAAATTATATTAGGGATTTGTTTCGAGTAAATTTATTTTATTAATGGTACAAAAGATAGTTGCTTATGTTAATGTCTTATTGTAATTGATTGTAACACTCGATGTTAGACGATTTCTCGATATTTACATTATAAAGGGATTATTAGTATCATGATCCTTACACTCTAATCTTTTATAACATCGTTTTAGTTACGATTACATGAAAAAAGCAACAAATTAGAGTGACAAAAAATTTCTCAATTCATTGACATTATTAGCTCTATATGCCGTCAATATTAAAAAAATTTAAATGAGATTTTGGTATTATGTTAAGCATTCGAATATTTTTACCTTATTGATAAACTTATTGGTCTCTCTCAATATTCCCTTTAGATAGATACTATTAGTATATCTTTTGTGTGTAGGCACGATATATGTGTAAAATATTAACTACTATCGTATATTTGTGATGAAAATAATTAAATTTGAAGGGCTAAATTATCTTCATTTGCAACGAGCAATAAGCATGTTTATTTTTCTTGATTGGAGGCATCCTAGGTCCAACCATTGAGTGGTCATCTTGATGAGCGAAAAATGTTTATCATTTTGAAAAATATAGTATAAATTTTATTAACGAGCATGAGATTTTTTTCCTTTGTCTTAATGTTATAACATGAGTTGTCTATACTTTTGATGATAAGGTTGAAAATAATATTGTTTGTGATACTCAATTTTAGATGGTTAGCTTCTTGATTTTTAAATATTTTAAAATTGAAAAACAAATATGTGCAAATTTATTATGGATTAACCTTTCATATTTACATATACAATAAGTTTTCTTAAATAAATTAAAAACTCAAGGTTAAATATATCCCAAAAAAAAGGTATATTTTTCATTATTGATTCTTTATATCTTTTGGAGAATTTATCCGTCAAAATAATTAGCTAAAGGTGAATTAAATTTTCGAATTAAATAGGCAACTAGGATCTAGAAAGTGGTGAATATCCCAACCATAAAATATTTTTGGGGGCTCTATTTTTTCTCGATCAAGTAGGCCTCAAGACGTAAAATAAGCAAATAGTAGCAAAAAATAACGTGCTTAATTCAACATACTAAACCAACAACAAAAAAAGGTTTTCACAAAATAATAAAAGAAATAATTTTATAATTGAAAAAATAAATGGACAATAATTAAAGATAAAAGAAAATCAATATACAAATAACAAGGTTTCGAGATTCACTTAATTATTTTGTTTTATTATTACCAACTTTTATTCATATTTACTATTCAATTGCATGTTTCACATCCAAAAACAAACAATTGAAAAATGAAAACTCAGTGTCAAAATTTATAATAATAAAAATAATATGCATTGTATTCAAATTATATATTTTCATAATTAAAAAAATGACTCTTACGTTATTTTTTTTAAGTAGTTTAAATTAAACTGCAATACTTTATACCCGTTTAATGTTAAACGTCGTCCAATTGAAAAATGTTTAATGTTATTAAGTTATTTAAATATATTAGAGTTTGTATTTAACAAGAAAACAAAACAAAATAAAATAAAAAATCTAAAATATAAGAAGAGCGTGAAATATTTTAAAGTTAAATATTTTTCTCTCTTTCCCCCTTCTCTTTGATTTATAGCACTATAGTTTTTCAAGCAATAATATAAACGATTCAAAGGTAATAAATTACTCCCAAAACTCACAATTTTCAATAATTTTTTTATTAAAAATTTTAAGGGCAATAAAAAATTCTAAATTTTTACGATGAAAATCAACATAATTTATTTTTTCTAAATTTTCGTTGCTTTTTTTTTTTTTTTTTATGTATTAAAATTAAGATGGGAAAAAGATTCTATAATGAAATCTCAAAACCCTAAAATTTTGAGTCAAGTGTATGTTCTGATAATTTTGAAATAGTTAGATTCTGAATTAGGACTTTAAATTTTTATTGAAAAATATAGACATATTTTCGAGTCTAATGGTTTTTTAATTACTCAAATATATTTTGTTTTCTAATTTTCGTGAATATTTGAAATTAGATTTGAAATTTTAAAACTCTGTAATTTTTGTATTAATATCAAAAATAAAAATAATTTAAAATTATTTAAAATAATTATTTTAATCTAAAATTTTAATAACAACTTTACATATATGTTATTGATTGTTTATGGAAAATTTGAAGCCAAATAATTTTTATAGAATATTTGAGATGACTAAGAAATTTTCTAATAAACTGATATTCAAGTATGTTTTGACTATGATGCCTCTATTTTTTTTCGATCAAGTAGGCCTCAAGACGTAAAATAAGCAAATAGTAGCAAAAATTAACATGCTTAAATCAACATACTAAGTACACAACATGTAGATAAGAAAAAATAAATTGTAGTAAACATACTAGTGACAAAAAAAGGTTATCACAAAATAATAAAAGAAATAATTTTATAATTGAAAAAATAAATGGACATTCAAAACTTTGATGTTGAAACCTCATATTTTGAATTATACTTTCGAATTTAAAATCAAACAAATATTTGAAAATGCTTTGGATATAATGATTTGGACTATCTTATGGTTGGACTCTAATTGGGAGCATATTATATTTGTTTTTGGGCTGTGTGAGGGAGGTATCCTTGAGTACTCGATGACATTTGGTTCCTTACTATATGATTTTTACGTATTTTTGCATGTGAGAATTTGTTGTGGAATTTCAGTTTCGATCCTACGATTTTCGTGACTTAACTTGCATTTACCCTTCATATGTACTAATCACCGACGAGTGATTTATTATTTTGATTGCCAATAGGTGACATTTTGTATTGATCGTCGATGGGTGACATTTTGTATTTGCTCTACTATTCATACAATAGAGTACATGACATTCTATAAAATATAGTTTTTAAAAGTTTTGTTATGAGTCGTGATATGATGAGAAATATCGTTTTGAACGTATACTATTTTTGTTACTATAAGTTTAAGGGTGTTATTTTTTCTAATTTTTTAAAATATTTTTACACAATGTAACAGCCTGAAAAAAATACAGAATATATTTTTTTCTCAATAATTGTATGCTTGTAAAAAATAAGGAGAAAATATTAGGAGAAGCAATCTCTGACACAACATGAACATGACAAGAAATTGATAAATTTTTTTTGTAACAATTATTTAATAATATTTTCATATTATTGAGGGTCTTGTTATTTTAATGTGTCAACTAACATATTAATACGACATAATTAAAGCAAAAAAGATACAACAATACATCATGAATACATCTAATTGTTACGATGTTATTGAAACCATTATATAAATTTAAAAAGAAATTGGTTATAGTTAAAACCCTTCTAATTGTAAGTGTTATTGAGTCATTTAACTAATGTCAATTTTAATCTCCTTAAAAGTACGTTTTTGACGTTATGAAAAATTAACATATGTTTTTTAATGAAAAATAAAAAATATTTTTTTATATTGTTAAAAAAATAATATATGTACATTAAAGAGGGTTAAAAATGTAATTTTATGTCTTAAAGCAAATTTTGTTGCAAAAAAAAAAAAAAAAAAAAAACCTAATTAAAAATGAGTTGCAATCTCATTTGCTTCAAACCGCCTACGGAAAACAACGGTAAGTTGTATTGCGTTAAAATAACGCTAAAGATGTGGTAGCTTTAAAACAACGCTAAGATAGCTTGAAAATAACGTTCTTTCCATTTCTATTTAAAGCTTCTTTAGGTTATATTTTCCCAACCTTCACGGTAGAAGTTGGAGCGTTCATCAAGGGACCAATTGTCTGATTCGAAGTAAAAAATCATAGGAACAGTAGAACAAAACCTAGTTATGGTGATTAATATTATAGGAGAGATGACTTCTGGTAAAAGCACCCAGTTCTATAGATGTTGCATAGAAGAGGCGGTATCATCTCAGGAATCATCGGCGTTCCTCAACTTGTCGATAAGTTGCCTGATTCTCCGTCGCTAGGTACTCATTTTTTCGTCACGGTGTTTTTGCATCTCTTACATTTGGCTGTTTGAAATTAGTTTTTGTCTTTTAGGGTTTGTGTCTGTTAGTGCGGAAATGATTGACTTGATTATTATCTGTTAAGGATTATAAACTAAGCAAAAACTTGTCTGATTTCTAGTGCACGACGATATGAATAGTTGAATGGAAAACAAAATTAGGAAGAATAGTTGAATATTGCGTGTTACGTACGCGGTATCTAGAGCTCTATCTGTAGTCTCTGGACAAATCTTTACAAATTATTTGTCTTTGTTTGAGGACGTGTGGTACAGAAACTTGGCGTTCGGTTTTCGGGCGAAGTAGGATATGCGACAGGATTTCACGATGAACATTCATAAGTAACATTTTGAACGATTTGAAAGAAAGTCGATTCTGACACTTCTAGTGAGTTTTATTTATGTCGTGAATTACGACACCTCTTGATTTAACAGTTTGAACTGCTCAGATACCTTAATGATGGATTCCTGCTTTGAGAAAGTGTGGCTAGTGCGAATCTTAACCCGAAGGCTGTGATGATTGCTGATGAGGCTCGTGAGAGGAGCCTGAACACGCAAGATTTGTTCCACCTATCCATCTCTTTCATCCCCTCTTTATCTACGACATTGATCAATTTTCAGCTTTAAGAATTAGTTCTCTGTGCATTTTTGTCAACTTGTACGTAAACTTTGTTTCAATTTTTTAGGGAGATTTTTCTAGGATGAATGAAATGCCTAATCATAAAGCATGTGTCTAATTTGAAAGATCCGGTAACTTCAGCAACCGTTGATGGTAAGAGAGCAACAAAGTTATATAATTTTGAAAATTTGAATTTCCACTTATATAATTTAATGGCAATTCCGATTAGTAGTGGTGGGAATCAATTATATTGTCTATTTCTTGAAATTGAAAGCTATGGATTGGGCTTGAAAACCACCTTTTTAGATTGAGCAGCGTGGTAGACAATAATTTTTTTAACAAGTTGTAGAACATTGGTCCCTGTTTTTCGGCCTTAGGTTTGATTCATATTCTTAGAGTTTTGGACTAATGAAAATTTATGTTAACAAGGGATTTTGTTTTTGGGTCCGGAAAAATGACTTTTTTTGACATCCTATTAAAATATTAGATATGTGATGTCTGTACTCTATTTGTAGATTCTGGATTTTGTTCACGATGGTAGAAGTGTTGCAGAGTTGATGGAGACAGCTGCTTGGAAGGTAAAAAAGATGGAACATGTATGTTTTCTTAATTCATATGTACCAACTTCTTTGTTGTGCTACATAAGTATATAGTCTTTTCAACACGGTTGGCAATCTCTTGCGGTCATTCAAACTATTTTGGAACTCAATTTTTAATAATTTTTATTTTCATGAATTTGAGATCTGATGGACTCGGAATCAGGAAGTCTTTAGGCTATCTAGTACCAAAAGCAAATTTGATACATCTAGACGTTGCCTTCCTTTCTGAACAGAATGCAAGTTCTTCCGGTTGTTCCACATCTTTTGTATACAGTATGGCCGTATGGGTATTACTCATTAAGATTATAGCTGATACTTCTTTTCAATTCATTGTATGTATAGTGCTCAAAGTTTTTCAGTATAATTTCAATGCTTTGATTTTCACTGATATCTCTATTAAAAGCTAAAACCCTTCCTAACCCTTTCTCTTTCAATTTTAAATGTGGTACCGAGCCCCCTAAAGTTTAAATAACTTATAGAATTAACCCTAAGTAATGATACCATTAAGATTATTTCCATTAGAAGTTTGGACAGAACAAAACAAGTATCACATATTCTCATGATTAGTGTATTTGACTTGACAGATTATTATATCCTGTCCAAATGCTCAACCAATGATAGTGCTCTGGGCAAAATGCATAACCTTTTTAACACTTTAGAGGGTAGTTCCAATTGTTTATGTTGAGGGGGACAAAGTTAAAAAATAAAAAATCTGAATAAAAAGTAATTTTTGAGAATTATTTAATCACCCATATTTATGGGTAAGATTACTTAAAAAGTTAAAAATAATCAAAAACAAAAAATCAAAATTTGTATCAAACACATCCTTAGATTTTAGGACACTGTTGATATTTTTGTGATGCCCCATGTTTGGGACGAATGTAGCATTTTCACAAAAGGGAGTACTTTTATTTTCCCAATTTTACATTATTTCATTGCTACATCATTTTAGTCTTTTATTATATTTTCCTTTTTTTAATCTCCAATTTCATTTATCAATGGCACTTTCTGTTATATTCCAATAATATTCTTCTGTTTGGAAAACTACGTCATGTTTTCTTTCAAAATCAATGAAAAAATATAAATTCTATGTGCTTTTTCCCTTTTCCATCTTTGTGTAGGGCATCTTAAAGTTGTTAATGCCCCAACATGACAATGCCTGTGTGGCATTGCTTTAAAAGGCATATTTCCATTTTTCCAATTAATTATAACATGTTTTGTTTTTCACTTCATGTTTTTAACATGTTTCATGGTAATTAGAATATATTGGTTGAATATGGACCTTTTTTATTTGTATTTTTTAATTACAAATTCTTTATGCTCCATCTTTTTATGCCCTCCATTATTTCCTATTATTATTTTCTTTTCTTTTTGTAGTTCTCCATTTCTTCCCATGTTCTCTTGAGTTCTTATTGTCACTTTATTTTAGTTTCAAGTTTGGTGTGCTTGGAAAACTATAAACATTCAGCAGTTTTTTTATGTGTTTCATATTGATTCTCTATATTTTTTCGGTCTTTCATTATTTTGCATTAATATCTTTTGACAAACTAAAACATTCTCAATTAGCAGTTTTTTATACGCATTTCATATTATTGTTTTCTCCTTATTTTTCTGGTCTATCATTATTTTGTGTTAATATCTGTTCCATTTATTTTTTAAATTCATTTACCCTTGTGTTTCTTATTCTCAACGGAACTTTTTATTTTTTTTATAATATTTGTCCATGTGGAAAACTAAACATGAACATTTTTTTGTAGTATTTTTCGTATTGAAAACTAATGAGAAATTGAGAGGACTACAAGTTGTGTGCGACTTTTCTTTCCGTCTTTATACCCTGCATCTTAAAATTATTCATGTTTATTTTTTTATGTATCTTTTTTGGACATAATTATTTTGTTTTAATATATTTTTTAAATTCATTTACCTTTATATTTTTGATTCTCTGTGGTACCTTTTACTTTATTTCAATATTCATCTATGTTACTTTTTATTTATGTCTATTTTTTAAATTCATTACCCTCGTGTTTTTCATTTATTTTACTAGCATTTTTCATATTTAAAACTCTCGAGAAATTAAATGACTACTGATGTTATTTTCTTTTCATCCTTTTACCTTTCATCTTAAAGTTGTCAGTGTTCTACAATGACTTGGTCTATGTGACGTTCATTTGTATGGTACATTGCTCTTTTTATTTTGTGGTGTTTTTTATGCATAAAGTGACGCAACTAATATTTTTGGATGCATAAAGTAACACATAACTAATATTTCTTTTGTTCTCTAGTTTATTATTTTACCAAATAAAGATGTTAATATTTTTCCTTAGAAAAGTAAACCCAAAACAATCTTTGTTAGTATTTTTGTAACTGAATCTCATAAGAAATTAAAAGGATTACAACTTGTGTGCCCTCTTCTTTTCATCCTTACACCTTGCATCTTAAAGTTCTTGGTGTCCCACAATGACATGGAATTTGCGACATTCATTTGTCCTTTTCTCTGCATGTATTTTCGATGCATAACTCGTATTCCTTTTCTTATCTAGTCTATTATTTTACGCAAAAAAGTTTTTCACTCGTGACTGTTCTTGTCTTCTATTATAATTATTTTTTATATTTTTATTTTTAAATTTACCCTTTTTGAATATCCGTTTTCATTGCTCATTTTGTACCAAATTTTACAAGATTAGTATGTTTTGAATACCAAAATGTTCGCTATCAGCAGTTTTTTTATATGTTGAATATATTGAATTTTTTTTGTATCTTTTTTCGGTAACCATTATTTTGTTTTAATATATTTTTGATTTATTTTTAAAATTTATTGACATTTATATTTTTCATTGTCTGCAGTACCTTTTATTTTAGTTCAATATTCATCTATCTATGGTACTTTTTATTTTATGTCAATATTTTATAAATTCATTACCCTCTTGTTTCTCATTTAATTTACTAGAATTTTTCATATTTAAAACTCTCGAGAAATTAAAATGACGACAAGTGTGCTTTTCCTTTCATCCTACCTTGCATCTTAAAGTTGTCGGTGTCTCACAATGACTTGGTCTGCGTGACATTCATTTGTGTGGTACATTGCTCTTTTTATTGCTTGGTGTTATGGATGCAGAAAACGACGCATAACTGATATTTCTTTTATTCTCTAGTTTATTATTTTACCATAGAAAGTTGCTTTCAATATTTTTCTTTAGAAAACTAAACCCAAAACAATCCTTTTTGTTAGTATTTTTCTAATTGAATATCATAAGAAACTTGGACTACAAGTTGTGTGCGCTTTTCTTTTTATCCTTTTATCTTGCATCTTAAAGTTGTCAGTGTCCTACAATGACTTGGTCTATGCGACGTTCATTTGTGTGGTGCATTGCTCTTTTTATTTCGTGGTGTTTTGTATGCATAAAGTGACACAACTAATATTTTTGGATGTATAAAGTAACACATAACTAATACTTCTTTTGTTCTCTAGTTTATTATTTTACCAAATAAAGATGTTAATATTTTTCTTTAGAAAAGTAAACCCAAAACAATCTTTGTTAGTATTTTTGTAATTGAATCTCATAAGACACTAAAAGGATTACAACTTGTGTGCCCTCTTCTTTTCATCCTTACACCTTGCATCTTAAAGTTCTTGGTGTCCCACAATGACATGGAATTTGCGACATTCATTTGTCTTTTTCTCTGCATGTATTTTGGATGCATAACTCGTATTCCTTTTCTTATCTAGTCTATTATTTTACGCAAAAAAGTTTCACTCGTGACTGTTCATGTCTTCTATTATGATTATTTTTTATGTTTTTATTTTTAAATTTACCCTTTTTGAATATCCGTTTTCATCAACTCATTTTGTACCAAATTTTACAAGATTAGTATGTTTTGAATACCAAAATGTTTGCTATCAGCAGTTTTTTTATATGTTGAATATATTGAATTTTTTTTGTATCTTTTTTTGGTAACCATTATTTTGTTTTAATATATTTTTGATTTATTTTTAAAATTTATTGACATTTATATTTTTCATTGTCTGTAGTACCTTTAATTTTAGTTCAATATTCATCTATCTATGGTACTTTTTATTTTATGTCAATATTTTATAAATTCATTACCCTCATGTTTCTCATTTAATTTACTAGAATTTTTCATATTTAAAACTCTCGAGAAATTAAAATGACGACAAGTGTGCTTTTCCTTTCATCCTACCTTGCATCTTAAAGTTGTCGGTGTCCCACAATGACTTGGTCTGTGTGACATTCATTTGTGTGGTACATTGCTCTTTTTATTGCTTGGTGTTATGGATGCAGAAAACGACGCATAACTGATATTTCTTTTATTCTCTAGTTTATTATTTTATCATAGAAAGTTGCTTTCAATATTTTTCTTTAGAAAACTAAACCCAAAACAATCCTTTTTGTTAGTATTTTTCTAATTGAATATCATAAGAAACTTGGATTACAAGTTGTGTGCGCTTTTCTTTTTATCCTTTTATCTTGCATCTTAAAGTTGTTGGTATCCCACAATGACATGAAATTTGTGACAGTCATTTGTCTTTTTCTTGGCATGTGTTTTGGATGCACAACTCATATTCCTTTTCTTCTCTAATCTATTATTTTACCCAAAAAAAGGTTGCTTTTCAATCGTGACTTTTCAATGTCTTTTATTATTAGTATTATTTTTTTTTTTTAAATTAACCCGTTTTGAATCTCCGTTTTCATTCACTCATTTTGAACCAAATTTGAATATTAGAATATAAACAAAATAGTATTTCTTTTTTATTTGATTGTTTATGAATTATTTATCTTATAATAAGTATCAAGTTTTTGTGTTATAATCTTTGGATTTTTTGCCCAAAATGAATACAATATTCATCTTTGGTACTTTTTATTTTATGTCAACATTATTATGGGTTGTTCATTATGGTTAGTCAAGATCTTTATTTTTTTTCTTTGACATTTTCTCCTTTCTCGTTGGGATTATAATGGTACTTTATTGCTATGTCTCTCCTTGTTAATTTTTGTTAATGTAAACTCTTTGGACCTTTTTTAATTTAGGTGATTGAACAGTACGAGCAAGTGAGGCTCCTGGTTTGTTACTGATGCAGTAGGTTAAGTGGTATGTGTCATCCATCTTCTGTTTTTCGTTGGCTTATTGGTGTAGACCTTTGAGTTTGTTGCTTTCTGTGCTTCAATTATTGTTAATTGTTTTTCTTTTGGTAGACTATTTTTTTAATACGCCAATGGCCGCACCCAAAGTATTAGTTGGGTTCTTTTGACAGAGGCAACCAGTAACCATTCTTTTTAATTTGCATTTTTGAGTTTCTTGTTTCCTTCTCTAGAAAATGAAAAACATTTTTCCCTTCTCTCTTTTTCTTGTGCATAGGCCGCATGATAAATTGGGTAAGGAAAACACCCCAAACTACTCCTTAACAACATAGTGGGTGCCCCAGGTAATCGAGCCTAATAAATTGTTCTGTAAGCAATGGAGTTGTTATTATCTTATACTATTAGGGTGAGGTTTTGCTCTTGGACTCCAAGCAACAGCTGAAATTTGACGTTGAGATTGTTAATATTTATCATTGAGTAGCATACCATTATGTTATCACAATGTTCGCTAGTGTTTTGGATTTCATCATTATGGGATGATTCAGGAAATTAAACAATTTATATATTTTAAATAAAAATTAAAATTATTTTTAAATTTTTTGTACTTCTAAAATTTACAATTTTAAGTTCTTAAAATTTTGGAATTTTATTTTTAGAAAACTTGATAAATTTTTTTTATTTTTGCTAAATTTGGTCGATAATATATTTTTAGAAAGTTTGAACAAAATTTATATTTTTAAAAAGTTTAAAAGGGATCTCTAATTTTAGAGAATCTTGGATAATTTTTTCTTTTTAAAAAAGGCAGTGATAAATTCACTGCACAAAAGGTTCTTGCTGCGTGCCTTAAAATTTAGCTCTATATTTCTTGAACTTTAGACACTTTTTATTTTTAGAAAGTGTATTATTTTTATTTTAATCAAGTTTTAACAACTTTTTTTTTTGAATGTTTTTATTATTTTCTATTTTTTAAAAGCTTGTACTATTTTCTATTTTCAAAAAGTTTGTATTGTTTCCTGTTTTCAGAAATTTTGTATTGTTTCAGCTTTCAATTTTATTTCCTGATTTTTTGTAGTTTTTGAAATTTTTATTTTTGTAAAGTTGTCTTTGATTGTAATTTTCATTGAAAATTTTGACTATTTTTTACGTCTAAGAAGATTTGAACTTTTTTTCTATTTTAGTAAATTTAACTAATTTGTATTATTAGAAAGTTTGATCTATTTTATATTTATCGAAATTTTTTAACATTTCTTATTTTTAAAATTTTTTATTTTTTAAAAGTTCGTAAAATATTTATTTTCATAGTTTATATAATTCACTAACTCTATCTTTTCAAGTAGGGGTGACAATTCTCGATACGATTCGATAACACAAAAATAAATAATTTTTTTTTAAAGAATTGATCGATATTTTTTTTCGTATAAGTATTTTTTATTTTTATTTTTCTGTGTTTGGAAAGTTTGTAGTTTACTTTTTTACGAATATTTAAACAATTTTCTTTTTATAAACTTGAAAATTTTACATTTTTAGAGTTTTTAAAATTTTTTCTACTCTTTTTAATTTTATTAGAGTGTATTATTTTTTTCTTCAAGTTTTAACTAATTTTTTTTTTAATGTTTTTATTATTTTGTATTTTTAAAAAGTTTGTATTGTTCCCTGTTTTCAGAAAATTTGTATTATTTTAGTTTCCAGTTTTTTTTTTTTCTGTTTTTTAGTAGTTTTTGAAATTTCTATTTTTTAAAGGTATCTTTGAATGTAATTTTCATTGAGATTTTTAACTATTTTAAGAAAATTTTCAACTATTTCCTATTTTTAAAAAGTTATTACTATTTCCTATTTTAAGAATGTTTTTAGTATTTTTTAAATTTTAGAAAGTTTGTCAAATATTTAATTTTATATAGTTTTCTTTTCAAAAAATTTAGTTTAGGTTTTTAGAAAATTTAATTTTTTTTTTTTAAATTTGAAAAAAAAATTCTAGAGATTTTAATTTTTTTATTTCTAGAAAGTTTGAAAAACTTTTTAATATTTAGAAAGTGTATTATTTTTATTTTGATCTAGTTTTAACTAATATTTTTTTTTGAATGTTTTTATTTTCTATTTTTAAAAGTTTTTTATTGTTTCCTATTTTAAGAATAATATTTGTATTGTTCCATATTTTAAGTTTTTTAATGCTTCCTGTTTTCAGAAAATTTGTATTGTTTCATGTTTTCAGAAAATTTGTATTGTTTCATGTTTTCAATTTTGTACTCTTGTTTTCAAGGAATTTGTATTGTTTCCTATTTTAGGAAATTTGTATTGTTTCTTGGTTTCAGGAAATTTGTACTGCTTTATGTTTTTTTTGAAGTTTTTAGATTTTTATTTTTATTAAGTTTTGTCTTTGAATATAATTTTCATTGAGAATTTTAACTACTATTTTTGAAAATTTTAACTATTTTGTACTATTAGAAAGTTTCAACTATTTCCTATTTTTTTTAAAAAAAAAATTGTTTTTTTTTTTAGAATGTTTTTACTATTTTATTTTAGAAAGTTTGTAAAATATTTATTTTTAGATAGTTTTTAATTTTTATTAATTTTTAGGAAGTTTGTATATCTTGTTAAAGTTCACTGACCTCTTTCAAGTATTTATTCTTTATACATTGACATCCATGCGAGTTTGGATTGGCAATTTGGTGCGATTTGTTCAAATGCTTTTCTTGTAGTTGTGTACATCATCATTTATGATAAATTTTCAACTCTTTTCAAATAATATAACTTGTTTGTGTGTTGATGTTTGGTTTTTCTTGGTTATTTGTAGTTTTGAGTGGACTCTAGGATTGAATGCTCGAACACTTTGGTGGTAAGTCCACACATAGGCAACCAGTAACCATTTCTTTTTAATTTGCATTTTTGAGTTTCTTGTTTCCTTGTCAAGACAATGAAAAACGTTTTTCCCCTCTCTTTTTCTTGTGCATAGGCCGCATGATAAATTGGGTAAGGAAAACACCCCAAACTACTCCTTAAAATTATTCATGTTTATTTTTTTATGTATCTTTTTTGGTCACCATTAGTTTGTTTTAATATATTTTTTAAATTCATTGACCTTTATATTTTTGATTCTCTGTGGTACCTTTTATTTTATTTCAATATTCATCTATGTTACTTTTTATTTAATGTCTATTTTTTAAATTCATTACCCTCGTGTTTTTCATTTATTTTACTAGCATTTTTCATATTTAAAACTCTCGAGAAATTAAAATGACTACAGATGTTATTTTCTTTTCATCCTTTTACCTTTCATCTTAAAGTTGTCAGTGTCCTACAATTACTTGGTTTATGTGACGTTCATTCGTGTGGTACATTGCTCTTTTTATTTCGTGGTGTTTTGTATGCGTAAAGTGACAACTAATATTTCTTTTGTTCTCTAGTTTATTATTTTACCAAATAAAGATTTTAATATTTTTCTTTAGAAAAGTAAACCCAAACCAATCTTTGTTAGTATTTTTGTAACTGAATCTCATAAGAAACTAGAAGGGTTACAACTTGTGTGCATTCTTCTTTACATCCTTACACCTTGCATCTTAAAGTTCTTGGTGTCCCACAATGACATGGAATTTGCGACATTCATTTGCCTTTTTCTCTGCACGTATTCCTTTTCTTATCTAGTCTATTATTTTACGCAAAAAAGTTTTTCACTCGTGATTGTTCATGTATTCTATTATTATTATTTTTTATATTTTTATTTTTAAATTTACCCTTTTTGAATATCCGTTTTCATTGACTCATTTTGTACCAAATTTTACAAGATTAGTATGTTTTGAATACCAAAATGTTTGCTATCAACAGTTTTTTTATATGTTGAATATATTGAATTTTTTTTGTATCCTTTTTTGGTAACCATTATTTTGTTTTAATATATTTTTGATTTATTTTTAAAATTTATTGACATTTATATTTTTCATTGTCTGTAGTACCTTTAATTTTAGTTCAATATTTATCTATCTATGGTACTTTTTATTTTGTGTCAGTATTTTATAAATTCATTACCCTCGTGTTTCTCATTTAATTTACTAGAATTTTGCATATTTAAAACTCTCGAGAAATTAAAATGACGAGAAGTGTGCTTTTCCTTTCATCCTACCTTGCATCTTAAAGTTGTCGGTGTCCCACAATGACTTGGTCTGTGTGACATTCATTTGTGTGGTACATTGCTCTTTTTATTGCCTGGTGTTATGGATGCAGAAAACGACGCATAACTGATATTTCTTTTATTCTCTAGTTTATTATTTTACCATAGAAAGTTGTTTTCAATATTTTTCTTTAGAAAACTAAACCGAAAACAATCCTTTTTGTTAGTATTTTTCTAATTGAATATCATAAGAAACTTGGACTACAAGTTGTGTGTGCTTTTCTTTTTATCCTTTTATCTTGCATCTTAAAGTTGTTGGTGTCCCACAATGACATGAAATTTGTGACATTCATTTGTCTTTTTCTTGGCATGTGTTTTGGATGCAAAACTCATATTCCTTTTCTTCTCTAATATATTATTTTACCCAAAAAAATTTGTTTTTCAATCATAACTTTTCAATGTCTTCTATTATTAGTATTATTATTAGTTTTTAAATTAACCCGTTTTGAATCTTGGTTTTCATTCACTCATTTTGTACCAAATTTGAATATTAGAATATAAACAAAATGAATACAATATTCATCTTTGGTACTTTTTATTTTATGTCAACATTTTTTAAATTCATTTGCCCTTATGTTTCTCATTTATTTTATTAGTATTTTTCATATTTAAAACTCACGAGAATTTAAAATGATTATAAGTGTTCTTTTCTTTTCATCCTTTAACCTTGCATCGTAAAGTTGTAATTATCCCACAATGACTTGGTCTGTGTGACATTCATTTGTGTGGTACATTGCTCTTTTTATTGCCTGGTGTTATGGATACAGAAAACAACACAACTTATATTTCTTTTATTCTCTAGTTTGTTATTTTACCCAAGAAAGTTTTCAACACATCACTGATCTTAAAGTTGGTGTCCCACAATGACCTAGTCTGTGTGACATTCATCTGTGTGGTACATTGGCCTTTTTATTACTTGATATTCTGGATGCATAAAGTAATGCAAAACTGATATTTCTTTTATTTTATAGTTTAATATTTTATTGAAGAAAGTTGCATGTGCTTTTCTTTTCATCCTTGATAATTTAAAATGACTGTAAGTGTTCTTTTCTTTTCATCCTTTTAACCTTGCATTGTAAAGTTGTTTGTGTCCCACAATGACTTGGTTTGTCATTTGTGTGGTACATTGCTCTTTTTGTTGCCTGGTGTTATGGATACAGAAAACAACACAATTGATATTTTTTTTTTCTCTAGTATATTATTTTACCCAAGAAAGTTTTCAACACAACTAATCTTAAAGTTGTGTCCCACAATGACTTAGTCTGTGTGACATTCATTTGTGTGGTACATTGCCTTTTTATTACTTGATATTCTAGATGCATAAAGTAACGCATAACTGATATTTCTTTTATTTTATAGTTTATTATTTTACTAAAGAAAGTTTTCAATATTTTTCTTTTGAAAACTAAACGCAAAACAATCTTTTTTGTGTGTATTTTTCTAATTGAATCTCATAAGAAACTAAAAGGATTGCAAGTTGTGTGTTCTTCTCTTTTCGTCCTTATACCTTGTATCTTAAAGTTGTTTGTGTCCCACATTGGCATGGAATTTTTTGTTATTCATTTGTCTTTTTTTGGCATGCATTTTGGATGTATAACTCGTATTCTTTTTCTTCTCTAGTTTATTATTTTATCCAAAAAAGTTTGTTTTTCATTCGTGACTTTTCAATGCCTTCCATAATTATTATTTTTTATATTTTTATTTTTAAATTTACCCTTTTTGAATCTCTTTTTTCATTCACTCATTTTGTACCAAATATCAACATTTTTCTTTAGGAAACTAAACCCAAAACAATCTTCTTTGCTAATATTTTTCTAATTGAATGTCATAAGAAACTCAAAGGACTACATGTTATGTGCGCTTCTCTTTACATCCTTATACTTTGCATCTTAAAGTTGTTTGTGTCACATAATGACATAAAATTCATGACATTATTTTGTGTACATTTTCCTTTTTTCTGGCCTGTATTTCGGATGCATAACTCGTCTTCTTTTTCTTCTCTAGTCTATTATTTTACCTAAAGTAAAGTTCATTTTTCACTCGTGACTTTTCATTGCATTCCATTATTATTATTTTTAAATTTTTTGATTTTAAATCTCCGTTTTCATTCACTCGTTTTGTACTAAAACAATCTTTTATGTTAGTAATTTTGTAATTGAAAAGTCATGAGAAATCATAAGGACTACAGTTCTGTGCCTTTGTTTTCATCTTTATATCATGCACATATTAAAGTTGGTGTCCCACAATGACGTGGACCGTGTGAATTTCATCCTTGTGGTGCATTGCTCTTTTTCTTGCTTTGTATTTTGGATGCATAAAGCAACACATGATTGATATTATTTTTCTTCTCTAGTATATTGTTTTACCAAAGAAAGGTGTTTTTCACCCATTCACCTTTTTAATGTCTTCCATTAATATTATTAATTTTGAAAGTTGTTTTTATTCTGGATGCATTTGTGCGTGTTTATTTTTTATTTTTATCCTTCTACCTTCTTAAAGTTGTTGGTGTCTCACAATGACAAGTAATTTGTGACATTCATTTGTCTTTTTTTTGCATGTATTTTGGATGCATATCTTGTATTCCTTTTCTTGTCTATTATTTTACCCAAAAAGTTTGTTTTTTGCTCGTGCCTTTTCAATATCTTCTATTATTATTATTATTATTATTATTATTCTTTTACATTTTTATTTTTAAATTTACCTTTTTTGAATCTCTGTTTTCATTTGCTCATTTTGTACCAAATTTTAATATTTTTCATCAGAAAACTAAACCTAAAACAATATTTTTTGTCACTATTTTTCTAACTGAATCTCATAAAAAATTAATAGGACTACATGTGTGCGCTTCTCTTTTCATTCTTATACCTTGTATCTTAAACTTGTTTGTGTCCCACAATGACATGAAATTCGTTACGTTCATTTGTGGTACATTTTTGTTTTTCTTGGCCTGTATTTTGAATGCATAACTCTTATTTTTCTTCTATAGTCTATTATTTTTTCCAAATTAGAGTGTGTTTTTCACTTGTGACTTTTCATTACATTCCATTATTATTATTATTATTTTATTTATCTATTTTGAAACTCCGTTTTCATTCACTCATATTGTACCAAAACAATCTTTGATGTTAGTATTTTTTTTTATAATTGAAAAGTCATGAGAAATTAAAAGCACTACAAGTTTTGTGTGCTTATATTTTCATCCTTATATCATGCACATATTGAAGTTAGTATACTAGAATGACATGGACCGTGTGAAGTTCATCCTTGTGGTCATTATTCTTTTTCTTGTTTTGTATTTTGGATGCACAAAGCAACACATGATTGATATTAATTTTATTCTCTAATATCTTATTTTATCAAAGAAAGTTGTTTTTCACCCGTTCACTCTTTTAGTGTCTTCCATTATTATTATTAATTTTCAAACTGCCTTTTTTGATTCTCTATTTTTATTCAGTACTTTTGTACCAAAATGATATTTTTTTTGTTAGTACTTTTTTTATTGATGAAAACTCGTGAAAACTAAAAGCAATTTGTGTGCTTTTCTTTTAATCCTTATACCATCACATGACATTTGTGTGATACATTTCATTTTTTCTTGGACTATATTTTGGATGCATAATAAAGTAACACGTAACTAGTATTCCTTTTCTTCTCCAGTTTGTTATTTTTTTCAAAGGAAATTGTTTTCTATTCACCTTTATAATATCTTCAATTATTTTTTTTTAGATTCACCTTTTTTGAATCTCTATTTTCATTCACTCCTTTTATACCAACACAATCTTTATTAGTATTTTTCTAATTGAAAACTCAGGAGAAACTAAAAGGGCTACAAGCTGCATGTTCTTTTCTTTTCATCCTTGTACCATGCACCTTAATGTTGTTCGAATCCCACAATGGAATGGCTTTTTTGACATGACACCCATTTGTGTGGCACGTTGCATTTTTTATTCCTACATTGCCCCTTTTACTGATATTCCTTTTCTTCTCTAACTTATTATTTTACCAAATAAAGTTGTTTTTCACTCATTCATCTTTTTACTATCTTTCATTCTTTTTATTAATTTAAACTTGATTTGAATCTCCATTTTCATCCCCTCATTTTGTATTTCTTAATGATAACATTTTTTTTTCAAAAGTCCTTTGTTTTTAAATCTAAAACATTGGAATACAAGTTGTGTATCCCTTTGATTTGTAAGGCACCTTAAAGTTGTTAGTGTTCCGCCGTGCATGGCAGGTATGCTTTCTTTTGTGTGCCTGCATTTTGGGGGAGAAATTAACTTATAACTATTATTCTTCGTTGCATTTTATGACCATTATTTTATGACTCTTGGTGTTTAATATTATGAACTTTTTAACATATCCTCTGCTAGCATTTTTTGTGAGTTTCTTGGTGATTGACATTCCTTCATTGCATTTGTACGTTCTTGACAAACCAAGGGGAAAAGATCGAGTTATGAACGTGTCTTCATATAAGAAACCATAGCATGGCCTGCGGGTTCACTAGTATTCGTTTTCCCCTTGCATGAACGTGTATTTTCAATATTTCTTCCGTTTCACTTATTTTCCCATCATTTTTTTAGAACTATTTTCTTGATAATTTTAAGATTATTTTTCTTATTGCAGGACTTTTGTTATGTTTTGAAGGACTATGTAATAGTAGGAATGTTTACTGGTACTTCACACACTGTATTTCCTTCTTTCAATTCGACTTTTTTTTTTTTGCCTATTAGATGTATATGTGTTCTATATATTTGTGATGTCTTTATCAGTTCTTTGTTAACATTGAACTTTATTAACTTCATGAACAATCTACAACTTGTTTGTATTACATGTAGCTGTAGAATTGACTATATTGATCTCCTTTTAATCAATCAATAATAACTATTATCTAAAGACAATTGTATTAGTATGTTTTTATGATCAATTTGTTATTATTTATCGAAATAAAGATAAATTGTATTTGACGTTTGATTTCATTTTTTGAACTAGCTGTTTTATCTCCTTTTGTAATTGACAAAGCAGCCAACCAAGAGTCACTTTTTCCTTGGATAAAACCAAAATGACCTTGGCAATAGTAACTTTTTCCTTGGACAAAACCAAAATGACCTTGGTAATAGATTTAACCATATTTAATAGACATGTCCAACTGTCGTGTCCAAACATTGGGCACTTTTTATGCGTCAAAAAATTGGACACTTCATATTCGTGTCCGAGTGTTCTTAAATTCTAAGTATAGCAAGTCCAACGCCTAGACAAATACCCATATCCAACCACTTTATCCGAGTTTGAGTAACATAGCTAATTTGTATTGGATTCTTTCTACATATCTTAATATGTTCCGATTATAAAAAAATTGTGTTTAGATAGTTTGACCCTTGGTATAATGAGCAATGGTTGAGAGGCCATGCATTTTAATCAGCTTTGAGAGTCGTATCATATTACTTTGCAATATTATGCTGTTTGTGTTTCTGATGCAGGTGGGTCAATCCCTCTGCTTAAAGTGGGGCAAGACTTTCAGGTGGCATGAGTTGCTCGCTTTTGACGTAACTGTTAATTCAACAGGCCCTCATGACTCTGCTTTTGGGAAAATTTCAAAATGCATCATACCATCTAGAGAGTACTCACACTTTATAAGCACATCACTACTTAGTTCCTAAGCAATATGTGACATGTGCAGGCACACTGCATTATACACCCCTACATAGGGAGTCTTATATTACAAGAACGCAATCTCACATGGCCCGATTAGGTCCTGGCTCTAGTACCAAATAATGTATAAAGGTCAATCCCACTTACGGAGTTGTCCTTTGAGAAGCATTTTCATTGCAGTGATTTATTAATTAAAATCAAATGGCATAGTGATCGCAGGTTTTTGAATGTCTTCTTTTTATTCTTCTCTCTTGATAAAACTTTTGTTCGATTTGGTTTACATATTAAACCAATCGCCAGCCTTTTTTTGAGTTGCGGGTCAGGTTGGAATCAAGGTTCTAATTCATGTTCCCTTTTTTTTTCTCATTTACCGGCTCAAATGTTTCTTTTGCTAGAGATTTCAATTTCTATTTCTATTGTATAAATTAATTCACTAAGAAAGGTCATTTTTTATTCATTTCTATGTAGAATGTCGTTTTTTATATGTTGTCTTAGTTTGTGTGGCAAATTGAATATTTGAGTTGTTAATTGAGAGATGTCTTTCTCGTACATGCAAGGTTGTGTTGACTTCTTCACTTAGATAAAAACTGGAACTCAACAGTGGAAAGATTTGAAAGGTGGATGTGGTGCTAACCTAGCAATGCCAACCTCTAGAATGGACTAGATGCTGGCCAGCTTATCCCACAAATTTTAACCCCTAAACTTCTCAATGAAATCAATGAAAGAATTTATATCAAGTTTTTTAAAAGAATCCTACATAAGCTCTTGAGGACCGTAATTTTTTTTTTTGTGATGCCTCGTGTTTGGGAGGAATGTAGCATTTTCACAAAAGGTATTACTTCTCTTTTCCCAATTTTACATTATTTCACTACCATTTTCATTTATCAATGGTACTTTTTGTTATATTCCAATATCCATCTTTTTGAAAAACTGTCATACTTTTTTTCTTTTGTATTGTTTTGTTTCGAAACCAATGAAAAAAGACAAATTTTATGTGCTTTTTCCCCTTTCCGTCTTTATGCAGGGCATCTTAAAGTTGTTAATGCCTCAACATGACAAGGCCTGTGTGGCATTGCTCTAAAAGGCATATTTCCATTTTTCTAATTAAATTGTAACATATTTTGTTTTTCACTTCGTGTTTTTAACATGTTTCATGGTAATTGGAATTTACTGGTTGAATATGTACCTCTTTTATTTGTATTTCTTAATGACAAATCCTTTATGCTCCATCTTTTTATGTCTTCCATTATTTTGTATTATTGTTTTCTTTTTATTTTTTTTAGATATTTTCATTCTATGCTCTCTTGAGTTCTTAGCGTCACTTTATTTTAGTTTCAAGATTGATGTTCTTGGAAACTACAACATTCAGCAGTTTTTTATATGAGTTTCATATTGATTCTCTATATATATATATATATTTTTTTCAATATTTCATTATTTTGTTTTAATATCTTTTGAAAAACTAAAACATTCTTAATTATCAATTTTTTATACGATTTTATATTAATTTTTTTCTCTTTATTTTTCTTGTCTTTCATTATTTTGTGTTAATATATTTTCCGTTTATTTTTTAAATTCATTAATCCTTATGTTTGTTATTCTCAACGGTACTTTTTATTTTATTTCAGTATTTGTCCATGTGGAAAACTAAATCCGAACATTTTTTTTGTAGTATTTTTTGTATTGAAAACTAATGAGAAATTAAGAGGACTACAAGTTGTGTGCACCTTTGCTTTTAATCTTTATACCATGCATCTTAAAATTATCATTTGCCCCAATAACATGGCATGTGTGATTTTCATTTGTGTGGTATCTTGCCCTTTTTCTTGCTCGGTATTATATTTATTTTCAAAGTTTTCCACTTATTCATCTTATTATTATTATTATTGTTTTTGACATGTTTATGGCTAATCGTAGAATCGTGTTTGTATTTCTTAATGACAAGTTCTTTATGCTCTTTCATCTTTTTTTGTCTTCTATTATTTCATATTATTTTCCTTTTTATTTTTGAATCTCCATTTCATCCTGTGGTTCTCTTGTGTTTCTTATGGACACTTTATTTTACATTCCTGTTTAGTATGTTTTGAATACTAAAAGGTCCTCGATCAGCAGTTTTTTATTTGTGTGTATGTTTATTTTTTTCTTTTTGGTCACCGTTATTTTGTTTTAATATATTTTTTGATATATTTTTTAAATGCATTGACCCTTATATTTCTCCTTCTATGTGGAGCCTTTTATTTTATTTCAATATTCATCTATGATACTTTTTATTTTATGACAATATTTTTTAAATTCATTACCCTTATGTTTCTCATTTATTTTACTAGCATTTTTCATATTTAATAAAACTCACGATAATTTAAAATAACTATAAGTGTGGTTTTCTTTTCATCCTTATACCTTGCATCTTAAAGTTGTTAGTGTCTCACAATGACCTTTTCTGTGTGACATTCATTTGTGTAGTACGTTGCTCTTTTTGTTGCCTGGTATTCTAGATGCAAAAAGTAACACAATTTAATATTATTTTTATTTTATAGTTTATTATTTTACTGAAGAAAGTTGTTTTCAATATTTTTCTTTAGAAAATTAAACTCAAAACAATCTTTTTTGTTTGTATTTCTAATTGAATCTCATAAGAAACTAAAAGGACTGCTAGTTGTGTGGGCTTCTCTTTTCATCCTTATACCTTGCATCTTAAAGTTGTTTGTGTCCCACAATGACATGAAATTTGTGACATTCATTTGTGTGGTACATTTTTCTTTTTCTTGGCTTGTATTTTGGTGCATAACTTGTATTTTTTTCTTCTCTAGTCAATTATTTTACCCAAATTAAAGTTTGTTTTTCAATCGTGACTTTTTATTGCGTTTCATTATTATTATTATTATTGTTTTTAAATTCATCTTTTTTGAATCTCCGTTTTAATTTACTCATTTTGTACCAAAACAATCTTTTATATTATTATTTTCTATAATTGAAAAGTCATGAGAAATTAAATGGATTACAAGTTTTGCGTGCTTTTATTTTCATCCTTATATCATGCAAATATTAAAGTTAGTGTCCCACAATGACATGGACCGTGCAAAGTTCATCCTTGTGGTGCAATGTTCTTTTTCTTGCTTTGTATTTTGGATGCATAAAAAAACATGTAATTGATATTATTTTTCTTCTTTAGTATATTATTTTATCAAATAAAGTTGTTTTTCACCTGTTCACTTTTTTAACGTCTTTCATTATTATTACTAATTTTAAATTTACCTTTATTTATTCTCAATTTTTATTCAGTTGTTTTGTACCAAAATGATTTTTTTGTGTATTTTTTCTTTTTAAATTTGTGTTATCTTTTAATCTTTATAGCATGCATCTTAAAGTTGTTAGGATCCCACAATCACATGACATTTATGACATTCATTTTTGTGGTAAATTTCATTTTTTTTCTTGGCCTATATTTTGGATGCATAAAGTAGCACATAACTAAGATGCCTTTTCTTCTGATTATTTTTTTCAAAGGAAATTATTTTTCAATTCACCTATACGCATTCAAATCTTTCTACATTGTTGATATGCTTAGTTATTTGTAGGGCTTGTATTCTGGCCGATAATTGTGTAAAATGCTAATTGTTATTATATGTTTCATTTTTTTGGTGATGCAAATGTTTGAATTTGAGTTTTGATTTATTCTTACTAGAATCAGTTGATGTTCACATTTTATTTGCTATGAACTCATCTATTCGACATCATCTAGATGAGCGAAAAATGTTCAACATTTTGAAAGGTATAATAGAAATTTACTTCGAGTAAATTTATTTTATTTGCGGTATTGAAAGATAGTTGTCTCTATCGATATCTCAATGTAATAACATGAGTTGGGTATAATTTAGATGATAAGGTAAATAATGGCATTGCTTGTGACACTCGATTTTAGGCAGTTGACTCTTTGATATTTACATGATGAAGGGATTTTTAGTATCAAAATCATTACACTTTGAGCTTCTATAATATCGTTTTGGTTATGATTTGGTTTTAGACGGTTGGTTCCATGATGAATGGACTATTAGTATAAAGATTATTATACTTGGAGCTTCTATAATGTCGTTTTGATTATGATTTTTATATTACATGTAAAGGCAACAAATTAGAGTAACAAAAATGCATTTATTCAATGGCATTATAAATTACAAATATTAAACTTTTGAAATGAGATTCTGCCAAGAGCATATTCTGTTATGCTTATGCAATCAAATTTTTCTACATTGTTGATAGACTTACCAATCTTTGCCCATATTCCCTTTATATAGGGACTATCGATATGTCTTTTGTGTTTGGCCCTGTACTTGTGTAAAACACCAACTTCCATCCCACGTCCCTAATTTTTTTTTACATGCAAATGTTTAAATTTAAATTTATATTCAATATTACTACTATCATTTTGTGTTTACAATTTGTTTGCTCTCTCTTCGATACCATCTTGATGAGCGAAAAATGTTTATTTTGAAAATTATAGTAGAAATTTACTTCCAGTAAATTTATTCTATTAATTGTACTGAAGATAGTTGCCTCTATTGATGTCTCAATATAATAACATGATAAGGTAAAAAATGGCATTTATTGTGATACACGATTGATTCCCTGATATTTACATATGATGAAGGAACTATTAGTATCAAGATCATTACATTCTAAGTTTTATAATATTGTTTGTTTTTTTGTTATGATTTGGTTTTAGATGGTTAGCTACCACATTTTTATATATGAAGGAACTATTAATATAGAGATTGTTACACTCTTTGATTTTATAATATTGTTTTTGTAAGAATTTTAATGTACATGTAAAGGCAATAAATTGAAGTCATTGAAAATGCCTTTTATTTAATGGCATTATTAGACCTATATGTTGCCAATATTAAAAAAAATAAAATTGAATGACTTTATGCCATGAGCATATTCTATTATACTTATGCATTCAAAGTTTTTTACCTTGTTGTAGACTATAGGTCATCATCCATAATACATAATACATAAGGAACTAATGATATGTCTTTTGTGTTATAATTAAAACACAAACTATTATCACACATTTCTATTTATTTTTGTGATGTAAACGTTTGAATTTGAATTTATCTTCAATCTTATTATAATGAATTAGTGTTGACATTTTATTCGCTATGACCCACCATTTGATGCCACCTTTGTGAGCAAAAAACGTTGATCATTTCAAAAGGTATAGCATAAATTTGCTTTGAATAAATTCATTTTATTAATGGTACTGAAAGATAGTTCTCTATTTATGTCTCATTATAATAACATGAGCTGGGTGCAGTTTGGATAAGGTTGAAAATGGCATTGCTTGTGATACTCGATTACTTTTTGATATTTACATGATGAAGGGATTATCAATATTAAGATCATTACACTATGAGGTTTTATAATATTGTTTTGGTTATGATTTTTTTTTGTTTAAATTGTTGACTCCTTGATATTTACATGATGAAGGAACTATTAGTTTAAAGTTCATTATACTGTTAGGTTCTATAATATTGTTTTAGTTATGATATTAATATTATATGTAAAGTTAACAAATTTGAGTCATTGAAAGTGCCTTTTTTTCAATGTGGCATTACAAATGCTACATTGCCAATATTAAATTTTTTGAAATGAGATTCTGGCATAAACATTGCCTATTATGCCTATGCTTTCAAATCTTTCTACATTGCTGATAGATTTATCGGTCTCCGTCCATATTCCCTTTATGTAAGTATTATTGATGTCTTTTGTGTTATGATCTGGTACTATTGTAAAATGCTAATTACTATCACATATTATTTTTTGTTTGTAAATATTTGAATTTAAATCTATATTCAATCTTGCTATAATTAGTTGGTGTTAACATTTTATTTACTTTGAATCAACCTATTCGATATCATCTTGATCAACGAAAAATGTTCATCATTTTGTAAATTATATTAGAGATTTGTTTCGAGTAAATTTATTTTATTAATGGTACAAAAGGTAGTTGCTTATGTTAATGTCTTATTGTAATAACATGAGCTAGCTACACATATGATAAGGTTGAAAGGGCATTGATTGTAATACTCGATGTTAGACGGTTTCTCGATATTTACATTATAAAGGGACTATTAGTATCATGATCCTTACACTCTAATCTTTTATAACATCGTTTTAGTTACGATTACATGAAAAAAGCAACAAATTAGAGTGACAAAAAATTTCTCAATTCATTGACATTATTAGCTCTATACGCCGTCAATATTAAAAAAATTTAAATGAGATTTTGGTATTATGTTAAGCATTCGAATATTTTTACCTTATTGATAAACTTATTGGTCTCTCTCAATATTCCCTTTAGATAGATACTATTAGTATATCTTTTGTGTGTAGGCACGATATATGTGTAAAATATTAACTACTATCATATATTTGTGATGAAAATAATTAAATTTGAATGGCTAAACTATCTTCATTTGCAACGAGCAATAAGCATGTTTATTTTTCTTGATTGGCGGTATCCTAGGTCCAACCATTGAGTGGTCATCTTGATGAGCGAAAAATGTTTATCATTTTGAAAAAATACAGTATAAATTTTATTAATGAGCATGAGATTTTTTTTCCTTTGTCTTAATGTTACAACATGAGTTGTCTATACTTTTGATGATAAGGTTGAAAATAATATTGTTTGTGATACTCAATTTTAGATGGTTAGCTCCTTGATTTTTAAATATTTTAAAATTGAAAAACAAATATGAGCAAATTTATTATGGATTAACCTTTCATATTTACATATACAATAAGTTTTCTTAAATAAATTAAAAACTTAAAGGTTAAATATATCCCAAAAAAAAGGTATTTTTTTCATTATTGATTCTTTATATCTTTTGGAGAATTTATCCGTCAAAATAATTAGCTAAAGGTGAATTAAACTTTCGAACTAAATAGGAATTATCTCGTGTGTGTTTTTTCGAATTTGTGATGTGCCGTAAGGGACGGACACAAGGCACAATCTCCATTTTTGATAAAATACTAATGGAGCGTTCATTTTGGCCCAAACTCGTGTATGGGTGGAGATGAAGAGTCTTATGCTTAACCATACACCCATCTGGATATTGTTGATGACCGCGGCTTACCATTCATACTACGCTCACATTGCTATTATTTCGTGCAAAAAATGGCAGTAATAATTTATTAATTACGAACAAAATGTATAAAAAACTTCATTATTTTTTTGAATTTGACACTACTATTGAAAAGTAAATTAAAAGTTCAAAGCTTTAAAAATATCTTAATTTTTTTTTTTTTTTTGCTACATACAAGCCTCGAACTCGAGAGCTCCCCCTTATTAGGGCGGTTACAATGCCATTGGGCTACCAGGGCCTTGGCAAAAAATATAAAATATCTTAATTTTATTCATGTGAGTTCACGTTTTTGACATTTTTTTTTTTTTTTGCTACATTCAAGCCTCGAACTCGAGAGCTCCACCTTATTATGGTGGTTACAATGCCGTTTGGCTACTAAGGCCTTGGCCACGTTTTTGACATTTTAGATATACAAAATTCTGACATTTTTTTTTTTTTTTTTAATTTTAGACTTTTAATTAACTTTTTAATAATTAATAGACTTATAATATCCCATAAAAAAATTACTATTTTTTTTTTTTTATATATTTTAATTATAATTATTAAAAATCATCATTATTTTGTGCCATTTGAAATCACAATGTTTTTTTTCATACTTAGAAATATGCAAATGGTAAAAGTGTGATACTAAGTTGCCGGCAAAAGAGAATGTCCCAACTAAGAAACGGGCTAGAAATTAAGGCCGATAGTATCAAATTTCCAGGAAGAATCTAGACACTACCTGTCCTGTCAATCAATGGACCATTTTACAATTGGATCAACAAATTAACATTGACCGACCAAAATAATTTTTTTTAAAAAGAAAAAAAGCAAAGAGGAAAAGAGAGTATAAATTCAAACAGAGGGACCAACATCGAACAACAAAGCTAGTAGTTACTGTTATTATGTACTATGTAGACTCTTGCTAATAAAGAGTTAGAATAGGCCTTTACAAATAAAAAGTTAATAAAAATGAGAATAATTCAAATTAGAAGACTAATGGGCTAAAGTTGTGATACTCTTCCATGGATCTTGAGGACCCAAATAAAAGTCGCGATGCTTGAGATCTCATTCAGGGCCAATGGGGCGTGAACTTATCGGTTTATTCTTTGCGTGTCACATGATGTGGTCTCAAATTCTGAATGTACACCCGCGACCACTTTTGCATTTGCATTTGCTTTGGAAAATGCTATTCCTATCATATTTGAATAGATTTTAAATAATGTAGACTAATATTATTTATTTATTTATTTACTTTTTGTACAAAATATAGCTCCTCCAAAGATGAGATAGGATCAAGTACGCCTAAGTCAGGTGCGTAGATTAGCCAGAAGTTTACATCAGCCTACTTCAAGCACTAAGGTCCAAGATGGGGTCGTACTTGATCCTGGCTCTTACTTGTGTAATGGAGGTCAATTTGTTGGAGACTCTAATGTTGAAAATAATTCTGAATGGGTGGAGGACGCCGGCCCCAAACGGCCCTCTGCTAAATGAGAATGTTGGTTTGGAATTGTCAAGGTGTGGGAAACCCCGTGACAGTTCGAGAACTTAAGGAATTTATACAATTCCATTCCCCTTCCATAGTCATTTTACTAGAAACTAAACATCAAGTAAGAGACTTACAGCACCTGAAACGCCTTTCTGGCCTACCTAATCTGTATGGAGTGGATTCTACTAACACACGAGGAGGTATTTGCTTGTTATGGAGTAATCAAATCGAGGTAACCATTCGACTATCAGCATCATTCTTTATTGAGTTCTTGGTTACAGATCAAGAAAGACATTCTTCATGGGTTTGTTTTGGAATCTATGCTAGCTGCGATGATATTGCTAGGCGAGATCAACTACATAATTTGATGTTACGGGCGCAACTCAGTAACAAGGTTATTATGGTAGGAGATTTCAATGACATCGTTTCAAATACTGAAAAGGTGGGCGGTAGAGTACGAACACAAGCTTCTATGGCTGATTTTAGAAACTTCATCTTTGATGCCTCACTTATTGACTTGGGTTTTATCGGTCCTATTGTGACTTGGAGCAACAAAAGACAAGGATCTGAACGTATTTCACAACGAAATGATAGAGCACTAGCAACCAAGGAGTGGCATGATTGTTTCCCAAATGCTTCTGTCACACATTTAGATGTAGTGGGAGCTGACCACAAAGCTTTGTTGGTTTCTTTAGCCACTTACACAAAAAAAGTGAAACAAAGATTTGCTTTTGAAAGGAGATGGGTGGAAGTTTTGGGTTGTGAAGATGTGGTACGCAAGGCGTGGACAACAGTGGTTCATGGTTCAATCTGGTTCCAATTGAAAGTGAAAATAGCAGAGTGTAGGCGTGGTCTTATTAATTGGAAAAGAAATGCCAATTATAATTCTCACAAACAATATTGTACCTTGAGAAATTCCTTGCTCAATCTGGAGCAGCAAGACAAAATTGGGACCGATGAATATTTTAATATCAAGGCAGCTCTTAAAAGAACTTGTGTAGAGGAGGAGAAATTTTGGAGAGAGAAATCTCGTATACGTTGGCTGAGAGATGGAGATCAGAATACTGCCTACTTTCACTCCATAGTTGCTCAAAAGCGCCGTCGTGCGCATGTTGCAGGACTGGAAAATGCTGATGGACAGTGGTGTACAAGTAAACAAGATTTGGGGAAAATTGCTCAGGATTACTTCTTGGATCTTTTTAAATCAATACCTCCCGATGAAATTGATTTAATAGGTTCTTTGGTCCCAAAACGTGTTACTAGTGAGCAAAACGAGCAACTCTTGAGGAAAGTTACTTCCTTTGAAATTAAATCAGCTTTGTTCTAATTGGATCCTTCATCAGCTCCGGGACCGGACGGTATGTCTGCTTTATTTTTTCAAAAATATTGGAATATTGTATCTGCTGATATTGTACATGCTGTTAAATGCTTCTTTCGATATGGTAACCTTTCTTCTGCTGTCAATTACACTCATATTGTTCTCTTACCAAAAATTGGTGCACCGCGACAAATGTCTCAACTGAGGCCAATTAGCTTATGTAATGTTCTTTACAAGATTATTGCAAAACTTCTTGTGAATCGGCTCAGCGGAGTAATTTCTGATGTTATTAGCTATACTCAAAGTGCGTTTGTTCCCAAGCGCCTTATCACTGATAACATTCTTGTAGCTCATGAATTATTGCATGCTCTAAAACAGAGAAGAAGGGGTCGGCAACAATTTATGGCTCTGAAATTGGATATAAGTAAGGCATATGATAGAATGGAGTGGGGTTTTTTACAAGCAATGATGTTGAAGCTTGGATTTGCAGATCAATGGATAAAACTGATTATGGCCTGTGTCACTAGTGTATCTTATTCTTGTGTAATAAATGGAGAACCTTTTGGATTTTTTAGGCCATACCGGGGATTGAGACAAGGTGATCCTCTGTCTCCTTTTCTATTCTTGATTTGTGCTGAGGGATTGTCTTGTATGCTGCAAAAGGAAGAAACTATAGGGACCATCAGTGGGTTCAAAGTCAGTCGAACAAGCCCCCCAGTTTCTCATTTATTCTTTGCAGATGATGCACTTATTTTCTGCAAGAGTAACATTAATGAGGTGGAGCGATTGAGATCAGTTCTGAAGTATTATGAACGAGTGTCGGGTCAATCTGTCAACTTTCAGAAATCAAGTATTTTTTACAGTTCAAATACTATGTCCAGCACAAGAGAAGCTATTCAAAACTATCTGGGAATTCGTTGCTCTACTGGATTTGACAAATACTTGGGCCTTCCAGCACTGTATGGGAGAAATAAAAGATCGCAGATAAATTTTATCCTAGACAGGGTTCATAGCAAACTACAAAACTGGGCTTGTAGATCACTCTCTTTGTCGGGCAAAGAGGTTCTCTTGAAATCTGTTGCTTGCGCCATGCCTAACTATGCTATGCAATGCTTTGTTCTTCCTATTGGGTTATGTAGTGACATTGAGTCCATCTTGAAAAATTTTTGGTGGGGCTCCTCAGGTCCTTCTAGGAAAATACATTGGGTGGCTTGGAAGAAATTATGTGATATTCGTGAGGCTGGTGGTCTAGGTTTTAAAGACTTGCATGCTTTCAATTTGGCTATGGTGGCCAAACAATGCTGGTGGATCATTCAGTATCCAGATTCTTTACTGGGTCGTATTCTGAAGAGTAAATACTTTCCGAATAAATCTTTCTTGACTGCTGGTCTGGGTTCATCTCCCTCATGGGCATGGAGAGGTCTTCTGCAGGCACGAAAGGTTCTTAACGTGGGTCTTCGGTGGGAGGTTCATTCTGGTCTACTCATCCGCATCTGGGATGATCCATGGGTCCCTGGTATTCCTAGCTTTTGCCCTCAATCTCCTAGGAGTGCAGATGTTACTTGGGTGAATGATTTACTTCTTCCGGGGCCAGGAGGTTGGGATGTTCTTAAAGTTAACCAATTATTCTCACCTAGAGAGGCAAGATGCATTTTGGAAACCCCTGTTTTGGGTTTTGGGTCGAGTGATCGTTTATGTTGGCATTTTGAACCTAATGGATGGTATTCAGTCAGTTCTGGGTACCCACTTTCATGTGAAGTCGTGGGACGTCCCTTGTCTAATGCTTCTACAATGAATAGATTGGACCGGTTGGTATGGAAATCGGTTTGGAAAATTAAAGTGCCATTTAAGGTGCGACATTTCATTTGGAGATGTTTGCATGGGGCACTGGCTGTACGTCACTCGCTTCTTCAACTTCATTGCCCTATTGAGGTCTCTTCTTGTCCACTTTGCACCCTTACAGAGGAAACGGTTAACCATTTATTAGTAGGGTGTTCTCGAGTCCAACAAGTTCTCTCCACCATATGTTCTTCTTTTCCTTTTCATCAATATGGTCATAGATCCTTCTTAGAGTTCTATCGAGATCTATTCAAATGGACAAGACTTCGTACTAATGGAGCTGAGTTGTTGGCTAAGGTGGTACTTGGTTTATGGAGCATATGGAAAAGTCGAAATAATTTAATCTTTAATCATAAGGCTTTCGACCTGGGAGGTGTTCTTGCAGTTGTTGGATACTATTGGGATTTGGTTATCAAAGCTTTTAGCTAACATGGCGGCCGACTTGACCGTAAACTTGTTAGTGGCTATTGTGTGCTAGTAATATTTACAAAATTTATTTACTTATTATCTCTGTGAGCAATCTTGCTATTTGTACTCTTTGTATTGTTAAACTGCCTAGTGGCCTTTTTAATAAATCAGTACCTTATCGTTTGAACAAAAAAAAAAAAAAAAAAGATGAGATAGGATAATGCCCACTTTTTTCTATTCATTTAAATCAATATCAATATTGAAAGTATTAAATAATAGCTAGAAATTGAAGCTATTTTCTTCATAATTATAATTTTTTTATCTCTCGAATCCATGATCTCATACATATTGTCAGTTATATTATCAACTTGACTATTCATTATCAGTAGACTAATATTATTGTTAAGGATAATTATTGTTATAAAATTGTATTACATAAAAATTAGTATGTTAATTTTTTTTTTCTTGATAATATGTTTATTGAGGTTGTAACCATTTGTAATATATCAGTACAATCGCACAATTTATTTTGCATTGCCTCGTTAGCACTTAGTAATACTCCTATAGTCTCTCCAATTTTTATTTTTATTTTTTAAAAAATTTACCATACATCCTACTAATTATAAAATATATATATATATATATATATATATAAACTCTTACATGTTCTAACATAATACATTCACTTTTTTTTTCACTTATATATATAACTCTTAAAATATTTTCCATCCTAGGCAATTTTTTTTTATAATCTAATACATCATATTCTTTCCTTTTTCAACTCAAACGTAAACATCTTTTCCATCACTTCAGTGCTTATTATTAAAAAAAATCCTAATATTTTGATTCTTAAAAATTTATAATGTTGAAAAATGTAGAGATATACCAAAAATATGTAAGAATATAAATTTTTTAAAGAAAATTGAATTAATAATTAACTGAAACTGTCTATCATATAATTATTTTTATTTTGAAAATTACTAATAGGTTTAATAGGACTTACTGAACTACTTTAAGAAGATTCGGTAGGCCTTATCAAACTCTTATATAAGCTTAATATTAGTGGATGTTTGAAAAATATATAAGTAAATTTACTAATTTTTAATATAATTTTTTATTTTATTTTAAATTAAAATAATGTCTAAAGTAAAAAAAATTGAGTCAATAATTAGCTAAAATTATTTATCATATAATTGTTTTTTTTTCTTTTAAAAATTACTAGTAGGTTCGATAGGACATATCGAACCACCTTAAAAAAATTTGGTAGGCCTTACCAAACCTCTTATAAAAGCATAATGTTATTGGATGTTTGAAAAATATATCAAATGTACTAACTTTTAATATAATTTTTAATTTTATTTTAAATTAGCATAATGTACATAATAAAATGTAAGATGTCTCTAAGATTTTTTTTTAATACATATATATATAATATATATTATGGTTTGAATTTATGACTTATTTTAAAAAAAAAAAAGTGAGTTGTATCTACCAAAGTACTAGTGAGTTGTGGACAACTTCTTGTCTCTTCATTTATTTATAAACACATTACTACATTAGTAACACAATATGTCAACATAAATTATTTGGTTTAATAGCACTATGTAACCTCTTAGCTCACTTTTTATTTTTAACCCCACATTTTCAATTTTTTAGATTTTTCCCATTTTTTCGTTATTTTGTTACTTTTTTCATCTTTTTTCTTTAATTTTTTTTTATTATTTGAAATGGTATATGTAACACGAAAAAGTAATTTCTTTAACAAAATATTTTGAACATTTTTTGACTCTATTGTTTCTTTCTTTCTTTTTTGAACAATTTGATTCTATTGTTTCAAACATGTATTTTTATTTTTTATTTTTTATTTTTATAAATATGTTCTTTACAGTAGATATGGGTAGGATATTATTTTTAAAATAAGTCGAATAAATTGTCCATTTGAAAAATAAATGATTTGTTTTAAAAATAGAGTTAAATTACACCACCATGTACTGTTGGTTGATTATTAGATCTGTTTTTGTTCTCATATTGAATTTTATGGCTGATATTAACTTGAAAAAAATTTATTTTTAATTACATTAGCATGATTTTATATGAAGTTTCATTTTTTAATTCTTGTTAAAATATATATATATATAATTATTTTTTTCAATGTAAATGAATATATATTTTTTAATATTGTAAGAAAATGAACTTATATTTTTACTGATAAAATTAAAATAAAACTAGTTAAATTAATGGATCATTTATACACCAGGTGATTATTTAATGACTCAAACATACAAGATGCATCTTACGAGATGTATAGTAGATCCTACTTAAATCAAATTGACCCTAAAATATTATATTTACTTGTAAGTTGTAAGATATATATATACACACTATGTATAATTGACACGTTATTTTAAAGTCAAATTTATTATGTACAACCTTATGCTATTTAAACTCCTCTCCATTTTTTGTCCAAAAACAATCTTTAACTGTGTATTAATTAGATGTTTCTAAGAACCAAAACATGACCCATCAAAACATGTGAGCTTCTCTACATGGCATATATAAATACAAAGACCTTGCATTTCTGTACAAAGAATTCACAATCGACTACCAACTTGTAGGATGATCAAAATAAAGGCTATCAACTTGTTGATGTCGTAGGAACCCAAAATCAAGCATTAGTACGCATGCCAAATCCAACAGGCCCATAAATGGGTCATGAGCCCTAATTTGCCCAAACGTCTTGTCCCTATCATTGTCAGTTTGGAGTCCCAACCCATTACAAGTTTACAACTTTGGAAGAAGAGTTGACCCTTTTCTGATTACAATGGGCTGCCTAGGTCACCACACATCCACATCATTCCAACCAAGAGTGGGCCATCTCAAAGCTGGTCTTAGCCCTTGCCAGCATGTTCTAAGATGTGGGGTGTGGGGTGATCTTCAAAAGGACACTGTCCTAAACTTCAGGGGATCATATTTTTAAATAAGGACCCATACAGTAGCAGAAGCACTTGGTAAAGTTAAAACATGATTTCCTTTTAGGGCAAAACAAGCCTGAATGGTTGGTTTTCAATGTCGGTGGTTGATCCGAAATGAGTACTTGGGCTAGGGCCCAAGTTATAAACTTAAACACTTAAAAAAAAGCCCTCTTCCAATATATATATATATTCAAAAGTTGATTTTTATTGCTATTAGAGAATATATATTTTAACCTTATAATTCATATATATATATATATATATATATATAATTGTTAAAATTACCCGTGACACATTCATATTTGAAAGTTAGGTAAGCTTTTATTGAGCCCATATAAAAAATTTATTGGTCTGATTGTTCATGACTGAATCTATTCACAGTGTCCAATAATATTATACTCAACCATTGGTTCATAAAGTGAATCTGATGTTATATTTGGAATTTTAAATAAATTTTTTTTAAAAAAAGTATTTTTTTTTTTTTATATAGAATTTTCCTTGCTATTATTTTGATTAGGCTTTCGTGGTAGTAAGTCCAGCTTTCTTGGTCCTTTATGGTGAAATAGCTATTCTTTCTTTTTCAAAAGTATTGTAACGGCATCAACAAGTATGATACCAAATAGTTCCTGATCTTGTCTTTTATGATGTCCTCCCTTTTCTTTTCTTTTCAGTTTTTTATTTTTATTACAGGTCTTTACTCTTTACTTGTTTGAACACTTATATATCAATCATATATTTGAAGTTTACAATTAAAACCCAATTCCATAACAATAGCAATTCTGAGTTAAAAACTAACACAGGAGGCCTTTATTAGGAACTGAAGTAATGTGGCTCAAATGTTGACTTGAAACAAATAAATTGAGTCTCATTTATAAAGTTGGATTACACAAATCATTCCTAAATTTTTCCACGTTATACACTTTGGTCCTTTTTTTTTTTTTTTTTTCGTATAATTTGGTATTTTTAATTAATTCTATTACAATAAAATATTATTCTAATATATTCTTAAAGGTTGTGGATGAAATAAATTTTCTTGCTAGTAGTAAATTATTTTACATTACATTTTAAATTAACAAATAAACCAAACATATAAATATTTAATTTTTTATAATTAGGAAAAAGTAAGATGAAAGAATAAAAAAATATGCCTGGAAGAATTGTCCGAACATCGAATTCAACCACCTTTTACTAATGATTTTTTTTTTTTTTGGTAACAAACATTTAAAAAATTATAGAATTTGAAGAATAAGATCGGAGAAATACTAAAGAGTAGGACACCAACGGTATATTTATTACACAATATTAAATATTTTGATTATATAATTTATATACAGTCTTACGTTTGACTATAAAATTAAACTGTATTGTATAGTATAAAAATAGTACGACTACGTAAAAATTTTGTATGATAAGGAAATATAGGTTTAAACCGTACTAGACAATTAAATTAATCTGTTTAAATTTTCAATTATAAATTATATATCTTAACTTATTCTTTTATCTCAAATTAAAAATAATATATATTTTTTAAAAATGTAATAAAAATATAAAAATAAATTAAATATTAATTTAAATAAATTTTATAATAAAAATTATTTTAATAAAATATATATAAAATCAATTTAATTCAATCACATTCTATATATTTTTATTAAATATTAAATAGATTAATTATAATATAATTAAGTTTAATTTATTCGATATAAAATACCAAACATACCTAAAATAAAAACTGTAACTGAACCTGATTGTTTGTGACACGAAATTGGCATTTTCCTTTTGTAAATAAATATGTGAGATAGCTGATAGTAGGGAATGGAGTAAAGACCATGATAAATGATGATCAAGAGGATATTTTTGTTTCCGGCATTAAAATATTGGTTTATTAAATGATAGTATATTTAGCAAAAGAGCATTTCTCTGTTAAAAAAATTAAATGATAGTGTATTGCGACAATAGTAAAGAAATAAAGGGAAATTATCAAAAATAACACCCCCTAAAAATTATAATAACAAAACTAGCACCCTTGTGTTCAATTAAAATTGAACGTTTAATATTGAACGTTCAATATTCAATTTGAACGTAAAATATTGAACGTTCAATATTAAATAGGTCTAATTGTCGTCATTCAATTCTAATTGAACGGATAATATTGAACGTTCAATATTGAACGAGTCTAAATTATCGTCGTTCAATTTTAATTGAACACAGGGGTGCTAGTTTTGTTATTATAATTTTTAGGGGGTGTTAGTTTTGTTATTTTCCCAAGAATAAATTGTCTAATATATTTATACAGTTAATTTATTAATTGTGCATTATCATTGATGCATAAAGTTGTGGTTAATACATGTCATTTTTACCCCCAAAAAAATTAAAGAAAAATGGAACAGAAGTTTATTAATCATGATTAAAATTTATAAAAATTTATTAATTTTTGAGTGAATTATTAAAAATCTAATAACTATTAAAAATGATACTAGAAATCAAAAACTTGTAAAATTGTTAAAATTTTATACACATGGCATGCAATAGGTGGAGTTAAGTAGACAAAATTTAACAAATTTAAAATTTTTAAACTTTTAGTGTCATTTTTAATAGTTACTGAACTTATAATATCCCATAAAAAATTAGTGAATTTTTATGCTCTTTAATCATAATTAAGAAATTATTACATCTGTTCATCCAAAATTTAAATTATATGCTAAAATGTAAAGTGTAAAATAATTAAGATGAAAGTTGGAAACAGGACATGTTTGAAGAGAGCATGTGATTTCTCTTCAACGGGCAGTGGCATGAATGGGAGGATACCAAGCAACAGTCCCTTTCGTTGCCTTATTTGTATAAAGTGTTTTGCTGATAGTATCATAACCAGTACCATTTTATTAAGAAAATATCAATCAAAATACATCAACAATTTTAATTATTAAACTAAAATTAAAAACTTTGTTATTGCCGCACAAAAAAAATCTAAATTTTCATCTTTAACTTTATTGTAAAATTCTTCAATCTACTGTTTTGTTACTGCAATTAATATATTGATCGTTCTTTATAAAAAAATAAATTTGATACTATATTGTAATCTTTTTTTATCTTTAACACAACATATTTAAATAAAAACATATATTGACAACAAAAATCAAATTTTAAGAGCATAAACATAACATAGATCTTTCTACATGAAATAAAATCACTATCGAATAATATATAGGTAAAAAAATATGAATATATGTTTTATTCAAAACAAATAATAAGAAAAGAAAACGAAGATAAACAAAATAAATCTGTCAAAGACGAGCTTTTATAAAAGAAGATCCTTCCTAGCATTAAAAAATTAAATTATTGAAAGTTGTAGAAAAATAAATAGAGAACAAATTTTCTTCACCTTTATTTCCTTTTTTCTAGATTTTTTTTTAAATAATTATATTCCTCATATATTTATAATTGAGACTTAGAATCTAAATTTTTTATATCTCCAAAAAAGCTACATATGGTTGAGTAAAAAAACTATTGATTATTTTAATTAATTATCTTGTAAATTATATGTGTTTTTTTATTCATTAAGTGAACTATGATTGTTTTCTATAAACTTTGTCTAAATAGTAAATTCATCCTTAGAATTTGAAAAATAACAAATAAATTGACCTTTTAAACTATTCAATTATAAAAAAAAAAAAGTTATTTAATTAAATGACATTTTATTTTTAATTTTATTTAAAAAAATATTTTTTTACTACATAAACAACATATATTTATGAGTGAAATTAAAAATAAAATTATAAGAATTTTTTTTTACTTTTTTACGAGGAAATTGGATCTTGTATGTTGTGACATTGTGCTTATGTCATTCAACTTGGCTCTTATAGATGTTCTTGAAGATCTAGACAAAGATTTTCAATTAATTAGGGCTTTAAATATAATTTTTTGTAATTATGGTATAAAATAATTTTTTTAAAATAATGGAATTATCCATTAATGGAAAATTTTAAGCTCATTTTGTTTAATGGTTATTGGATAAATGATAAATGCACCTAATTTATTATAAATTTGTATTTTTATTATTTATAATGTAACATGTCATAAATTTTTTTTAAATAAACAAATATATATATATATATATTTTTAATTATTTTAACGTAAGATATTAATTTATGTGTATAAATTTTTACAATAGCATTATTCTATTTATTTTATAAAGTAGCTGTCAATTCATATATTTTCCATTGGATTGACATTCCAATGCCATTCTTTGGATGAGTTGGCAGTGTTCTGCAAAATCTAAAAGTTGATTGAAAATCTTTCTTGTTTGTGCTCCCTTTCTATCCTCTAAATTTCACACTCAGTTGTATTGTCTGTTTACTTTTAACTAGACATCAATAACCGTGAAATCACTCCGAAGAATGGTAATGACAAGTAATTATATATATATATCAAAAAAAAAAAAAAAAAACAAGTGAATAATTATAAACTATATAATTCGTATAAATTGAAGAATAAATATATTCACATAACTAGCAATGGCATAAAGCCAATATCATAAGCAATAATAATTCCTCTTCTTAGAAATCCAACCAAATAACTTGAAAAAAAAATTAATACAGTTTAAAGAATCGACACAAAAATACATTAACAAAGCAATGATTGAATATTTTTCTCTTTCAATAATTGAATGTTTATTTTGTAGATTATTGAACAAAAAAGAGCTCCTCACGTTTACTTGCAGTACATTTCCAACAAGCACCCAAGGATGAACATCAGATCTCTTAAGACCAACAATTTTGCAAAATTCATCATAAGTTATACTTACATCTCAAACCTCATACATAAAAGTAAGTCGACCAAAATTTTTAACAACCTCCATATCCACTATCCTATCATTACTGATTATTTTCATCAGAAAAAGGATAACCTTATCAAGATGAAAGTAGGTATCAAGACTCATGGCGCTTTGACTGGCATAAACATTTATTTTTTCAATGATCGAGAAAATAAATGCTCAATTGAATCTTGATCAGCTTTCAATATCTCCACAGCATGTAGAGCCACTAAACAAGCTAGAAATTCAAGCACTAAAAATAAAAACATCATTCGAGCAAATATCACCACAACTCTATTGTAGTTCTTTGGAGATTTTTCCTCAATCACTTCTAAATTCCATGCTAATTTAGCGAGTAATTTAATTACTATTACTTCCAATTGAGATAGAGAAGAAAAATTGGGAATACGAAACACATTATTCACAAACATTGAAAGCTAGAAAATTTAGTAACATGATCATATTTGATACATTCCACTATCGATTAAGAGGAAAAAAATTGAAAAAGGAAACATATATCAACATGAAGCTAAAATGCGATTCTAGAGAACAAAACTTATCTCTCGGAAAAATGATGAAAGAAAATTCTAAAATTTGATGCTGTTGGAGTTTCTTTGCTGTGGCGAAGGCGATTAAAAGAGTTATTTATTGTTGGAGTTTGTTTGTTCGCTTCAACGACAAACACCAAGTAGTAACCAAAGATGGCAACGTCAAGCAGCGAGCTGTGACGACAAGACCAAGTGACGAGTAGCAAAATTGACAACAAACCGCTACACTTTCTTCAAACTCTCAATGAAGGTTTTAGTGGAACTGAAAAACTCTGAAACCACCAACAAAGGCGACGTCTATGGAGTGCCAAAAATCAACTAAGAAATTAAATGAAAGAAATCAAAGTGAGAGATGGTGAGAATTCTGATCAAGGAAGGATAAGGCTAGGTAGGCGGCTGAAGGTGAAGAAGAACACGATTGATGAACAACGATTTAAGATTATTTCTCATATTTTTGTGAATTAAAGGACTTGGATCGGAAAGAAAGGATCACATACGATATCGAAATAGGCCCTATTGAGATGTAATTTTATATAATTTGAGTGTGACATAAAATGTAAGTGAATAGATATGATCTCAGTAAAAATACCATTATATTTGAAAATTATTATGTATTAGATATATTTTAAATGAGTAAAAATATTGTTTATAAAACTAAATAACATAATCTTTTATAAATAAAATTTCATTTTTTATTTTTATTTATCATGAAACATATTTTTTTAATATAAAAATAAATATTTAAAGCATCTACTTAAATGTGATTAATATATAATAAGAAAGAAAATTATTTTAGGCATCATAAAATTGATCCAATAATAAATTATCACTTCAATTAAAATAATAATAAATTTATGATATAAAATAGTGGGCTTTAACTTTAATAAAAAAAATCATTATCTATATAAGCTAACTATCGCATGTTTAGTGTATTAAAATTATCGTGTTAGATCAAATTGTATCTACATCATGTCGGTGATAAACTATATAATATACCCTAGTATCATATTTAATATTTAATTTATTTTCATTATTTGTATTGTATTTTTAAAATAAAAATTTTATATTAGATTTGAGAAAAAAAAAAAAATCAAGACAAATATTTTTAAATTAAAAATTTAAATAAAATAAGATGAATATACAAGTTAGATTTACAATCGGGTAACAAATTCTTCGTATTCGGGCAACCTGTATCATGTAGAAAATGATATAATTGAGTAACTAAAAAATTATAGGAATTCTATTATATCTATAATTATTATAAATCCTAATAGTATTATAGTTAATTAATATGTCACCACTTTTAACATCTTTAAAGTGTGAAATTGTCTCTTATAAAGACAATGATGTTTGTTTTTAATAATATATTTTATTATATTTACGGGTCAGTTGATGTCATTTAAAAAAAAAAAAATTAAGGTGGAATTTAAAGGTTTTTAATTAAATCGACTACAACTTTAATAACATATCAAAATTCAAAAAAATTATTACTACTTAATTTTAATTTTAAAAAGTTAGTCTAATGTATAAAAATATTCATAATTTTTGTAAGCTTTAACATAATATTTTGCTATATTAATGTCAAATATTGCCTGTCTCATTGGGGAAAAAAAAAAGGTTCAGTTTCTCTTTTCTAATAAAAACACGAAGTATTTAATAAAATCGGGGCATGATCACCTTGTTGTGTACAAGCACATGACATATAAAGGAACCTACAAGGTGTACTCAAAGTTTGTTTAAAAAAAAAAAAATTTGTTGAATGAAGAGCAATCATGAAATAGAAGGGATGTAAATAATAAAATGCTTAATTCAGAAGCTTTTCTTTATTTGTTACAATAAACATTAAACTCTAGTTATGTATTTGATTCACGCTCAAAATTATTATTTTTAATTAAGCAGTTATTATAGTATAATTTTAGGTATCGAATTTATAAAAAAGTTAATTAAACCAATAAAATAAAAATTATCACAAAATAAATAGAAAAAATAATATTATAATTGAAAAAAGAAATTGACAATAATTAAATATAGCAATTTTGGTAAAAAAAATAAAATTAATATACAAATAACAAGGTTTTGAGATTCACTTAATTATTTTGTTTTAATATTACTAATTTTTATTCCTATTTATTACTCAATTGCATATTTCACATCCCAAACAAACAATTGAAAAATTTAGAATTGAAGATCTAAGATGAAATTTAAAGTTATTTGATTGGAGAAAAATAATGTTTTTACGGTAGAACAATTTAATTTATTCTTACAAGCTATCTAACATCGACAATATATCAAATTGACAATATCGCAGTAAAAGATCAACTCATAAAATAATTATAAACTAAAAGTTGCACATAAAGAAAGCATAACTGAATTTATATGAAACTGAAGAATATAATTTATTGAATGTAGTAAGAAGATGAACAAAATAATTTCTCAAAACAAATTTATAAACTATAAAACACTCATAGGAATAAAATAATGAATAAAAAAACTATATAATTAAGCTCCTCTTTAGTCTTGCTCTAAATTTAGCCTAGCTTACAAATCATTCCCATAAATTCTAGAGAGAAAGAATGAGAATAAAAAGTAAGAACTCTTTGCAATTTTCTTCATGCTTCAAGTGTTGAATATCCATCTATTTATAGTGTTGGAGTAGGAAGATTTGTTGAATCGTAATAATATCATTCCATTTTCTCTTTGAAGATGATTAATTTTCAAAATATTTTTTGAATATGAATCGTAATTAAATCTATTATCTTTCCAGAGAATCAAAAATCATTTAATTTGGAGCTGTTCACAGAAAGTTATATCAAATATACTAACAACTGTCCAATTACAAGATATTTCAGATTGCATCTTATTTTTAGCCTTGAAATAATCCTATTTTGATATTCTTCGTGAAATGCAAAATCATGTATCATTGAATTATCTTTTCATATCATCTTGAAAATAAATATTGTATAAATTCAATTTTGATTGATTTTATTGATTCTACAAGCATAAAATCATCATAATAAATATAAATAATATTTATAAAATTAATATAGATAATGATTAATTTTAAACTGATTAAATCATAAATGTTAATTAATTCACATATTTAAATATACATTTTTATACTATTATCAGTATTAAATATGCAGTCTCTTATTATGATTATTTTTTCTAACTACAGTTAACATACAAATGCATGCTTTTATGTAAATAAATGAAAGGATTTTATTGCAGTAATCACTAATAAGATAGGTTTGGTTAAATTTTTGGAAATTTACCAAAAATAATACTTCTAAAACTTATAATAACAAAACTAGCACTCCAATAATATTGAACGTTCAATATTGAACGGATCTAAATTGTCGTCGTTCAATTCTAATTGAATGAGTGTTCAAAGAAAAATAACATATTAATCATTCTTTTTAATTGTGAAAATATAAGTTTCAACACAAAGAGTGCTAGTTTTATTATTACAAGTTTAACGGGTGCTAATTTTGTTATTTTTCCAAAATTTTTTAAGTAAATTATGCATATATTATAAGAGAAATACTAACAATACTATTTGACATATTATATTATACTTCTTTCATTTCTCTAATTTTCAAGTGTGGTTGTATTTTTTTTTTTAATATTCTCTTGAAACAAAAGTTTAATTAAAAAAAATTGTTATTAAAAAATCATAAATAAAAGGCAATGATTTAAGTAGTTTCTTTAGGGTTCCTCTTGTGAAGTTTCTGTTTTCTATATTCAAGTTCATGAATTGTTTAAATTTATTATGATTTGATAATCATTCATGTTTTAGTTTTCATTTTAATTGTAAACAAATTCCACATTTTAGTTTAATTTTATAATTAAAAACAAAGATGTTTTTAAAATTAGTTTTATATTTTTAGATTTCAAAGCTTTCACTATTAAATTTCAAATCTTATCTAACAGGTCTTTTTCCCTAAGACGAAATCTTTTTTATTATGGTTCTTGGAGAAATTTTTTTAAACTTGTTGTTTAATATTAATTTTCATGATCTTCCCGTCAAGTTTTTATAAACTTTAATTGTGATATTGCAAAATAACTATAAATAATACAGCATTTGAACTTGACTTCAAGGCACGACTTTAAGTCGCTGTTCTTAAGACGCTACTTGTCCTCACTAATTAGCTGATGCACTAAGGTTCAACAAATACGCTTCAAGGATACAATGAAGCATTTTGTTGTCTGCGATGTGCATTCACGAAGACAACCCAAGAACATCTTTGACTTTGAAGAGAACTTAAGATAATTAATATTCTATATATGCAATATTTAGAATACTAATTTTATTTGTACATAAATTATAGTGAAAAAATTAGATAACATTTATTATACATCTTGAACTTCCTTTTCTTGTCTTTCTATCTTCTTTAAATAACCTAAATGAATGACCTATTTATAAAATGTTATACACCGATTCAAGTAGGGTTACAACTCTTTGATAAGTTGTGACTTTTTCAAAAGTCATGTCTTTTAGAACATATGTAATTGTTCATAATAATAACTTATCAAAAAATCATGTCCTTTTACTTAAGTCACAACCTTTCAACATAGCATTTTACTTCCAAAAATTGCAACTATTCAATGTACATTTTGTCAAAAGGCATTTGCCCAATCATTGCAACCTTTTTGCAAAAGACTATGTCTTTTTATTCTAAAACATGTTGCAACAATTCTCCATTATTTTCTAAAATGAAATGTAATTTTGAAAATAGTTTTGAAAACTTTTATCTTGAGTATGCTCTGAAGATGTATGCCTAAATAAATGTGTCTATTGGACTTGAACATTTACTTAGTGAAAACACATCAAAGTTAACCAAGGGAGCATGATAAGCAAGCCTTTAAACCAGCAACCTTATTCGGTTAATTGAACATGTTTCACACATAAGCCCTATTCATCTCCAATATTCTTTTATTACGTGATTTTTTATAAGTGCTTTAGTAGTCAGCCAAGCTACATAGGAGACGGCACCATCTCTAATACTCACATAGATGAACTTATTAAGGACACCCACGTAGCTAAAGTATCATATATAAAATTTTGTTATAAGTTCATTAAAAGCTAAATAACTTATCTTCCTCGTTTTATTACATGTACCAAGTACATCTTTTTTTGGGACACTTTTTTATTTATTATTGTGCTTGCAATTACAAACATATGATGTATTTTGGCTCATTGAACCCAAGATCTTGATGTTTCAAATGTTAAGTTTAGTTTCCATCATTGGTAATTTATTTGAGGTTGGCTTCCATCCCATCCTTTTTTTATGAATATGTAATTATGTCTTTTACAAGACTCTTTATTATCAAGGACTTTTAAGTTCTTCTATTACTTTTCATAAAATAATGCTCTTACCATGAGCATCAATTATATATAATTCTATATAAAATTCATGTACTAGTTATTCACATTACATATGCTTACACGCATCAAAAAGAACTTATCTTATTAGTATATACATACAACTCTACAAGATATATTAACTTAGATCATAGAGAAATACTTACAACCATGATTTCTAATCATTTAGCTTTTATGTTACATGAAAATAAGATTATCATATTAATTACCTAGGTGGAGCATATGAATATGCAAGTTTACTTTTTTAGGATCTCATAACATAGCTCACGCACCATATTAACTTGATTACTTTCTTAGTAATCAATTAAAATTAGGAATCTATATTCTTCATCTATGTTATTTCTAAGATATTAAAGTTTACTTTCTCTCACAAATGAGTATTTTCAATAATAGTTACAACCATTTTCTAAAGGTCGCAATCTTTTATCAAGTGTCATGACTTCTAACGAAGAGTCACGACTCTTTACTAATAGTTCGACCGTGTACCAAGAGTTACGACCCTTCACTAAGAGTCACGACTCTTCACCAAGGTCACGTCTTTTCGCCAAGAGTCACAACCTTTTACCAAAAGCCACGGCCCTTTACCAAATATCATGACTTCTCACTAAGGGTCACCACGTTTCACCAAAAGTTACGACTATTTATCAAAAGTCATGATTTCTCACTAAGGGTTGCAACATTTTCGTCAATTATGACTTTTTATCAATGATTACAACGTTTCACCAAGTTCATGATCTTTCACCATTGATCACGACACCACCAAGAGTCAAGACTATTTAATACATACATGTTATATCTATAATATGCACAAATTTAAAAAAAATATATAATATTTACTTTCATATTCTATTTAATTTTCATGAAATTTGATCTATGCATATAACTATATATATATGTATTATCTAAATTTTAACATGTATGTCTTTAAAATAATATTAAATTCAAGATACTTCATGAAGACTTATAATCATGCTTCATAAATAAAATAAAATTTCTTACTAGTCATGAAGCTAACAATAAGTTTATTTGACTTAAATAGCGTCTTAAGATAGTTGGAGAAATTTTCTTAAATTTGTTGTTGAATGTTGATCTTCACGATCTTCAAGTCAAGTCTTCATAAGCTCTAATTGTAATACTGTAAAATCACTATAAATAATACAGCATTTGAATTTGACTTCAAGACACGACTTTAAGTAGTTGTCCTTAAGATACTATTTACTCCCACCAATTAAGTGATGCACTAGGGTTAAGCAAATATGCCTCCAGGATAAAATAAAACATCTTGTTGTGTGCGGTGTACATTCACGAAGACAACCCAATAACATCTTCGACTTTGAAGAGCGCTCAAGATAATTAATGTTCTAAATCTGTAGTATTTAGAACACTAATTTTATTTGTATATAAATTATGGTGGAAAAATTAGATAACATTTATTATACATCTTGAACTTCGATTTCTTGTTCTCTCCATCTTCTTCAAATAGCTTAAATGAATTATATATTTATAGAATGCTACACACTCATTCAAATAAGGTTACAACTCTTTGATAAGTTGTGACTTTTTCAAAAGTCATATCGTTTAGAACATATGTACTTGTTCATAATAATTACAACCTATCAAAAAATTATGTCATTTTACTTAAGTCACAATATTTCAATATAGCATTTCACTTCTAAAAATTACAACTAATAAATATTTGTCCCAATTATTACAACCTTTTAGCAAAAAATTATGTCCTTTTATTTTAAAAAATGTTCTAATATTTCCAATAAAAATAATTAAAATTTGCAATATAAAAAGATAAATGAGTATAAATTAAAAACTTGAAATAAGAAATGAAATTTTACCGAAGGAGGTTTCACATTTAAAAAGATAAAAATTTGAAGAAAAATGATACATTAGTTCATGATAAATGTTATTTTTGGTCCAAGCCAAATCACAATTTAATATTTAAATTTTATTAGTAAAAGAAAAAAAAAAATGGAGCTATTTTTAACTATTTTTGCTTTCTTTTTTCAATAATAATAAAATTATAATAAAATGTTATTGGTTTGATCTAATGAATAATTCTTCACATTTAAAATGTTTATGTACTACATGACATGTAGGGCCTAAATAAAAAAAAAAACATTACCACCTTATTCTCTATAATTCAGAAACGCAATAATATAATAAAAATAAAAATTTTATTTTTGTTTTGAAGAAGCTAAATATCTTAAAATTAAAAGAATGTGAATAGAAGATGGAGCTTAATATTTATAAGAAAAATTTGGAAAATAAAAATATAATTTGTTAAAAAATGAATACTATTCCACTTAGAAGACACAGCCACTGGAAAGAGACACATACATGAAGAGGGTTGGTTTTGTAGAGACAAAACATGTGGCATGAAATGTACAGCTGCCATGTGTTTATAGTTAGCTTCTACCGATAATAAATGAAAAGTAACGTAAAAATAAAATCTCAACAGATAAATTTAGATGAAATAAAGTGTTTTATAGAGAAAATCTTGGGAAAAGTAGGAAAAAGCTAAAATAGTTATATAAAAAAAAAGATAATAAAAATAAAACAATAATTAAATATGAAAACTTCAGAGAGAAGAGAAGTGTTTTCCTACTGATAAAGTGAAAACACAGGTCCTCGATTAACGAGGTGGGATGCAGGTAGAGAAAAAGTACGGATATTTGCCTTTGGCTTTTCTTTACCTGTGAATCTTATAAGCATTATTACAAATCACTGCCATAGTTTGTTATTTTTGTACTCTTAAATGAAAACTGATCCTGCTCTTTCTTTTGTTTCAGGAGCTCTCGACATTGTTGCTTTAACAGCCATAGATTTTTTCCCCCGTTTTCCCATATTGACCTTCTTGGACATCTATAACACAAAATACTATTTTAATATAAGAATGAAGTATATTAAAAGTCATTTTCTTTTATAAATGAAATATTTTAGTTATTTTTTTTTTAAATGGTTCAACTTAAATTATTTTGTATGAAATTATTGTGTTAAAAAATTGTTTTATTTTCAGTAATTATCTTTATTATGTGTGTATTTAATTTAAATATAATAATATAAATTTAAATTAATTAATTTTTAAATAAATGACTTGATATAAGCCACTTTCTAGCTTACTTGTATGATTTTTAAAGCTTCATCTCTAGAATAGTGCATTAGTTGCACTATCATTTTTTTCATCTCTAGTTCATTATACTAAAAAAAAAAAAAACTTTTTAGAATATATATATATATTTATATTTTTTTAAGCTCAACTTTTGCATTATTTTAGTGCAAAAATCATTTATATATATATTTTTATCTCCAATCTATTACACTAAATATTAAATTAAAAAAAATATTTTTAATTTTTTAAAATATGTAACAAAAATAGCTCTTGAAAAGTGTTGTGCTAAATAAAGTATCATGCCATTTTAGTGCAAAATTATAAAACATTTTTGGAGCAATTTTGAGTACTCACATCACAGAACCTTATTAAACATACCCATAATTTTTATTTTATTTATTTTTAAGGAAAAATTAGGATTTATGTTCTCCTATAGTTACAAATACACTCGTAACCTTTTAATACTTGAAAATATGTCTCAAATGTATACATTTTTATCACATTTGCTGTCAATTTTGTCAATGACATCAAATCATACATGTATCATTAATTATATATTTTAGTATATACATAATTTAATTAATTTTATTTTTAATTCTTTTAATAAAAAAATACATATATTTATTTACATTATAAAAAAAATAAACATGTATTTTTTTTTTAAAATAAAAAAATATATATAAAATAAAGTTAAAATATACAATTAAACCTTAATTGTATTAACAAAATTGAAATATAACGGAAATGTGAGGAGAATATTTGCAATAATCTGACTTCACTTGTAAAAAAAATATAATATATCGTATTTTAAATTACAACTTTATTTGTCTTATCCAACAAGTATGGGAGAAAGGAATAGAAGGAGGATAATTTTTGAAGTAGATTCAAAACTTTTAACATTCTAATAAATAATGGTTAGTGGAGGTGTGATTAGTCTTACATTGTACATACATAGTTCAAAGTTCAAAGACTTTTGGTATTTTAGTCTGTTCCTTTACTTTTAATTGGAATATTGTTATAATTTCAAAAAATGTGATGCCTATAACTTCCAAAGCTTTAGATCTTTAAGATTAAAATTGCATAATTTTTTTTTTTAAGTTAGTGACTAACGTTTCAATTAAATTAAAAAAAAAAATTATTTTATAAAAGCAACAAAACCTTTAATTGTTATTAAGTTTAAATTATAAAAGTGTTGAAGCTTGCTGAAAACATTAATAGTAAAAAATGATGGCTTGATTGATGCATTAGTTTCAGCTCAAAGAAAATGAGCTTCTAACAAAAACCAATTCAAAATTAGTGACTACTGTCCATTGAAATCAAGCATGAAAAGAAGCAATATTTTATCCAACTAATGAATAGTTTGAACTAGATGAGGAAGTCGGCTCAAGTTCTTCCAAATCACATATTAAAGTCGTACAGTACTAGAGGCAAAAATTAAATATTTTATTTTATTAAATTTGCTTTAATGTCAAGGAAAAAAATTAAAATGAAAGGAAAAAGGGCTATTTGGGAAATGGAAGAAGCCGGGGATCTGCCAACAACAATCCTATTGAGTTAAAGATGTAAGGAGGCCAGCAGGAGCAGAGGTTTAGGAAGGTGACAAATTACAAAAAGGAAAGTGATTGGAGAACACGTGGCAATTCTTTATTTGACATTGCTGGGGGGTTAGAAGGACTAATGCAAAACCCGTCACACCGTCGTCGATTGCGTGGATGAGAAAACTCGTTATATATCCTTGGTCCTTATATAACCAAAATTACCAAATAAATAAACACAATCTAAATTCTAAACCTTGGATGGATGAATTTAATTCTTTTTACAAATTAAACAATTAAATGTGTATAAAATAATTTACAAAATTTTATCATGAATGTTACTGTTAAATATTTATCTGTGTTATATTTATAGTATAATTGTAAATTGACTCAAATTAACACAATAAAAATCTAGTATTTCTTTTTGAATCGGCTTTATTATTTTAGATTTATGCGAAAGTAAAATCCAAAAACTTGAACTACTTTTCTGGACATAACAAGGGATTGACGTAACTATACAATGCAAAGCTTAAAAGATCATGTAGATGAACGAAGGGTTACGTCTTCTTTTTCACTGTTTTTTTCCCCCGTGAAGATTTGGATTTCCTTTAAGAAGAAACAAGAAACAAGAAACAAGAATCGAAATTCGAAAATTTGTTTGTTTTTTTTACATCACACTAAAACGAATCAGTCAAAAAATAGAGAAAATATCTTTCAAAACTAACATAGCTGGATCTTATTAAAGTCTGGTTCACTTTTTGGGTAAAGAGCATGCGTTTGCGCATGCTAATTCTTTTGTTAATGAAAATGAAACCTTATTGATTTCTTGATTGACCAAATTAGCTAAGTGGGCATCTCTATCTCTTTTCTTGACCACCAAAAGTCACTAAATGATAATTACATTACAGTGACATTTTTAACCTGACATATATTTAGGACTATATTTGTTTGGTATCAATTTTACAAATTTAAACAATTTTTTGTCAAATAAATTATATAATATTAATTGCAATTGACGTATTTGATTAAGACTATAACCATATTTTGAGTCAATTTTCTTTGAACTTGGATTTGTACCATCATCAATTACTTTTTGATGATATATAGTTGAAGCTATGATCAATATTGAAGTCAAAACTCAAAACCTCATCTTTTCAGAAAGAAAATTAGGCGCTTTATGTAATTTGATGGAGCATTTGCTATTTATAGTACATATATGGATAAATACATGTATAGCTCAAAATAGTTACATATGATGTAGATTTTGGAGCAATGCTTTGTAAGTTGAATTTTAGAAGCGGTGACTATCAACTATACATAACAAAATTATAAGATATGCATTTATAATATATTGATATTGATATGATGAGGGATTTGCTAGCCACTGATCATATGCACAAATCCCTTCTTTTGCTCTCATCGATAGCTTGTCGTTGCCAACTAAATCTCATCTTCTAAAGAGCTTTTTTTTTCTTTTTAAATTCTTTATTTCTTCCTCTATTCCATATATAAATATAGATGACACTTTCCAATAGAATGGTTTAAACTTATTATCTCTCGTCATTGAATATTAAACGGATGAATGTACTTTTTAAATATATGATTTTATTGTGTAGATTTTAGAATTTACCAATTAATTATTAATTTGAAATTGTAATCATATATTCATATAGAAACTATTGATTTACATTATTACTACTGTTAATATGATGTTTTTTAATATAATTTATTCCTTTCGATGATTCATTTATTCACATTGTTTCTTTTTTAATACTCTCAGGCAAAAAAAAAAAAAAAAACATATTAATTCATTTCAGGGTAGGGATTCAAACTAGAGAATTCATACAAGGAATTGTCTAAGACTTTTGCTAAATATACTAGAATAGGGATGTCAATAACATTTCAAAAATATTATAATTTTGGAAAAGGAAAATACTAGAAAATATTGGAGTTGAACAAAGATTGGACATAAGAACGAATTACATTTGCTAACCAGGATTAATCTGTTCGTCATGTCTTAAATATGGATAAAGTCTTTTTAAACGTATAGTGACATTGTATTTTTTTCGATAATAAATAAATTAGTTGTTGGTTTGACCTAGTAACAATTTTTTTTTCTTTCAAAATATTGCACATAAAAAATACCCAATCTAAAATGGCAAAACTAGCTGGACAATAAATAACGTCTCAATTTAATTGATGATGAAATTTTTGTATATAGAGTTCATATTGGAAGGATTGTGAGTACATAAATTTCTATATTGTTGGCTTAATTAAACTTTTTTATTAAGTAATAATTTTTATTGAATATGAGAAGGGTTGTGCCTAATGATTTTATGATAAGACTATTATTTTTTTTTTTTTGGGGTCTTAAATTACACGTTTGAAGAACCAAGCTTAGTATCCTAGACCACTTCGGATGAAAATCGAACACAGGACCATGCCTACAATAAGTATAGAGTGAAATCAACTTTTTTTTTTTTTTTTGTTAAATGGACTTTGTCCACGACAAGTTTTGAACTTGCGATCTCCATGTTATTGGGAGGGTTGCTATACCATTGAGCTACTAGGCTACCGGCGAGTGAAATCAACTTAACCAAATGTAATTCTTGTTGTTCGAACACAGGACCATGCCTACAATAAGTATAGAGTGAAATCAACTTTTTTTTTTTTTTTTTGTTAAATGGACTTTGTCCACGACAAGTTTTGAACTTGCGACCTCCATGTTATTGGGAGGGTTGCTATACCATTGAGCTACTAGGCCACCGGCGAGTGAAATCAACTTAACCAAATGTAATTCTTGTTGTTCGTATGTTTTTTTTTTTTTTGTCAGAAAGAGAAATTTTGTTCTTGTTGTTCGTCTGTTTGATACAATAAAAAATTAAAAAAATGCGAAGGGTTGGTGGGAAGTTAGGCAAAATAAAAGCCAAGTATATTCGGGAGAAAAATCATGCATGTTCGAGTCATGGTATACCCTTTACGACTCTACATTTGTCCCATTACATCATACATTTAACATGAACATGAATATCAATATATGTACCGTGTACGCATGGGTTGGCAGATATACATACTTTTTTTTTTTTTTTTTTCCATTTCAAAATTTGGTAATATTATTGGATACCATTAATTCAGATCCATATAAAATCTGTAAAAACAAAAGGAGAAAACATAAATTTGCAAGCAAAGGTAGGTTATTGGGTGCAGGCTTTATTGGTTGGATATATTGGTTATTTTCGAAACCTCCATTGTGTTTGTCAAGTGATTTGCGTATTCTACTTTTTCCTTTTTTGTCCTTTTCCTTCTCGCTAAGACATTTTTTATTCGTTAGCAGAGGTAAGTCTAGATTGGTTCTGTATTTTCTCTTTCGAAACTTATATATAATCAGCTTCCATGCATTTTAAGTTTTTAACTCAAGTTATGGTAGTGAATTGTCATTCAAAGACAAATTGATCATATTTTTCTTGAAGCGTGCAAGTGTAGCATAATCTTAAATTGGTTATGTTTCATATGTGTAACTGTTGCATATTGCATATCAAAGAAAGATAAAAGATGAGAATGAAAGTATATACTAAACTAACAACAAAATAATAATAAACTCTCTTTTATACGCTTAAGTCTTAATTTCCTTTTCATTTATAATTAGGACTATTGAGACATACAAATTTAACATAACATATCGGGTACATATAAAGGGCTTAAACCGCCAAAATTATAAACTTGTGATCGACATTAATTAATTAATTATAAATAGATGCTTATAATTTTCAATTAAAATCTAGACTAGAGGTATTTATGTGCTAACTTATTTATCAGAAAAAAGTTAATACTAGCAAAAACGTCTTAATCAAAATAACTAATTATAATTTTTCTTCATTTTTAACTTTAAAAAGGTTAAACACATGTTATTTTTTATGAGACTCGATTTAAACCACATATAAAAGACTTGATTTCAAATATCAACTGAACTATTAGTTGTGCATTTATTGTTTAACTTAGATGAGTGAACTCAAACACTATCACACAATAAATTATTTTTTATTTATTTGATTTGATCAAGCATAATTATTTTATAGTATAATAATATATATTTAAATTATGTCCCATGTGAGCAATTGTTATTGTATACTATGCAATGAACAATACCTTTTTATTTTATTTTAGACAAATTAAAACATTTACAACTTTTGAGTAGACGGTTGTGTTAAGTACTCATCCTTATCTTCTCCAATTGTTAAAAAGCATGTTATGTTATTTTATTTCATCAAGGAAAAGACGTTACTAGTATAGGTAGCTAGTTATAGAGTTTCGACGTCAATTTGGACATCTTCTCAATTATTATATATTCCAATACAGTCATAATAAGAGTCTAGTGAATGTAAACGGTTTACTTTATTCAAAATAGAAAACGATTTAAAGTGAACTTTTTAAGATGAGATATAAACAGTCAAAAGATGGAAGAGTGTTGAAATTGAACCACCTGTGCAACCAAAAGAGAAATGTTAATAACACTTTTTCACGAATCATTTATATTGACAAAATTATTATTATTATTATTATTATTTTTAAAAATAATTTTGAAGCGTGACATAGTAGGGAGTTTTTTTTTTAAATGAGGGTAGGACACAAAAGGGGCACATGGCCCCAACATGTTTTGGGTGTTTTAGGACAAGATTAGGGAAAGAGTGCCTTTGCGTGGGTGCCCCATTGTTGGGTCAACTTGAGCATATTCCCCCACCTAAATCACAGAAACAAACCCTTAATTTTAGACACCCTTGTTCCCATGTGCTTGAATTTAAGAGCAACATTCCAAAACAATACCCCTTTGTATTGTGCCACAGTCGCACCCCCTATATCTCTAATCCTTCCTCCCATAAATCAACAAATATTTTTAATTAGTCTTCACTAATTAACCTACTCCCCTCTGATTTTTGAGGTAAGTTAATTTCGATTCCTATAATTTTTTATTATTTATTTATTTATTTTGGTGCATAAATAACTCATTTATTCAATTAATTTTATTTTTAATCTCTCTAAGTAAAAAAACATATTTTTATTTTTTTTATGAGAGAGTTAAAAATAAAATCTTATACATGAAAAATGGTTATACCATACAAATAATTTTTTTTTTTTTTTTCAATAACATTACATATTTTACATACACAAAAATAAAACTCTTAAACTTTGGTTTGAACGCGTTTTGTGACTTCAGTATCACTGTGCTAATATAATAGTTCTTAAAGTTCGTTACACAAATTGGTCATGTATAGCTATATATGGATAAAAAGGCACAATATTTCCCCATTTCATTTGAATTACTGGTAAATTACAAAATGTATATTGAAATTAGAATGAAGCGAAAATACGGGAAAATATCAATAAAAATGTGAGAAAGTGTTGTTGGTTATGTCAATTTCAATTCGAGCTCCTCTCTATCTTTTCAAACATACTTGACAAAATCGAATATATCAGTAAGACTTGTGTAAAATTTCGATGAAAAAATACGATTATAGAATTTTTTTTTTTAATGTTAAAATAGGCATGTATGACTTATTATTTATAATATGCCAAATTAATATTTAAATAATAAATTTATACGTTGTATTTTAAAAATATATATATATATTGTAGAAAACTCTATCTACTGATTTTATAATTTTTTTAATATTTATATTTATTAAATATAGATTCATCTAATATTTTATTATTATTACTTATACATCATCATCTACATTATCTATACTATAAATATAATATTTAAATAATAAAATTGACTTAATTAATGTATTATTGAACAAATTTTATAAAAAATTTGCAAAGTCTAACAACAATTTTATTCAAATATTTATTAATATCATCAACATTTTTGTAAAATATATTTTTACTTTTATAAATACATTCTTGATTAAACTATATATGACTGTATGTTTTCCATGCAAGCTCTTCATTTTATGATGAATGTTAAAATCAATAAGAACAAATGAAATACACATACAACTGTTAATTAAATTCCACAAAATTGTGCAATACGTGTCAAGAGGTTTTTAGGACGAGGGATCAACTTTGTTTTTGTTTTACTTGCCAATGTTAATTTCAACATCAATGACAACTTAGTAAGAACTAAGAACATGGGTTATTATTGAATGAAGTTGTGGAGTTGACCCAATAACTCCTTATCATGCATTTATACTTAAGAAGGTATTACTCATGTGGGGTTCTATAATTTGAGATTGTCCATCGTTCTCACCGAACCACATATTAAATTAATTCAGAAATCGATCAATATCCAAGTATTCCACATCTAATTTTGGTTTTAGATTGAGACGGTCTAATTCATTTTCAAGTGCAAAGTTAGATGTCGTGTTTGGTAATTACTTACTACTGTTCAGGAGTAATAAATTTTGGGTGGGCCTAACCGCTAATGCGAATGAAAATTTTGTTTTGTTTAAGAAAAATATATAATAAAAAATGATATTATATTCACTTAATATATTTTGAAACTTTTCTCAGATTATCATAAACAATATTCTCGCATTAAATAATTCGTGGAATTATTCTCAAAAAAAAAATAATAATAATTAACTCAAATTGAAAATAGTAATAATTTTAAATCAAAAGTCTTTATATAGATAAGATTTTTTTTTTTTTTTTCCTATTGATTCTTGAGATACTAACACCTTTTTTTTAGCTAATCATTAAGATATAAACATCCTTGACCAAAAAAAAAAAGATATAAACATCTAGAAGATTATGAGGTTGTATTTTATGATTAATATTAAATTTGTTATCTAAATAATAATAATTTAAAATAGAATATATTGTCAAACAGTAAGCAAGTATTAGTAAGTACACCTCATGCTCCTCTGTTCTCCTTCAATAATTTCTTCAAATAAAGAAAGAATATAGAAGGACCAACTTACAAGAATCTCCTTATACCTAGTATATATTTATTAATTTACATCAAACAAAAAGACTTGTCAAAAGGAAGGGCAAGATAAAAATATAAAATGACATATGCGACCAAAAAACTCAAAATGTAGCAATTACATATTATTGAGATAAAATGTTAAAATAATGTTTTTTAGATATAATTTATTTTTAAACCTCTTTGATGAACTGGACATATGTTAAATTTTTTATAATGTGATGAACTCATATATTAAATTTCTTTAATATATGTTAAAATAATGTTTTTTAGATACTATTTCTTTAATATTTTGAATATATGATTTTTTTTTTTTTAGAAAATTATTAATGAAACTAATCCAATAAATATTATACATTAAATAGAATGTTAAATGTTTCACATGAAGAGCATAGAACATATATTCTATCTAATATATGCATCAATGCATGTCCCTATGTTATTAATAAAAATAGCTTTAGAATATTTTAGTATACCAATAAGAATGTTAAATTTTATTTATAGTGTATATTATAAATAAAATTTTCTAAAAACTAGAAAATCAAGATAATTAAAAAAAGATAAAATTAATATAATTTAGAAAAGATAAAATAGTTCCTCACTCTTTGACCCTTAGAATTCCAATGGCGGCCCCTACGCCGTTGGCCTTGCTAAGCCTCGAAAAAAAAAAAAAATCTCTCTCTCTCTCTCACTGGCTTCGTAGTCTTAAAAAGCCAAGACACTACCAACATAAGCAAAGCAGATAAGAAGCAAAAACAAAAAGAAAAGCTGCTCTGCTCCGCACTAAGGAGAAGAGAGCTACAAACAATATTAAACTCCACTTATTATCTATATAACTAGTCAGTTTCTGAAGCTCATCCCATATAAGAGATATGGATCAAGAGCTCTTATCTTGGCTTAAATTTTTATCCATTGTTATATTTTTCTTAGTTATTGTGCTAAAGTTGCTAGCTTTGCTTTGGTGGAAACCAAGAAGAATTGAACACCATTTTTCCAAACAAGGGATTAGAGGTCCTCCTTACCGTTTCTTCATTGGGAATCTTAAAGAACTTGTTGGAATGATGTTCAAAGCCTCTTCCCAACCTATGCCTTTCTCTCACAACATTCTTCCTAGAGTTCTCTCTTTCTATCATCACTGGAAGAAAATCTATGGTATTTACTCTGTTTATCTCTGTACTCTGTTTTTCAATCTTTTAATTAAAAAGTTTTTGTAAGTGTTTTTTTGATTCAAGTTGGTGAAATGTTACATTGATTTAGTACTTTTTTGGATTTCATTCTCAATCTCTTTGTTTTGATAATTGTTAAAGGTGGGAGGGGTGTATTTCAATTATGATTTGTTTTTTGTGCCGTTTAACTTGGTTTTGTTATCAAGGTTCATGGTTGTTTCAAAAGTAGTTATTTTTGAGTACTTCTTTTTAAGACTTTTTCCCTCAGGCTTTTTCTGTGGTTTGATGCTTGGATGTTGAAGCTTATATTTTGGACTGTTTCACAATTCACACCCCTTTTTATTATTGTATTATTTTTGGGTTTTGCCTCATCTTTTCTCTATTGTTTCTCTTAGTCCAAAATTTTTACTTGTTACTGAGTCTCTATCAATTTCTTTTTGTATATGTTGTCAAAGTGAAAGTGATAACTAGTAATCTTCAATTCCTAGGCACTGACGCTTTCAATTATTACTTACTAGTGATATGTAATTTTTTTATTTATTTATGTCTTGCTCCTGTTGTTTTTTCATTGGAGGCTTTGAATATTCATAACAATTATGTAGTTATAAGTGTCCGTTAATATTAATACTTTGAGTTGTCTTCTTCCTATCTACTTTCCTTTGTCTCTGACTCTCACTTGTCTCTCTCTAACTAGTAGGGTCTACACTATCCATTTAATCACAATCTGAATTTAATGGTTACAGATATTTTTTAAAATTTATAATAATAAAAATTAAATTTTTTATATTTAAATTATATATTTTTATAATTAAAAAATTAAATATTACATCATTTTAAAACTACCATATTTTTGATCCATTTAAGATTAAACATCGTCCAATTAAATAAAATTTAATATTATTAATATGTTATTTTTATTATTATAAATTTTTAAAATATTATTTTTGTATTTATTTTCTCTTCATTCCTCTTTTGCAAACTTCATACTTACTGGAAGTATGTGTTGCAGTTCTCACTTTGTTAAATATTACACTAAATTATATTATTAATTCTTAAAACTTAACCAAATTTATAAATAGGTTATTAAATTTTTAAATTCTATAATTTACTTATAAAATTTTTAAAATTTTACATATGGATCTTTAAATTTTTAAATCTTACAATTTAATTTATAATTTTTTAAAATTTCACAAATAAAATTCCTAAATTTTTAAATCTTATAATATAGTCCTCAAACTTTTAAAAACTCACATTACTCCTAAAATTTTAATTGAAAAACATGTATTTTAGTACTTAAAATAAGACCTATGTGTAAATTTTTAAAAATTTGAAGACTAAATTACAGAATTTAAAAAATTAAGGAACTATTTATAAAATTTTAAAAGTTTAGATATTAAATTATTAAATTTAAAATTTTGGAGATTTATAGTTAAAATAATTAAGCATAAAAATTAAATCAGTAAAGGTATTTTTTTCTTTTAGTACTCAAATTATTTGTTGAGAATATTAACTAATTTCGTCTTTTAACGTGAATTGAAATGGTTGAAAATAAATAACAATTAAATAATATCTCCTGATATGACAGGTTCTACATTTATTGTGTGGTTCGGACCCACGGCCCGACTAACTGTTTCGGATCCTGACCTGATTCGTGAAATCTTCACTTCGAAGTCCGAATTCTATGAGAAAAATGAAGCTCACCCCCTTGTTAAACAGCTAGAAGGTGATGGCCTTTTAAGCCTTAAGGGAGAAAAATGGGCACACCATAGAAAAATCATATCTCCTACCTTTCACATGGAAAATCTCAAAGTAAGCAGCTTTAATTTATCCAAATTTAGAATAGGGGCAACGTATTTTTTATTATTATAAATTAAATTAAATAGTTTAAGTGATGCAATAAAAACAAATTAAAATGGGATATTCTATTTTGTATATACAGTTGTTAATTCCAGTGATGGCAAAAAGCGTAGCGGAAATGTTGGACAAGTGGTCATTAGCAATGTCCAAATCTGGGGAGGTAGAAATTGAAGTGTCAGAATGGTTTCAAACTCTAACAGAAGATGTTATTACTCGTACGGCTTTTGGAACCAGCTATGAAGATGGTAAAGCCATTTTTACCCTTCAAGCTCAACAAATGGTCCTCGCTGCGGAGGCTTTTCAAAAAGTTTTCATTCCCGGATATAGGTAATTTTACTAATTACTATATCATTTTAATAAATAAAAATTTAGCCCAAAAAATTTCTTGTTTTTTTAGCACATCTATTCCTCACAAAATTATCACTGAAATTTTATAGTTTTCTTATCGACTATTAATTGCTTTAAAATTTGTTGAGAAATTAATTATTTCAAAAGAGTAAGTAATTTGTAGAATGATTGAAAATATTTTTATATATTTATTGTTTTTTTTTTTAAATATTAATTATGTATATCAAATACTTATAATTTAATAATTAAATTTGTTAGGCTTCCTATTTGTTGAGACTTACTGCTAAAATTTGTTGAGAATCAACTATTTCAAAAGTTAAAATAGTGTGAGAAAATTCAACAATATTTTTATATATTTATTAAATTTTTGGAATAATTAATTTCCTGACAGCATCAAATAAATTATAATATTTTATCGAACTTAACCACATAATTTTGAAAAATAAATGCAAATGTTTGATTTAAATTCTTGTTCTTTCTTTTTATTTTATTCTTTTAAATATGATTTTAGACACAATTGTAAAAAAAAAAAAAAAAAATTGCTTCTATCATAACTTTCAAAATTTGGTTTCTTACTCTTGCCATGAAAAAACTTGTGTCAAACTTTTTATGTATTTTTAAGAAGCACTTGTTTATTATTAAAAGCACTTTTACGATGGTGTAAACATACCCTTTATATAGTAAAATAATTAACTAATTTTTTAAGTGTAGGTTTCTACCAACACAAACAAATATGATGTCTTGGAAATTGGACAAAGAAATAAGACAATCGCTAATGAAGCTTATAGATCGGCGCAAAGAGAATTCAAAAAACGATGAATTAGTTGAAAAGAATTGTCCGAAGGACTTACTTGGCCTAATGATTCAAGCATCAATGAATTCGTCTAATATCAAAGTCCATGACATAGTGGAAGAGTGCAAGAGCTTTTTCTTTGCCGGCAAACACACTACCTCTAATTTGCTGACATGGACTACGATTCTTTTAGCAATGCACCCTCAATGGCAAGTACAAGCACGTGATGAACTTCTTAGGGTGTGTGGATCACGTGGTATACCCTCCAAAGATGATGTTGTAAAGCTTAAGACGGTAAGCCTTTTTCATTCATTTCTTTATTTTTATTAAAAATCATAATAACAAAAATAAGACAGTTTTTTTAATTAAAATGATATGATTTAATGTTGGTTGGGATGTTATAAATTTTAAAGTGTTATATTTATTATTTTTCTAAAAATTATTTGAGTAATACTTTAAAAGACAAAAAAATCCTCCTCTAATGACTTGTCTGCATCTTAGTTTCCTAAAGAAAAAAATAAATAAATAAGTTGCCACCTTTTGGTTTATATGTTTCATTGTTTCAGATTAAAAAAAAGTAGTACCTGGCACTGGCAAGGTAGTGGTAGTTTCATTATCATTTACGATACAACTTAAGGGCATTATCGTCATTTAACTCTTCAACTCTATTATATCTTTTGTGCAGCTGAGCATGATTCTAAACGAGTCTCTGCGGTTATATCCTCCAACAGTAGCTACAATCAGACGGGCCAAAACTGACGTGGAGCTAGGTAGTTACAAGATCCCCCGTGGGACCGAACTATTAATTCCAATCTTAGCCGTCCATCATGATATTACTTCTTGGGGAAACGACGTCAATGAATTCAATCCAGCTCGTTTTGCTGAAGGCGTGGCTCGAGCCGCCAAACATCCAGTGGCCTTTATACCCTTTGGACTTGGAGTCCGTACTTGCATTGGCCAAAACTTAGCTCTTTTTCAAGCCAAATTGGGGTTGGCTATTATACTCCAGCGTTTTTCATTTCGTCTTGCACCTACCTATCAGCACGCGCCAACCGTCCTTATGCTCCTTTACCCACAATACGGTGCACCTGTTATTTTCAAACGCTTGCCTGATCATATAGAAAATCAAGATCAAGGGTCCTGATTTGAACCCATTGTTTTCTCCATCTATTAATTGTTATATTCATCTTCCCCTTGAGAAGCTGCTATCCAGTGTGTAGTGTATTTGCCGTTAATACCCTTCGTTAGGAGTTTAGATTGCTAAGCTAAATAGGAGAAATTATTTGGTGTTCGATGCTGCTGGACATTGTATGCTACGAGATCGGTTGAGCCAACACCAATAGTATAGTGTCATATTAGGACACTAGATTAGTTCTCTACTTGATAAATGTTTGAAAAGAAAAAATATACCATGATATGGATTTTGCATAACTGACCCTTCAAAACAAACCTAGTCATGGTTTTTAACCAAATGAGAGGCTAGTAACCCATGCATGGTTATTTATTTATTTATTTAATTTTTTTTTTTTTACTTTAGTATTTATCTTGGCATATATGTAAGCTTTTGTTGTCTTTCTATCTTAGGATATATTAATTAGTAGATGGCTAACAACTAGATAGCTAGCTACCATCCCCAGCTCTTCGTGTATGTAATGTATATTCTCCTCAGTTCCTTCACATTTTTTGTAAAATCATTATCAATTAATGAAGCTTGTCACTTTTTTTTTTTAATCCAAGACAAAATGTCATCAGTTCATGGTCTATAGTTTCACAATAAATTGAAATTACAACCTTCGTTGATCTGCCTTCGAACATTATAGCAATTATCACTGTAATTTTATTTATTTCGAGCACTAAATTTATTAGTATTCTTTCTTTAATAATAATAAATAAATAACACTAATTTTGCTATGCAAATTTCATTCTTGTGTACCCAAATTACACGTGTTTAATTTTCTTATATCTGAAGACCATAGTTTGAGTTTTTCTAAATATTTATCACTATCAAAGTAGTACAGATCAAACACTTGCTTAAATTTGATCTGTAGTGGATTATTATTATTAATTTTGTGCCACTTGAGTACAAATCAAGGAAAGGAAAGTGTGAGGAACAAGAGATCTAAATACAAGTTTCAATGAGAGCTAGGCTCCACATCCCACGAAAAAATGCGAAAAAAACATTAAACTTTGCTAATTTCATGGTGTGGGATAGCCAGCTAGCTCGATCCAGATCAGAGGCTTGTGTTAAGATTGTGAAACCTAACAAATTAAATGCCACTCCGTGTGTAATTAATAATGTATATTCCTCTTTGAGATAATAATAATAATAATAATAATAATGCATATTCCATTAAGAGCAAGTAATTGGATCAAAACTCCATTTAATTCAAACAAAAAAAAATGCTAAGAATATATAAATTTATTCATATTTTTACACCCACATTAATTATATTCGGCAAAATTATTTAAAAAAATGTATAAGTAATTCAATTTTATAGATAATTTTACTAAATATCATAACATAATTAATGTATGTACAAATTTATGTGAGCACACTATTCCTCTTCTAACCAATGAGACTAACCTCTTAAGGGAAAAATTAGCATTAATTCCCTCATTAATCCACTTTTGTTTCGTATCCCTACATGTTAGAACAGCCAACACACTAACATTTATGCAGTGTATAAACTTGTATAATCCGTTTGCTTCATAGAAGATAGAATAATAAAATAATATTGAAATAGTAAAGTTGTTATTATTATTATTAAGAGAAAAGTGTCATGGAGGTCCTTCAGATTATATCATGTGTGTCATTTGGTCCCTTAGATTATAAGTGGTGTTATTTGGTCCCTTAGTTTTAGAAAATGGGCCAATTAAGGACAAAACACATGATTTTAATGATTTTTTAATTAAAATATTATTTTTTAAATTAATATTTTAATATCATAAACATTAAAATAATACAATTTTTTATTAATTGACCTCTTAAAAAATAATATTTTAATTAAAAAATCATTAAAATTATGTGTTTTGTCCTTAATTGGCCCCTTTTTCTAAAACTAAAGGACCAAATGACACCACTTATAATCTAAGGGACCAAATGACACACATGACATAATCTAAGGAACTTTTATGGCCCTGCTTCCTATTATTAATTGTGTGATGAGAATTTGTGACTTGAAGTATAGTTAGAACATATTCATCCTATAAGATTCCGAGCTGATTACTATTAAATTAAGATTGACCTTAACATGGATTAAAACTTTATCTATTACTATTCAAATTACAGATTTGAATCACTCAAATATTTTTTTGTCTAAAACAGACAAATAAATTTAAATTTCATTTAGAAAAAGGAAAAAAAAAAAGGGGAAATTTGTACTGGCGTGGACAGGCAAATCATATATATGTAATTCCAAAGATGGTTCTTTATAAGAAATGTGGTGTTGTTCTACTGTATATAGTACTATACAAACACAATTAATTATATATAAAAAGATTTAAAATTAATAACTAAAAGCAAGGAAACATGCATGCAGTACTCAAGACATGAGATGTTGTTATAAAGCAAAGGTGAATGCAATCCAGCATGCAAAAACACATTTTTTATACATTCCCTTTATATATGGGGTATTGAAAGGTGGTTTCTATTGAGTTGTTATAGTTTTGTAAGGACTAATGAGTAAGATTTGGTAAGAAAAACAAATAAAATAACATCTTTTTATTTTTGTATTACTTTTTGGAATCTTCTCATGCTCTTGGAAGCTAGCTAGCTATCTCTAAAGTTTTTGGGAGGGTTCAATATTTGATGGTCTCCAAGTAGCATGTGGTTTTGAGAGAGAAATAATATATATATACACACATATATAAGTTGTTTGTGGTATTGTTAGTATTTAGAGATTGATTCGTATAGTAGATTACAAATAATGACTGTGAGATCCCTATAATATGAGGGTTCATGTATGTATATACGTGATGAGATTTACGTACGTGTAACGATGTAATTGATTCGATAATTTATAATTTGACATTGAATAAGTAATTATAAATATAGAGAATTAATATGTTATTTTTTAGTGTCAGAATGAATTGTCTGTAAATAAGTATAAACATTCTAAGAATCTTAAGAACAATCAAGGAACTATTATTGGTAGCGACCTGGCAATACAGGCACGAAAGACTACAACATGTCCGACTTGCAGGCGAGCTTGACGAGCAACATAGGATGATGATGGATCAACAGTCTGGCAAGCCTGATTAACTAAATGGGACAATAAAGAACATATCAACGGCTGGATGAGCTGAATGGGACGATGATGAATCAACGGGCTGACAAACTTAATGAGCTGAGTCTAGTTGACAGTCACCTAAAAGTTAATGGGCTCATAGTCCGTATACCCAAACAAGTAGTACTTCAACGTTTACATTCCCCTTCGAATTAGACCTAATCATATCAGTATATGGAAAGCTCTTTAGTCTTATTTTCTTATTATTTTTCTTGCCTTGCCTATCTCCGTCTATAAAGTTTGGTGTGTATGTTAGCTGTTGTTAAAAGAATCAACAGCATGCATGTGATCTCCTCTCTATAATTTACCTTATGACCTCTTTAATTATTACTATATTTTATATTTTTCATTTCATAATCTCATCTTATAACTTTGGCTGTGGCTTTCTCGATCGACACGCACATTAAAGGTGATTATTAATTTGTAAGTACCTTTTATTCTTCCTTATCATGTGCTATTACGAAACAGAACAAATTAATATTGGTAATATTAGGAATCCGTACCATTAGGGGTGAGCAAATAATCCGATTAATCTGCTTAAATTAATAAATCTGATCCGATCCGTCGGATTCGGATTTGGATCGGATTGAATTAACATATTTTATGATCGGATCGGATTCGGATTGAAAAGTATACAATCCGTTCGGATTCGGATCGGATTCGGATTGACAGATTTTATAATCCGCTGCAATCTGATCCGGACTGAATTACTATTAAAATTATAAATAAATGCATATTTATTTTTAATGTATTATATTTAAATATTATACATACCACAATTACATTAAATTATTATTTTAATTTTAAAAAAAATAAAAATGTTAAATTCTCTATAATAATTTAATAATATTTAACAGTATACTTTTTATTATTTTGATTATATAAGTTGTGACTATAAATAAATAAATTTTACTAAAAAATATATCAATTTAAAATTTAAATGTTAGTATATATTGTGTTTTATATATGATAATAATAAAAAATAAATTATAATCTCAATCCGACCTATCCGATCTGCTCGGATTTGGATTGGTTCGGATTGACTACATTATCGGATCGGATTCGGATTAGAAATCTTCAAATCTGCTTCGGATCGGATCGGATTCAGATTGGTAAAAAACAGACAGTTTCGATCCGCTGCTCACCCCTACGTACCACTATTCAAAAGAATATATAGTACTGCCGTGCAACAAAATTAGTTTAGTTAGGTTTTTTTTTTTTTTTTTTCATCGATCAAATTTCATTAAAATACAAAAATATTGTTAAATTGTTGACAAGTTTAGATTTTATTATCACGATTGATATTTTCTATATCCAATATAGAGTTTGATGATTTATGTTTTATGTTCATTTTTAAAACAACACTAATTTGCCACTGTGTTGCTTACCGTATTGTGAACAACATTGTCTAATGGAGCATATAAAATGAAAAATGCTTATTATTATAATTTGATACATGCATTAATATACATATTGTAATATAATTTATTTATGCTAGTAATTGGTCTCAAAATTACATCATTCAATGTAACGTTTTCAAAAAAAAAAATCTAACTCTAACACTTCATATGATGCATGCAAAATTACTCACATATATTTTGCATGATGTATACAAGATTCGGTACCTTTTCAGTACTTAAATTTTATCAAAAGTACTTTAAATTGACCATATTTTTAAGTGGTTTTAATTTAGTATCCATGTTATTTAAATGGTTCTAATTTAATCCTTTTTAGGGTTTAGGGTAGATTTTTTACTATTCATTAAATTAGACAGGGGTAAATTCATCATTTCATCCCCTCATTTTAATTCAATTAATTTTTTTATTTTTTTTTATTTTTAGGAGAAACAAAATAGACTTTGAGTACAAGAGCACAAGAAAACTTTTTTTCCCCTATTGGAGCATTCCTATAAACAATAAATCCAAAATACACCTTTAGTTTGAACCTTCTTTTGAACCTTAAACTAAATCCTTGTTCAGGTACCAAACAAACAAATGTTAATATGTCCTTTTCTAGATAAATATTGTTTTATAATATGTAGAAGCATTGAACTAAATAAACTCATAACTTCTATTTGTTTTTCAAAGACACTAAAGGTGATACATCTAAGCAAACAATAAAATAAGATGCCATAATAAGTTCCGTGCCTGAAAATAATTCCAATGCCTAGAATAGGAAGTAATAAACTGAAAATTCAAAAAAAAAAAGGGTAGTAAATATGTTTTGTGATACTGAAAATTCCTTATATCTAGTAAAAATGGGGACCAAATGCCCTCAGATCATTTTTTTCAAGTGAAAAGGTAAAAAATGACAGAAATAATCATACCCTAAAGTATAAATCTGACCAAATCTACTCAAAATTCAAAACCAGAACCATTTTAAAAACATGAATACTAAATTGAAACCACTTGAAAATATAATCAATTTGTATTACTTTTGATAAAAATTGAGTACCGAAAATGGTACAAATACATTAACATCACAACTTTACACGATAATAATGGCTCATGTCACTACTTGTTATAGTAATGGCATTATGTTAATTATTTTTTGTGAAAATATTTTATTAAATGGGCTCACAATAGGATGCTCCTGAGTTATGTGAATTAACTAATTTTGGATCAAGATCTAATGAACTGTAGTTTTTCAACTCGATTCATTTAGCACTTTTAATTATTATTACTTAGTTAAAGTATATTGTCTCTTGCATCTCAGGTAACAATGAATATACATTAATTTTATTTTGTGACTATTTGATCTTCTTAAAAAAATATCATCCTTATTAATTATATTTAAAAAAGAAAAAAAAATATTTTAATAACTAATCAATATGATATGAATGTATAAATATGTTATATAAAATCCATAATATATATAAAAATGTGTTATATTTAATTAGTAATGCATTCAAGCATGATTTGAGGCATTCCTAAAATCTGAATGAAGCTTGTTTTGTTTGTCTGATTGAAGTGCATGAGAAAAGCTAGAATTGGCTTTTACGATTCCCCGATCACATATGACAATTAATGTTGAATATTTTACTTGATTTTTTGCCTTGATTTTGAAGTTATTACGTAATTTTAAATTATAAATTGTAATATTATTTTTATCATTGGTTTAAATTATTCTAGGTTAAAATTATTAGTTAGATTCATTAGTTAATAATATTAATCTCTATATATATATATTATCCTTCTTTTTAAGCTTTAGAATTTTAATTAATATAATATTATTACTTCCCTAATAAGCAGCAAAACCATTTCCTGCTAGTTTATTTTATGCTTTATTAGTCATCTGATTATTTGTGCTTTGTCTTGAGCAATAAATTTTTATATGAGCCAATTTTATAGAACATTTGTATTGATTGTCTTACTTATATGCATTCACTTGCGTATAAATGACTCCATTTTATACATGTAATAAATATATATTATTGAAACTATCATGCTAACTTATTTTTAAAAAAAAAAAAATTAGTGTTGAGCATGCCTCCACATTAGTGACAAAGCAATCTCCTCTAACCTTACTACAAGACAAAATCAATCTATATATGTTAAAAAGCTTATACTACGTTCTAAAAAAAGAATTTCCGTATATATTGTAAAAAAAAAATTAATAATAATTGTAATTAATTATTCCCACACTAATTAGGAAGAACGGAGAAGAGATTTCCAAACTTACTCAAAGCACCTCATTTTGATGAACAGTGTGAGAATAAGTTATAAATTACGCTGTAATTATTAATTAAATCCATTATCACTTTAGTGTAGGCACTGATTACACTAATGAGGACTATTGTAACTGCTTTTGTTCTCAATCTATTTAACTGCACAAACACATTTGCAGCCAAAAAATTAGAGAAAAAGCTATAAAATATTTTTTAAAAAATACCAAATACAGCTAATCGTTGGGACCCCCCAGAGATTGATTTGGTTGGATCATTATTGTCAGAAGTTGGTTGCTTACTATATCTCAAAAAATTTAAAATAATATTTTTACACGTATATTACAAATATTACTTATATTCACTTAAGGTTACAAGAGTTTGAATATAAGACTTTCAAATCCATTTATATCTACTAAAAACTTAAATTATTAATTAAAAAAAGCATCAACAATACTCTATTACATCTAATTAATAATATATTAAGACAAAGTTGCTCCTTCTACTTTAATATCCAAGATGGGCAACTCCTTAACTGTCTCAGGAAATTAAGAAAAGGGTTTCTGTCTCCCACTACATTTTTGAGGAAAATAGTATATAATTCATATGCATACACATAAAAAGTAGTAAAAATAAATATGTAATTCTGATGAAAATATAAGAATTAAATTAATCTCAAAATTACACTGATGCAAAAGCTATTGAGCTGGCTAAATATAATGGTCCTTGATTAATGCGACCTTGTCGGTTCGTGAATGACCAAAACTTTGAAGGTATTTTTCTTTGCATGATTTGGCATTTTCTCGCAACAGTAGCACTTAATTCTCTGTACCAATCAATATCTCAGTGTTTCAGATAACCAGATCGAATCTGTACCTACTATTTTCATGAATTTTGTTTGTAATTATATACTCAAAAATTAGTTGTCTCTTGCTATTTGCCAGCCGATGATGTGATTTTCTTTTCTTTTTTTTTTTTTTGAAAACCATCTCTGATAATAAATAGTAATATTTATCATCAATAATTAAATATAAATATACAAAAACGTAATTAAATTTATAACAACTGATTGATTTGTCTTTAAAATTCATAATTTTTTTTTTTAAAAGAACCCTTTACATTTCTTTCTAATAATATGATATCAAATATATAAGAACTGAATGTATAATCTACTTTCTCTCTGTATTTTTATTTTATCTCATCATTAAAATAGAAATAATTCTTAGTCTCTATCCATTAAAACCTAAATTACTTAAACTTTATCAAATTACTTTTAAAATAAGTTTAATCTTATATAATAATTCACAATACATAATTATTCATATATAACCCTGGGATCCAACATTTTTAACCCAATTTTGCTGCACCAAACAAACCTGAAAAGAAAGTAACGGGATCTGATTGGTATATATTTTTGGTTTAATGAATCTGTCAATTTTCGGTGGAGAAACACCCTCTTGTAATAAGAGAACAAATCACACGCCTTTATTACTAAAGTTAACATTTTTAGTTGTGTAACATAAACCAAAAATTGGTATCAAGGCAAAGTTTGAAAGACGTGAAAACATAGAATGTAGATTCATAAGGTGAAAGTGGACATGTAGTTAGTTAACATATGTGGCCAATTTCGAACAAATAATGAACCCCATGTAGGATTTTTTCGACTTTTTTTTACCACATTAGTGAACTCGGTATAGCATGATTGCTTAATTAAAAATATGTAGTTAGTTCTTAGTATAGGTTCATGTTTCTAATATAAAGAGACTTTGTTCTTGCTGGAGTATTGAATAGTACTCTTATTAATAGTTTAGCTTTTTATGTTGAACCAAACCAAATTATTTCAATAATATGGTTATAGAAATTTACTAAAAACGAGTTTAGAAATTAACTGCATAAAGATTATTACCCATTCAATTCAACCTTTTCTTTAAGTAATGATAATGATTGTTACAAGCAAGAGAAGTACACATAAAAGAGAATTGTTGGTATTTGTTGGAAATATTTAATTTTAACAGCAAGTTGTATAACTTTGTTGTCAAGAAACAGAGGGGATATAATTAATTCTGCATATAATGGCATACTCAGCATCTCAAAATCACCATTCAAACATGTCGATCATTTATCAATAAATAAATTATGGTGTTATTTTTAAAGAAGAGGACCATATGATCCAGGTCCATTTTAAGGGTTCTCAATTTTTTAAAGGACCAAACTCGATATTTTTTTTATACTCATGTTTTAAGGAAAGTCTCTTAAATTGATAATGTTATCAAAGAGTTTTAGTTTATTACCTATGTTAACAATGGGTATCAGTTTAATACTTATGTTATCAAGGTTTAGTACCTCTTTAATATTCATGTTATCAAATTTTTGTACCTTTATTTTTGGAAAAAATTACCAAATCGAAACTATTTTAAAAATATGAATATTAAAATAGAGCCATTTGAAAATATGATTAATTTTAAGATACTTTTAACATAACATGGGTATTATAAAAATATAACTCCCCCAAACTAGAAGACGAGACATATGAAAGATGTGTTTTATTTTTTTATTTATTATTGGTTTAATTATATAGTATAACTTTTTTCATACATATTGTTTCAGTTTTAACCTTCTTTAAAAAAAGAAGAAAAAAAACATATTTTTTATTTTTTTTATAACGTAAATAAACATATATTTTTAGTATTATAAGAATATATATATATATATATATATTAAAAAAATTAAAAATAAAATTATTTATGCACACAAAAGTTTACTATTTAATTCCTTCTTTTAATTTTTTTGTTTTAAGAAGTAACAACCATTTGTTACTAGTTTTGGTGTAGTTGATGCATGAAAAGCAAAATCGAACTGGAAAAGATATTTCAATAATTTGAACCGCCAAATGTAGCATTATGTATTCTACTATTCTTTTATTATTGGTATATATTTTTTAAAATGAAATAATAATTAATATAATTTGAATATGCGACTTTAAATTAAACAACAGCAAGATTTACCATTTATGCCAAACCAATATTGACCAACATTCCCACCTTAATTTACTTGAAGAACAACTATATTAGTGTCCTTTGTAATATTTCAAAGTCATTTTTATTTATTTTTAGGGTAACTAACATTAATTTATGCCTAGTTAATTATATAAGGGCAATTTTATATATATCAAATATTATTATTAATATTATTAATCTTTTGGTCATATATCAAAATATTATTAATATTCTAAATTATTAATCAATTATCTTCTAAATAATTGCTATGAAACCTTCGATCGATATTCATAACATCTTCAAAAAAAAAATTCTAAAATTATTTGATTTTTTATTTATAAAATTATTTAACTTGAAATAAATATGATAGTATTTTGACATTTTAATGTATGATTTTTTAAGATTAAATAATAATGTGATTTAAATTTGTAACTTTATATTAGAATGGACCAACTACTTTTATACATGATCAAGTGTTCAATAAAACCCAAATTAATTGAGGGAACGAAAGTAAGTGAATATTACATAGACTTATGCAGTTGTCATCCACATATAATAATGGCTAAGTTGCTCAACAAATAATCAACTATAAAAGTGTTAACATAAAATGATAATAAAATAAATCTTATAGCAAAAAATAAAAAAAGAGAAAAATATATTCGAGTAGAACAGCTGAGAAGAGAAAAGGAACCAAATAAACTGAGAGATAAATAGACAGACAGAGAGGCAGCATCACATGGGAATAACAATGATGAAGAAATATGAATGAGACAATGGCAGAGGATTTGGTGGAGCCACATAAATGCACTTCTCCTTTGTCTAACTCTCAAGCTCCCTCCTAATTAATTTCCTACTTAAAAACAAACAAACAAACACTTGATCATAAAATAAAATAAAAACTAAATAAACGACAAAGCCAGCCAATTTCCATTAAATATAAACTATTAATAGTTCTGCTAATTAAACACTTATATAATTATTTTTTTATTGCACTAAATATTAGAAGTATTCTTTTATTATTATAAACTGTATTATAATCAAATTGCTTTGAATTGTTTATCAATGTCAATAATTAATGATTATACTATTAGAACAATTTTGAATTTGTCAGAAATAATTAAGTAAATTTCTAAATTATTAATTAAAGAAAAATTTTAATTGCTAAAAATCAAAAAATTTGATTTATTCTAGTAACTAAAGTTATTGTAAAACCAAGCATCCCAAACTCGTAGAAGGTGAACTATATTTTATAAAATAAAAATAAAGCATAAATACACTTCTCAAAAATTTTAGCAAATATATAGGAGGTTTTACTATACTTTTATTAAAAAAAAAAAAAACATAATACACTTCCTTATCAAGAAAAGAATGACACTTGAGAAGTCTTGTCGGAGATTTCAGTGTCCACGCTACATGTGTCAATATCGTCCTTCTTTCTATTTATAAATAAATATTTTTCTATTGGAAATAAAAATAAAGAATTAATTAGATAAATATGAAATCCTAACAAAGTCAAGTATATAAACATGGAAGTAATGTACTTAATATGATTATCAACAGAAGTACCAGTTTTTCAGATAAACAATTGCGTTAATCACGTGCCAGACACTGTGAATATGAATCTTTCATGATTCCAATCCAAACCCAACAGTATATTATATAATAATAAATTCATCCAAGGGTCTCATAAATTCTCATTCTACCTGAAATTCTTTTTACATTAGTGTTATTGTGATTTGTGAGGCTCTTCATAGGTGAGATCTTTAGTTTAAGTGTCTTTATATAAATAATAAATATAAAAAAATCAACATACTTGTACTTTATAATGGAAAAACAAATTCTACCCTAAATCTTAAAATCAAAACGAAATAATTTTAAAATTTACAAGCGAGATTTTAGACATAAGGTGCTCTTCATAAGGTGAATATCAATGCTTATTATTACATTGAAATGAAATTATTGAATCAAATAATCGTTTGGACATAATTTTAAATGTTATCAAACGACGAAGAAGAAGAAGAATTGCAACGAGGAAATTCTTTCCCTCTTCTTTTAATTTAAAAAAATTAAATAAAGAAATTGAAATGGAACAACCCACTTGAGTGAGAAAGAGAGTTAATGACTTAAAATAGAGGTCATTTAAAACCTTAATGTATTTTGCCAAAAATATATTTTACAAGTTATAGTTAACACTAACACTTGTAGGAGAGTGATAGACGTATAAAAGCAATATTAGTTGTTCTACTAACTACTTAAATTTTTATGAGAGTTGATGACCAACAATTTCTAATATGATATTAGAGTTGAAGGCTTTATGTTCAAGATCCAACAATTCTAATTATTAAATTGTAAGTGTTTAACCTGCATATTACGTAAAGTTAACTTCTAACACAAGTGTTAGTAAAGCAATAATAATTTTATAAAATTTCTTTAATTATATAACAAAAGTACATGTTTTAATACAAATTTTTACTATTTATGTTATTTTATTATATTTATATATTATTATATTATATCATTCACTAACTTTGGACAAATAGCATTATTATGCTACAACCTCATGGGGATTATTTATGGGTTAAATGGTCTGTAACCAAGAAAAGTATTAGAGCCATTTAACCTTATTTATGGGCTAAAATGAACCCACCCTCCCCCCAATAAAATAAAAATAAAAAAAGAAGCCTTGTGACCATCTAGGTTCATAATCATGGATTCTCGACTTTTTGTAGTTCGATGGCCACGAGCTATAGGCATCAAAATCTTGGGAGCCTTCATATCCTAAATAGAGTTACATATTGGTTCTTTTTTTATAGATCAAACGAATAATTAATATCATTCTAATATGTAATTTGAAGTAAAAGAAGAGCAAATCGTCCGTTAAATCACTAGATAAATCACAGTTACGGGCCATGCTATTATTCAACCACTGTTCAATGCATGGTCTTTTGATTTTTGCTCTCTTTTTTTCATTTCTTGCAGTAATCAATTTTCCATTTTTATATATTTTAAAGCGAAAAAACTATAACTTTTATAAAATCATTTTCTGTAAAAAAAAAAAAAATCAAATAGAACTTGGGCGAGACTGAAAAGAACAATGGTCACATACTAAAGGCACTGTTATATAAGAAGAAGATAAGTCATAAGCAGGCAAAGGTTATGCTAAGGGCATTGTTAAGCTCATTCCCGATTTTCACTTAACTTCTATATGTGAAGTTGTGCAGCTCTTCCAAGTGCAATGACAATCATAATACACACAGATGCAACACAAAATCCAGTCGTATATTTACTTCCTGATTATTCCTAGTGTTTATATATTTTACGAGAACTAAACAGCAGACAAAGAGTCAATCACTTTCAAACTTGGCATTAAAAGAGGAAAAAAGGCAGGAAATAAAAAATTCAAATAATCGCACAACAATAGAAGATATCAAAAGACAGAGCATGTGATAAACATGCAGGAATCGAGATTATAGTGGATGCTAGTTGAGAAAAACATGTTTACTCGAATAAGAAGATGCAAAGATTCGAGAAAAACCTTTGAAGCAATGACATGTCAAGTAATCCCATGTCAGCTGCATTCTGTTCTTATATCCTTCAGCAAACAAAACAGATATTTAAGGCACAAAGGAGACCAGAGTTGAAAGAACGTAGTCATAACAATAGTCAATAAAAGTGATGCCTCATCGGTCATCATTTCCATTGCCCTTTGTCTCAATTTGGAGAGTAGAGGCAAAACCTAACATCACCTTTGTATGCTCAGTAGCACGGTGTACAAGCCTCCCACTTTAGCCCTGGAAAATGCACGGAAAAGCATAAATAGTGTCCTCAAATAAAACTGTTTGCAATGCCAAAGTGCATGGACATAACTAAGCCAAGTTATTTCCTTCTGAGGAATACCATAAATTGAGAAGAAAAAAATATATTTCCTTCAGTTTAAAACTAGAGCACTATAAACTATACCAAATGTAAAAGGAGAAGGAGACTCCGTGTCTGCTTACAAGTTAGAGAGGTAAATTGAGCAATTACTTCTCAAATTTTACAGCTAGTTGAAAAATATGTGAAGTAATAATGTCTTGTCATCTAAATGGGATACTGGTAGAAAAAGAAATCAAGTTTCTGATCTCTATCAAATGTTCATCATTAGATATATGGAGTAAAAGGCGTAGATTTGTCACCAATTCTTCTTGTTCCCAACTTAAAGGTCCTGCTGCGTGCAATGCCTCCATAGTGCAACGATAAGCATGCAACTCTAACTTATGGATTTCAGCAGCCAAGTCCTCCTTTTCTGGAAGGATACAGTTTCCTGGCTCAAATCTCAGTTCACAAAAAGATTCAGCATCAGAAAAATTATCACCAAACTCTTCAGTGGGATTGGCATAAACATGAGGAGAGGTATAGAAATTTTTTCTAGTAATGCTACAACTGCCAACAGAGCATGTGACGCTATCACCATCATTCAATTCCAATTCTAATCCAAATGAGCTGCCAGCATTGCAAGTTGTTTCCCTCCTCTCCACATTAACATCAGAAAATCCAGCAGTCTGGTTAAGTGCGTGTATTTCCTGTGAGCCCAGCACCCCAAAATCTATCTGTTTAGCTAAGACAGCTGAATTCATAGCAACTACTTGACGACAGCCGCGTTCATTCTCAACTGCTCTAAATTTCTGGGCAGCTCCATCTTGTACATCTGCTTGAGAATTGCAATAACGTGATTCTCTCTTTCGAGTTCTAGAGGAGGTGATTTGAGATGCATGGAAATGAAACTTGTTCTTAATAGGGCGAAAGTCATCATCAACATGTGGATTTAGCCTTGAATTTGTCTTCTGAATTTGAAAGCTAGAAATTTTGTTGACCTTTGGAGCTGAATTTTCACTATTTTTCCCATTGCTGTAACTTCCAGAAGCCTGCATCCACAAAAGGAATAGGAAACAATTGCCTCAATAAAAATACATGCAAAAGATCAGCAGAGAATAAACTAACTTAGAGAATGTGTAGAATATGCAAGATGGTTGGTGTAGTTCTAAAAGGAGTAGTAAACCAGTAACTTCAAATTTTACAAATGAGGTATTTAAACCAAAAATTAAAATCACATCCCTCTTTCTACAAATAAAAATTGATGCACTACTGACAACCATCAATGCCTTTTAACTCGGTAAAACATGAAGAATTCAAGTTTTAAAAAATGAACACTAAAAATCCTTTATCAAGAGATAAAGAGAGTCCCGAATAACATCTTTCATGTGCGAAGAAATGGAAATTTCAGAGAAATAAACAAACTTTAATTTCACTAGCAATCAAGAATTCAGGACTCAATTTACCTTTCCAATCACGACCCATTTGTCATCGAGCCAGGACTGCCTAACTCGGATGTCTGTTCTTCTGACTTTAAATTCACATGAAGATCCAAGTAATCTGACCAAAAAGTACTTCTTGCACAAAACATCTGAGATTGTTGCCATCTTCCAAGAGAAATTGTCAAAAACCTCTACAACATCACCCGGAACCAAATCACACGTAACTTCTAGTAGAGGAGGGCAGGGCCTAATAGCATTCCTTGAAACCCTCTCAAGAGTAGTTGTATCAGTGACTTTCTCCGATCTTTCATATCTAACAGTATAGTTGTGGCCATTACCACAGAGTATCTCAGCACGAAGCCAGGAGCCAGAAGGCACCTCCTTCGTGCTTAATACTTCCACTTTGCTCCCTTTCCTGAATCTCATGATGGCTGATATGCCAGTCATATTCTCCAATATGCAATTCTATAGATATTGTAAGAGACAAAGTCAGGAGTCTAAAGTACTGAAAAATTCATAAATTAAAAATCTGTAAGAAAAGAAAAGAAAATTCCCAAATTTCAGAAAGAAAGGGGGGGGGGGGGAAATTTTGTCCAAGCTTTTCTGCATTTTCCAGACAAACAAGCAGAAGGTATAACTACGACAAGAAATAGCTGGTCAAAATAATAACAAAGTTCAAAATGCTGAGAAGAAAACCCCACAAAGCACCCGAACAATTAATCAGATTTCAAAATCCAGTGCAGAAAATGATCCATTTGTTTGATTGCTAATAAAATCGAAGAAAATAAAAGAACCATAGATTTCAGCATCAGATTTTACCATCGATAAAAACATAACAATTGCACTCAACTGAACTGAATACAACTAAAAGGCCCAATTTCCTCTATACAATCTCATAGTTTTGTATCGGAAAATCAAATAAATAACAAGTGAAGACCGAATTTTTCTCCCGTATTCTCAGCAACCAAACAAGAAGGTCAAAGAAATTGACCGAACAAGTAAAATAAAAACTTTGTTTCAAATCGATAAATCATTTAATATAAATAAGAAAAACTTCAAAACTGTGATTATAATCACGAAGAAACAGATAGAGGTTACAGACGCAATAAACAAAATTGGAAAGAAAATTCCAAATGTAGAGGCAAAGGTAAAAGAAAGAGAAACAGAAGCATATAGAGTTTCACTGACCTTGTATTCACAATTCACAGAGATTGATTATCGCAAAGATTATGATTTCTGAACTATCTGAAGGTGATCGTTGTGGTTGTGTATTTGTGTTTATTTATTTGGTATTTTGTTTAGATTACAATGCTTATTTCCTTTTTCTTTTTGGGTTTTGTTTTTCACTCTTTATTTTCAGAAATAATTTTCTAAAAAGGGTACGAAAAAATTAGCTTAATAAAAAAATTAAAAAAAAACGAATATCAAATTGGTATGGTGTGTGTGCCAAGCCTAAGAATAGCTTGTTGAGGTCGTAATTAACTGTTTCCGTCTTATGCTAAGCATTCTTTTTAGTCCCATAATAATTTGACACAAATTGTCTTGTATTACAATATTTCAATTAAATATATATTCAAACTCTGGCAATAAATATATGCGTGAATTGTAACGTTTATTTCATAAAAAATTAATTCTAATTTGAGCCTAATTTTTTTTTTTTTTCAATTAATGGCTATATTTTTGCACATATTTCTACTATTTTTATATTTCTTTTATCATCTCTGGTACTTAAAAAGCATTTATAACAAGAACAATATATTGTTTAACTACAACAAGTCACATATTTTCGAACATAGTTTGTTCTTTCCACTATATTGTAAAATTTTATAATATTTTTAGATCACACTAATAATATAAACAAAAGTATTTTTTATTATAATTTAATTCCTATATTAATTCATATGATACAATTTAATTATCTTAATATTAATAAAGAGTCTCATAATTATTTATTTATGTCACATTTTCAACTTTACATTCAATTAGAAGCGCAAAAAAAATTTAGGGGGTGCTAAATTTTTTTTTTTTATATGTAAAATAGAAAATTAATATGAGTTACAATAAACTATATTCAATTCAACACTAAATTTTTCATGTCATATTATATAAAAGACATAGAGTTATCATTAAAAAATATAGAGTTAACACTTTATAATTAACTTATAATGAAAATTAAACAAAATATAACAAGTTAATAAATATTAGTATTATTCATGTATATAATAAATTCATTAACTAAAAAATCTAAGCAAATAGAAAGCTTAATCAAATATATCAAAATTTTTAGTTATTAAAATTAAAACTAAAAGAAACATACAAAAATATAAAAAATAAAATATGATTTAGAATTTTAACTTTAAGATTATATCCAAAAATATATGTTGATAAATAATATAAGAATAATTAATAATTATAAAAAAATATAAAAAAATTTTAAATAAATTCTAAAAGATTATTAAAATAAAATGTCAAATAATATAATATTAGATAAAATTAAAATTTAAGTTAAAATAAAATATGATAAACATAAACTTAAAGCTTTAATCTGAAACTTATCATATACTTCTTTTTTAATTTTATTTTTATAATAGTGAGTATAAAGTTAAATATTTAAAAAAAAAATTGGATTATCACATTTAAGAAGAATTTTTACATAATATATAACTACAATTTATTTTTGTTACTAATAATAGTTACCAAATATATATATATATATATAATATATATATATTATATATATATTATATATATTATATAATATATATATATATATATATATATATATATATATATATATATATATATATATATTTAATTACTTTATCTACAATTTATGTCATTTTTATTTCACGTATTTGTTAAATATTATTAATATATACCAAAATATTTACATAAAAATTAGACAAAATATATTACTAAAAATAAAATATTTATTTAATGTTAAAAATATACTTGTAATTAATTTTTTATAAAAAAAAATTAGCAGAGATTGCAAACCAACTTAGCCAGAAGAACATCCACCTATGCATCAAATTAATAATTGAAAGTTACTTGATACATATAGTATTATTTTAAAATAATTTATTTTTAATTTGAAATAAAAATAAAAATTAAAAATATATAATTTTATAATTAAAAATTCAAATAGATTAAATTAAGTGTAAGATAGACTCATAACCTCTTAATAATATAAAATTTTTACATAATTATATTATTTTTATGCTGTATAATATATTCTAATTTTATAACTAAACACACTATATAAAAACTATATAATTATGATGTTTACTACTATGCAGATTACTCAAAATATTTTCCTCCACTATTACTCCAATAGTTGACATAGTTAAAAACGAAACCCCTCATTCATGCACGTTAATTATATCATATTAGTCATATTTGTATCGTATTTATTTTATATTATTTGGGTCAGTACTGAATTCGTTTCGTGTTATTCATATCGAATTTTCATATCAATTGACACATAAAAAAATTCACTCATTTTTTTTCGTGTTGCCTATTTATAATAGTAAAAAATAACAAAAATTTTAAGAATATAAAAAAATATTAATTAATTTTTACTATAAAAAAATTTATATTATATCATATTTAATTTGTATTATCAAATCGTATAAAAAATTACCATCTCCATCTTTATCAACGGATAGGAGCTCGAATCTCTACCGAAGAAATTGATTAAGAAAAATTATTATGTTTCCTACGGTATAAACTCTAGAACTTATGTCACAAATTATATATTTTTCTCACTTTTTAATTATCTCTTTAAATAATATTTCCTTTGTAACTTTAATTGTAGGTATATACAAAATATGAGATATTTTTATTTTTTTAAATAATTATATTATTTACTCAAGTTTCTATAATTTAAATTTAAATTTTAGACTTTCTATTATATAAGAACAGTTTAAGAGTATTTATGGCCTAAAACAAAATATAAAAATAAGGACTTTAAATATTTTTAATAAATTCAAATTTTCATCAAATAATGAGAATCAATTAATAATATTAAAATATTTTTTACGTTGAATATAAAAAATCAATGATAAAAATTAAATTAATAAATATGTATGTAAATTTTATTTTTTTTATTTATTTGATGATAAATTAAATTTATTTTGATTATGATATAATAAAATTAAAAATTTTAAAGCTTTAGAATAAAATAAAAAAATTTAAAATTGTCCATAAAATTAAACATTTATGTCTAAAATCTGAATTAAAAAAACTATAAGCAATAAAATTTTGAACTTTAAAAATAAAAAGAAACACATAAGAAGGAGAAGAAGACATGCCTATAAAGAAAGTGAAAAAAATAAGAAGATGACGACATTTTTTCAACGCTTATTTATTCTTGTTCTTGTTTTGCATAATCTCAATTAATTAAGAAAAATTAAAGATTATTAAAAAACTTAAATGCATATAATAATTTAAAAAATGTAAAATTTTTTGTTCTTTATATAATAAAATTAAAAGTAAACAATTATTAATCTTTCTTATTATTAATTAATAATATGTTTATTATTCATAAATGATAAATTTATCTAATAATAATATTATTAAAGAGTAATTATTTATAAGTTCAAAATAAATAACTCATGTATTATTTTATAGTAATAAAAAAATTATGTGTCAATATATATATATCCTAATAATATTAAATTAAATACAATAATTTTTTAAAATTAATAAATTTTAAATTTTATTTTAATAATTATTTTTCAGAATTTGTAAAAATAATTTAAAATAAAATGATTTATTTTTAAAAATATATTAAGAATTAAAAAAATGAGATTTCTATCTAATTAAGGGCATACATGGGACAAACTACCCCTACTATTATATAAATAAGCTATATGCTATCGAAAAATATACTCTTATTTGAGAATCTGTGCTTTGCCGGCTTGCAAGTTGGCAGTTCGAACAAAAGAAGAATTTAAAGGGTTTAGTACTTTATTAATTTTTTATTTTTTAAAATGTATATTTTAATTTATTTTATTTTAAGTAGTATATTTTAAATTTTTAAATTTTTCAAAAGTTAAGTGTACCTTAATTTTTTTAAAGGTATATTTAAGTTTAATTTTTTAAAAATAAATTCTCAATTTTTTAACATATAATTTTTATGTGACTTTTTAAAGGAATAATTTTAAAATTTTAATTCTTTTTAAAATTTAATTTCTGATAATAAAAAAAAATTAATTTTTTTTAAATCTATTCAATTTTTTAATTAATTTTTTTCTTTCTCATAATTTGATTTTTTTAAAATTTGTTTAGCAAAAAAAAATTAAAATTCTAAAATTATCCTTTAAAAAATCACATGAGGATCATATGCCAATAATTTTTTTTTTTTTTTTGAGAAATTGAACTTAAGTGTATCTTTTTAAAAATTAAAGGATCTAAACTGTATTATTTAAAATAAAAGAACTAAAGTGTATATTTTGTAAAAATAAGTTACTTGTACTATACGTATTGGCATGTTAGTTACACCGTACTAAATATCTTGACTGTATTTTATACAATCATACATTTAGCTGTGAAATCATATCGTATTGTACAGTATAAAAATAGAACGGTTATGTAAAAATTTTGTACTACCAAAGATTGTGGGTCTAAACCGCACTAGATAACAAACTTAGTCTGTTTGAATTTTCAATTATAAAATTATATGTCTTAATTTTTTTCTTTTATCTTAAATTAAAAGTAATATTTTTTTTAAAATTTAATAAAAATGTAAACTAATTATAATACAATTTAATCCAATCTAATTATACTTAACATATCTTATACAGTGCACCAAAGCTTAAATATTAAAATCTGTATTAAAATAAGTGGTATGAGTAAAATGTAAGATACTTGCTAATTGCTATAGCTTCTTTTTTTCATTTATTTTTCTAAATTCAGATTGTTCCGGATCCGTATTAAAATAAGTGATATTTCCGGATCTTGAAATGAGATTGTCACGAGGATGTTGTGGAGATAAAATCCCTAAAACGTCCCCCTTCACTATATCCATGCCATGGTATATATTAGACTTAAATATACATCCACTTTTTTCAAGGCAATACCTTTTTATGAAAGTGTCAATTTAAGAAACCAATTTATTTCATAGTTTTGATGTTTATCATGTGTTGCTTGGAAGCAAAATGACACGCATTTGATTTACTTTGAAAGTTGTGGTAAGTCGTAACCATACTATTTAACTTTTTAGTTGCTGGAATTGTTTTGCTTTTTAATGAATACTAAAGGATGACAAATTCTTCTTTTTTCTTTCTTTTCTGAAGTTTTGGTTTGAGTGGGCAGCATAATTTCTTGTAAAACCCTTGGGAAGTTGTTCATCATATATTAACATGAAAAGTTCGTCAGCCCTTATGGAATGCTATGGTTTTATTGGCCACATATTTAACGTTTTATAAAAGTCTAGCCCTTTTTTCCACTGGTTCACTAAAAATTTTCATCAGGAAGTTATCAAGATGTACAATCTCCTCTTTTGCTATGTATGCATATGCATGTGTTGTGAAAAGAATAAACAGCACATTTCTGTGAAATTAACGCCTATGCCTCAGTTACACTCGATACAAAAGTATCCAAGTAAAAGCAGAGTCAAAACTTGAAACAAAATCTACAGACTACTGTGCAACTCATAACACCTGAGAATCCAGTCAGTATTTGACATTTTGATGGACGTATGCACCAAAAAATAGACTGGAGATCAATATAACTATGTAAGTAATTAGTCAGGCATATAACCTCAAGAACAAGAGGAGGCCTAAACAAATAGTAACGTATCACCAAAAACTAGCACCCCAAATCATGTCTCTGTAATTATAAAAAAATAAAAAAACTGAATTAGAAACCACAGTTACACAAAAATTCCAGAAAAGTAATTAGTAACACAGACAAGATGCACAAAAGTAGTAGAATTAGTTGGCTGAATTTCCGTCCAATATCTAACTTGGTATTTAGTTCTCAACAATTTCACTACCGAGTTTTAGAATCTCAATGAAATGTCTAATGGGATATTTAAATTTTAAGCATCTAATAGAACAAGCTTTTTTCATGCAAATGAGGGTGATTAATATTACAGCTTCCGTTTAAGTAAAGAGAAGATTCAATGAATTTACCTCTGTCAACTTTAAGCCAAACTATGTGATAGCATTCTTCTCAATCTATGTAAAATTTATTTGTAAGAAGTAGTTTGTCAGAATTTTGTCCAATCTCACTGCTGAACTCAACCTCCAACAAGCAATGATTATCCTTAGAGCGATTTATTGAGATGAAAGCATTTAACTTGTCCCCCTTTCTAACATGGACTGGGGGATCTATGAGGAAAAGCTATTCAACAAATATGGATAAAAAGGAAGAAAAGAAATAACGTCAAAAACAATAGTACAAGCAAACAAATATAAGTTCATGAAAGAAAATTAAGCAAGGAAGGAAAATATTAATTTACACTTCCAGTGTATAACAAAAATACAGATCCGGCTAAACTAGTGGAATGTAAATGCTTCAAAATAGATATTCAAGCCTCTTTTATAGTTTGATTCATGGAATGGTGCCAAGCAAAGAAACTTGCAATAGACAACTATCCGAACATGTTAATTCACCTATTAGTACAACTTCAATTGCCTAATATGAACATATTGAAAACAATGCCATATAATTTTAAGGTCTGTCAGCCTAAGGTGCCTAGTTGAGGTATTATTTTGTCAAATTTTGAAAAGTTTCTCATTGGAAATCCTGCCTCTTTTTTTATTTTTTTATTTTTACAGCTGAAGAAGAATGAAAATGGAAAGGCAGAAGAATTGCTGACACACACCTGTTGGCCCCAGTGTGTAACATTATCTACACTAGGAGTTGTTGTCAACTCAACTTCTTGATGAGCAGGCTTTTCTTTTCTTCCCTGGTGAACCAAAACGTAGTTATATCCATAGAAGAATAGAAAATTAGAAATTTGAGATAATCAAGAAAAGAATGCAAATATAAAAATTAAACTTACTCGAAAATGGACATCAAACCATCCTGCATATCCACAAAAACTTGTATTTTCGAGAGTTATGGAAGAAATAAAATTTTCTCCAAATTCAAGGATGTCATCGACAGAGGCTGTTAAACAATCTATCTCTTTTACTACAGCAGGGGTCCCTATAACTTGATTTGGGTGAAGATTAAACCACATTGATGTCTACAAAAACTTAAATGTAAGGCACTTGGAAAGAAAATGCTTCAAAATCATGTTAATATAATAAAAATGCAAAAAATATTTAGTTTTTCAGCTTCTCTTATTTATTTATTTATTTTTTTTTTTTTCAGCTTCTCATATGTTTCTTTTTTTTTTTTTTGCAGCTTCTTATATATATATATTTTGGCAGCTTCTCTTATAAATGGTTATATAAAAACAATGAAAAGACCAGAAATCTCTACTCGACAAGCACAACCCCAAACATAAATATAAAAAAAAAAAAATAGGGAAAACTTATTTAATAAATGATATTTCATGCTACAGGAAGGAAAACAAATAAACATTAAGATAGGACCAAATATTCTGTTATAGTTATAATTAGCATCTCAATATCTCATGGAATTTCTTGATCATGCATGAGATCAACGACAGATCAGAAGAACGTTGCCGGATAAGGCAATAAACCCAAGTCAACATACATGTAGAACATAAGTTTACTAAATCAAATCCTAATATCCTATGAACACAGTCTGAAATCTTATTGCTGGAGATTCAAATAAGTGGAGGTTACTCAAAGCAAAAATATAAATTAAAATACGGGGAAATTAAAACCCTGCAAAACCATTGTCATATCATACTAAAATAATCGCTACAAAAACAAACTTACCTGTAAATGGTATTTCATCTGCTCATCATAGAAAGGTTTTGTTAGGATACTCATATCAACACCATAATTAGTCTTGGTGTCTTCTACAAAATCATCCCAATCCTTCATAGATGACTTATAATTGCCCATTTTATGCTCTCCCAATACAGATTTAATTGGTGCTACCCACATACGAGCATGACTAGGATACCTACGAAATGAAAGTTTGTTGTGAAAGCTGAATAGCTGATAATTAAAATAATCATTTTTTTCCTTATTCAATTAGACTTGAAATAATCTGAAACTATTAAAAAAATGAAACAAATGATAAATTATAGCACCAAAAACAACATGTTCATAAGAACTTCTGGTCAGTCAAGTTTTCTCCTTTTGCTTTAGTTAAATGATTATTGGGCAACGTTCTTTCGCTTAAGGAGGCTTTTTCACATTTCAGATAAAAACTACATAAAGAGTTCGAATGCTACATCCATTTGGGCAACTAAGAGAAAGGCAAAAGACAAAGAAACATATCAATAGTACCAACAGCTAAATGTCAAAACTTAGACAAAAGTAAATACACTTACATAACTCCTGTAGGCTGCAACCAACGGTCACGAGCACATATCACGGAATCAAACATAGATTCTCGCAGAAGAAAATATCCCATCCATTCAGAAATAATTACATCAACTGTATCAATCAAAGTTTCCACAAAACAAATTAAACAAACTACCAAACTCGACAGACAGAAATAGAAGCCTAGAAGGAAATGAAAATGAAAGCAAACCTTTCTCAGGGAGAGTAATATCTTCCACAGCGCCCTCAATGACTTCAACCACGCCTTCAAGGCTATTAGCTTTGACAAGAGCACGAGCATGTTCTGCCATTTTAGTAGCCTCCACAGCATAAACCTTCCTCGCACCTGCTTTTGCTGACCAAATTGCAAGAATACCAGTCCCAGTTCCCACATCCAATACAGCCTTCTCCACAAAACCAAATTAGTTCAGGACTTAATTTACATGCAACAATAATAGGTACAAGGGCCCACTATTTGTCAAAAGTCGATCGTTATATTCTAAAAAAATTTCAAGTTACACTGTTTTCATATAAAAACGGTTACATATTTAAGTATGTGTTGTAAACATAGAACAATTTTATCAAAGATTATCTTAGTTTTGTCATAAACACCAAAAAGCGTAAGGAAAAATTAACACTAGTATGCTCATAATTCCCCATACAATCATTTCAAATAGAAGCAATTATAACTTCATTAGCAGAGCAAAACAAAATGTCAAGGTATGAACTTGTTTCAAGAACAACCAAGAATAGAGCTAAACAAAGCCAGAGACGATAAAGAAAAGGCATGTCGTATATAAGTGCACGAGTGCTTCCCTCAGAAGGATAAAAATGTCGACCTACGGACTTGTTTCAAGAAACACCAAGAATAGAGCTAAAAAAAGACAGAGACGATAAAGAAACGATATGCCGTATCATAAGTGCCATAGTACTTTTCCTATCAAGGATAAAAACGTCGACAACGGACTTGTTTCGAGAAGACAAGAACATACAATGAATAGAGGTAAATAAAGCAAGAGACGAAAAAGAAACGCCATGTCGTATTACAAACGCGAGAGTACCTTTCCTTTGAAGTGATGTTTGTTCTCAAAAACGGCACTAAAGTAAGCGTCCATGCGAAATCGATCGGAGAGCATCTCCTTCTGGTAGATGAGAAATGCGTAGGTACATAAATTGTTAGCAAAGTCCGCACCTTTGTCAACCTCAATGCTACCGCTCCGTTCTTTAACGACAACGTTCGATGAACTCCCCATTACTATCTGTCTATCTCCTGCAAAAGATGAACAACAAGAGCAGAGAATTGAGAAGAAATGGAAAGTGGAGGACTTTTACAACAGCATGTTTATTTTGTTATATATAAATATTAATAATATTTTATTTTTTAAAAATTATCAAAATACATTAATTATGTAACTATGCACCTTACCGTACAATTATTTTTTTTTTGGCTGGCATGTGTATTTTTAGAAAAAGTTGTATGAACATATAGTGTATATTACTAATCTTAATTTTAAAGACATAATTGAAATTTATATTTAAATAAATATATTTATATAAAATAATAAATGAAAAAAATTTATATTAAAATCTGACTTGACTAAAATTTTCTCTAATTGAAAGGGAATAGTAGGGCATGTTTACGTCAAAATCAAAAATCTACCATTAAACTTTTAACTTTAGATAAAAATATTCAAAAAACTAATAAATATAACATTAATTAAAATTTATAATAATAAATATAATAATTTTAGTATTAATTCAATACTAACTTATATTCATGTGGTATATAAATAATCTAATTATTTTTATTTTTAATCTCTTTTCTGTAAATATATATATATATATATATATATATATATATTTCTTTTAATACTAAAAAAACATATGTATTCATTTACATTATAAAAAAAATATATATATATATTTTTTTAAAAAAATTAAAAATAAAATTTTATATATAAAAAAAAATTATATCATATAACTGAACCAAATTATATATATCTATATAAGGCATTATTTTAAATAATTTTTCATAATTTTAATTGGGATGATCTTTTAGGTCTTATACTTCTAAAAATGATACTTAATTTATTTATTTTACAGTTTAATGCCTGGTTAAAATCGAAAGGAAAACTCGTCGTTGGATTTTCAGCAATGAATCCAGTTGATTATATCTATCTTGACACTTCAATTCAGAATTTAGAATTTGCGATTTCAAATCAAATCCAATAAATTCTTTTATTATCGGTGTATCCACTCCACTATACATGAATTGATAGTGGAAGGATGATTATTAACCTTAAAACATATGTAAAGAAAACCACCCTTATTTTTTATATAAAAATATGAAATATTTACACGAATATGTGATAATGAAATTTTCATTACTCAAATTTAGTTATCTCAAGAAATTTCAAAAATACTATTGAAATTTCCTCTATAAAATATAGACACGCATATATTTAGCAAATAACATGGCTCATAATCACATAGAAATATTAAAAATTTCCAGATTAAAAATTCGTATACTATATAAATAATAATAGCTTATGAACCTAAATCCAACGAATTTCAGCAAGGATTATTGAAATCAATGATAGCAAGTTCAAGCAAAGAAAGAAAGCTAAAGAAGCAACAGTAATTATCATAGAGAGGAATATAAACAAAAAACGTAGAATGCAACAACAGACATTAATTTGGAAGAAACATTAGGCGTCTAATAAGCTATTAAATTTGCCACAGATTACATTTGGATCTAAATCGAAAAATAACCTTACATTAGAAGTAGATGGGAAGATACAGATCTACATCGATAACATACTACCATATCACTTCAGATGACTCTTCAACCAAAAGAGTATCAATTAAGACTCTATGCTCTCTCGCCTCTAATCCTACGAGCGAGTTGAATATCCTTGGGCATAATGGTGACTCTCTTAGCATGAATAGCACACAAGTTAGTGTCTTCAAAGAGTCCAACCAAGTAAGCTTCAGCGGCCTCTTGAAGGGCAGACACAGCACTGCTCTGAAACCGGAGATCAGTCTTGAAGTCCTGAGCAATTTCTCTAACCAGTCTCTGGAATGGAAGCTTACGGATCAGAAGCTCGGTGCTCTTTTGGTACTTCCTGATCTCTCTTAAAGCCACAGTCCCAGGCCTGAAACGATGAGGCTTCTTTACTCCTCCAGTGGCCGGAGCAGACTTTCGTGCTGCCTTAGTTGCCAATTGCTTTCCTTGGTGCTTTTCCTCCGGTAGATTTTCTGGCGGTTTGCTTTGTACGAGCCATGCTTGATTTAGTATATCGCTATGGGAAATCGAGTAACTTAAGGGGTTTGTTTCAGAAAACTGAGAGAAAGAAAAGTGATTCTGAATAGGATGAACTGAAATGGAGTTTGAGTGGTACTTTATAGTGGGTGGAAATGGAGGGCGGGAACTTCCAAATTTTCAGCTTGTAATTAAAAAATTTGGGAAGATATAATCTCCACCGTTGAGATATATAATAATCGACGGTAACTAGAATGAGTTTAAGTAGATGGCTATCCGTGACTCTTGAAACCGTCCAATGAGATTCGTTATCGAAAATTTCTAGTGGCACAATGAATTTTGAACTTTTGACGCTTTTTTTTTTTTTCAAAGGAAAATGATAATTATTATATTAAATACTAAAATAGACTAGTAACAAGCAAATAGTTAATTGTGAAATTTTGATACGTGACTCGCATATTTTAACGAACTACAAATTAATTTTAATAATGGTAAATTTATTTTTTTAATGTTACCTACCATTATTTTATTTATTTTTAGAAAATAATCTTATATATCCTCATCTCACAAATCTTAATTTAATATAGATTCTTTATTTGTATTTTTATACAATAAATGAGTTATCATAGACTAAAATTAATAAGATTGGATTATGTTAACTTTTTTATTTATTTATAGTAAAATTAGTCATTCTCATATATCTTATTATCTTATGATTTTGAGACATTATAAAATTTCAATTAATCACATTATATACAAATTTTATTTTTGGGAAAAAAAATAAGTACTAAATAATACATGTATCTTAAAATTAAAAAATAAAATAAAATAAAATTGAAAAAAATTACAAAATTAATACCCCTAAAATCTATAATAACAAAAATAACACCACTAATACTACTTTATACTCTTATCAATTTAAGACAAATGTGTTATTTTTATCGTTTTAAGTTTTAAGGGTATTATTTTAAGTAATTTCTCTAAAAAAAAAAAAAAAATTAAAACTGAAAACCAGATCACTTGAATTATTTCAATATTATTGACTTCAAACTTCAAAGTCTGTACTATTTGGTTGTAAGACAACCATGTGGTGTTGTATAATTAATTAAGAATTTACAACAGGGTATTAATACATTCTAGTACCAGGAGCTTTGAGAATTTATTTTTTCCTAGTTACATTATATGAAAAATACCCCAAAGGTAAAATTATAATCAAGGGAAATATTCAGGAAGACTAGATCAAATATCCAAGACCTTTTCGTTCCAAAAAATAAAAAATGTCTGTCACCTTTGAAGAGCCATCACTTGTTTAGTTGACAAGGTCAGACATTAAGACGACTAGCAATATGGCGGGGCTATTATTGATAACCGTTATGTTATTTAAAATTGTAATATATTTGTATATATAAAGTGTTCATTTATTATTTAATTTGTCAATAATTATAAGAATTAAATAGAAATATTTGATCAATTAGACATTATTGACTCAGATTTAATTATAATAAATATTGATAAAATTAATAATAAATAACTATATACTCTCTTAAAAAAATAATAATAATATCATGTTCATAAGTTAAAAGGTAGAACTATGTAATATAATTAAAAAAAAATTGCATATAGTATAAGATATTTGTGTACATGAGATTATTATGTTAAAAATTGGAAATAAATGAAAAAAAAAATTAGTTTATTTTAAATATAATAATATAAATTAAAATAAACTTGCTCATTTTTAAAAAGTAAAGTAACTTAGGATGAACCACTACAGAAAAAGCGACTAAAATATCTCACTCATAAAAAAAAAAAAAAAAAAAATAACTTTTGATGCCCTTCGTCCGGCGAAGAAAGTTTAAGTTTAAGCTCCAAGATGTACACCCACAACATCTCCTTCAACTCTCAAAAAATTCTATCAATCTCCAATCATGGTTGTTCGAGCTTTTTGAAATTTGTAAATTATTTTTCACCAAGAGATGGTCATTGAGTAATTATTCATGGTTTTTGGAGTAAGTGATAATATGGTATTTCAATCCAATGAAATGTAATATTACTACAACAATTGTTTTGAAAAACACAACTTATAAATAAAATTACTAAGAAATATATTCCAAAAGCAATAAATAATACCTCATGGTCATTAAGTATTCTCTAATGGTAAAGTTCCAAAACAAGAAGAGCTGCCACAAAAGCACTGCAAACCTTTAGATTGTATCCTCAATCCACCATAGCTAAAAGTAAGTTCTTCACTTTCCTTGATGTCTGTAGAAGCATAAAAGCAAAGGCGAGGGAGAAGAACTCCGGAACTTCTAACCAGCTTTGTCGATAGGTTGCCACCATCACATGAATGATTAATGAACCGGGCAACATTTCCAATTCTGGTGGCATCAATATTCAATCTTAAACATGCCTTTCCAGATGGAAGATGCTCCCTAACAACCAAAAGTGCTGGGGAGAATCGACCAGATAATGCTAGATCATCATAGATTTGTTGCCGTCTTCTTGCTTCTTTTGTTGTTAAGAGCTCACCTATCAAGCAATCAAATGTTAGTGGAACTAATGGCATTTAGCTAACGGAGAAAAACATAGAGCCTATCTACAAAGATTACGCAAAGTGGCTGTTTTTAACCATTATTACATTACCACATATCTTTTTCTCAGCAAACAAAATTATCAAAGTAATAGAAGCAAGAAATAACGGTTTTCTTAAAGTGCAAACAAATCAAAAAACTGTTTGAAACTTTTATTGTATATATGATGCTTATGACATTAGAAGTAACCAAATTTAAATGGAAATGATGTCATTGTAAAAGTGTCTCCTTAATTGTGAGAGAAGGGAATAGGAATGAATGTTGAACCTGCATACTCGCATATGAAACGACCCTGAGAAATAAACTGGTCAGCATACAAACCCCAACCTTTCCTCCGATCCTTAACAATCTTCAACCGTACTGAAATCCCAAACTGAGTCAAACGATTCTCACAGTGGATCCCACACTTGCAACTTGGCCCACATTCACCAACCACGTCTTGAAGTCCATTGAACTTCCCGACACAGGGACACCCATGATCTCCAGCTTTTGTTGTACACATCTGGCAATGGCACCCACTGCCAGTGTTATCCACCGAAAACCGCAATTCAGCCTGAGGTGGGTCAGGGGAATTGAAAGAACTGGAACCCCAAGGCTGTCGTTGAAGGAAAAGATGTGAAGAAGCTGAGGAAGAGATCAAGTGTGATGGGGTGTAGAGGAAGAAGGAATAGGGATGACGATCGACAGGGTTGTGGAAAGGGATGGGAAGATTCTCAAATGACCTGGAGGCGTCGGATGAGCGGCAGGCATTGATGGATTGGGACACGAGAGAGAGAGTTTTGCAGGTGAGAGATATGGATGCAAGCTCAATTGGGGTTAGCCATGGAAGCACCATTTCAGTAACTTGGTTGAAGACCGATGAATGTGAAGGGTTGGGGTTTGGGCTGCATTTGGATTGGATTTTGCAGCTTTTCTTGGATATAGGCATATCTTCTTCAGCGATCATCTCCATCACTACAAGAATACGAATGTTCACAACTTTAGAAAAATTATGCATTTTTTTGTTTACAACATTTTGTAATGATCTCCAATTAAAGCAATTTATGGATGCTGCAGAAATTCTGCAATTTGATGAGTCAAACCCGGCAAATCTCAGGTGATTTTCGTCATTACATGCACTTGTCAAATTCTGCATAATCATAAAGTAAATGCTGCCAAAATCTGCCATATATGGGCAATTGTAAAACATTGCAATTAGTTATACATTAGTACATAACTGAAATTTTCAACTTTGACTCAACAGTGCATATTAACAGCAAAACATTTAAAAATGAACTGCACGAAATCATTCTTATTGTACACCTCAACATGTTGAAAAACTCTTGGTAGTGCTTTCAAACTAAGATTCAAAACAAATTTAATAACTATAATCTAGCTAGTAATTTATTTCGTAGTTTCATGATTAATATAGAAAAATTCAGAATAATTATGCCAAAACAAATTTTCTGTCAATGTTTGATATGAGTAGATCATTGCAGTAAATGTGCTTTAAAGTTATCAAATGGAGTGGAAATGGAATTGTCAAGGCAAGCTTTGGCTTTTGAAATCCAAAACTGCGTAAAAGAAAACAACCTCAATAAGTTTTACTTCACAAAAAAATTCAAATTTTAAATAATAATAATAACTGGAATATGAAAAGGAAATATCAGTCCGAGACTAAAAATTCAGACTCACCTACACCGATTAGAATATGGAAAGGGGGCTCTTTGGAAGAATAGGGATATGCCTGAATGTGGAAGGTGACCGTAAGAGGATAATGGCGATTTGCTTGAGTTAGGTTATCCGAATCAGAGGTCCTGCAAGTTAGGGCTTGTCTATTGTCTCCGATCTTTCGTATCTATTAGACTGACGCGATTACCAGGCGGTTTAACTTCAGAGTAAAATACCATAATGCCCTTATTTTTTAATATTTAACAATCTCAACCATTAATGCTATTATGGATTGTTTTGGGAAGGAAAAAAAAAAAAAAAAAACCTCTAATGGATTGCGTTATATTTGGGGAAAATTTGTCACAAGCATATCTTTAAATTCAATATTAGAAAAATTTTAAGTATCCCACTAAAATAGTATCATATTATATTTCATTTAAAAATACATTATATGTTATATAAATAATTGTAAATTTTACCTTAATTAATAGAAAGATTTGTATTTTAAAATTAATATAAAATTAAAACTTTTGTGAGATTCGTGTCCATAAAAATAAATAGTATTACTCTTGCCATAACTGTCTTTATTTCTAGCTACATGATGCAGCCTCTACTACAATGAACACCTAATAATGTGTTATTGTTAATGTTATAAACAGACTGTCTTTTCCTTTTGATTCATGTCGTTTTGTTTAATTAAAGTTTGTAACAGAATTTTTCTTTTAGTGCTGAGGTGGCAATTGTGATGTTGGCCTGCAACTTTAGTGCTCGAAGGTTGTTATCAACCCACGCACGAAGGCGTCTCTGGCATTATTGATGAATTAATCCTTTTGTTGCTAAGAGACTAAAAGCTATCTGCAATTTTCAGAGTTCAATCTGTTAAGATTTGTTGTTTTAAGATTTTTAGATTTTATTATTGTTGAATAATGGAAGTCTTATTCTACACGTGCTATTTTACAAGTCTTTAGGTAAGTCCCATGAAATTAGGTTCTGTTAGTCATGGGTTAGTTGTTGGCTATTTTTCTGCAAATTTGTTAATTGTTCTCCTATTTAAGTTAGTATCAATCAATAAAGTTGTGAATTTTTCACTATTATTTAACATTTGGTATCAGAGCCACTATAAAAGAAAAGTGAGAAAGAGAGTATAGCAGCAACTTGTCTTTTATTACAGCAGCAGCTTCAAATGACTTTTGAAAATTTTGTATGGGAGCATGCTAATGGAGAATTTCATGAGATCAAAAGAATACTGGCAGGTGATTGTTTCTAGAGTAGTAGAACCAACAGCAGATACGAAGTTAACTGATGCGCAAAAAACAGAACTATAATTATTGAAACTGAAGGACTTGAAAGCAAAAAATTATCTCTTCCAAGCCATTGATCGTTCAATTTTAGAAACAATTTTGGAACTCCATGAAGAAAAAGTATCAAAGAAACGCAAGGGTAAAGCGGGTGCATCTTCAAGCTCTTCGTCGAGAGTTCGAGACCCTTCAAATGAAGTCAGGAGAGACAATTTCAGATTATTTTTCAAGGACTATGGTAATTGCAAATAAAATGAGGATCCATAGAGAGAAGCTAGAGGATGTCATCATTGTTGAGAAAATTCTTCATTCAATGACCTGTAAATTTAATTTTGTGAGTTGTTCTATTGAGGAGTCTAACAATATTGATACTCTTTCAATGGATGAATTATAAAATTCTTTGCTAGTTCATGAGCAGAAAATAAACGAGCAGGACAAAGAGGAGCAAGCTTTACAAGCAACAAGAAATTCGAAAGGAGTAAGACGTAGATATAGAGGTTGGAGAGGAAACAATTCCCAGTTAAATTATGAAGCGGAAATAATTATATAGACATAATCAAAATAGGTAGAGAGGAGAATAAGAAAATTAAAGAGAGACATCTTATTCTCATTCATATTCATTCATATAAAATTGAAAGATTACACTGATATTTATAGCGATAATAAACTAGAATCCTAATCCTAATATAACTCTAAATAAGAGTCCTAAACTAATAAAAAACATTATAATAATTATCTAATATCTAATAGATAAATGAAACTATTTCAACACTCCCCCTCAAGCTGAATATAATTTATGTTCAGATTGGACAACATAAATAAAAATAAGCAAAACGTTGGCCGGTTGACCATTCTAGAAAACGACGACAGGTCGGTTGAACATTCTAGAAAACGCGGCTACGAAACCCTTGATGAAGCCCCTGATAATGAAACCCTTGATGATGAAGCCCTTAATGATAACACTGTGAATGAAACCCCTGATAATACCACTGAGAATGAAGCCACAGACACAAAACTATACCATATAAGAAGTCAATGTGCTCAATTGTAGATGACTATAACAAAACTCCCCCTGTCGTCTACAATTGATGTCTGCTAGAAAGTACAACTGCCACATATCCATAGAAAATAAATCCACCGAGCCTAATGGACCGTTCCTGGCCGATGTGGGACTCCTCAACACTCCCCCTCACATCGGCAGACACCGATGTTGGACACACCGCTGAGGGCGGCCATGTTAGGCACATCGCTGAATCCAAGAACCTGCTCTAATAGTGGAAGGACCGTCCCTGGCCGATGTGGGACTCCTCAACACTCCCCCTCACATCGGCAGATACCGATGTTGGACACACCGCTGAGGGCGGCCATGTTAGGCACATCGCTGAACCCAAGAACCTGCTCTAATAGCAGAAGGACCGTTCCTGGCCGATGTGGGACTCCTCAACACTCCCCCTCACATCGGCAGATACCGATGTTGGACACACCGCTGAGGGCGGCCATGTTAGGCACATCGCTGAACCCAGGAACCTGTTTCTTTTTTTTTTTTTTTTTTTTTATGCTGACTGGACTGTTGGCTTGCTGCTGATTGAACTATTGACTGGGCAAAAAGTTTGGCTGGATAGTGGGATAATTGGGCCTTGAGCTTCAATCAGTGAAATTAAGTGTGGGCTGATGGGTTTGGATGAGTGCAAATGGGCTAGGGTTTCATTTAATATGTGGGTTGGACTTGGGCTTGATAGGCTAGGGTTTTAAGTGGTTTGGGCTAGGGTTTAGTTTGTGTGGGCTAATGGGCTAGGGTTTTATGAGTGTGGGCTAATGGGTTTGGATTAGGGTTTTAAGGCTAAGGGCTAGGTTTTATGGAGGAAGAGAGCTGGTGATTGTGGCGGCAGATGTGCAGATAAGACAGAGCGGCGGCGGCGGTATGCAGAGGTTCGCGGAGGCAGAGGCGCGCGGCGGCGCGGAAAGCAGAGGCAGGCGGATCTGAACTGACGGCGGCAGGCAGCATGCGGATGGAGCTGGTGTGGCGCGCGGAGCTGGAGTGGTGACTGGTGACTCGGCGTGGCAGGAGGCGCTGAGGGCGCGCGGAGCTGCTGGACGGACTGGAACGGTGTTGGACTGTTGCTGTTGGATGGTTGCTGGGCTGATGAAAACGGAGCTGCTGCGGCGGTGGATCTGCTGCTGTCGGTGCTGGGCTGATGTAGCTGGTGGCGACGGAGCTGGTATTTGATGGTTGTTTGACGGTGGTTGCTGGTTGTGGCACAGCGTGACTGAGGCGCTGCTGGTGTGGGTGCAGCGTGACTGAAGGCTGCGGCTTGGCTGGTGTCGCTGCTGGAGCGGGCTGCTGGAGGCGCTGAACATGGCAGCAGTGGAGTGGGAACGGCGGCGCTGATGTTTGAGCTCAGATCTGGTACTATAATACCCTTTTTTTTTTTTAATGAAAATTGAAGAAAGATAAAAAACAAAGAATTTAGAAAAGTGTATATTAGTGCTTTGGATCGAATATTGCTCTGATACCAAGTTAAATTATGAAGCGGAAATAATTATATAGACATAATCAAAATAGGTAGAGAGGAGAATAAGAAAATTAAAGAGAGACATCTTATTCTCATTCATATTCATTCATATAAAATTGAAAGATTATACTGATATTTATAGCGATAATAAACTAGAATCCTAATCCTAATATAACTCTAAATAAGAGTCCTAAACTAATAAAAAACATTATAATAATTATCTAATATCTAATAGATAAATGAAACTATTTCAACATTCCCAAGGAAAAGGAAGGGGTCGTGATGGTCAAAGTTCAACAGGATATAAATCAAAGTTTGTAGATAAATCCAATATTGAATGCTTTCGTTGTCACAGGTATGGTCACTATCGCTTAGAATGTCGTACAAACTTAAATAATTATCATGGGAAAAAGTCTAACTTTGCTGAAAAAGAAGATGAAGAAGTTTATCTTCTCATGATGTGTCATACCGCAGAGAATACTCATCCAAATTTATGGTATTTATATAAAGGTTGCAACAATCATATATGTAGAAATAATTTAATTTTTTTTTATTTAGATGAATCCTATCGAGATACCGTAAAGTTTGGTGACAACTCTAAATATTATCATTCAAAACAAAAGGAAATTTTCATTCTATCTCAGATGTGTTGTTTGCTCCTGACTTAAAAGACTAATTTGCTTAGTATTGGTTAACTTCAAGAAAAGGGATATGAAAAATTGGGTTTAATTGCTCAAGTAAAGATGACGATAAACCGAACATTTCCTTTGTATCTCCATCACATCACTCACACATATCTTGCTGCCAAATAAAAAAACATGGTAGTAGGTCTTCCAAAATTCGAATCTCCTTCATATATTTGTGAAGAATGTGTTGTTAGCAAACAACATCGAGAAGCTTTTCCGAAAGGAAAATCTTGGAGGGCTAGAACGGTTCTGAAACTAGTGTATTTTGATTTGTGTAGGCCGATTAAACCAATTTTAAATGGAGGTAAACGATATTTTATATCATTTATTGATAATTTTAGTCGAAAAACCTGGGCTTGTTTTATACAGGAAAAGTCAAAAGCTTTCATAGTCTTTCAAAAGTTTAAAGTGCTAGTTAAAAAAGAAGCAGGAAATCCAATTAAAATAATTTTGCAGTGATCAAGGTGGAGAGTACAACTCCCTAAAATTTTGCAATTTTTGTGAGAAGCATGGGATTAAAAGGCAGTTAACTGCAGTTTATACACCTCAACAAAATGACGTGTGTGGGAGGAAAAATTACACTATTATTAATATGGTGTGAAGTCTTATACAAATGAGCAAAATTTCCAAAATTTTTTGGCCAGAAGTTATAAATTGGAGTACCTATATTCTAAATAGAAGTCCCTGTTCAAAATATAACTCCTGAAGAATGAGCAGATACAAACCAGTTGTGGATCATTTTCGGGTATTTGGATGCATAGCATATACTCGTGTTCCATATGAAAAAAGAAGAAAATTAGATGACAAAAGCAAAAAAAATGTATTTTTTTTTTGTGTTAGTGATCATTCAAAAGCATACAAATTATATAATCCTATCAGCATAAAAATTGTAATTAGTCCTGCTGTCATTTTTGATGAAGAAAATACATGGTTATGGAGCAATAATTTAGTTCGACAGCAAATCTCAACTGATTTTGATGGTAAAAATGAAGAAGAAACACAGCAGTTTCAACACCAACAAGTTTCAACAGCTTTGAAACCTCAAAATCCTCAAAATACAGCTTCTACAGACTCTGAAACTTCACCGGTAGCAACACCAACAAATGGACAACTAGACACAGCAAGTTCACGTTCTCAACGCGAAAGAAGACAACCAGCATGGATGTCAGACTATGAGGTGACTGGAATAGATGTTTATAAAAACCCAATTATGCACTTTGCTCTGTTATTAGATTGTGATCCTACATCTTTTGAAGTAGCTATCAAAGAACAAAGATGGAAGAAAGCTACGAACAAAATTGAATGAGAACAGTGAAATTGACAAGTACAAATCACACTTGGTGGCCAAGGGTTATAAGCAGGAGTTTGGTATTGATTACAAATAAGTTTTTGCTCCGGTTGCAAGGCACGATACAATTAGATTGATTATTGCATTGGCAACTCAAAACTCATGGCCTATTTTTCAATTGGATGTAAAATCTATATTTTTACATGAAGATCTACAAAAACAGGTATTTGTTGATCAACCTCTTCCTGACTTTGTGAAGTTAAATAATGAGCAAAAAGTGTATAAGTTGAAAAAGGCTCTATACGGGCCGAAACAAGTTATGAGAACTTGGTACAGTCGAATAGATGCTTATTTTTTGAAAGTGGGGTTTCATAAAAGTCCATATGAGCATACACTTTACATTAAAGTCACGTTTGTTTAACTGAATATAAACGTAATGGGAATGATAATTGTAATAGAATTGAATGTAAAGAAAATAGTATTACTATTACAGTGTTACGTTTAACCAGTGTAATAAAAAAAAAATCAGTATTACAGTATTTGGTTTGACCTACTGTAATGGAATGGAAAACATAATATATTACCTTAGTATCCCTTGTTCAATAAAGTTTAAATAATTTCATTTTTTTTTTAATTTCCTAAATCAAATAAAATCTATTACTTAAAAATATTATTAATCTTTAAAAGGAGAGCTGGAACGCGATGGACGACGCACGGAGAGCTAGAAAGCGATGGACAGTTGAATCGGCGCACAGAAGCTGGAACGCGATGGACAGCGCACGGAGGAGCTAGAATGCAATGACGGTTGGACGACACACGAAGGAGCTTCACGAGATGGACGGAAGACACGCGAGAGAAAAGGGGCTTACACGTAATGTAATCAGTTTTCCTTATATTGAGTAGTTTAATCACAATTCCTTCTCTTTATGTAATTGATTACATTCCATTACAAGTCTTTAATACAACCAAACCTAGTAATATGCATAAATAATTACATTCCCTTTTTCATTCCTTCTAACCAAACACAACCTAAAATTGGAGGAGAGGGGAAAATTTCTATTGTGTGCTTATATGTTGATGATCTGATCTATACTCGGAATGATAGAGCCATACGTGAAGATTTTAAAAGGTCCATGATGATTGAATTTGATATGTCTAATCTTGGAATGATGCATTATTTTCTTGGCATTTTTCTTGGTATTGAAGTGGTGCATTCTTCTGCTGGAATTTTTATTTCTCAAAGAAATATGTGCAAGAAATTTTAGACAGGTTTCAAATGAAGAATTGTGATTCTGTTTCTACACCAATTGAACCTGGGTTTAAGCTCACAAAGAATCCTGAAGGAGAGAATGTTGACAGCACTTTGTATAAACAAATTGTGGGAAGGTTGATGTATTTAACAGAAACAAGGCCAGACATAACATATGATGTTAGGCTTATTAGCAGGTACATGGAACACCCAAAAGAAATACTTCTTCTAGCTGCGAAGAGGATTTTCAGGTACTTGCAAGGTACTGCTGAATTTGGGTTGTTTTACAAAAGAGGAGAAAAATCAGATTTCTTTGGCTATACAGATAGTAATTATGCAGAAGATTTGGAGGATAGATAAAGCACATCTGGATATGTTTTTATGTTGAGCTCTGCAGCCGTTTCATGGTCTTCAAAGAAGCAGCCAATAGTTACATTATCAACCACTGAAGCTGAATTTGTTGCTGCAGCCTCATGTGCATGTCAAGCTATTTGGTTGAAGAAAATTCTTGAAGAACTTCATTTCAAGTGTTTGGAACCCATTACTATTTTTTTTTTTTTTACAACAACTCAACAATTAAACTCTCTAAAAATCCTGTTCTACATGGAAAAAGCAAGCACATTGATGTGAGGTACCATTTTTTGCGTGATTTGTGCAAGGATGGTGTTTTGTAAGAGTGAAGATCAAATTGTAGATATTCTGACCAAACCACTCAAGCATACTGTGTTTATAAAGCTCAGAAATCTACTTGGGAGTATGTTCAAGAAATGAAGTTGGTTCTAGTGAATGAAAAACTGGGTTGATGACTTAATTGTAAATTGATGTTCTGCAGGACATTCAGTTTAAGGGAGGAAATGTTAAGATTTGTTGTTTTAAGTTTTTTAGATTTTATTATTGTTGAATAATAGAAGTCTTATTCTAGACGTTCTATTTTACAAGTCTTGTCCCATGAAATTAGGTTCTGTTAGTTAGTCATGGGTTAGTTGTTGGTTATTTTTCTGTAAATTTGTTAATTGTTCTCCTATTTAAGTTAGTATCAGTCAATAAAGTTGTGAGTATTCCAGAATATTTTCTCTCATATTGTTCACCATTATTTAACACAATCAATGAATTGTTATCTTTCTTAATGAGTTCATTTTCATTTCTTTATTGATCATTAAGCTTCCTGCGTCACAACATTAATTAAATTAAAAGAAATTAACCATGTCTCACATAGATCGGTTTTAGTGGCAAAATATAATTTCATATGTGATGCATATTTAACAGTTTTTTTTCTTCTTTTTTTCCTTTTTGGTCCAAATATTTAACGGTTGATAGCCAAATATTTTTCGTTTAAAACTATAAATTAGTGATTTTGATGGGCTCGTATACAAATCATGTATATGTATAAAAAAGTAAAAAAAAATAAAAAACAATTGTCATTGTATTAAATGCTCAAGTTTGACTGCATGGATTTAGTCGATGAAAATGTATCAATCATTTCTTATATTATTGCTGAAATTGATCACAAAATTCCCATTCATATACTCAATATAGGGCGTCAATTGTTTGAAATTAATCTCGTTTGTGTGATGTTGTATGTTTTTTTAGTATTATTCCTATCAAATTCACAAATTTAAATTATTTTTAATATGAAAAAAATTATAGCATATTGTACCAAAGTAGATTACATTTACGACGTTATGAGTTTGAAGGATAAAAATGTAAGTAGCGTTAAATAGCCTCCCTCCTAAGAAGCCTTTTTTTGTTCAAAAATTAAAAATCATAGCATATTGTGTGTTTGTATTATTTACTTATTTCTTAACACTAAGAATTTTATATTAATTTTAGTAAAGTATTTTTTTTTTTTTTTTTTTACAATAATAAGATTTTTTTTTATCAAAATAAAATAATTAGTGCTACAATGATACTTTTAATATAAAAATCGATTTAATCATGCTAGGGAAGCTTTCAGTCTTTCACACAATTACATAAAAGAAAAGTAAGAATTTATAGTACGGTTCTACAATAAAATTTTGGAGAAAATAAATAAATAGTCACCCCTATCTATAAGCAACAAAAGTAACATCGTACACTTAAATTGAATGTGACATAAATTTTTGCACTTTCTTTCTGCTATTATACGACAAACTATTTTACTAATTTCTTCTGCTACAACTTGTTTGCACCGAGACTCCATTAACCTTGACCCTTCATGCAAGGGTCAAAAAGCACAAGGAAATGAACACTGTTAAAATTCTCTGTTTCTTGTACTTTCTTTAACAGAGCCTACAAATAACAATTTTCAAATTGCTTCTTTTTCTTCGTCATCATCTGCAAATTTTCGTTGATTCAATGTTTTGTGATTGGCAATGAAGAAGATCTTGGTAGGCCGTCTGTATGGGAACTTGGTAAGGCATTGGTAGAAGAAATTGATGCAGAGGGTCGCAGGAGAGGTGTACCAAACCTACTTGATGTCTCGTTAGCATCTGGGGGAGAAATGTTTGTATCAGTTGGTTGTAACTCAATTTCAAACGATGGCTCATCATATTCTTCTACTGAAAGCACTGTGCTTGTATCAGTGTGAATGGTTGAATCATCAGTAAAACCACCGTGCCTCCTTTTCCTCCTAGCTGCCTTTTTCCACCCATGAATTGTTTCTCTTATCCTCTGCGGAATCAGTGCTGCCTTATAGTTTGTCCCCATCTGACAAAGAGAAGCAACATAACAATCAATGCAGTAAGAATCAAGGAACAAAATATCGATATTTTTAAAAATATTGACACTTCAATTATACGTAAATAGCAAAGATATTATCAATATTGTGAGAAATGTACGTAGAACTTATGAAGATCTAGCTGAAGTTGACTATAATAGTTATAACTATCAATATTCATACCTGAGTTACCAATGCATACAGTGGCAAAGTGCTGTAGCTACAGAGGAACTGACCAGTAAACCTGCAAACGTCACAAATGTAGGCTCAGCCTCTCACTGACTGATAAAAGGGATCACACAAGAGGAATTGTTGCTTACCCCAGAACGAGCCTTAAATACACGAGGAAATGATTCCGAATAAAGCAAGAGTTATATCCAAACTGCCACTGCAATTAAATTAATCAGAAAAACGAAGTTCAATTGCATGGATTTTACAATCTTCCTACAAGAAAATTAAAAAAGGAAATAGTCTCCTGATCTAGTTTCTCATTTCAAATTACGGTTGAAAATTTATTTACTCTGATTATTTCTTTTTCTTTGTTTTTTAGAGAGAGAGAGAGAGAACTCAGCTCCATAGTACAAAATAAAATAATAATGATAAAGGCAAGGTAAAGAAAGTACCCAAAACCAAAAGAAAGAAGCGAATTCAAATGCGTTCTGCAGAATAGGTTAGATCAAAAGGCAGATTAGATTTATGGCCAGATATAAGAGAACTAATCAAATTTCGTGCCACAACACAGATCCAACAAAGACAACAAAAAAAACCACAGCAATTATTAAATGTAAAATTTTCAGAGGGAGTGAAATTAACTACTCCATACCTGGAAAAGAATAAAATGGATCAAAGACAACAAAAGTTCTGGCTTCTTAAACCAGAAAAGATCATCCCGAGGCCTCAACTTGGATCCTCTGAAAAGTCGAGCATTCTCTATTGCAAGAGTTGCAATGATATGCTGCAGCTTAGTGCCAATCAAAAGAACTAGCTGCATTTGCACACAAGCAACCAACTTATAATCACAAGAGATTCTGCACAATTTTTGACTAATTTGATATAGAAATCCACATTCTATGAACTAGGAAACAATCTTAAGATACCATATTTTGGTTTTTCAAGTGTCCATTGTTCACAACCGTAGGGTACTAGTACCTTAGAACGTCAAAAGGCACTCACACCCAAAAATTCGAGAAAGCAAATTTCCATACTTACAGTAATTGGAATTATTGCAATCCAGAAATAGAGATTAGACCCTGTGGTACGATACAGAAACATTAAAAACCATTCTTAGAATTTCAATATCAGGTTAACATTATCCACAAAATACACAAATCGAAAATCAGTATACAAAAATTTGTAACAATTGCAAATCTCAAAACATAACTTTAACGCTAAAATGAGAAAGAAAGACAATAACAAAATTCTAAATATAATCAAGATGTATGGACACCCATCCATGAATCCAGTGTTCTTACCGTTTATATTAAACAGCATGAAGGCAACTACAAATCCCCACAAAGGAGCACTGCAATATATTAATAAGAGAAGCATTTTAAATGTTAATTACTCTATTGGTACAAATATGCTTGACCTATAACACCCTAGAAAATAAATGAGTGAATTAAAGTTTTGAAAATGCTTGAGACGGTCAATATTATGTTTTGATCTTTCAGTTCAAAATTAGGCCCGTTCAGGTGCAAGGAGATGTCAATTTTGGACAAAATTCCCAATGCATCAAAAACAGCATTTTAGAGCTTAAAGACAAACTATACATATTTTAAAGTAACATTATGGAGAGATTCATGACTTGTTTTGCACAGTTCTGTTTCATTTTTCCCAAATAAAAAAAGTTTCTTCAAATTGCCTTCTTCAGCGTCTTAGTTACTGTTTATGGAAGGTAAAAAAAACTCCTCCGTAAAATAATTTTTGGCTAACTCATCTATGAAAGCAACTTGAAGCAAAGCCATTTACCTTACACCTACTATCTTTTGAAAAGACATTTACCTTACACCTACTATCTTTTGGAATTCTTCTTCCATAGAGCGAATCATATAGCTGTGGAAATCATAGTTTGGTGTGAGGTTGTGGTTCTGCCAAGAAAAGGAGAAACAACTTGAATATTGATAACGAGCTAAATACCTTGCACTCTTTAACATTTCAACAGCAGAATATCATTTCAAAATGACCACAGACGTACACATAATATATAAATAGTTCAAACCAGAAAATGGACAGAGCTCAGAAAGTAGTATGTAGAAAATGGTCCTCCAACGACTTTCACAATGTTACAGACATCAAGTTTTGTAACACAATATAGGGATCATTACCATCTTGAGGAATGCAATATGTGTAGAATATTACACACAGGTGTCAAAGTCAAGACCACATCCCAATAACTTTAAATAATTAACCAAACAAATAATGTGGAAACCTCATTCTAATTCTTGTAAGCATGAAATTATTGCATACCGTGATGAAGCCCTGGCGCAATGTTAAGTAATCAGCACGAACCACTGATCGTCCAAATTGCCGAAAGAAACAAGTCTAACAGCCAAATCAGCAACTTTAGTATAATTATAATTCTTTCACACTGTAAAATCATGTTCTTTGAATTTGGAAAAGGAAGAAAATCTATGAAGTATGTGCGACCCACTCAATATTCTGAGGCCAGCTTTAGTTATTTGTACAGCTTAAATTTTAACCTTCATATACAGCTTAACTTTGTACAGCTTTAGTTATTTCAAATTTTGGTGTGAAATGTTTTACAGTGGCTGCATTTCTTAGTTGAAAACTGAACTATCCTTCACGTTAAAATCTCAAAATTAAATGGACAAGAACACAAGTACAGTAGTTGCCCTTAAAGTTGACCCCCTTTAACCTTGTTCTGTATTAAGTTTACACCATCTCTGTTGCTTTAGAAGCAAACTATTTTTTCCTCAATTTAGTTCAACATTAACAAGAATGGGGAAGAAATGCCTTCTCAGAGTCAGAAAGGGTGAAAAGAGAGAGAAGAAAATAATTATCATAAACATGCAAATGATTTAAAGCAAGTTTTACCTACCACCCAAATGAGAAAGTTACTCTTAACCAGAAAATTTGATGCATGAACTTTTACAAAGGTTGATTGTCTTCTCGGTGTCAAAGCTCTGGTGATATCTGTTGCAGAATATATTTTATCATCTTTTAGATTTGATATAAAAAGAGGAATTGGGTATATGTTTGAGCATGCCAAGCATAAAAAATTCATAAATCATAAGCATGGTCAAGAATGTATATATATTCTTAAATCTCTGAAGTATTATTGAGCACTGGCAAGAGCAGAATGGAATGAGATTTGGGGGAGGGCCGGAAGATGGGGAAAAATGTCTAAATCTTTCAATACTTAATTGATAACAGTGAGTCCAAATTCATGGAAATTGATTTTATTTGAAAATTTATAATTAGATTGAGAAACGAAATCCAACTGATACAGCTCCCGGAGCTCCCAAGATGGTTATCATACCGAAATTAGGGACTTCCATCTAAATTTATCAATACTCACCATCTTAGTCGACTGTGGATGCACCAGTCTCTAATAGAAATAAATTAATTTTTAGCATAAAAGTTCTTGCATTCAAAGAAATCCCCTACCATTAGAAATAGAAGAATAGTTAAACAGAACATCAATAATACAAGAATGGCCCGTTAGGAGGTTTTGATATCCTGATTAACAGGTTTAAGATAGAGAAGGGGAAAAAAAAGATGCATATCAATTTATCCTTCACTATGCTTACAATTTGGTGAATCATGTCGATCCATGTGAGCCTCATCTTCCCATGCTCTCCAACTATGAATCTGGTAATTGTCACAATTCAAACAGTAAGCTGACTTTAAAGAGCATCGGAAAGTTTAATAAATTCCTGTACAGTTATATATTTAAGGACTAAGGACTGTGATTAAGTTTATACATGAAATTGTGTCAAAACAGAAAGTGGTAGATCCTAAGACCAAAGTTCTGTCAAAACTATACCTGCTTGCTAACTACAACAAAGGTGGGTTAAAAAAATTCAAATAAGTGCAACAGCAAACAATGTCTTGCCTTAACAATTGCGAGCAACATTGTTAAGCAGCTGTAGGATACATGTGTAACTGCCATGACAAAGATGAAGCGATGCAACTGCTCAAGACCTTCATATGAAACAAACGGCTCATGACCCTAGCAACAAAAAAAATACTAAGTGATTCACAAAGCATTTTCATCATATTAAAGCATCTTTTATCATATAAAAAAGCTCTCGAACAACCAAGGGTAAGTCCTAAAGAAGATCCATATAAGCTTGTATCTGTCAATTTAAAATATCAGGGAAGGACCTCTTTGCAGTTATTTCGATTCAATTCATTCATTATTCTTCTAAACAAGTGAGGCAGAACCGAATACTGAAATAGCTGGCGCTCCCGGGAATGATTATTTTCAATTTCCTCATCTACCTCAGACCTGGTACATGGAGTAAAAGCGCTATCGTAGAACTTTGACGGAATACAAATATTGGCTATCATGCTTGAGGTAGCAGTCAAAAGGAGAGAGATAAAACCAAGCAGCATCAATTCTGAAACACAAGGCCCATAACAAGCTTATAAATGATACAAGTCCAAGAGCAATACTCTTGTAAACCACATATCAGAACAATTTGGACTTTAATATTTGCACTCAATACCTTCTTTCATCTTCTCTACTGCTTCAAGCAAGGGTTTTCGATTAGTTTTTCGTAGCCACTGAAACAATGTATAAATCAATTCAGAATCATATCAAAGCTAAGCTAACAACACTTGCTAGAATAACGAAAAAGACCACTTAAATGCTATGATTGCACTTACATTGCTCAAACGGTGTATTGACCGCTCAACAAGGAAAGAAACAGCAACAAATATTGTCAACACTGTAGCAACTGACCATGTTGGAGTCAAGGCCAATGATCGCGTTTCTTGTTTATTTTCCTCCATTTTTTAACCGCACGTGAATTTATGTCTTCAATTAAATTCCCAAAAGTTCCAGTCACAAGCCAAACTCATACAGTGCTCTGGAAACTACGTTAAAAAAAACTTTCCTCTCATACCAGGACCAAAATCTCCACAACACCTCAACACTATTTCAAATCCATCAAGTACTATATGAACAAAACACCCAACAATCCAGACATTCCACCCCAGAAATGGAAAACACAGAATAACGTAGTCTAGATTTCTATATTATAAACCCACACACATACACACAAAGTGCAAATATGAACCTTGAATGGTGTGATTAAACCTTCAAAGTCAACAAATCTCCTCCGAGAATTAGAAAGCCAACTTTAATATCATTTACTCGATGGAGTCACTGTCATTTGAATCAAACCAATCTTCCCAGACACTAAACACTAATGAAATTCACAATGAATAAGCCCACATAAAAACCATCTACCCAATAAATTGATTTTAATATTCAAGGGGAAATTTTTTTAAATAAAAAGTACCCAGACCAGGAAATGTTGAGGAAACACCGAAACAGGTAGCTCCCTCAAGAGATCAATAACTGTCCCACTGTTTTTCACTCTGTTTCTAGGAGCTCCACTATCTCATTCAAAAACCTGTCTTTGCAATCCAATTTGGGCAAACTTTCGTTCCAAACGTTTCAAAAAGCTTCACTGGCATTATCACAAAGAGCTTCAAGGCAAGCACTTCAACGATCATGTCTCCAATCAGCTTGGATCTCCTTCGTGAAATGTACACGAAAATGAAGAAATGTTGAGAAAGCTGAAAACTTTAACTGACTCCCGGAAATGCACACCCCAAAGTCTCTCTTTTTCTCCTTGAATGTGTGAGATTCCTAAGCTCATGCTAATTTGTGATAAAAAAAGACAAATGTGTAGGCCTAAGTTGGTTCTGTTTATAGGGTTTGAAGCATATATTTAATTTTTTACACCCCATAATTAGTTCAGGGTAGTTAATATTACAATACAAATACTTAATATGTATAATAATTGTGGATAAATAGAAAATAAATATATACATATTAAAGATTGAATATAAGAGGAAAAAAAATATTAAATTTTAAAAAATATGGGCCCAAAAATTTAAGTAATCCACTCAATTTTTAATATATTTATTATATAAAAAAAAAAATTTATTTCATTGAGTCATTTACTTGTTACCCTCCACCACAATAGATCTCATTTGGCCTATTTACTTTTGTTTATTTTCTTTTTACTAATTTTAGATTTGATTGAAATCTAGTCTGTAAATACATATCTCCTTTTGTATTCAGCTAGATTACAAAAGTAGAACAATTTTGTCAGGTAGTATTTTTTTCTCCTTTTTTTTCTTCCTATTTTTAATATTTTTTGAAAAATATTATAATATAGAGCAACCAGACAAAAGAAAGGTGTGAAAAATAAAAATATTTAAAGGCGAACAAAAATTCGGTCCAAGTATTTAGTGTTGATTTTGACTTTTGACCAACCCAGTTTGCAATAACATTGCCAGTTTAGCACATTACATCATTGAGTCACCGACCCGACCAAAAATATACATTAGTTTATGTTCATTTTCCATTGAAAAGTTTTTTTAAAAAGTAAAAACAAAAACTCCACTGACGAGGGCTAAAAACAAGAGAGAAAATTCATTGATGTGGACAGCTCAATATTGAATTATTCTTTTAACAATCATCGAAATATCTCCCTACCATCAAGGAGGAATTCATGCCGCTTTTATTCATTTAGTTTTTTTTTCCTTTATTTTTTAACCTTAAAAAAAAAAAAATTCAATTTTTATAACATAAATAAATATATATTTTTTAATATTATAATAAAATTAATACATATATTTTTAATTAAAAAATTAAAAATAAAATTAATTAAATAATTATAAATCATAATATATTTTTTTTTCCTCACTTTTATACCATTTTAAAATATATATTTTTTGTGAGATATATGTATAACTGCTATACAACATATTATTAATATATAATATATATGAATACAAATGTTCGAAGAATAAATAAAATTATTATTTATTTTTATTCACATATTTATTATTTATTAGTGGGAAAAAAATTGAAATCTTTCCGACTCCAAATCATTTTCAAGATAGCATAAAGAACATTTTTATGGTGAGAAAAAACAAAATCTCCTTTGTGACACTTTAACTTGAAAATCCAAAAAAAAAAAAAAAACTTTGAAGCTTCAATTTTACACAAACCAGAGGACTGGCTGCGATGCACTAATTCATTAAATTAGAATGGTAACATTTAGTATAAAAAGTGTAATTGCTAATTACTTTTGTTTAGTTCATTTTTTTAATATTCACGTAATGTGGAACAGTATAAAAGAAAGAAAAACATTATTATTTACAAAAACCATAAAGACAAATTAGTTCTACTAACATACTGAGCTCCCATGAAACTAGCTATTATACCATTCTTTAGCAAGACGATAACATGACGATAATAATAATAATCATTATATTATTTTATGTGGGTTGTATCCACTTATATAATATACTTATTGATAATTTATTTTAATTTAAAAAATATATTATTTAAATTATTTGATTTTTGAGGATTATTATGATCAATATATATCTTGACAAAATTATTTAAAAAAAAAATGATTACTTTTAACTTTTTCAAAATAATTGATTTATTATTCAGCAAGACACTAATGATGCTTCCTCCGGGTAGAGAAAGTAAAAAAGACACTGCTGAGATTCATATTACCAAGTGATGGGCAGTTAACGAGCCGCACAAGGTGTCCGGCATGGGTAAACTTCTCAGGCAATGATGGAATCGGAAATAACTATATCGAAAACACAGCTCAAACAGACTTTTTGAGTCATATTCTGTACCACAAACTCAATTGTATCTATTGACACCACATTCTCCTAATAGTCTTTTCTTGCCTTCCTGCACAGCATATCTTTTGGTAAATAAATGAGGATTCAGTAGATTTTCGTAAGTGGTGCATCTTAAATAATTTTTAAGACTCACAGAAAGTGGAATGTACCTCAGGACGCATTTTAAATAATAATAATAATAATTATTATGAACTTAAATGCGGAAAAAAATGAAAATAATAATTTGACCTTATTACGCTTGTAATAAACATAATCTGCTAAGTATCAATATGAAATGCAATTTGACCTCATAAAACCAAAATTGATGACACTACCAACATATCTCTGTCACTCTATCTAATGCAAAAATCTATGACTCCCTTACCGGAGGCTCCTCAGCTAACTCATCCTCAGTGGCTGGAATCTGCTTAGCCATTTCATCCCTCAACGTTGATTTCCACAATATTCAAGTTAAGTCTTCGTAAGTTCCAATTGTGAATACTACCAAATCACTTTAAAGGCTGCAGATGCCCTATTTTTATCTGCCTCAGCATCTTCTTAACAGGGGGTTCCTCTAATGAATCTTCTTCTTTCTGTGGAGGGGCCACAAATAATGGTATCTTACCTCTCTGTCAATCATGCAGAGCCATTTTCGCTGCAGTTCTTAAGTCGGGTTCACCACCCTGGAGGCAGCCAATCCATAAATTTGGCAAGTAACTACCTCTTTCAAAGTTAAACAAGAAAGAAATGACAGTAAATTTAATGTTGAGGCTGCAATTAAATAAAAACCTTGTTCTTTTGTGTGGATTCAATACACCAATTACTTTACACAGTTGAACTAGAAAAGAACTTGTTCTCCTTCCTTTATCCTCTTTATTTGTTTTGTTGCTTATTTCATTAATTTATTCATTCCTCTGTTTTATGATTATACAAATATGAATGGCAATGACTTCAGAAAGAAACAAACTTACTTTTGTTCATAATAGTTGACAAAATTATGCAACAAGTGAAGACTATCAGCATTAATATAAAAGAAGTAACCTTTAAAAGTTTGCCTGATAATTTGCATAGTTGAACTAGAAAGTCATTATCATCTTCCCTGAAAACAGGATAAAATAATAAAAAGAAAGAGGGAGAGAGGATGTTGGATGGTGGATCAAGTTATATTGTAACGATAACATTCAATATCAAAAGCTATTCCAGCATAGATATGCTTCAATGAATTATCATAAATGTAAGTTTCTCAGACTTAAAGTTCCTACAAATCAAGTGAGCTCTTCGAACAAAATGTGACTGAGAATAAATAAATATTTTACTTTTGCCAACAGAAATTGTTATACTGTAAGTTTCACTTTGTATGGTAGAATTCATTTGCACACAAGAACTCAACAGATGAACAATAATTTGAAGTGGGACACAGTAAAGTCAAATTATGCATGATAAGAAGTTACCAGTGCTTTATCCTGTATGCTCTTTCTAGATGCTCCTTAACTCGTTTTAAAACTTCACCTACATATGATCATGAAATAAATATTTCCAAAATGATAAGAATAAATTAACAAAATCATGAGCAAAACAAATAGCAATCATACCACCCCCTTGAGCACAACGTCTGTTTCAGAATCACTATTCTGATACAAAACCCCTGGACAATCGATCAAGAAGATTTTCTTTGTAAGTGTTATATACTGCCACGCCTTAGTTTCCCCTGGGATTGGTGCAACCTTGCAAACCTGTAAAACACATATAGAGAGTTCTAGATAATTAGAAATTACAGTTATCATAATCGTGTGAGCATGTACAAGGAATAGAACAATAAAAACAAGGTGAATTAAGCTACATTTTTAGTGCGCAATGTGTTAATAACTGATGACTTTCCAACATTAGGATACCCAACAAATCCCACAGAGATTGCTTGTTTGTCACTCTTTGGGCGTGCAAATTGTCCCAAAACAGAAAGAAGAGAAACCTGAACACAAAAGAGATACAGAGAAAAACCAACAAACCACAAAAAATTAAATTAAATTAATTATTTTTTATTATAAATGATACTTGGAGTGTTCATAGCAAAATTAAAAATTACAAAATTAATTTGCAGCAAAATATTCGTAAGTTGAAACTTCAGGGAAATTCAAAGGTCATTTTATCATTAATTTAAAGCTCTTACTGAATAAAGTGGTTTCTTTTTTCTTTTCTTTTCGCAAGTGCGTGTTGTTGTGCATGTCTGAAAGTGGCGAATTCTAAATATAAAGACCTAAATACATAATAGAAGACTCCAATACGGATTCCACCTCCAATTTAATACAATATACTTCATAGAAGCCTTTGTGAACACCTTCATAGTAAGCTAAAGATATGTTGCTAAAGAACTTGTTAATACTTGTGTGGAATGCCAAAGTTGGATATTCCTTAGATAACACTCTAAGCCATCTTTTAGTTGCCCAGGCAGGAACTAGATCACACTGCATAGACCAACTGTTAACATTCTTAAGAAGCCAGAGGGCATATATAGTGGAAATAAAGGTAGAGCAGTCTAAAGTGCTTAAAGAAGTAACAACACTTAGAAATACAATCAACCTTCTTTAACAATAGAATAATGTTCTTATATTTGCAATGCTCTTTCAAATGTCTCTCTAAGTGATAGCATCGTGTTCCTTGAGGGACCCTAGCATCCAAAACCTGTAATGAAACACATTAACAATGAAACATGGAGAGGGGAGAGGGAGGGATGGATAAAAGGAGACATAGCCATCTTTCATAAGTAAATAAATGGCATTTTGACACTGTCAATGATTCAAAACAGACAGCAGATAGACGAGTGCCAAAATATGTCAAATAGGCTAAAAACTGCACTCTTACAATACAAAAGCTGCCTAGATGACTTACCTACAGACCAGAGGCTAGGACAATATGTGCACAGACAATGTCAGAATAAATATCACACTTAGCTGCTGCTTTAGCCAAACAAATATGTTTATCATACAAGTATACAACTATGAAATGTCACGATGCCACAGATTCATAGACACAACCTCTAATACGGGATTTTATGTATTATTTTTTAGTCAAACTTCTACAACAGGTAAAACAAGTTGATCAAACAAAACAGCATGAATAAAGTTAATTTGTATAACCAGAAGAAAAAAAATGCATACCTGGACAACAACATCTGAAGAGTCAATTACTTTATAGAGCTCACCCCAAATGCCTTTACTTTGACCCTTTTCAAACATTGAATGCCGAACAAGGTCTCTGAATCCGTCCCCTTCATTTTCTTCTAAAGAGCCATCAACAATGTGCTTCTGCTCAAATTCTTCTGCATATTTCACGACAGGAATTATTTAAGAGCCAGAAATATCTAAAATTGATGTAAGAAAACTTCAAACACCATAGGCTGGTAATACATGAGGTACATCCTTTCAAGTATTATATTTACTTTCAAATTTGCGAGAAGTGTACTTGTTCCATATTGTTAAAAGATAATGAAAGTTGTTAATTACGGATCAAATATACCTAGAGGGGGTGAATATGTTATTTTCAATTTTAACAAATATTAATTATGTAACCTAATCACAACGGCCAGACATGCAATCACGTGTAAAGATAAAATGCGGAATAAAAAATAACACACGATATTTTTAGGTGGAAATAACCTAGGCCACTCCAATGACCTAAGAGAAAAACCACCAGTCCATCGGACCACCTAACTATCCACTATGAAAATCAATGTTCAATTACAACCATAGGTCCTAGAACTACCCTTCACAGATAGATCCCCTTTCTGTAATTTACTTACGAGCCATCGCTTCTTTCATAGCCTCCACAAGCTAGGTGTTTGGATCTGGACCAACGTTCCGATCTACTTGAGTCCCACAAGATCAATCGAACCCGTCAACTTCGGTAATTTCGAGTCACACGAAATACCGAACACGTCACCTGAAACATTAGCACAAGTGCAAAGTGTATCCTAGAGCGGATTCAAACAATAAAAAACCCTAACTAGCAGATTCAACAGCATACGATCTAAAAACAAATCAGCTAGTAAACTCTAGAAATATCATGCAATTCTAAATATCATGAAAGACTATTAGGCACGTGAATTATTCAAACATAACCACACAGTATGTTTGAACAATTAAAATAAGAAAGTGCCTAAGCTTAAAGATGAAGAGAAAAATATTTTTCTTAGAAGCTCAAATCATATATCGAAAATATTAGTTTATGTGTGGTTAATTATTATGCACAAACAAGCATCACTTATATAGAGTCCAATTTAAGTTGAAAGAGGATTTGCAATGGACTACAGCTCTACTCATATCAGGATTTAGTTATCAAGAATTCTACTCATACAAAGATTCCAACTTTCACAACAATTCTACTCATATAAGGATTTTGCATTTAATATTAAATGAGTCAAATTGGTAAAAGTAACATATGGGTCAAATTAAAAAAAGTTGTAGAAGAACTGAAAAAGAGACTCGATCGATCTAACCAAATCTCGATCGATCCAAAGCCTCGATCGATAGATCCAAAAACTTCAATCGATCTAACCATGCAATTTCAAACCCGAGAGCAGTTAGATTGAAGTCGGTCTATACTCGATCGATCGCACATGCCTCGATCGATCGAAGACCTCCTCGATCGATCGATCAACGCATGACTCGATCGATCGATCAATTTTCTCGATCGATCTAGTTCAACCCGAGAGCACCTAGATCGAAGTCGTTTCACGCTCGATCGATCTATAACTCGATCGATCGAACTATACACTCGATCGATCGACCAACATGTGCACAATTTATTTTTCGTTACGATCCATACTAAGTGTAGTGCACAATTGTGTGAAGATGTATGTATGATAAAATATTTTACCTGTTATATGGGCATTGCAAGCTTGGTGACTCCATCATCATGTATCGTCTGATTAAACGGTGAACTCTTACTCTAGATTACAATCAAACATTTTGTTCACGAAAATTGCCAATACAAAATAAACCTTACAGATAATACTATGAAAGAATTTATAAAAAAGATGAGTATTTTTACTCATTGGATTAACCTTTTGAGATTATAGTACTCATTATTCTTATAAACTTTTACATGATATTAGAACTTCAGTCGATCAACGGGCCAAATACTTTGGGCTTCGCCTCGAAAAAAAATAAATAATGAGTGGGCCTTGTGAAAGAAAAAAAAAATGACCCAAATAAAATATAATATAATAAATAAATTAAAAATACAAAGTCATGGACTTTACAAGAGACAAAGATGAGTATCTCTACTCATTAAGGTAACATTTTAATATTAGAGTACTCATGGTTCTTTTAAACTTGCAATTTCAATTCTAACACACACTCCCTATAACCAATGAGTTTAGAAGAGGACAGAGATGGGGGGGGGGGGAGTTACTACCCTGGGTACCATCAGCTTTCTTACACAAAGAATCATAATATGGACCAAATGATCTGTGAAAGGCTCTCGGTCAAGAAGATGAACTCTAGCTTGCTTCACGTGCATTTAAAACATTAAGTCAGCAAACAAGCACATAGAACTGAACCCACGGAAAAATAAAAAAATCTTCCTTCTTTTGGAAGTGTAAGGCACGTAAATTCTAGTACATTATGATAGGATGTTTGTGGTAATATAACCGTACACTACTCAAGATAGCAAAGTGCCAAAAACCATAACAAACATAATAGCACAAAGTGACAATAAAATGAAGATGGTATACCCAGTTTTCAAAAAAGGGTGGCAACGTCTTATTCCAAATCCAGTTAAACAAAGGCCTCGAAGCACGTAAAAGAACCAACACCATAAGAAATAAATTCGTTGCCATAAAGTATTGATGAATCGAAATTCGTGCTTAGTGCTAAAGATTTCTTGAAATTAATACATCTAAATGAAAGTTAGTATACAAATTAAATTAACAATTTTTGCTGTTTAAGTTAGAATTATGTAAATAGTTTACAATTTACATTTAAAACTACTAATAATAGAATCAAACTCACAATTTTAGTAACATCAAAATTAAATAAATTACAAAATACTCTTAGTAGTATGATATGTAATAATTGTTATATACTTACACCATCAAATATATTTATATAACTTGTATTATATACATGATATGTAATAATCTTGTTACATATCTTGCATTGTGAATATGTAACAAGTTATATACTTATGATACAAGTATTAATCTCGTATTATATACATCAAATTATAAATAGTTTTATTTAATGGATTCTCTTACCTAAGACTTAAAATAGAGCTAGACTCGATATTAATTTATTTACTAATTTTTTTTTTCATATAATAGGGGCAAAATTTGAAAGAGTAGAATAATAAGTATTGTTCTTTGCAGTTGAAGGAAACGCTAGATCAACAATTAAAAATAAAGATTAAAGTCAAAGGTAGAAGAAAAAGTATTGTTTTTAGCAATACTGGAGAATTGTAAAGGGAACGACAAAATTATAAAATTTTACTCTTAAAACAAAGTTGTTAAGTGATTTTAGAAAAATTGTTTTCTATGTAGGTCGATCGCTATTATACCGAAAAATTAAATTTAAGTTATGATTGATAATTTATGATATAAATTAAATTTAAATTAATTTAAATTAAAATTAGTTCAAGTAGTAACAATTGACACTCCTAAGAGCAATCTAAACCCTTTTTTCGAAGAAGGAACAGAATGTATACGACAAAGCATTATCGACTAGGCTAAATTTGATCAAAATTGGACCCACCAAAATAGTTCGGATAATTTTTCTGACCAAAGGCCCTTTTTCCCAATTTATCGTGTTTTATTGTTCTTATAATTATTTAGATATGTTTATTAAAACTTTAAAAAATTAGTATTTTTTACGATGATAAAATTTATATTTTATAAAAATTGATATTTTATTTAAAAAAATAGTTCTTTATTTCTCAATTTTAAATAAATATCACCCCAATTATTTATATATTAAATTGTATTATTTGTATTTATATTTATTATAGTTGTAACTTGTATACTATAAAAATTATGGGTTGCATATTAACTCAATAAGTACCGGTAGTACAGTGGATAACGTTATTAGACTATATACACCAGGTCATAAGTTTCAGAAGTAAAACAATCATAATTATACATAAAGACCTCTCAGACGACAGCCTAAAGTACTAGTTATTGTTGGTACTCTCAAAACAAAACGTTGATTCAAGTAGATAGAGCATAATAAGCGTTATCCCGTCTACCCAAAATGCTTTTTTCTATTACAATATATATATATATATATATATATATATATATAATATATATATATATATATATACCCAATAAGTTTTATTATTAAATTATTTTTTATTAACATGAAGGTCGGTTTTATCACTAATTGTTATTCATGTGTCAAGTACCCATTATAATAATAATTTTTAGGCCCTTAAAAAGAAAAAAGAAAAAAAGAAAGAATTAGATTGACCAAAAAAAAAAAAAATACTGTTACAAAATTATTTTTTAGTCTCGCAAAATTGGCCACAATTTTTCTAAAAACAAAGTTATAGGTCTTTTATCACGATTAAGTTAAAACCGTGACCATAAATTAGACTACAAAAATTATTATAAAAAAACGTTTAGTCGTTAATTTTTAAAATGTATCTAATGCATTTTCTGTCTTTCTAGTTTATGTTACAAATAGTTATTTATTATTATATTATACACATTTATATCATATGATAAATCTTAAAAACATGTTACATAAGTCCAATTTCAGTAGCAAAATTGGATTGTGTATGAAACAACCTAATACTTACACAATCTGGTCGATCTGTTGATGATTTTCTCTTGCTCCTGATAAATTGATGAACGAAATCATTAATGAGTGTAATGTTTCTTTTAAGGGAGGCTTCTGAACCAATATTGAAGAACTATTTCAATTTCCAGAATGGATCTACGTAGCGTCAATATACCAAAGCATTTGAATCATCAAAGGCCTTCATAAATCCACTCCCTTCTTCATTTGATCCCTCCAAGCAATTCAATTTCACCCCAAACCCAACTTTGAATATTGAATCCAGAGTGTATCCCATAAGTAGATTCTAAGACAAAAAAAAAATTGAACTAACTAATTTTTCAAGATAAGTGGACTCCTCTATGAACATGTTAGGATTTAGTATTTCAGTAGTCTTTAACCGTTATCTACTTAAATTTTTAAAAAGCATAATTTAGTCACTAAAATTTAAAATTTAACATTTTTAATCCAATTTCATAGTTTTCGTGAAATGTTAAGGATTAAATTATATTTCGTGAAAAAGTTACTTACAAAATTTTATTAAATTGTAAAAAAATTATTAAATTTTAAAATATTAATAACTAAATTATGTATTTTAAAATAATATGCACTAAATTCTATTTTAAGGTAAAAGTTAGTAACCAACCGAATAATAAAGCCAATATATAAAGCTTGCTTTGTTCTAAATTAACTTTGGTCAATTTGTTTCTATCAAAAAAATAATTTTATCAAAACTGATTTCTAAAGAATGTGTTTCAAGAAGAAGCATCTATTATGTCCTTCTGTTAGGAGCATAAAATGAGCTTTGTAAGTACTTCAATAACATATGGATAATTATTTTATTTGATCCAAAGGTGTTTTTAAATATTTAAAGCGATTTTACAAGTCTCAAAAGCATAAACAATCAACCTCCTAGTCGCGTAATACCAAATAAACAAACCCTACTATAAGTGCTTTTACAAAATCTTAAAAAAGCATAAACAAACCCTTAATACCAAAGTCTATTTATTTGAAGCTGATCGTTTCAACAAGAAACAAGAAATTTTACAAACAAGACACAAATTGAAAAATTAAAGCATAATATATACTTAAAAATTGCATAAAAACTCATTTGCCTATCAAAAATCTGACCAGAAGTAGAAAACCCCAGAAATATATAGCTTTGACAAGTTTAGAAGCATTTTTTCTAAAAACAGAACAACTAACATCTCTTAGAACTCTAGTGGAAAACTCAAAGCTAGCAAGCTTTCTCTGCTGCCTCCACTTTTCTCCATCAACAGCAAAAATTCCCTGGCCAAAAAGATGAGTCAGGATATCTTGATTACGGGCACCTTTTGAATACTTGTCAAAGTTGGTTTTCAATACGTTTTCTATGTTTCTTATATCAGTTGTGTAAACTTCGCTTTGTGTTGGAGAGAGTAGCCAAAAAGTTGGGCACTTTGTGGGAGTTTTGAGTTTGATGATCAAAAAGCTTATTGAAGTATAAAAGCTGGTAAAAAACAGCGCCTTTCACTGGTGGCCAGGTATGTTGAGTTCTTGATGGATTTGCCTTTGTAAATTTGAAGTAGAAAAAATAACAAAGCTAAAAAGAGAAAAGATTGAAGAAATTGAAATGAAGGTGAATATTGTGTGGAGGATGTTCATATTTGTTTGAGGTAGGAGATAGGACAAGACTTGAGAGGTCAATTTATATGCAAATACATCATACAAAGACATGTACCAAAGACGCATAATGATATATAATTAATTGAAGAAGAAGAAGAAGAAGAAGAAGAGTTTTTTCTAACATTGGTTTTGTCTATGAGAACTGACGTGCCAAGAAAAATGTACAAAATGAACTTGTCTATAGCAACAAATGTAAAAACTAACAATGTTTCAATTATGCGTATTTCGCAATATAAATTTTCCATCTTGGTTATTATATCCTTGTAAATTTTTGTATAATTTGAGCTTACAATTGTTTTACAGATGGTAGGGTTAGGTTTCAGAAGCAAAAAAACAAAAGTGCTAGCTTAAATCCTAATTTTCATTTCTTGCTTCACAATTCAATAATTTTTAATTTTTTCGGATTAACACTTAAAATGGTTATTTGATAGGAAATTAGGATTTACAGAAAACGATAGAATAGTCAACATGATTGAATTTGTCAAGATAACACCATTAGAGAGGAAAGGAAAGTAGTAATATTTTATTCTTTATTCCTCTTGCAAGTTTTTTTTTTCAGTAAAAATATATAAATTAAACGTAATGTGTGCTATTTAACAAGTTTTAAGGAATATTATACCTCATATGTAATGTAAGTTGAGTTGATTCCTAAAATAAGATTTTTTTTTGTTAGTACTAAAAATTTTCTTTTATTCACAAGCCTACAACCGGCCTGGAGTTTACAATGGGGTCTGTAATCTGTTCGTCATTCAACTTGAGTAAAGGCTGGGCTTCTAACTTTAAATGGGCCTTTTTATAGTCTATGAGCCCATTAAGCTTTGTTTAACCTTATGGTTTACGACCCATTAAGCTAACACCATCCACTTATGAATTTAACGTTGACTGTAGACACCATCCTCGAAACTTTAAACTTGAAAACAAAACAAATCAGAGAAAATGAGTTTCCGAAGAACTGGCAATAATTTGTCGGAAAATGATGAGAAAATATGGCCCCTATTTCTCACTCAAAGTTAATTTCCTCCTATACTGAACTTATGTGCCAAAAAGGCCACATAAGTTTCAAAAGATGCCAAAGAGTAGCTCAGTAAAACTGAACAGAAGAAAGTACATATGCTAAATTTTAGGGTAGCAAAATACATCTTTGTTTTCACTCAGTACCATCTTAAGAAGAAACATTACTAATTGCATTAGCAGTGAAGCTGGTATCTGTAATAGTAGTGTCACTGCTGCTGCTAGAAGTACTCTTTTCATCATTGGGTACCAGTAGAGAACTTGCCGGCATTGACATTGAGAGACTGGTGTTAGGGGTTTTACCATCAGTGCCGCAAGAGGTGGCTGTGGTTGGTGGCAACAAAGCAGTGTTATCAGCAGAAGCAGAAGGATCATCGGTGGTGGGTAGGAAGACATTTGCACGCTTCTTAACACCTCTATGCATATGACGTGCACAATATTTCTGATCAGGAATGGTGTCCCGGCTGCATCTCCACTTCTTCCCATCTGTTCTTCTACACCTCCCAGGTTGATCAAATTCTATGCTGCCACTTCTTTTCTCAAGGCATACACCATTGCAACCTACAACTGAAAAAAGGTGGCAAAATTTGGAAGTGTGAGTATTTTTTTTATTTTTTTGCTATAACCCAAATTCCCTCCCCCAACCTAGGTGGTCTCAAACCCTGCACTTTCAGCTTGCCCTTTCGGGCCATATGCCAATTGAGCTACAAGCTCATTGCCGAGTGAACAACAACTAAAATGGGTAAACTTCAAGCCAAAGAATTATGGTAAAAATTACAATTTTTTGTGCCAAAGTGCTGATTATCATCACTGCACCCTGCACTTCAGGTAAAATACTGAGGTATGTTATTGCATTTTGCAAATGGAGAAAAGTATGACGAACTGCAACTTGCTTAAAGAATCAGATGAATACCCTCCCTTTGTTAGGGACTCAAAGGGGTTCTAGAGTTATGAGTAAATGATAGCATGCTCTATGACGCAAGAAAGAAAAGTCATACTCTGTGGAGAATATCTCAAGACCAATAATCATCACAAGAAAGAAAGTAGCAAATGCCAAAAGTAAAATTGAAGATTAAAAAAAAAATTCCTATTTCAGAATTGCAAATAACACATTTCTTAAAATATTATAATACTACCTTGAAGAACGGTCTTTGGGGAGAGACCCAATCCCAGTGATAAATTTTGGCCAACATTGATATAGTCTCTCTCGATACAATTTCTGCTAATCGCATAGCCGTCAAGGATCCTACTGTCATCTTTCCCACTATTCTGCATACTTTTGGTCCTAGTAAAGTTGGGAGAAGTGGTTGCTGCACTAGCAACGGTGACACAGTTACTAGGAGCAGCGATTGCTGCAGTAGCAACGGTGACAGAGTTACTAGGAGCAGCGGTTGCTACAGAAGCAACGGTGACAGAGGTTGCTGCCTTAGCAACAGGAATAGAGTTTGTGGATATTGAGGCAGGGATGGTGATAGTTCCACTAACAGCATTGCTGGTGATGGATAAAACCGTGCAGCTAACTCTTCCCTTACTTTCATCACAGCTACTAGTAGGAGATGTGGTGCAATGACTGAAATTGGTGCTTCTAGAGGCTGAAAGGTTTAAAGCTGAATTTTCTAATCCCCCTTTTAAATTCTTGGAGTGTATAGCATTTGGAGAAGAGGACACCCCAGAAGCTTCCACAAGCTTTCTTGAACGTTGACGACCTCTATGCATGTGTTGCTCACAATATTTCTGGTCAGGAACTGTCTTCTTTTTACACCTCCATTTCTTCCCATCAGTTCTTCTACACCTTCCTGGTTCAGGGTCCATTATGCTGCTGTAGTCAAACCCTTGATGACCAAATCCTATAACTGAACCACTCAATTAAAACAAACCCCCCCCCATAAAAAAAACTCCAACCATTTAACAAGCATAAATCCTACTCAAAGATAAAGGTATCTCCAACCAGTTTAAAGAAAGAAAGTACAATTAAATGGTTTAGCTTTAGCATAGCCAATAAGCTCAAGAGATAACATTTAAAAGAAGGTGCAATTAACCGTATGAAACCATTTAAAATAACATAACACACTAACTGATGAGTAACTCAAGAACAAGAGATAGTAATCAAATTCACACCCAAGGCAATTTCAAATTTGAAGTCTAATAATTAAAAAAATGAAACCATCTTTAACTAATGAGTAGTGAGATATATGTTATTGAATGTATAGTTGAAGATATGGAGTAATAGCCAAGAAGAGTCATGTGCATTGATTGATGTATGGATAAAAAGCATTTTTGTTAACTAAAACATGTACCAGCACTAATACCTAAGTTTGAAGTATCTAGAACTTGCCACAAAGCTCCCCTGACGCTCCTCTATTAATCCTTCTCAACAAGACTCAAACCCTCAAACATCTTAAAAATCCAACACGCAGCAACTAATGTCGACCCAAATAAAGAACACACAAACCCAATTCGATTTCATCATCAAATAACTAATTAGAAACTCCAGAACAAAAAAGTCCAAGAAACTAAACAACACAGAGACAAAAAAGAAAGACTTACAACTAGGATATAGCTTATAGATACCATCTTCAGAAATTTCAAGAGTTCTAGCGACGCTCCTCAAAACTGGAAGTACAAGATGAATGGGAACAGAGATACCAGAAACTATATGCTTGTAGATGATAGATTGTTGTTGAAGCTCGTGCAATTGGGCAGGCGTGAACCCATGTCTCTTCTCATCTCTAATCACAGACTCACCCACAGAGGAAGAAAACACACCAATACCAATCCTAAATGACGACGTTGACAACTCTTCTCTGAGCCTCTCACTCTCTATCCTTCCTTCCATCACCACTCTCCTTCAAAACACAAATATATAGCTTACACAATCAAACAACCAAACAAACAAATGAAATTAAAAAACATAATAACTACAGAGAGAGAAAGAGAGAACCAGAATTTGAAAAAGGCGTAGCTTTAATATCCATTGTCAATGTCACATGAGTTTCAATGCAGGCCTAATTTCAGAGATTGATGAGTGAGACAGCAAAAAAGCTGAAAGGGGAAAAACATCAAACAGCTTGTAAGCAACTTAGAAAGAGAAAGAGAGTATGAAACTAGGAATACTTTTGCCTATTGATATCCGAAAACAAAAAATAAATACTTGTGTTCCAAGTCCAAAGACTCCAAACTTCCAATCCATCTGTTTCGATTTTTCTCTCTAAACATAGAGAGAGAGAGAGAGAAAAACAGAGAGATTAAAGTTGGCGTCAGAGTTCTGACAATCTCCATTTCTCAGCCTTTTGCAGCGTCTGCATATGCAGAGTTTTCTCATAAGAAATACGTGGAGTTGAAAACACGTGTATTTCACGCTCCAATAACTTCAGTTGAAGGTGCTTTTCCCTACGGATGTAAATCACGCGCCTCTCTGTGAAAGAGCCGTTTCTACTCGGTGACTGACTTCATCACTTTAAGCGTGGCAGTAGCAAAGAGCAGAGCTTTTGCCACATCATTTGTATTTCGTTTGGGGGCCACCGCGTTATCCACGAGGAGAGTTACTCTCCAATAGTGTGAGATCGAACACACATTGATACGTCTCTTAGAGAGAGGCCCAAATTTTTCGTTTTAAATTGGGTTGGGCTCAGACTCCTTATGTGAGGCGTACCTACTATCACTATCACTTGACTAGAACAATGCAAAGTTTCTACGTTGGACCTTGAACATAACTCTCATGTAAGGAGACAAGCAATATTTAGAGAAAAACATCATTTTTATTTAAATAGTAAATATGAGCTATAAAATGCATAATTTTGAAATCACTTATCATATTAAAATTATAAATTTATCCTTAAGTTAATATTCTTATTCAAATGCACAAATAGTTGGTGTTTTTGTCTGATTTCATAACAGATCGCCTCCTTTTCAAACTCAATGACCTTCTAATTTCATATCGCTTCCCACTCAATTCCCTCACAAACTCCTCCATCAGCACAATCTAAACTCGTCTTCGTCGGCTTACTAACAGATATCTTCCTTAAGTTGATTTAATATAGCGTTAAATATTGCTTTTATTAACAGATAGTCAGATATCACCTTCATTATCCCAAAATAAAACTCGTGCATTACCTCCATTATAGAACCTATTAAAACTATTCAAATAAAATATAAAACATTAAAGTAATCAGAATAAAAAAAATATAGCAAAATTTAAATGTACAGTTTGCATGCAAAAATAAATGTGAATGTATGCATTACATTAAAAAAATTTAAGTCAACATACTATAAAAAAGAAATAGTAATCAGTAATCAGAATAAAAAATTTGAATGTACAGCTTGCATGCAAAAATAAATGTAAATGTACGCCTTACATTAAAAAAATTTAAGATCATGAAATATCTTGTGTCTCTATTTCCATTATTTCTTGATTTTTTGTTTGGTTTTTATAATTTCTATCATTTTACGATATATTTTTATTGTATGTAAGAGTTACATTTTGATTTGATTTGTATGTAAATATTACATTTAAACTTTTAAACTTGAAAGACTCAAAAAAAAAATGTCATTTGGACTTTATTAAAATATAATAATTTTGTTATTTTGATTAAAAAAATTAATTTCTTTATTTTTTGTGCTATCTTATATAATTAATACAGGAGACAAGGACTTCTTTTTTTTTTTTTAATAATTATAACTTATATATTCATAATTAAGATTCAAATCTTAAATATTTAATAAATAAATTTTATATCCTTGGGACACAGTTCAATAACAATAAATTTTCAGTCATTCCTTTTCATTTTGCTGTGCACCAAATGGGTTTCAAGTCTTCAACTGTTTAAAATAAGAAATAAATTTAAATAACCTTAATTTTCATATATAATCTAATTTTATTACTGATTGATTTCAATTCCAACCGTAATTGAACATAGGTCTAACTTCTTATTTTTACATGTTGTATATATATTAAATACATTAAACATGTACAGTAAATATTACTTAAATTGAATATATATTTAACACATCAATAAACATTCATTCAATTAAAAAATATTTAAATATATATTCATCACCTGAAATGATATCAAAATATTACTCTACCTATAAAAAAAAAGTTACTAATTTATCCTATACAACTGTTATTATATCTGGGGTTTTAAATTTGATCACAACAATTTCGAAACAAGTGGTAAATAACTGTCACGCACAAAACAAGTTCCAATTCTAAAAGCAACCAATCAAACTAGTGACACATAACGAATTACAAATTGTGCACCATTTATCAGTATGTAAAGCTTTTGCATAGAGGTATAACTAATGGACCATCTTGATTGTTCTGTGATTAACTAAGGCAAAGTCACATGGGCGCACATACTTGTGGAAACATATATTGTATTTTGGGTCATGGAGTTAATATCGCATTTTTAGCCTAGTTTTATTCTACCGACAAATATAATTTATATTATGTATCAATATTATTATTTTTATTTTTTAAAATGATATAATATAAATTAGATTTGTGTAAATTTATGTGTTATTGGAATTTTTATATGTCGTGGATAGCATTATAACTATCCCAGAGTGAAATAGAATGGTGCCAACAGATGATATAATTTAATTTTCATCAATAAATTCTTGATATTTTGGGGAACAATATTAATTTTTTGTGGGCTTGCATGAATAATAATTCTCTGCTTTATGCACCTTTTTCTTATAAGGAAGGGACTATAATTTATTTATATAAATTAAACTGATCGAACCTCCTTGGAGCTTGGTCAAGCAAGGAACAAGTTTTCTTAAAAAAGATCAGATGCTGATGCTGATGCTGTTTCTTCATACTGAGGTAGAAAGAAAAGTATATCATGCTTAAGTCTTAACTATTATATTCCTATAGTAAAGCTTTTTCTTCGGACTGTAAAAGAAGAAAAAATTCAAAGCAGCAGCTTTAAGTTACATTAAAGTCTTCATTGGAATGATTCTCACATAATAGGTGATACAATAGATTTTGATGGGAAGAATTTATTAAACAATTTTATTTTGCCAGGTAATTAGACGTGGACTTATTCAAATTTGTGAATAAAATGTTGTTAAATTTATTACCAAATAATTTTTTTAGTAAATTCAACTATAGGATTTTGTTCATCTATATAATGCATTTCATTACGAAAATTTTTTAATTTTTTTTTATTCCAACTCGAATGCATTCATTTATATATCATAATATAATTATTAAATGATCTTATAATTGAGTAATGATAAATAGCAATTTGTTTATTAATTATTTTTCAATGATGCATATATTTAATTTTCTCACATGCATATATTATTTCCTAAACTCAAAATGTTTATATGGCACATTTTAGAGTGCAAATGTGAATGGCCCACTTTTCGACAATATATATATATTTATTGTGAATTGGCCACTTGAATAAAAGAAACTAAAAATAAATAATATGATTGAGCCACATAAGTGGTAGCATAGTAACGACACGTAATTATTCCATATTTTAAAAATAAAATAATATTATATACATTAAATTATAATATATTAATAATTAATTAAATATAAAATTAAAAATATGTAATAAATATCCTTGGTTAATAAATTATATCATATAAATTAATTTATAAATTAAATTATGATAAATGAATTTTTGATTTTGGTACGTAGAATTGAAAGGTGAAAGAATATATGTGTTTTTAGAATAGAAAAGGACTGAAAAAAATTCTATAATTATTATAAAATGTGAATTTTGATCCTCTTATTATTAGATCATGACAATTAAATATCCAAATTTAATATAAATAGTTAATTTAGTATAATTAATATAACATTATTACATTCATATGTGTTAGAAATAATAAAGTAATCATTTTCTCGTTATTAATCCATTTTACTAATGATATTTTAGTTATTTTAGTAATTTTAAGTTATTAAATTAAAAAAAAATATTATTAGAGCATACTGTGGAAATTTATAATAACTATTTACAACAGTCAATTTAAGAAAACAATGTAAATTATTTTTTAAATTTTAATGTGCAATTTAAATAACTCTTTGTGCATATAAGCTAAAATTATTTACTAAATGATTTTTTTTTTTTATGATACTACATTTTATTGTGTAAATTTTTATAATGACAGATTATGTTAAAGATAACTACAAACATCTATAATGAAACTCTATTTCACTATTTTAGTACAACTTTTTAAAGAATTGTTTTGAAGAAAAAGAATTTTAACAAAAAAAACAAGGATTGGATTTCACTAACTTTTTTCTAAAATTATAAAATTAATTTGATCTAATTCAATAATAACAAAACTAAATTGCTCATTTTTATAAATAATGTGACCATTTTATCTCCCTCATTCTTTTCGGAATGGATTGTGGGAGGAGTATTGTGAAGTTATTTATGAAAGTTCATATATTCTTGCTGAATTTCAGAAGAATTAAGTAGTTTAATCCACTCAAAGGCCAAATAGGCAAGAGCCTTGGAAAAAACTGCACAACCTAATATCAAGTTCAATGTGAATTATAGCATCCTGTTGTAAGTTCAAAAGAAGGAAAAAGTGAGATGTGTGCTGCGCGATGATGGCAGATGGTTAATAGCTGCCATGATATATATGAAATTTTTTTGGACCAGTTTGCTACATTAGGTTAAATATGTAAGGAGTGTTGTATTATTCTATTTCATGTCTCATTTATTATCATTAATGAGCTTATAGTAAAGTATTGTTTCATTTTATTCAAATAGTATATCATATCATCATTTAGATTGTAATTCTAATAGTCCTAATTTTAAGTATAATGTTATATATAATTTAGTCTAATTCACTCAAAGGCCAAATAGGCAAGAGCCTTGGAAAAAACTGCACAACCTATTTTCAAGCTAAATGTGGATTCTAGCCTTACGTTGTAAATTCAAAGAAAGGACAAAGTGGGATGCGTGCTGTGCGACGATGGCAGAAGGTTAATAGCTGCCATGGTATATATGAAATCCTTTTGGACCAAAGTTTGTTACATTAGGTTAAATATGCAAGGAGTGTTGTGTTATTCTATTTCATGTCTCATTTAGGTCATGTTTGGTAGACTGTAATAGAATCAGTAATGTAATGTAATGTAATTGATTCTGCACATTACAGTATTTAGTTGGTACAAACACATGTAATGTAATGTAATTGATTCTGCACATTACAGTGTTTAGTTGGTACAAATACATGTAATGTAATGTAATTGATTACATGTGGAGAAGGAATAAGGATTACATGAGCTGGAACAAGGAAAGGGCATTACATTACATGTATGAACTGTACCAGACCAGCGAGCGTTTTTCCCCATCGCGTCGTCGTTGCCGGCCGGCCAGCCATTGCGTCTTCGTCCCCGCCAGCTTGCGTCGTCTTTGTCGGCCAGCATCGCGTCGTCGTCCCTGCCATTGCGTCGTCCCTGCAATCGCGTCGCCTTCAGCTCGCGTCGCCTCCAGCCGTCCAGCTCGCATCCCGTCCAGCCTCCGTTCGCGTCGTCGCCGTGCAGCTCGCGATTTTGGCTCTCGTTTTTTTTTTTAAATAGTATTTTTTATCTAAAATTGTATTTTTTTTTCTAAAATTGTATTTTTTATTAATTATTGTTATAAAATTGTATTTTTTCTGAATGTATTTTTTTAAAATTGTATTTTTTATCTGAAATTGTATTTTTTTTAAATTATATTTTTTATTAATTATTGTTATAAAATTGTATTTTTTCTGAATGTATTTTTTTTAAATTGTATTTTTTTTTTCCTGAAATTGTATTTTTTTATTAATTGTTATTATAAAATTGTATTTTTTCTGAAATTTTATTTTCTGAAATTGTATTTTTAAAATAATTATATAATTTTTTTTCTATTCCATTACATTACAGTAGTTAAACCAAACACTGTAATACTGATTCCTTTTTTTATTACAGTGACTAAACCAAACACTGTAATAATAAAATTGATTCATTTGCATTACATTCCATTACGATTACGATTACATTCAGCGAACCAAACGTAACCTTAGTATCATTAATGACCTTATGGTAAAGTATTGTCTCATTTTATTCAAACATTATTTCATATCATCATTTAGATTGTAGCTCTAGTAGTCCTAATTTTAAGTATAATATTGTATCTTTTTTTTATTAAACTTATGTTACAAAAAATTATTTATCATGTTTTTTTTTTTTTATTGTTTTTGTATTCATACTTGTCTCATTTAGGACTATTATGGGCAAATGAAATATCTTAATTAGTACAATTTTATTATCATCTTACTTCATTAAAAATTAAGTGAGATAAGTTTTAAAAATTAATAAATTATACCATAAATTTTATTTATATCTCATCTCAATTTACACCACTATTTTATGTTTGAATTGTGTGCATTTGGAATATGAATGTTTGCATGCTATTCAAGATGTGCAGGAGCAGGAAAACTTGTTAACAAGAGGAAGGTAACTTATTTGCTCAAATCAAAAGATCACTGGATGGTTTTAGCTAGGGATAGTATATATATGTTGTTTTTTTTTTTTTTTTTGATAATTGTATATATATGTTGTTATGTACATAGAGAAGCAAATAATGTAGCCTATTATCTATCTAAGTGGCTGTTAGTTTTTCTGAAAGTTTTGGTTAGGTTGGCAATGGATCACCCCGGTTGCTAGACTTGCTTGTAAAGAATGAAACTTCAGTTTGTGAATTAATTGTGAATACCTTTGTCTTTATAAAAGAAACAAAGCCAATAAATTGCACGAGCGTGTGAATTATGTATACTTTAATGAATGATAATAATAATGATATTGTAATAATTATTTTTTTTATTAGTGTAATAAAAATATATAAGTTGACTATTTATTCATATAATTAATTTAAATTTTGTGTAATTATTTTTGATAAAATTATCATTAATAAAAAATATTTTATAAAATAATAATTTTAATTGTGATAATATCTCTATTATTAATAAAATTTAATTAATTAGCATATGTGTATTCACCTCATTAATATTACTGATTTCCATGAACTATATAAAATTAAACAGGCGTGTGACGTTGAATATGAATAATTTTATACAGTTGCAATAATTAGGTGAACAAGTTTTGTAGCTCATCGTCAAATTTTATTAAAAGGGTAAAATACCATAAACATAGTCGTTGGCTAAAAACTCTTTATTAATTACATAATTAGATTACCAAGAAATAATAATTAGCATAATTACAAGCTTTTCTTTCTTAATCAATTCTGGCAGTATACGCAAAAGTAATGGGTTACAGCTGTAAATCTGTGTTGAGATTATATTAATTCAAAAATCAATCACATAGGTCATACGGAAGAAATTTTTTCATGTATAAAAATTGTAATTACATTAACAAAATAGATAAATATAAATTGAAGATTAAGTATAAAAAAAGAAAAATCTTAAATTTTAAAAATAAAAATTAAAAAATTTGAGTCTATTATTTTTTTTATTAAATTTATTCAATTTTTAATACGTTCATTGTATAAAAAAAAATTTCCATACGAAAAGTTGCAAGTTGCAACGGTTGATTTGTCTAAAACTGTTTCCAGAGAAGAAAAGCATGAGAAAGAAAGAAAAAGGCTAAGTTGACGAAAGTTTATCATTTATATTATAATATATAATAGAATTATTTTAAAAATTAAATTAATTATTTTTTTAATAAAATTTTACTACCTATTATAATATAATTAATTTAAATATATAAATATGTTCAAATTTATATATCATACAAATAATATTACTAGTACCTTATGAATGAATAGGGTCATCTAAAGAACGAATTTTGGTCATGTAACTTTACTTAATTGACATATTAATTCTGTAATTATTAAAGTAAGTTAATTTAGTCTTATAATTTCAATTTTAGGTCAAGTTAGGTCAAATTTTTAAAAATAAATTTTTAAGGTAAAATTAAATTTCAAATTTTTATTTAAAACAAAAAAAAAATAATAAAAATCTTACTCTCATTTCTTAATTTATAAATATTTTAATTGTTATTCTCTAATGGATATTTTTATTTTCTTCTCTTTTTATTCCAATTTATTCATCTTCTTGGTTTTCTCTCTTTTTGTTATGATTTTTGTAGAATTAAAGTTACTTTGTGTATATTTTGATATTTATATTCACTTATTAAAATTTAAATAATTCTAACGAATGTTTCATATTTTGAAGAATCTTAACAAACTACTTTTATTATAAACAAATATTATTTTAATATCAGTTATTTATTAATTTATCAATTGAAGTTTTGTTATTATTTTTGTTTTAAATAAAAACATAACAATTTTTAAATTAAATGAAATCTAATTTTACTCTTAATAAAAATATAATTTTTAAAAATTTGAACTAAGTTGATTTAAAATTAAAATTATATAACTAAATAAACTTACTTTAATAATTATAAAATTAATATGTTAGATCGAATAAAATTATAAAATTAAATTCACTTAAAAAACTATATAAGATTAAAATCTATAGATCAGTAAATAGTAAGTGGGAAGCAACTCAAAGCTCCACAAATTTTTTTTTCTTCTAAACAAAGCACTATCTCCACAAAAGTTATATGTGCATATTGGTAACATTATCCTCAAAATCTTTCCACCTCTTTAGTTTACATATTTATGATCTGTCACAAATTTATTGTGGTAAAAACTAGATATATCTGTTTTTTGTTGTTGCTTTAATTAACTATTATAACCATTTCATTGATTCTAACCTTGGCGAGTTAGAGTTAAAGGTTCATAACGGCTTAAGGCAAAGCCAAGAACAAATCACAGTGAGAAATGAAAGGTGAAGTGACTGGCAATAAGTAAAACTAGAACAAGGTCAAATCAGATAACTTTGTGTTCGGCAGCGCATCTGGAAGCACTTTTATACAGGGGTGATCATTTCTAATATTACACTACTCAATAATATGTTTCTAGAATACACTAACCCAAAATGACTTGGGTTATCACAGCAGGTAATTATGAGGTCATAAATTTAACAGATAAAAATTATATGTAATAGTTATAAGTGCAAGTTTGATTTAGTATCTTAAAATATAAATAATAATTTAAATGAACGAAAAAAATACCTGTGTTACATAATTTTTCTCCTTGAAAGCCTTATTACGGTAAAAAAAAAAAAAGACTTGGGTCGAAATCTCTTATATTATTTTTAATGTATTAGTTTATATATCTCTTATGTATAATATATAAATAGAAAAAATAAAGAATAAAATTATTTAAAATGTAAAAATTTATGTCTATTTATTTATAATTTATAATAGTACATACTCTAATAAATAAATGAATAAATAAATATAGTCCAAAAGATCTGAAGCCTAATGACTTCCACTTCAAAATGATTGTTGCATGCTTAAAAACGAAATGGGACGATAAATAGAATCTAAAACGCGCTAATTAATAATTTATCCTAAATTAGATGAAGCCTTATATGATTTGAATGAATTTATTCCAAAAAAAAAAAAAAAAAAATACTTGAAAAATTATAAAATTAATACCCCTAAAACATATAATAAGTAAAATTAACACATTTAATATTAATTTATATATTTTTTAATTGAATAAGTGTTATTTTTTCATTGAATTCATTGAATTTTATGAATGTTATTTTAGAATTTTTTTTTTAACTTTTTATATTAGTAATATTTTTTGTTGAATACTTTTTTTTAATTAACCATCAAGTAATCTTATTCGTGAATAATCCAAATAGAAGATGATCCGCATGATATTGATCCTTCAACCAAGATTTAAAATATTGATATTGGTTAAATTATTAAGATTTAAATTTATACAAATTTGTCAAAAATATTGTCTTCATCGACAAAAATATAAAAAAATAAGTCATGAAAATTATAAAAAATAAAACAATAAATTTTTAATGAACTTTCAAAAATATAAAAAATAATCAATTATTTATTTCTTAAATAAATATATTAATATAATTATGTTTTATATTTACTTTGATTAATAAATTAAAATTTTATAAAATTTATAGTTAAATAAATATATTTAATGGTAAAATATTTTGAAAAATAAATCAAATTATTCATAAATAATATTTTATTGATATTATTCGATATTTTATTCACAATATTTATATTATTAATTAATATTTTGTTAATATTATAGCAAATAATGAATATTAATATCAAAACTTTTAAAATATATATACTGTCAAGATATTAATGACAATGTATAAGATATTTTCATATGTGCCACTAATTAATAATTTACACTAATACCCGTTTATCAAATAATTAAATTCAATTGCATAACTAGGTAGGAGTTAAGACTCAAGAAGGGACCGACTCCCTCTCAATTTTTAAAATTGTAGACAAATTATAATTATAAAAGAAAGTTGTGCCCTTTTAAAGTTTTATTACTCAAAAATATTAAAATTAAATAATTTGAGTATATTTATACTCAAATAATATACATATATTTTTTTGATAAAAATAAGTAATATTATTTTTTATTATTTGTATAGTGTTCCTCCTAAATTAAATTAAATTGGTGATTCACCATTGATATGATTAAGACAATTCTAATTCTTGGTGAAGAGTTTTTAAAAATACTCTAATTTAAACTATTTTAATTATTTATTATTTAGTATTATATCTTATGAACGAAATTTTTTAGTCTTTTTGCCTTTAATAAATAGGTTAAGTAATAACAAAATGTTCGTATAAAATTATGAATAATCTTTGATCTTTAATTAAAAAATACATGTTGTGCACGTTCTATATAATTAACAACGATAACAAGTGCCATATTAATGCATTTTTCGTCATTTCATTCGACATTCACGATGATAGCGCCATTTTCATATCCCTATCTTTGATTCATTCAGGGTGTTTTGTAACACCCTATTACCCTACACTTTCTACAAACAATTAATTTGAGGTGAAACCATAAAAGAAAATTAATTTAAAAAACTGTACACTACTGGTCACAATACATTAACACGGGCCTTCACAAAGCCTTGTTAATTAAGTTTATTCATCTATTTTCTTATTCTATATTATTTAGCTCTAATATACACAATTATTGAGCAAGCAAAGATGGATCCGTCGTGTTGCGTTGCAATTTAACCAGTAAATATGAACATGTAGGTTTGAGAGCCGTACTAAATGTAAACTTTAGTTTACCTTTAGATATCGTGTGATTTCTCTCCCATCTTGTATCGTGTGCAATTATGTATAGACTATCGCAGTAAGTTACTATAAATAAGTGTGAACTTTAATTTATTTATTATGTTTAGATATCGTGTAATTTCTCTGCCATCCTGTCTCTGTGTACAATTATGTATAGGTCGTCGTAGCAAATTAGTATAAAATATATTAAAATATTAATAATTTAGGATGGTAAAGACTGTTGCTTCTTTTTTTTTTTTTTATTGTTTCTAAAAAAAAAACTAAAGAATTTAAATATGTGATTTATAGTTCTAAATAAAAAAAGATAAACAAAAATAAAAACACTTTTAAAAAAAATAATTAAAAATTTAAACATAAATTTTTTTCCCCAACAAACGCAAACTTGAGAATACAAAAAAAGATGAGATAATAACAAATAAGTTTAAAATATCAATGTCATCCAAAGTTAAATATGTTGTAAATATTATTGTCGTAAGGTTTATAATTTTTTTTACAGAAATTATAATTTTTCTAATAAACCTTCAAAGAAATATCAAAACCATTAATAACTTATTTTTGACCGATAAAAAAAAAGAATAATTAGATAAAAATATTATTTTAACTAATAACTAAAATACACAATTATATAAATATTTATAATATAATAAATTTTATTGATAAAATAAAAATTCTATAAGTAAGTACAAAAAATAGTTTTAATTTTAAAAATGATCTAAAAAATCTAAACAATATAATTGATGAAATTTTGTTAGAAAAATAAATAAAAATACCATTAACAATATATTATTAATATTATTTGATAATATAATATTTCTTGTTGTATTATTTTTTCGACGTATAGCAGACTGTACAAGTATTAGTAAAAACTTTTTTATGCATTTACCACATTTTCATCCTTCCTCGTAAACGTTGAAATAGTTTCATTTATCTATTAGATATTAGATAATTATTATAATGTTTTTTATTAGTTTAGGACTCTTATTTAGAGTTATATTAGGATTAGGATTCTAGTTTATTATCGCTATAAATATCAGTGTAATCTTTCAATTTTATATGAATGAATATGAATGAGAATAAGATGTCTCTCTTTAATTTTCTTATTCTCCTCTCTACCTATTTTGATTATGTCTATATAATTATTTCCGCTTCATAATTTAACTTGGTATCAGAGCAATATTCGATCCAAAGCACTAATATACACTTTTCTAAATTCTTTGTTTTTTATCTTTCTTCAATTTTCATTAAAAAAAAAAAAAAAGGGTATTATAGTACCAGATCTGAGTTCAAACATCAGCGCCGCCGTTCCCACTCCACTGCTGCCATGTTCAGCGCCTCCAGCAGCCCGCTCCAGCAGCGACACCAGCCAAGCCGCAGCCTTCAGTCACGCTGCACCCACACCAGCAGCGCCTCAGTCACGCTGTGCCACAACCAGCAACCACCGTCAAACAACCATCAAATACCAGCTCCGTCGCCACCAGCTACATCAGCCCAGCACCGACAGCAGCAGATCCACCGCCGCAGCAGCTCCGTTTTCATCAGCCCAGCAACCATCCAACAGCAACAGTCCAACACCGTTCCAGTCCGTCCAGCAGCTCCGCGCGCCCTCAGCGCCTCCTGCCACGCCGAGTCACCAGTCACCACTCCAGCTCCGCGCGCCACACCAGCTCCATCCGCATGCTGCCTGCCGCCGTCAGTTCAGATCCGCCTGCCTCTGCTTTCCGCGCCGCCTGCTCTGCTCACAGCCTCTGCCCCGCGCGCCGTCCGCACCTAGCACAGATCCACAGCCCAGTCACGCGACCCAGCGTCTTCAGCCGCTCCGCGCCCTTCCGCGCCCGTGTCTCCACATCAGCAGCACCTCACTCCGTCTGCGCTCTGCCCAGCGCGCCGTCAGCCTCCGCACCGCGCCTGTCCTCCTCTGCGCCAGATCTGTCTCGCCTGCGCCTGTCTCTGCCTCGACAGATCTGCCTCCGCGCGCCTCTGCCTCCGCGCGCTTGTCCCACGCGCCTCTGCCTCCGCGAACCTCTGCATACCGCCGCCGCCGCTCTGTCTTATCTGCACATCTGCCGCCACAATCACCAGCTCTCTTCCTCCATAAAACCTAGCCCTTAGCCTTAAAACCCTAATCCAAACCCATTAGCCCACACTCATAAAACCCTAGCCCATTAGCCCACACAAACTAAACCCTAGCCCACTAGCCTACTAGCCCAAACCACTTAAAACCCTAGCCTATCAAGCCCAAGTCCAACCCACATATTAAATGAAACCCTAGCCCATTTGCACTCATCCAAACCCATCAGCCCACACTTAATTTCACTGATTGAAGCTCAAGGCCCAATTATCCCACTATCCAGCCAAACTTTTTGCCCAGTCAATAGTTCAATCAGCAGCAAGCCAACAGTCCAGTCAGCATAAAAAAAAAAAAAAAAAAAGAACCCGTTCCTGGGTTCAGCGATGTGCCTAACATGGCCGCCCTCAGCGGTGTGTCCAACATCGGTGTCTGCCGATGTGAGGGGGAGTGTTGAGGAGTCCCACATCGGCCAGGGACGGTCCTTCCGCTATTAGAGCAGGTTCTTGGATTCAGCGATGTGCCTAACATGGCCGCCCTCAGCGGTGTGTCCAACATCGGTGTCTGCCGATGTGAGGGGGAGTGTTGAGGAGTCCCACATCGGCCAGGAACGGTCCATTAGGCTCGGTGGATTTATTTTCTATGGATATGTGTTAGTTGTACTTTCTAGCAGACATCAATTGTAGACGACAGGGGGAGTTTTGTTATAGTCATCTACAATTGAGCACATTGACTTCTTATATGGTATAGTTTTGTGTCTGGGGCTTCATCATCAGTGTTATCATCAGGGGCTTCATCATCAGTGTTATTATCAGGGGGTTCATCATTAGTGAGGGCTTCATCATCAGTGTTATTATCAGGGGCTTCATTCACAGTGTTATCATTAAGGGCTTCATCATCAAGGGTTTCATTATCAGGGGCTTCATCAAGGGTTTCGTAGCCGTGTTTTCTAGAATGTTCAACCGACCTGTCGTCGTTTTCTAGAATGGTCAACCGGCCAACGTTTTGCTTATTTTTATTTATGTTGTCCAATCTGAACATAAATTATATTCAGCTTGAGGGGGAGTGTTGAAATAGTTTCATTTATCTATTAGATATTAGATAATTATTATAATGTTTTTTATTAGTTTAGGACTCTTATTTAGAGTTATATTAGGATTAGGATTCTAGTTTATTATCGCTATAAATATCAGTGTAATCTTTCAATTTTATATGAATGAATATGAATGAGAATAAGATATCTCTCTTTAATTTTCTTATTCTCCTCTCTACCTATTTTGATTATGTCTATATAATTATTTCCGCTTCATAATTTAACTGTAAATTCGTAATAGCATAAGAAGAAGAAAAGCAATGGAAATGAATATGCCACTAACAGTCCTTTTCATTTCCAGCTGTACATCCAAATGACCGAAACCCATCCGGCTCCTCATCACATGGCCTCTCTATCTCCGACCCTGGACCCAACACAATATCTTTAACCATAGTTAACCAAACCCATTAACCATAGTTAACTTATAAACCCCTTTCGAGTTTCAACTCTCTTTTATTGCCTCTCTTCTCTACCAACACCACTTCTTGTCTACTGTCTCACACTGCCTTTCACTCTTCAGTACAAACCAACCTTCACAAATGGGTTCGTTACAACACCATCTCCTTCTTTGCTTCACTCTCCTAGCTTTCACTGCCAGTACTGTTTCAGCCCACAACATCACCGCTATTCTCTCAGGCTTCACAGAGTACAGTCAGTACAATGACTTCTTAACCCAAACAAAACTGGCCGACGAAATTAATAGTCGCTCAACTATCACTGTCCTTGTCCTGAATAACGGAGCTATATCGACTCTCACATCCAAACACCCCCTCTCCGTCGTCAAAAAGGCTCTTAGCCTCCACGTTCTCTTGGACTACTATGACCCACAAAAGCTTCACCAGATCTCCAAGGGTACTACCCTCACCACCACTCTTTATCAAACTACTGGAAATGCTCCTGGCAATCTCGGCTTTGTTAATATCACTGACCTTCAAGGTGGTAAGGTCGCCTTCGGATCGGCTGCTCCTGGCTCCAAGCTTGACTCTAGCTATACTAAATCTGTTAAGCAGATTCCTTATAATTTTTCTATTCTTGAGATCAGTTCTCCGATTATAGCGCCGGGTATTCTCACGGCTCCGCCTCCATCATCTGACTTGAACATTACGGCTTTGCTTGAGAAAGCTGGTTGCAAAACATTCGCATCTTTGATTGAGAAAAATGGCGTGATTAAGACTTTTCAAACGGCGGTGGATAAAGGATTGACTCTGTTTGCGCCGTCCGATGAAGCTTTTAAGGCTGCTGGCACACCGGATCTGAGCAAGCTCACCAATGCTGAGATAGTCTCCCTTTTACTTTATCACTCTGTTGCTGGATATACTCCCATTGGGACCTTGAAGTCCACAAAGAAACCAATCAGTACCTTGGCCACCAATGGTGCTGGTAAGTACGATCTGACAGTAACTACCGCTGGTGACGCGGTGACACTTCATACAGGACTGGGTTCATCGAGAGTGGCGGACACAGTGTTGGACGCAACTCCTATCGCAATCTTCACAGTCGACAGTTTGCTTCTTCCACCTGAGTTATTCGGGAAATCACCATCGCCAGCTCCGGCACCCGAGCCAGTGACATCGCCTTCACCGGCTCCGGTTCCTGCTCGGAGTCCTGGACCAGCTAGCGTTGAGGCTCCTTCACCACTTGCTGCTTCTCCGCCTGCTCCACCTCTGGAAACTCCTGAAAGAGCTCCGACGGGTGCACCGGCGAGTTCACAGAGTAGCACCTCGGGGAATGCAGCTGGTCACGTGGAAGTACCTGTATTGCTGACAGCTATGGTTACTCTCTCCGCCACTTTAGTTTCTTCAATTATCATGTCCTAAAATGTAATTTACGATTTTAATTATTTTGTACTGCTTTTATGAATTGTTACTGTTTTGGGTTAGAGAGCTTTTATTTTGTTTTTAATTCATTGTATTTTATTTGTGAGTGATGGTTAATTGGGAGTTGAGACTACTTGCGCATTTTAGTAGGCGTTGGTGGTCTAGTTTGTTATTTTAATATTATTAGAAGCTTTTTCCCCCCTCTGTAGCTATCTTTTTGAATTTTTAATTTTTTCCTACAATGATGGTTTATTTTAGAACTACAAAATAAAAATAAAAATAAAAATACTAGAGCTACTAAAAAACGAAAAATTATAGGTTGGTTTACCGTTCTTGTAGCTAGGTTAATAATTACCCCTGAAATAATAAAATTGCATTTGAAAATATGATGCATTACTCAGGAAAAAAAAAACGATTGGTATCAAGTTAACTGAGACGAACTTGTGTAATTTACAAAGCAAAGATTTTTCAATAGTCCGATTGCAGAAGCTAAAACTTGTGGACCATAAGAACTTTATCAAAGTGGCAAAATTACTTGGACATAATGCGATGAAAACACCTTCTAAACATCAAGTATGTTTGACATGGCCTGTTTTGGTGCAATAATTGCCATTGACATGGCCTGTATAGGTACAATAATTGCCATGCATGCGAAACCACCATATAGGCCACCAGTTCACTGCTTGAAATGATGATATACAACTAATTGGAAAGGAGGAATAATGAATGTGTCTTTCCTTATGGATGAGCCAATGACGGTTGTTGACATACAATGAGTGTCAACCTCTAATTGCCCTTTTAGTTCATGGGAATAAAAATAACAGATTTTTTTTTCCTTCCACCACCTTCGAAATGTGTAATACAAATGATATTAGCAAAACATTTGCAAAAGCTTTTTGTTCTTTTAAGAAACAAAATAAAGACATATATGTGTGTTTTTACTCATATAACCACATTTTTCTTTTCTTTTCTTTAAATGCTGTATTTTAATCAATAATATAATTTTACAACTAGTTTTATATTTACACAATTATAGTAAATTGCTTGTTATACGATCAGGCAATAAGTAGACAAATAATAATAATAATAAAAAAGCGCTAAAAATGAGCTCATAGAACAATTTTCTTAATAATTTTAAAATAATTTTCTCATAATCTAATTTTTTCAATTTTAGGATTATATATTATGCGATTACTAGAGCTCGAATTTATGGTCTATTTACTAAAACATACGATCAAACCCCAATGAGAATTGGTGCACAGTACTATTTTTTAAATTTTTATTCAAATATAAACTAAAAATAATATTATTTTCACAATTCTTATAACAAACATAATTGAGTTTTTTTTTTCAAAATATTAAATTTTAACTAATTTTTTTATAAATGTTATAAGGTTCTCATGTCACAGAAATTCAATCATATTTTTAACTTAAGAAGAACTGCATGATTTTATGAATATACAACAAGGATATTTTAAATGCGGTGCCAATAATATAGCAGATTTGGTTGAATTATATTGGGCTAAAACCTTGCTTTCTACTAACTTACATCTCTATTGCTACAAATAATATATTTTCTTGGATTATTCATAAATTGTATTTATTTTATACCTCTTTTTTTTTTTTTTTATCGTGAATGAGAGCATTTCGTAGTGTTAAAAGAAAACATAATTGAGATTCAAGAAGCATATGCAACTATTCTAAAAAAAAAAAAAGTATATGCAACTCAACATTTTAAATAATTTTTACATTACAATTTATTTAATATTTATAATAATATTTTAATACATAAATCAAATAAATACTGTTTAATTGGCCCACCTTAATTATATTAAAAAAACAAGAAAATATTTGAACGCTTGAACGGCATTTAGGTGGAACGCTAAGGGTCGCCGTTTTATGCATTTATCTAACTAAAACAATTAGCAATTTCTAAACTGCTAAAAATCACCGTAAGATAAATAATAACAATAAGTAAATTTATAACAAATATCAATTATATTATACTATGTAATAAAATAATTTTAAAAAATAAATTATTATTTTATTTTTTACATAATTTAAATATATATTAATTTATATTATGTATAAAAATTTGAATTATTTTTAATAATTTTTGGACGAAATTATTTATATATTTTAAATTGTTATTATATTATGTAATAAAATAATTTTAAAAAATAAATTATTATTTTATTTTTATATAATTTAAATGCATATTAATTTATATTATGTATGAAAATTTAAATTATTTTTAATAATTTTTGTACGAAATTATTTATATATTTTAAGTTTATAATAGTATTGATGTGTATAAAAGTGACAGCATTCCTCGTCACGCCAATAGGCCAGTACAAATATATGGCGACCGGGGAGGAGCCTCCTTCCACGACCACGACCACGACCACGACCATAAAAGTGACAGCATTCCACGTCACGCCAAGAGGCCAATACATATGGCGACTGTGGAGGAGCCTCCTTCCACTACCACCGCCACAACCACAGCTACCGTCTCTGCAACTAGTGCTCTGACAAAGAAACGTCACCGTTCTATCTTCGAATTTGCCAACTTCTTCGATTTCAGCCTTGTCCTTCTCCTTATTTTTCAACTCCTTCGAACTATGGAACGATTTCCGACAACTATTCATCTGAAACCCTCGAAGAACCTGGGATTGAAACACAGGTGAAACGAACTCAGAACGTCGTCGTAGCATCCAGGTTGATCTGCAATACCTGTGAGATTGAATTTGAGTTCCTCAAAGACCAGCGCTCCCATTTCAAGTCCGACATTCACCGATTCAATGTAGTCCTCCCTTCTCATACTTCCAGATCTTTTTTACGTTCTCCAATATATATTTAGATTTTGATTTATTTTTGAATTGTCAAAATACAAGAAAGTTCGCGACACTGTTTAATATTACAAATATGTCAGGTGTTACGCTTTGATACCTGTTAGTTGTAGAGCTTGATATGAAAGTTCCAGACACTGTATTTCAGATGTTGTTCTATGATAACTTTGAAGTTCAGTTGTAGAGCTTGATATGAAAGTTCCAGGCACTGTATTTCAGATGTTGTTCTATGATAACTTTGAAGTTCAGTTATAGAGCTTGATATGATAGTTCTAGACACTGTTTAATATTGCACATTTCTGTCAGATGTTGCTATTTGATACCTCTGACTTTCAGTCATAGAGCTTGATGCATGCGGTTGTTTGTCATTTCTATGAAAGTATTGTTATTAGTATACTAATATGTGGTTATCTTGTAGGTGAAACTAAACCGCTTGATATGATAGTTCCAGACACTGTTTAATATTACACATTTCTGTCAGATATTGCTATTTGATACCTCTGATGTTCAGTTATAGAGCTTGATGCATTCGGTTGTATGTCATTTCTATGAGAGTATTATTAGTAATATACTAGTATGTGGTTATCTTGTAGGTGAAACTTAGTCTTGCTGGGAAGAAAATTGTTTAAGGAGGATGATGTTGAGGAATTAACATCTGATTCTTTCAAAGAATGTGATGTATTTAGCATATTGGGATCAGAGGATGAGGCTGAGAAGGAAATTAACTCTCGCAAGGGTCCTGCTGAGAATGTTAAGCAGAAGTTGTTTATTTGGCTTCAAAGGTGGGTGAGAGTTTCAGTTTGGAGGTGTTTAGTGGAAAATGAATCTGATGATGTATTGTTTGAGGATGAGAAAACAGGTTCTTTTGATAATGGGGGGAATTTGTCATGTCTTAGAGAGAATGAAGTGGTAAACCGGTTGAAGAATTTAATTAACCCTAGAGATAATACCTGTTTGAGGATTTTATTTCTTGCTAGTGGCAGACACTTTGCTGGCTGTGTCTTTGATGGAAATTCGGCTGTGGCTCACAAGACATTCCACAGGTTGGTTCATTTTCTTAGTGCTTATGCTTTGTGCTGCTTTACTACTTAGATGCAAAATGTATGGTTGTGTCTTACTGTGCCATGCCATCAAGTCCAGTAATGGAGTAACCCTTTTATGATACTGGCATTTCCATTCAGCCTGATTTTAGGTTTCCTAATTAGTTCCGTAATGTGGTTAAACTTTGACTTTCTCTTCAATGCTGTCTCTGAGAGAAAGCTAATCCTGTTAATTTCATGGTTGTCAATTTAAGCTGCATTTACATTTGGACTTTTTGTTAAAAAAACACAGGCTTTCCCTGTTGCGGTAAGACATATGGTAGTTGCTCATACATATGGCATTGTTGTGTGCAAAGCATCTTTGGCTGGCTTCAATGTATAGGATTATAAATCTTTTAGAACCCTTTTCTTCTCAGTTGTGGAATTCAATCTCAATGGTCTTACTTATACCATTCTGTCTGAAGAATGATTTTCTGATTGTTTATAATATCAGCCTTTCTTTTCTTTTCAATATTTAAGACCTCAGCAGCAATATCGTCCTGATTTGCTTGAGCCTCTTCTTTTGGATGCTAAATATTAATGCATCCTTTGCATACTTTTGTTATTATTTTTTTTCAAATTATGATTCATGCTTTGTACCTCATCCTTTAAGAGGAATGCTATTGTTACATAAATTTGCATATAATGACACGTGGCAAAAAATATCTAGAAAATTGAATCACTTCTCCATTTTCCAAAATAATTTTGCCATGTGTATTGTGTTGTGATATGATTGATGTGGGTACAAAAGTGGATACAATTTTTTTTGTTCTTAGCATTTCTCCTTGCTTTAAATATTTCTGAGTTGTTTTCATTGTCTCATGGATATGTTGTAAGGGCCAAGGCTGGAAGGAAACAGTCGTCAAAAGATGCAAGTGGCAAGACTGTGCATTCTGCTGGAGCTGTTCTTCGCCGCTACACTGAACAAGCATTGAAAAAGGTATGGACGCTTGATTTTTTTTCCATTGCAATACCAGAACTATTGCAAAAAAAAAAAAAAAAAAATGAAAAAGGATTACTTGAGTTCATATATGCTTGATCTTTACTTTTGTAATATTTTCCTATGAGGTTTGATGAAATTTTTCTACTTGGCATTTTAATGATTTTAATGGAAAAGCCAAAACTTTATATAGTTTATGAAATAAGATTCTACATAGGCACGATGCTTCAGCCTTCTCCATTAATTTAAATTTACAGCCCTTTTGTAGACCTTCAAAAGTTTTTGGTTATCCAATAAAACATCATGTTTAACCATCTGTAGCTGCTATAGTTCCTATATCTGATTGATATATCAATATATTGCATTTCATAAATCATTTATGATTTTCTAGTTTATAGCTCTATGCTAGACACCTTAACAACAATTATCATTTTTTTTCCTGCTTGAGTTCTACAGCACTAGTTTTTGCTTTGCACTATTTGAGTTCTTGATGTGGTCTTCTACAGTGACTAATTTGTTGGAGTACTTATTTTAGGAAATTCAAGAACTTCTCACTTCTTGGAAGCCTTATTTTGATGCTTCTGCTTGCATTTTTGTTCTTGCACCTTCTAGCAACCGTCAGCTCTTTTTTAATGGAGAAAAACCTTGCTTTAGCCATCAGCACTGTGTTATACGAAATGTTCCAATTGTTGTCCAGAGGTCTACATTCAAGGAGTCCCGGCATGTATATGATATACTGACTCAAATTTCTCATGAAGTAGATGAGAAGGGAATAAATCTCTGTCATAAAGAGGACTCAGTAGCTAGTGAAGACATCATTAGAAACTGGAGAGAAAACTCTGAAACTTGCCCAGGTTGTAAAAGTCTGGATGAAATTACAAGTGAGTCTGAGAGTGAGGTTCCGTGTTTAACAACACCTTTGCATGAAGCAGCGAAGTCTGGCGATGGTCCTAAGGTTTTAGAACTCTTAGAGCATGGTCTGGATCCTTGCATGAAAGATGAAAGAGGCCGGACTGCATACATGTTGGCAAGTGAGAAGGAGGTTAGAAATACTTTCTGGAAGTTCATGGCCTTGAATCTGGATAAGTGGGATTGGCATGCTGCTAAAGTTCCCAGTGCATTGATAAAGAACTGGAGGAGTCTCAAGCTGCTAAGGAGGTAAATGTGGAATTTATTATTGATTGATTTGCGGGTCTGGTCTTGTTGGTCGCTAGTATTTTCCATATTTTTCCCAAAAGAAGCTTTGTTTGCGGGAGTAAAAATAACAGAACTATAAAATACATAAAACGAAGTTATGCTTGACTAACTCTGATGTATCCTTTTGTTACTAATATGATTGATGTCTATAATGGTTTAATGAGATTTCAAAATTCAACTGATGAAATTACCTTGGTTTTTGGTATTTCAGGCAGAAAAGGCTGAAAAAGAAAGCCGGAGCAAAGGAGTTGAACAAATTGCGCAAAGAAAATAAAAGTAAAAATGCACAGGTTGATTTTCTGCATAGATTTTCATGAAAATAATATGACTGCATCAGAAGTTTCTTTTCCAATAGACTTTGTATGGAATCATTCAAAATGGATTTCTCAGTTTTTTTGGTCAAAATAGTAGGATACCATTTTAATAATGTGATTGAAATAGTGCTATTTGTGTGTGCCACTTAATTTATATGCTCTGCTATTTTTTGAATAGCCTGTTTTCTTAATAGTGTGAAGTCCTATTAAAATTGTGTATGTGGTTGTTGGTTCCCACTCATTAATGTTACTGCTGCGTGTAGTATAATAGTTTTTTAGTCTGGCAAAGAGTTGCAATATGCGTCTGTATCCTCTTAAATCTTTGATATAATAGGTATCCACCACCATGTGGTAGCTATCTGTTAAAAGACTTTCTCATGCTCTGGCAGGACAAAATCGTAGATTGTAATCAGAAACAAACTTCATCTGCACTATCTACCTATTCAGTATCTATTCTTTCTGGAGTTTTATATTATATGACGCTAAGCTGCTAACTTCTTCCGCATCATTTTGATTCAAATTTGCAGGCTCAGAATTCTGTTTCCCAAAATGCTTCAAGAGTTGCACAGGATCAGGGGTGCCCTTCGTCATCTTTGCTTAAGCGGCAGGCTCGAAGTGGTTCCGCATCGAAAATCTCTAAAAAGTTGGTTTAAATCTTTCAATTGGCAGTGAATAAAAAGTTAAAGATTGGCTATTTCTCAGTTTATCTCTAACTTAGCTCCAATTTCCACAAATTCACTTATCACATCTTGATATATAGTTATTATGATTATATGGCATAAATGTTAATTCTTCTATCTATTTGATTTTCAGGAGGAACTAAAAAAGGAGAGGGAAAAGAGAGCAGCTGCAGGAGAGAGAATAATAGCTGCTGCCGTTGTCAATTCTCAAGGAAATAATGCAGCAATTACACCGAGCAGTTCACAGTTGAAAAGTGGAATTGCAGGTGACATAAATTTCTCTTCTGTAATTCATAACTGGCTTGTAAAATTCCCTTTCATTGGTATAATTACAAATACTCCAGATACTTGAAGATTTATGATGTCAACTGCTGAGTAGTTTATAAGGGGTATTGACAGATTAGACTTGGTAAATAGTGATACGACCAGTTTAATATAAAGGCTGTATAGTATCAACTTATTCATGAGTAGATTATATAATTTTAAATATACTTAATAAATTCGTTACGGTAATTATTACATTCCTGTCAAAATAATTATGTGAGATATCTATTTACCTTTGCAAATAATTTTTTAAGATAATTTTTCTCCCTCTCTATCCATAAAGTTTTGAGATTAAATGTTATCTAAAAAAGAGAATGTTATTGAGACGTCTTTTTCAAGGAGTATTTCATGTTTGACCTCATTTATTATTTTTGAACAGATTATTTTTTTTTTAAATATGATTAAAAAGCACAAATATTATTAAAATTCTAGCAATTTTGGAGGCAACTGGCCATCCAAATACTAATAAATTATTAATTTATGTTTAAAAAGAAGTTTTAAATTGTGAATATTACTATTAAATATTTATTTAAATAAATTTTATTTTAAAATACATATTTAATTTTTAGCAATGTTAAAAATGTAAGGGATCATTAAAGATAAAAAATGGAAACTGTTCCTTAAAAGTGTTTTTTTTTAATGTTAATTTTAGTAAAATAAGATGTGACAAGTGGGGATCACAGTTGTAAATATATTATTGGAGTTGGTCACACATTTGTGTAGAAAGTTTTCAAATAAACTCTAAATTATTTATAAAATGGAGTTGGCTGCAAGTTGGTAGTTTCCAAAAAAAAAACCGTGTCCTTGAACACGTAGGAAATAATAATTTACCAAAATTTTTAAATTTATGTTTTTAGTAGCTTGATTCTTTAAAATTTTAATTAATATATTTAAATCTTATTTTTTAAAAATAAAAAGTATAATTTTAATAAAGTTTAGATATTAAGATATTTTATTTTAATAAAATTTAAAATATTTAAAAAATAATAATTTAAAATAAATTTTTGTATATAATATCTTAAATTATTAAAATTTAATATTTTAATGAATAAAGAATATTAGTTAAAATTTTAAAGATATTTTAAACACGTAAATTTAAAGCCGAGAGTACTTTTTAAATGATGATGATGATGAACTGATGTAAAGTACCAGAACCACGGGAAATATTGTGAATTATATGTTAAAAAATTCGAACAGACGGGAAAGCTTCTGGAAGTATCTCGTTTGTAGCCCGCTAGAAGCCCCCTGCACGAAGGCGACTAAGATTAGCCGAAGCATTCGCAATCCAAGGCAGCCTAATACCGTTCTACTTAAATGGTTAGTGTTCTTCTCGTATTTTGTTGAACCCCTTTGTTTTTTTTTTTTTTTTTAACTTTCTTCAAAAGCGAAATGCAAACTTTAATGAGCTCATTGTTTGTATTTATTTATTTTCCTCTTGTGTGTTTTGTAGTCAGTCACTCTACACACAAACCTCGGCGACATTAAGTGCGAGATTTTCTGCGACGAAGTCCCAAAAGCTGCCGAGGTAATTGCTTATTTAATTACCTTCCGATGTAAATGAAATGTCTTCTTTTTGTTTGTTTCTCGAGAATTTACAGATGCTTTTGATTTCAATGGGATCTGTTTCTGTAAAACTCACTTCTTAACCTCCAAGGTAGTTAATGCAAATGGTTACTTATCAACGTTATCATGTTTAATTAAGTTAGAGGTATTTGTCTTTTTTCAAAGTTCGTTATTTATATTTTTAAGATATTTTATTATATTATATTCTACTTGGATGACTTGTCTCTTTTTTTTTTTCTTTCTTAAGGCCTATTTATTTTTTTATTGTCAGACAAGGCCTACAATATTTAATTTTGATATCATGTAAATTTTATATAATATATAAGTAATATAAAACATACATTTCTTATAAAGATTAAACTCTAAGGTAATTAAGTCATTTCATTATTATTTATAAATTTTATATTAGTATCAGGCTTTAATGATGTAGAACAATACTTCTAACACTCCCTCAAAGTATGATTATTTGTCTTTTCTTCATGCTTTAATGATGTAGAACAATACTTCTAACACTCCCTCAAAGTATGAGTATTTGTATTTTTTTTTCGTAAGGCCCATTTTTTTTACTAGACAATGTATTTAGCTCATTGATCGATAAAAGCTCTAATGCCATGTAAGTGTAGTCTTTGTTTGTATTTTTTTGCAAGATCCATTCATTTTTTTTGGAAGGTGAGGCTTAAAGTATTTGGTCCATTGATCACAAAAGCTCTATTGTCATGTAAATTTTATATAATGTATAAGCAACATGAGACATTCACTCCTTAAAAAGTTAATCTCTAACGTAGCTGAGTTTTTTGATTTCTTATCAACCTTACATTAATATCATGTGTAATTAATTTGGGATAATATCACTAACAATTTCTCCTATTTAGTTTGCCTTCAAGAATTAGAGAAGTATCCGGATTTTGCAAGAAAGTTCTTATTCACTCAGGTGGAAGGACCATTTGTCCGCTAGATCATAGTCTTTTACAAAAACAAATTATTAGTAGCTTTGTTTGCTGTGTAAAAATGCAGGAAGAACTATCGCATTTATGTCCGTAATTATAATTATATATGATGTTGTTTGGTTGCGAATTTGACAAATTAGAGAAAAGTGGAATCAATGTAGGTAGGAGTGCTACCTAAATTTTCGAAGTAGGCTATGACGGAGGCAAAATTTAAATTTCAGTATTTAACATAAACACATCAGTATGATAGTCAATATAAAAAAAAAAAAAATCAGTATGATAGTCCTCCATTGTCATCCTTAACTTTTTCATTCTAATTTCCGATACAGAATTTTTTGCCACTATGTGCTAGTGGTTATTATGATGGAACCGTATTTCATAGAAATATTAAAGGTTTTATGATACAAGGTGGAGACCCAACAGGCACTGGCAAAGGAGGGACTAGTATATGGGGCAAGAAGTTCAATGAAGAGATAAGGGAGTCTCTCAAGGTAAACCTGTTTTGGCTACAATTTTTTTTGGGGGTTATAACTGTATCCTTTATGTACTGCATCATTGTGTGAGTTTAATCGCTTCTGCTGATAAAAAAGAGTAGTCATATTTAAGTCTTGATATATGCATCAGCAAGGAAAGAAAGGGAAGATAATAAGGAACAAGGTGTTTGTAAATTGTAATATCACCTTAACGTACACTATAGACTATAAAGAGGTGCATAATTGAGTAGCCTAGGAATTTTCTTAGCTTTTGTTACACTTGAGCAGTTGAGCCGACTTTGGAACAATTATAGGCTTACGATGTGGACTTACTTTTATTGAGTTTGAGTTTTGTGATCTTTCTCAATTGGTATTAACTTTATCTTAAGGATGTGTTTACTAATCTATATCGGAAATTAATATAAATATGAATCGGATTGTAGAAGAAAGAGAATGTAATATTTATTCCATTTCTTTGTGTTTACCCGTAAGGAATAGGAATAAAATTAATTTATTTAAATATCATTTTAAAAGTAACAATGAAAAATATTAAAATAAGAGATAATTTTGTAATTGAATATTGTAAATTTGGGAAAGGGAATCAAGGGGAGTATGAAAACAATTAATGAAAATCACTCCCAAATTTGTGGGTTTTTATTCATTTTCTACCATGTTTTTAAAAAGTAAACAAGATTTTTACCCATTCCTTTTTCTTTCTTTCTAGTAAATACAACCTAAATGACATAACCTGTGATGTATGGAGCATTACTGAATCAGAACCAAATATATCTAAACTGTTTTTTTTTTATTTTTTTTTTTAAATTAAATTTCCCTTGTTTCTTTATTTTCTCTTGTTTTGGTCCAGCACAATGCTAGGGGAATGCTGTCGATGGCAAACAGTGGGCCAAACACCAATGGAAGTCAGTTCTTCATAACTTATGCAAAGCAACCTCATCTAAATGGATCGTACACTGTGTTTGGGAAAGTAATTCATGGGTTTGAAGTTCTGGATCTAATGGAAAAGGTTTGTTTTCTAAAATCCAACAATCCTTGTTTTTTATTTCTTTGGTGGGAACAAGCTAATTTGTATATGTATATGCTACTCCTGATGGGTTATTCTTCTTCTTAGGACATCATGATATATTGAACGTCTGTATGTTTGATTGATTTTCTGCACTGCTGTCCTTGTAAATGGGTATCCTTAGATGTGCAAGATCTGTATAGATGACCATGGTTTATTGTTTTCTGGAGACGGTATCCATTTACTGGTATTGAGATGTAAATTGATTTCAATTTAATAAAACAGAATAATAAACAATAATGATTTGAAGAAATTTAATGAATAAACTCTTCAATATTGCTATATTCATAAACAGTTTCTTCCAAGTTTTTCGAGAGACTTGGGGTTTTTTTCCATTAAAACTGAAGCTCAATACAACTCATTTTCTGCCTCATCCTACTCACTGCCTTCTTCTTATTCTCCACTCACAATGCTTTCTAACAAACTGCTCATGTAGCCAAATTGCTAACAAGTTGGGTCCACTAAAATAACTAACTTCACGTTCCTTACCAAAATACATTTAAGTACCAACTTTATCCTTCCTCCTAGCATAAGTAAAATGAACCTTGGGTCTAACATTACCTCTCCAACACTTTCACCTTGTCCTCAAGGTGGAAGGAAGTAAACTGTTGTTGGATAGTATAAAAATCCTCCCACGTAGCTTCATATTTGGGTAAGTCTTTTCACTTCAGCAGCACTTCCAAATCCTTAGTTTGTCAAGCACCTTTGGTCATACTTCCAACACTGTTTTTGGTTCTACCACCAACTTTAAGTCAACATTAAGTTACGGGTAGAATTGGGGAGTTAGTCATTCCCCTAGCTGCACGTAATTGGGAAATATGGAACACTAGTTCCAATTTGTATGCCACCTTGCATATTTTTTGTAGGATCTTATATGGTCCATAGTAGCGTGCAGCTAATTTTTTATATTTGCGTTTGGCCAAGGACTTTTGTCTATAGGGCTCGAGTTTGAGGAATATCAAATCTCCCACTTCAAAAGTTGCATGATGTCGCTTAGCATCTACATACCCCTTCATTCTCTGTTGTGCTCGGCAGTAGGTGCGTTTTCAGATCATCCAAATTAGCATCTCTGTCTGCTAATAATTGGTCAACTGTAGAAACAATAGTTGCATTTTGTTCATACCTAAGAACCTTAGGAGGTTGCCTACCATATAGTACCTGGAATGGTGTAGTGTTAGTGGAGGAATGATAGGTAGTATTGTACCAGTATTCTGCCTAATGGAGCCATTTAGCCCCACTGCTTGGATTTTGTGGAAGCAAAGCAATACAAATAGGTTTCTAGACATCTATTCACCACTTTTGATTGTCCATTAGATTGTGGATGATAAGTTGTGCTCCTCTTAAGTGTGGTACCCTGTAGCTTGAATAATTCAGTCCAAACGTGGCTAAGGAAAACCTTATCTCGATCAGAGATGATAGATTTAGGAATTCCATGCAACCATACAACCTCTTTTGTGAATAAGTCAGCCATTGATATAGCAGTGAATGGATGTTTCACTTCAAAGAAGTGTGCATACTTGCTAAGTCTGTCCACTACTAAAATGGTGTCAACTCCCTCAGACTTTGGTAACCTTTCAATGAAATCCATGGTGACTTCCTCTCATATTGTATTTGGTAAGGGAATAGGTTAGAGCAACCCAGCTGAAGTAGTGGCCTGGTATTTGCATCGCTGACAAATGACACAATTTTGCACAAAGGAACAGATGTCACTACGCATTCCTTCCCAATATAATTCTGAAGCCACCCTTTTGTAGGTCTTAGTTTCTCCCGAGTGGCCACCAATAGGGATAGCATGGTATTCCATGAGTATATAGTTCAAGAGTTTGGTACTTTTGGGAATGACCAACCTTCTCTTATAGTGGATTCAGTCCCTGATTAATAGAAAAACCCTCAATTGTGGAGTACCCCTCTACTAAATCCTGCTTCATCATCTGCAGAAAATCATCCTCTTCAATTTCCTTTAATAAGGTTGGGCAATGTTGCCATTGAGGCATTTGCATCTCATGCAGCTCGGCTGAATCTGGTATTCTATAAAAGGCTTTAGCTACCTTGTTACTGCTTCCTGTCCTGTAATGAATGTCAAAGTTGTAACCCATTAAATTGGTCACTCATTTATGGTATTCAGTATTAATGATTCTTTGCTCCATCGTTTCTTTAGCTCTTCCCGAAGAATATGAAATTTGTCTCTAAACCTCTTCATGGAGCTTTAACATTTGTTCAAATCGTATGTTCAACTATTGGGTCAAGATAAGTATCTCCTCTTTAAATCCTACTTCCCTATCTTTTCCTGTTCTCTTTGAACAACTCCTAGCACATCTTCCATTGCATCAATTCTTTGATTTGCATTCTTAGCCATAATTCTCCCACTTTTGAAATACCAATTTGATGTAAATTGATGTCAATTTAATAAAACAGAATAATAAACAATAATGGTTTGAAGAAATTTAATGAATAAAATCTTCAATATTGCTATATTAATAAACAGTTTCTTCCAAGTTTTTCTAGAGACTTGGGTTCTCTCCATTAGAGTTGAAGCTCAATACAACTCATTTCCTGTCTCACCTTACTCACTGCCTTCCTCTTATTCTCCACTCACAATGCTTTCTAACAAACTGCCTATGTAGCCAAATTGTTAACAAGTTGGGACCACTAAAATAATTAACTTCACGTTCCTTCCCAAAATACATTTAAGTACCAACTTTACTCTTCCTCCTAGCATAAGTAAAATGAACCTTGGGTCTAATATATTGGTTTTTGCAGACTCAAATAGGCCTAGGGGATCAACCACTTGTAGAGATTAGACTCAATCGGATGACAATTCATGCTAACCCACTTGTTGGGTAGCCTGCTCAATCAGTCAGCATAACAATGGTGATGGGCATTCATGTTTGGTTTCAATGAATTCGAATTGGTTATTTGGCCAGCTGCCAAAGGTCGCATCAATAGTTTGTAATATTTGTTTAGACTTGAGACCAATGGAGCATGTATAGCAGCTTTCTGCAATATAAAGATAAAGAGAATAAATTTGTCGATTTTATTTCACCTAGTTTTTGAAATAATAAATTTGAACCGTACCTAAAATAGTTCGATTGAAAACAATTCATTAGAATAACAAAGCAAATAACATAATGAAGTCAATGAAAATCAACAAACCATGCTTGCTAGTTTTCTACGCCCATTTCCTCAAAACTCTGCGTTTGAAGCAACTATAATAAGAAACCTTAAAACAAGCAGATAAAATAGAGAAATAAAAATGTTTTTTTTATCATGCATATAACAATACACGTAACATAATTTAATTAACTTATATTATAAGAATTTTATACTTATTTTTCCAGCTCATATTTCTAACTTTATATTTAATCAATAACTAATATATTATTCAATGCATACTATAACTTGATGTAACTAATCATAAGAAAATAGAGTATTATAAAAAATAGGAGAGCAAGAAAATTTTAATAAGCCTCAAACGACAAACTGTAAAGGAAAACGAAGAGCAAACTTGCTCATGCATCTAGCGTCTTAGCGTAATAAAATAGGAAAGCAAGGAAATTATAATAAGCCTCAAACGACAAACTCTAAAGGGAAACGACGAGTAAACTTACTCCTGCATCTAGCGTCTTAGCGACGCTTCTCCAATCTATCCTAATTAGGGTTCTAACTTGTAGAATTGGCGCCAATTTTTTTATCACTCTACTTCTATGATTGCCGTAGAAGAGGAAGAGGAGATCATGAAGGTTACCGTGGAAGCGACACCTCCAAGTGTCCAAGTCCCAACCCAGCATCACAATCTGCCACGCTGAACACAATGCCGTCCCCGAAGCAGACCCCAGATCCCAACGATTTCATAAAGTCTGTGGCTTCCAAAATATCGTCTCAGCCTTTCCAGAACTACGACCCTCATGTTTGGGGTGTTCTTACTGCCATCTCCAACAATGCTTGTAAACGCTACTCGGTTTCACTCCCCAAATAACTTTGTTCATCTATTCTCTTTCTTTTTCCATGCTCTCAATTTTGGAATTTTTTTGGCTTTTTCTTTGAAACTCTGCTTGACAACTGAAACACTGAAGTTTTGCTCATTTTAGTTTTTTAATGCATTTTCTCTTACTATGGCTTAAAGTTTTATTCTTTCGATTACATTCATATTAATTAAGATTAAATATTGATAGTAGTTGATGTTGTGGGTGATAAAGTTTGACCTGACTTAATTTTTTTTTTTTGGCTTACTTTTTTCTGAAACTCGGCTTGGCACCTGGAAAACTGAAATTCTATGCTTTTTTCTTTCCTTATTCTGATTTAAAGTACTAACCTTTCGGTTACAAGCATAGTAGTTATTGGTACTTGTAAATGAAGTTTAATTATGATTGTACTTGATGTTGCATATGATGTGAAATTCAGCTAAAAGTGGCTGTGATTTGCTATGCTATTTTCTGGTTTTTAGTTATCTTGTTCACTTGTCTGTCTATTGTTTTGTGAATTGAAGTATTTTATGTTGTTCTAACTTGTAAAGCAGGGATGAACAGCATTTTGACTGCTGATGAACACTGCATTGGCTGAATGGCAGAGGATGCACAATTTCTGATTGATTTGCCTTCTGTCAGTGGTAATCATTGCAAGATATATAGGAAGAAGGACTCTGGTGGAGATTATAAAACCGGATTAGAGTATCGCACAACAATCTTGTTGAAAGATACTGGGTTTGTTGTTCTTTGAGTTTTACTGTGCTGCTTTGTTTATCTTTCATTCGCTCTGTATGATTTTATTTAGAACTTTGCAGTACTAATGGGACATATCTTAACTGGAGGAAGTTGAAAAAGGATAACAATTCAGCTGAAGTTCGTCATGGAGATATTATTTCATTGGCTGCTCCTCGTCAACATGGTAATAACATGAATCCTTAAGCTCTTGTTATCACTTTATCACTTGCCCAGCCTTCTCACCATAGAGTTCTATGTATTTCGTGCACCTCTATTATTGTTTTAATCTTAATGTTAGACCTGAAGAGCAAATTTTGTTAATTTTTAGCTATTTATCTCAATTTAAAATTTGATAAATTGTTAACTCTAAGAACTTTTCTTGTGTATCTATAGTTTCTAAGCTACAACTTTTTTGACAACTCAGAAAACAAGCATATTTTTTTCTCCTATAACAGAAGTTTCTTTTGCATTTGTGTATTGTGAAGTTCTTATCTCTTCCACCAGTACTGATGCAGCAGTCACAAAAAGAAAAGCAGGTACATTCATGACAAGTATGTAACTATATTTTCCCTCTTTGTTTTGATCTATTTTAACATTAACAATTAAATTTCTCCAGTATTTTTAAAAATAGTTTCTTCTGAAGAGCTGACAGTTGGAGTTTTTTTTTTTTTTTTTATTTTTTTTTTATTTTTATCTTTTTTGGATTAGTGATATTTGGGCATGTTTATATATTGGTATCAGTCTCACGTTTACCATTTTTTTATTTTGTATAGAGGAGTTTGTTACTGAAAACAAGAGATTGAAAGGTATTGGCATCGGTGCTCCAAAGGGTCCTATATCTCGTGATGATTTTCGAAGTCTTCAAAGATCTAACATGGTAGCATTGTTTTAATGCATCAAATTTATGATTTTGAAAGTAAAAGCATTTGTAATGCCATCCAGTAAATCAGTGCATAACTATTATTATTATTTACCTTTTCGATATGCAGGAATTGAGGAAGCAACTTGAAAAACAGGTTGTTACAATTGATACATTGCACAATGAGAAAAGGGCAGCTATGGAGCTTCATGAAAATGTATTGATTGCTTATTAATTGTGATTCTCTCTCTTGTCTCTATTAACATACTATTTTGAAATAGTTGGATATGTAGCAGCTTGGTCTTTCTTGGGATTAATTGTGCATTATCTAATGCCTATTTGGTGAATGGCTATTCTGTAGGAAATGAAAGAGCTCAGAGAATCATTTTCAAAGTCTTATCTTGACCAACTGAAAAAAATAACGTTATGTTGGAGGTGAAGGCGCTCATAGAGATTAATAGAATATCTTCTGAACAAAAACATGCCATTGAAGATCTTAATGAAAGGCTTACTGCTTCTGTGCAGTCAGGTACTGAAGTGAATGAAATAATGGATAGGTAAGAACTAAGAACACATTTTTGTTATTGATTTGCTATAAAGTATTTCTTTTTAATATATGTAAATCTTTAATAGTACATTCAAGACATGCACTTGTCATGGTGCCTTTTTATTCTATGATCTAACCATTATTTGTTCTGCTCAAGTCTACCTTTTGAAGCTTTTTTCACAAATGTTGGATCAAGAGGGCTAATTTTTTTTGAATGTTTGGTTTATGTACCTACCTACTAAAAAGACTTTCTGAGGAATAACTTTTAATCCAATAAGAATTTGTTTCCAACTACTCTTTCTCCATTATTTTTTTCCTTTCAATTAAATTAAATTTTCATTTGTTCCTGTATTTTCACCACTTCACAGTGATAATGACAATTGTCATTAAAAGGGTAGGGTAGGGTAGGCTAAATTGTCTTTTCAAATGCTTTGTGATAACATTATTGAGAACTTGCAGTGCGAATTGATGACCGTAACATTGTGCTTGTTTAGTTTCTTCCCTACTAGAGTTTGTTTTATAGGAAATTACGTATATAGTATGCATGCATGGGAGAAGATAGATATAGTCTAATTTCTTGCCTGTAGTCAGAAAACATCCATTGCTGAACTCAAGGCACAATTAGATGAAGAACAAGAGCAGAGAAGAGGGGAACGAGAAAAAGCCACTGCGGATTTAAAAGCAGCAGTCCAAAGAGCTCAATCAGAGGCTCAACAAGAATTGAATCGATTATCTGATGCTTGAGGCGAGAAAAGAGCAACAAGAAGTAATTAATAAGCTTCAGGTGTGAAAGCCTTTCAGTTGTTAGAAAGCAAGGAACTACTCTATAAATGGGTTCTATTTTGTGTTAAAGTTAATGGATGACTCCCTTTCTAACAGGATCAGAAAGAGAACGGTGTTTACTGGTGGAAACATTGAGGTCTAAACTGGTATATAGTTGAAAATATCTTACTGCATGTTCTTATTCTGCTTCTTTGTGCCTCAATGAACTGTTCAGAACTTCAGATTAGATATATTTTATTGGGTTTTTGTCGTTTTCAGAAAGACACTAGTCAAAAGTTAGTTATCTCTGACGATAAATTTTGTCAGCTTGAAAGCCAACTTTATGAAGAACAATTAGTCTTTGGAAGTCTCAAAAAGGTAAACATGCATCTTATTACTTTTATTTAGATATTAATGCCTTTTCCTGGAAATAATTGTAGTAGCTAAACTCTTTACACTTTTGTGAATGTTGGGCAGAGAGTGCAAGAACTTGAACTTGAACTTGAAAGGGAAACACTTAGAAAAGAGCTTGAGAGCGAAAAGGTACAAAATAACCGTTCTTATTGCACATTCCTAATAGTTAACTTTATCCACTTTCCAGTTTAACTTGCATTTTATGTTTCATCAGTTCAGTTGCTTCGGTCAATCCCAGTAGAAAAACTATGAGTCCCATGAAACCTCCCTCCACCCCTACTTGCAGTTATGCTTATGTCTATTTGTTCTGCCAATCTGTTTGCGAGTTATTTTAGTATATAAGTTAATACATGACTCTATTTAATTGAATTTGCTGGTGCTTGAACCTACTCTTTGAGTTTTCTAATGAAAATAATTAAACAAAAAAATCTAAATGCAAGAACTATAGGTATTAGCGCATTTGAGCATACAAGAATTTTGAAGATATTTTCTTGTGATTACAACTTTTAAGCTGAGAAATTTCCTGATGTTGGTAGCAGGCAGCACAAGAAGAAGCATGGGCTAAGGTTTCTGCCCTTGAGCTTGAGATAAATGCTGCCATGCGTGATCTTGATTTTGAGCAACGAAGATTAAAAAGTGCCAGAGAAAGAATTATGCTTAGGTAGGGAAGATGTAGCCAAGGATATCTGTTCTGTTAAGTTGCTTCTTTGCGAGTTGCAACCAAACTCCGCATGGTGTTTTCATAAATTACAAGACTGCATTTTTGTTATCAGATTATGGTGCAATGCTTTCTATACCTTTATTGTTGTTTGTTTTTGAGATGTCAAAATTTGGATCTTGATTACTCAAGTTGGCATTCATGTTGCATTTCGGTTCTGATGCAGGGAGACACAGCTGAGAGCATTTTATTCTACAACTGAGGAAATATCTTTACTGATTGCCAAGCAGCAGGAGCAGTTGAAATCGATGCAAAAGACTTTGGTAGATGAGGAAATTTATGAAAATGCATGACTTGATATCGATCTCAATATGCCTATGGGGATTACAGGTGGAAGTCCAGGGGTAACAATTTCTGACACGACACGATAGCACGATCCGAACACGACACGACACGAATTTTTTTTTAGTAAGAATTGATCAATAATTTTTTTATGTTCTTAAAGATTTTGTTATTTCTTACTATTATAAATAAGTAACACAAAAAAAATTCAAGTAAATTTTTTAATGTGTCAACCAATACGAAAACACGACACGAATAACACGAACAAACACGACACGAACACGACCAACACAACATGATTGACACCCCTAGTCCAGGCACATATAAAGTCACAGGGCACCCAAGCAACAGAGTTGCTAAAGCAAGCTTGTTGACTTCCGCTCAGAGGGCTGGCATAATTCACACTGAACCGTCATGTGATGAAGCCAGTGTCACCGAGAAGCATGACTGTTCTGTGGTGATATCAGAAGCGAAGAATGCCAAAACTCTCAGGAGGCAGAATATACAAGTGCAGACCATGGTGTCAAGGGTGGCTTTGGTTCTGACATCGATGGTGTTGGGACTGCAGCTGTTACTGAGGGAGATCCCACAGGCACTGAGCAAGTTCTTGAAACAGAAAGTCCTGGAATCCACAGTGAAAGAGGTATTGATTTGAATAAGAGTTGTGTGTTTGGTGGAGATAGAGTGCAACTTGATGAAGAAACCCACCCTCAAGAATCCAACAAACTTGGGTTGAATGATTATCCAGGCTTCTTCACGTCACTCTCGATCTGGTAATCCCTTTGAACCTCTCAAAGACATTGATGACACTGAAACTGCTGTGGATGATACCGAAGCTTCACATCACTCTCAATCAGATAGTCCCTGTGAAAATGCTAAAAATATGGATGACACAGACGCTGGCAGTACAATCAGAACCACAGATCTTTTAGCTTCTGAAGTTGCCGGTAGCTGGGCTTGCAGCACAGCCCCTTCTGTCCATGGTGAGAATGAATCTCCATGCAGAGATAAAAATGACCGAGGAGGCTCTGCCCTACACGAATCAGATGATGGCCAAGTGGCTGAGAGTCAAAGTACACTGTTGGTTAAGCATGTTGTCTCACGATGGGATCATGAACGTAAAGCTCTAAGTGAAATGATTGGGATTGTTGCACCTTATATGAAGGAGCAGTTTGGTGATGATCCTCAACAGAGAGAGATGTTCTAATTCTATTTCTGATTCAGACACTGAGAAGTGCGAGGACAGTTACAATGATGCCAGGATTGGTGCTAAAGCTGGATCAATTTCTGATTCAGAAACAGTAGGTAGTGATCGGCAGTTGGATGATGTAATGGCTGACGATATAGAAGTTACACAGGAAGATTCTCTTGGATAGTGAGTGTGTTCCTTGTACATGTTTTTTTTCCACATCAGATCGTACAGATGTAAATACTTAATGACTTGTTTATTCTCATATTAGATTATCTAAATGCAAGTATTAAGTTATAAACAGCTTCTTACAAATCCATATATAATGCTAGCCATCAACAGAAAATGAATACCTTCACTGTATCGCTGCATCTTGATGTGATGGCCAAAGTTTTTTTTCTTTTTTTCAGGGAAGGAAAACACACATAATCTAAAGTAGCTCATTATGAGCGAGAACTCTCTTCCTAAACTTAGAACGATGGAATATACCAAAGATAAATTCTCAGAAGCTATAATTATACAAAAGGAGAAATACCATTAAATTAAATTATAGTTGATAATTTTTTTTTGAACAGAGAATAAGTTGTCGGGGTATTTGTTAATTTTCATTTATTTGGATCAATGTCTTGTGTTGAGATTAATAGTGGCTAGCACTTAAGGTTATTGTCATATAAATTTTTATGAACAATTACAACTTGTTTATCCCTTAGCCTAATTGCGTTCCAATTAGACTAACCTGTCGGCAAAAATTATAATAATTGAAAGGCAAATAAATATGATCACTTGAATTTGAATTGGAGGATGGTGTAGGTAATTGCTTTGTGGACCAAATGCTTGGTGATGAAAGCTAAGTAAACAGTACATTGTCAATTACTAAAACCAAAGATTAAAACAAAACTGACCCACCTACAATTTCACGAGTTTGCCCAAAAGAGAAAGGTTTTATATTCGGATATGTGCCCAAAAGAGTACACTATTTATTGTGTTTTGTGGCAAAATTATTTATTGTAAATATAAAAGTAATTTATTTTTTTTAAATAACTCTGATATGTGCCACAAGTAAGTGTTGTGTGCACAAATTTGTGATTTATTATAATTCACTCTTTCTTAAAATTTAACACAACATCCTGTTATATGATTATTCTATATACTGGTAATAATCATATGGCCGCGTTTCTTATAAAATAAACCCAGGCTTTTGTTTTATTAGGGGGAAAAAATCTAGGCTTTTGAACGTGTACTCAACACATATTTTTTAGTATAAATATATTTATATAATAATAATAATAATTATATACTCATAATGTTGATCTTAAAGGAAAAAAAAAAAAAAATAAATGGTGATTGCATGCGTTGAAAATATTAGATAAATTGAATATGTTCAACACATTTATAAATATGCATTAATAATATTCATTATAAAAATTTACTAAGGGTTGATTAAATTAAAAAAATGAAACTCAAGGGTTTTACATCCTTGTGTGGAAATAAATCCTATCAAGATCCCAAACAACACAACGCCAATTAGTTTTCATATATCACCTACATATTTTGGTTACAATATTTTTCAGTACCCGTTTAAATTTAAAAGATTGATAATATAATACACCATTTATAATTAAAAATTGAAGAGGCACAAAGACTGACACCACTCATATAAATCTTGCATAATTGTATCCCACTTCCCAGAAAATCATAACATACACGAACCAAAAACAATTGAGATTCCAAGTTCTAAGAAAAAACCAAAAGTAGGGCAATTAAATCAATTTTGAATATGTTATAAAATAAAAAATCAATTTTGAATATATAATGGTGAGAGTTTCATTTCTTTGTTGACTAACTTCATCTCTTCTTCAGTTATAGTATGAGTAGTTTTGGCGATAGTAATACAAGAAATGAGTACTCAAGTCGATCTAGCGGTCCTAGTGCTCTTCAAATAACTCATATATTTCTTTCAAGGACCGAAGCTCCTTTGCTTTATACCTCTACTTCAATAAATGATTACTTAACTAATTTTTTTTTTTTTAAATTTTCAAGAGGTACTCATTCAGTTAATGTGTATGCTTTTTGTGAGTAATGAAAAGATGTGTGTTTATGAATTTTAACTTGGTATATATAGGATAATTCCTCTAAAGTATTATAGATGAAAAAAAAAATAATAATAAAAATTGGTCCCCTTTCTAGCCAGCTAATTAATTTGTTAAGGGAGCATGTGAATGTGAAGTGGCTCAGCTGAATTTGGACAAAATACCACCACTAGCAAACATATATAATTATGATGAAAAATAAAATCCAATTGAAGAGAAATGGTGGCGGTGATGATTAAGTTGAAGAAGATGAAGCCAAAATGGGTTTCATTTTCCAAATTAAATGAGCATGGCTTTCAGGCTTTAGTACTCAATTACTCTTAAGAAAAGGGACAAAAGGATATTTGACTAGTTTTCTCCTCTGCTTTCTAATATTATTGAATTTCATTTAGTTCATATTCTAAACACTTATAATAACAAAAATAACTTAAAAGTTTATGATATAGATTTTTTCTTTTACATGAGCTACACGGTATTACTACACTAATTCTTAATTTAATGAATAAAATTTTGTTAAAAAAATCGTATGTAATGTATATTACATCTGATGTAGGTATGACACTAAAAAAAATATGTATGAATTAAACCAAAAAAGTTTTTCTAACACACATAAATAAGTTTTACATCCAAATGCAAGCACAAATCATAAAAAATTTACTTTTAATAAAAACACAAGCAAATAAATAATTAGACTTAGGACGATTCATTACAAGCAAATATGCCATGTGATTTTAGCTTATTGCTGTTTTTTCCTTGGAGTCGGCATGATGCATGGCTTTTATAAATTTACTTCAAGAGACAGCAAAATGAAGATAAATATTACTAGGGCACAGTTTTTGACTCTTGTGTGCAAAATTTTATTCTTATTATTTAGCTTGAAATTTGATTACAAAGTTACAGAGCAAGAAAGTCATTTTGTAGTTCACATTTCCATTTAACTACCTGATAGCAACTTCATTATGTTATATTTTGACAAATTAGTGACGTTTGAATTTGAACAAATTAGCAAAGATAAGTTTTGATTTCACACGTTTGAATTTGAACCATATGTGAAGTTTACAACTAATTTTATCATATATTAAAAGGCACCATAACATATTAATTACAATTTTTTTTTTTTTTTTTTTTGTAAAGTCATCCTTTCTTATACAAATTTTTATTGACCTTGTGTGTTTGAATAATTCCCTTCCCTTGTTAGTCCCCAAAAAAATAAGATGATAAGTATTACAAGAATTGTCTTCTCCGGATGAAAGAAACAAAACAAAACAAAACAAGCCAAGTATTTTAGTTTTTTTCAAAAAATAAATTTAAAATACGCGATAATCTCACTATAATACACCAGTGTAATTGAGTTAAATGTGTGTGCAAAATATTTAGGTGAAAATAAATTAATTGAATGATTTTTTTTTTTTACCACCCAAGGACCAATTAGATTATTCCTTTATTATATTAAGAAATAAACAGATTAGGAAAAAAAACGTATTTTTGAGAAAGTAAATTACAAAGTTGATGTCCCTGAAACAGTTTGTCACACAAAAATCCTGAAATTCAAAAAAACAGTGAGTGCCAAGTCATTTTCTGTGAACCTCTCTCTCTCTCTGTCTCGAAGCAATCTGAAAGACAGAAAGCAATCAAAAAGGCCAAAGAAATAAGAGAATGACTTTTTTGTTCATCTTCTTCTGCAATTTCTCATCTCTCCTCCTCTGCAATCATGACTCCTTATGCCATCATTACTATGAAAATCCTCTCTCTCTCTCTCTCTCTCTCTCTTATTCATATTTGCAAACACATATCTTTGCCTATTTATATCCAAAGTACCAAACTTTCAAAATCAAAATCCATAGTCTTGTTAAATAACCTCTCTTTCAAGTTTCATCTATAGAAACTTTGTGAAACAGAGTTGTATTATTGATATATATAGCAAAAAATAAAATAAAAAAATGTGTATGAACTCATCAAAGATGATACCTTATAGTAGTAGTACCCTTTGTTCTGTTTTTCGCTTTCGACGCCTTTCCAAGCGAAACAACCTTCGAGTTAAAGGGCTTAACAGGTTTGTTTCTTTTTCTTCTTCTTATATATTCTTCCTTCAAAATTTCTCTGATTATATCAGAGACTAATTAAGTTGGATTGTATTTAATGTAACAGGAAAAGAAGATCAGCAAGAAGAACAAAAAGAGCTGGGGTGGATATGAAAATGAACAACTTAAAACTTTACATAGAGAACCAAAATATTATGGAGGAAAACAAGAGGCTACAAAAGAAAGCACTACTTCTTCATCAGGAGAACCAAGCTTTGTTATCTCAGCTCCAACTGAAATTCTCTCAACAAAACACCAAAATCACCAATTAGTATCACTAGTATTATATAAAAATATATACAAGATCGAGTTTAGTTTTTTTAACTTTTGATTTATCAATATCTGCCTTCAGCTAGCTCATCACTTAATTTTTTGTTTTGTTTTATCTTAATTAGTTTGTCTTAATGAATTCAAGTTTGTTTTACTGAACTCAGGATTAAGAAAATAAGGCAAGTTGATTACATCATATCCTCATCCTAATATTTCAGTAACTATTGCTGTTCCACTTTGAAAGAGACAATTATAGAAAATATAATAATCTGAATTTAGCTAGAATTTCTTTTTTGGCTCAATGGATTAAATTTTTTTTTTTACTTCATAACTGGAGACAAGCAAGATTTGACACTTGTTTTGACATGTGAGACAGTTTAGGACAAATGAGTCATTGTTTTGTGTGATATAGGACAACTAATTTATCCTTACAGTTACGTTGTCTCATTTTGCAAAATTTGTTGTCGTGAAATAACTGTCTTCTTAGGCATCGCACAGCACACACTACACTACACATAACTATGCTTCTTGAGCCTTCACACTTCTCTTATCTTCAATTTGAGCTCTTACGATCTTCTTTAACCTCAGCAGATAGTTAAAATTAAGCATGCCATTTGAATTCAAGCTTTTTTATTAATTGAATTTGAAATTAAAGCTTAAATATGAGATTTTAATTTCTAGCCCAAAAAGTTTTGAGAGAAACAATAGCAAATATCTACAAAATAAGAAGATAACAAGAGATCTCAGTTTACTTAACATAATATTTTATGCACCATAAACAATTATTTTACTATCTTAATTTTTGCGACTTAATCGAATAAATGTCGGTCAATTTAGCATCCAATTTTTTTATATATAATTTAACTAAACTTTATAATTAAATTAAAGAAATTAAAAAGGGTGTGGATGAAATTGAATAAAATATAAAATTGATTACTTAATCCGTAAATCTAATATTTGAAAACTAATAAATTGATAATTTGGAAAAATATTAGTAGCAATTTAGTTAGAGACCTCTCTTTATTTTAAGTGATAGATTAGGTATGAATTAGATCAAATAACAAGTTGTATGATCTGTTGTGTAGGACTCACTTGAATACCACTATTATAAGAAAACTTTTAGGAAAGATTGGAGGGTTATACGGAAGCTACTTAAATTCTAATCTCTTTAGAGAAGACTTTCCTAAATAGTAAGCACTCAATTGAATAACAAACAACTGCAGTAACCAAACGTAGAGAAAATAAATAACAAAGTGGACACACAATTTTAACGTGGTTTAGCGTAAGGCCTAATCCACGGGCAAAGACGAGGAGAATAATTTACTATTCAAATGGTGTTTACAAAGTGGGTACAAACTCTCAAATATCCCAATATCCCAATATACCAAATTTAGATATTTTTCTCTAACAAACAAAAGAAGAGCAACTACTAAATGTGTTAATTCCAACACTTTGAAGCTACCAAAATGAGCTTCCTATTTTTACTCTCTCTTTCTCTCAAATGCAACTCTTGAAATGAAGTGCTTGGGATGATTTTATGGCTTGGTTTCCTTCTCTATTTATAGGAAAGTTTGTGTGCAAATTGTCAAGGATTGGTTGCACAATTTCTTAATTAGTTGCACTAACTTTTGAATTTCTTACAACCACCAACTCTTGACTTCCATGGTGTGCCATTAATTTGTTCAATAATATTGGCTCAATTAGAGCCATATTTTCAACAATCTTTACATTGGATCAAATTAAGCTAGTAACTTCAAATAATTACTCTCTTGATCTTTGCCCCAATATCACAAACGTGGTTTGAATTGCCATCATCAACCACCATTTTTTTTTTCCTACCGAAACACCAATCCAACATCTACGGTAACCATAATGTACCATAGAATCCACTTCACAACCTACCAATGTCCTTTGTGAGGACTATAAATGCACGTGCTTGAATTACTAATGGCTTGTGAAACATCATACTTCATTGTAAACTGATCAAATTGATTGTACCATTGTTTGAAAAAATTGTTTCAAACTATATAACGATTTGTTCAATCTACAAACCCAATTTTCTTTACAGCAACTCCAAATACATATGACTGAGTCCTTACGATTTCCTCTTTCAAATCACAACGTAAAAACTTTGTTTTTACACCAACTTGAACTAATTTTAAATCAAAATTTTGTATCCAAGGCCAACACCACTCGAACAGTAGCATGCTTTACAATTGGAGAAAGCACAACTATAGTCAATGCCCCATTTTGAACCTAACTTTTTGCTACCAACAACACCTTGATACAAACAACACTATTTTTAGAAAATCCATATTTCTTCACAAATATTCATTTGCATCCAATTGCTCTGTTGCCTTTAGGAAGCTGAGCTAACTCCCATTCATTCCTTTGAAGAGATTGCATCTCCTCCTCCATTGCACATTTCTACTTTTACATTCAACATTGCTAATGGCCTCTTCATAAGTGACCAAAATACCATAATTTATTTTGAAAGTGCATATGCTCCAAAATTAAAACTACAAGAGCCAAGCAAATTGACGAATTTGTCCTTTCGTCTTTCCAATTACAAATGAATCTTATTGCTGTTGAGGTTCTTGGGTTAAAACCTCTCCATCATCATGTGTCGTTAGAATGCTATTGTCTTTTTCTACAACTTCAACTAGATCAACGGACACATTTTTTTAACTCCACCTACTGCGAAGTACCATTGGTCTGCTTATCCTTTTAAGACCGTACCTCTAAAGGAATTTTGCCTTCGAGTTCAGTCGATGGCAAACAACTAATGAAATAACATGCATATTTAACAACCTCAGCCCAAATTATCTTGCCCAACCCAGCATTGAACAACAAACACCAAATTTTCTCTAGTATCATTCGGTTTATGCATTCTGCCATCCATTTTTATTGTGGAGTATTTTTTATTGTAAAGTGTCGAACAATTTCTTCAAAATGACATACTTTCAATGAGCCTTGCTTCATTACATTATGCAAAGTTTTTTTCACCAGCATGTCCAACACACATATGCCATAACCTTGTTGCTTCTGAATCTTCAATAGAAACAGTAGTTGCTACACGAACAAGTGTACTTTCTTGTAGATAGTACAAATTGTTTCTTCTTGTGCCTTAGTTCATCACAAGTGCGCCTAATACAACCTTCAAGACTCCACCTTTCATAGTAACTGTGAGACCTTTTGATTCTAAGACTCCCAACGATATTAGATTTTTCTTCAAACTCGGTACATACCAAACATCTGTCAAGATTCTAGTTGATCCATCATGAGTTTTCAAATGGATTGTACCTATCCCTTTTGTTTTACATGTATTATCATTACCCATATAAACAACTCCAACATCAAGCTCTTTGAAGCTTGAAAACCACTCCCTATTGGGACACATATGGTAGGTGCAACTCGAATCTAAAATTCACTCATCAACATGACATGTCAAAGACATGCCAACCATGGAATAATCTGACTCATCATCTCCTTGATCAATTGCACAAGCATTAAAAATTTACTTGCCCTTATTTTTTTTTGCAACTTAGGACAATTATTTTTTCAATGCTCTTTCTCACGACAAAAGGCACATTCATCTTTGGCAAGTCTTGATTCTGACTGTGACTTGCCATTCTTTCCAGGTCCATGGCTCAAATAACGACTTCTTGCTGCCAATACTTCTGTATTTGCATCTCTATGATCCATTTTATCATTCTTCATAGTTTCATAGCTATGCAAGGCTGTGCAAATTTCATTAAATGAAACTTGCTCTTTTCCATGCAGCAAAGTGATACTGAGATGTTCATAATTATTCGGAAGCGAATTTAACATCATTAAGGCCTTATATTCATCACCAAAATGCTCGTCCAAATTGAACAAATCAGCCACCAGCTTATTGAATGAGTTAACATGATCATCTAATGACATACCAGGTGTGTACGTAAACCTATAAAGTTTCTTCTTCAAGAAAAGACGATTAAGTGGTCTTTTTGACACATATTTATCCTCCAATGTCTTCCATAACTTCTTTGCTGACGTCTCCTTCATGACAAAATATTTTTGGTCTTTGGCGAGACAAAGTCGAATAGTACCACATGCCTAACGATTGAGCTTTGCCCAATTTTTTTCATTCATATCTTCAGGTTTATCCTCAAAAGCATGATCCAACTCTTGTTGGTACAATACATCAAGTACCTCACATTACCACATACCAAAATTATTGGTTCTATCAAATTTCTCCACCTCAAATTTTGCATTTGTTACCGTAGTTCTAACTAGTGCTGACGATGATGGTGCAGATGTTGGTGCCATAATATCTGAAAACTCCGACATGTTCCATTTTACTCACAAATCTGCAACAACACAATTTGCCAAATATGGATCGAATCAGCTCTGATACCACTTATTATGCGGGACTCACTTGAATACTGATGAGTGCTCGAAAAGCACTAATATTTCGTGATTAATTATGCTTGATTGATTGATATATAGATTTATTATGACTATTATTTTGATTATTTTCATAAATCTATCCATTCGGAGTCACGGGTATATTTTAGTGCATTTCAGGTGTTTTTAGCGTCAAATGATTCAAATGATGAAAACACGCGAAGACGGAACACCTACGGCGCTCGGATCACGAGTTACGGACTAATCAAGACGAATATGTAAGCCTTACATATAGTGCCATCACATATGTAAGGGGGGGACGTGAAAAGAAGGAAAGCATTGCGCGCCGCGGCGAGAGAATTGCATGCCGCGGCGTGAGGCTCTCGGGTTTGATCCTGAAAACATAGAAGCATTGCGCGCCGCGGCGAGGGAATTGTATGCCGCGGCGGGGAGCTCTCGGGTTTTTGCATATTTTTCAGAAATTGTGTTGCGCCGCGGCGGGGAAAATGCATGCCGCGGCGCGCCTATTCCTATTGCACATAGGATTCGTGTAAACCCTTACATCTATAAATACCCCCTTAGAGTCCCCCTTACAAAAAACTTGAAATAACTTGACCAACTCATACACAACTCTTCCTCTTCTCAATTTTGCGACCCAAACACGACATTCAATCAGTTTTGAGAGCGTTGCCACACTATAACGAAGCGAGAGACAATATTCTAAGGATTCAAGGAAGCTAACGACAATCGAAGATAAAGCTTACGGAGGAGTACGTCAACCGATCAATAAGCGGTATTTAGATTTAGGTTTTCCTTGTTGTTATAGAATTAATTCATCTTCTTTATTTGTTAAAGTGTATGATCATATTTTATTTGTCTATGAATAATAATATGAACATGTCTGGCTAATTTAATTATGGATGTTTAGTTTGTGTTGCCATGTTTGCTAGAATTGTGTATGGTGTATCTTTTTGACTTATGAATAAAATACTTTTTGATTAAGAGCATGTTTAAATGTTTGATTATGAATAATCATGGGCCCATTTGATGTTCGTAGTTAGATTGAAAAACCTAAGAATTTAGTTAGAGGAATGTCACCTTAACTCTATTCCGAAACACTTAATCAAAGATTCAAGTTAGTGACTTAGTCATAGCATTAATTTGATTGGCATGTTTTCCTTGCGCATAATTTGATTGCTATTTAATTTACCCCCGCCAAAGGCAGTTAATTAGTTAATCAACAAAGAGACCTACCCCCGCCAAAAGGAGTTTCGTAATTAAAAGGAAAGCCGGTAGTTTTGTTTATATAGGACGTTCATGTATCTCACCATACCTTTTCGATGCAAACATGGTTAACCAAGCTAAACGTCCATACATCCTCTATTGATATTTGATTTGATTGATTGTTTGATTGCGATCTTTTTTTTTAGTTTAATTGCTCGTACTTTGTTCCCGTTACAAATCAAACACCTTTTTACAGTTTTACTAGCTTTAGGATTCTAGTTACTTAGAGTTTTAGTTTTACTAGAACTCTATTTAATTAGTCTTTTATTTTCATTAGAACTCTATTTAGATTAAAAAGTTAGTTATTTAAGACCACTGCAATTCCTTGAGAGACCGACCTTGGAAGTTGCTTATCACTTTACTACGAGTGATTCGTACACTTGCGAGTACACATTTTAACACATCAAGTTTTTGGCGCCGTTGCCGGGGAATTGGCGTTTTGAATAATTTTCTTTTTAACTTTTTAGAGTTTCTGATTTATTTTTATTTGTTTGTTTATTTTATTTATTTATTTCTTTATTTTATTTATTTATTTTTATTCGAAAAAAAAAAATCCAAAAAAAAAATCAGAAAATAAAAAATCAAAAAAAATAGTGCTTAATTTCAAATTTCACTGCTACCTTGATCTTTGTTTGCTTTTTATTTGTGCATGCAGGGTAGGAGATCACTTAACAAGGAACTCTCTCCTTTCATTGACAACATTCATAGAGTCAAACACCGATCAAAGAAACTGGATAATCAACTTCAAGAGGAAGAAGTCCAACAACAATTGCAAGCAACAATGGGTGAAAACGTAGCTAGGCAAATGATGAACAAAGAGTTTGCAAGACCGATCATTGGGACCGCCACATCGTGCATTCGACTTACAGAGGCGGCTAGGAATTATGAATTGAAAAATATTCATTATTCCATGCTTCCCTCCTTTTACGGTATCCCTAATGAAGATCCTCTAAATTTTATGCGTGAGTTATATGCTACTGTGCAAACTTTTCCATTGCAGGGACTTAGTGAAGATCAACTACGCATGAGGTGTTTTCCATACACTCTCAAGGATAGAGCTAAGTCTTGGCTAATGACGTTGGCACCCGGTTCTTTGGTCACATGGGACGATGTTTACAATAAATTCATGGGTAAGTTCTATTCCCATCAAAAGACATCTGATCTAAGAACAAAAATTGCTTCTTTTTCGCAGATGGACGGAGAACCCTTCCACGAGGCTTGGGACAGATTCAAATTGCTGTTGATACAATGTCCACATCACCACTTCCCGTTGCAGTTACAGAATCAGTTTTTCTACGACGGATTGACACTACAATGTCAATTCACAGTTGACAACGCTGCAGGAGGAGCTATGGGTGAGAAAACAGCGGATGAAACATACGAGCTATTCGAGATGTTAGGAGCCAACTCCCAACAAAAGAGCGCTAGAGGAAGAAGAGCTGGAGTCCACGAATTAGGATCCAACAATGAAATGGCCATGCAACTTGCTGAATTGACGAAACAAGTGCAACTTCTCACAACCTCAAATGTTAATCAAATGCCAAAACACGAGGTATGTGGAGTTTGTGGTTCATATGGACATGGAGCTAATGTTTGTTCTTTTGCAGGTGATCCTTATACAGGTACTACTGAGGAGGCGAATTCAATGCAAGGGTACCAACCTAGACCTAGGAACGACCCTTATTCAAACACCTATAACCCTGGATGGAGGAATCACCCTAATTTTGGATGGAAACAGAACAATAGCCAACCATTTGTCCAAAACCAAGCTCAAGGCCAAAATGTAAACCGACAATTTCCACAAAATAAGCCAACCGTAGAGGAAACCCTAAACAATTTCATACACTCTTGTAATGGGAGGATGGACTCTATAGAAGCTTCAGTGAAGAGAGTGGAAATGCAGGTTGGGCAGCTAGCGGAACAAATGTACAAACAAGAAACAGGAAAGCTGCCTAGTCAGCCTGAACAAGCAAAGGCGATCACAGTCCTTCAAAGTGATGAGGAGGTACCTAAAAATTTACCTGATAATTCTAATGTTTTGTTGTCTAGTACAGGTAACTTGGAAGGTGAGAATTCAACTCTCAAGGGAGATGATGAGTCTAATACCACTCCTAATGAACTTCCCAAGAAAGAAATTGGAGAAACATCCAACATTTTTCGATTGCACAAGTCAATGGACCCATACCGACCACCAATACCACCAGTAAACCAGTTTGAGGAGAAAAATCAGGATGAGCAATACTCTGACACTCTTGCTTTATTTTCTGGAATTAATTGTAATTTACCTCTTTTGGATATTATAAAGAACAGTTCAACTTATGATTCAATTTGCAGGAACTTTATCATCAAGAAGAATAGAAGCAAAGAGAATGAAAAGTCAAAAATTGTTAGTCCAATAATCCAACCGCACTTACCTCTCAAAATGAAAGATCCAGGTAGTTTCCACATTAACATCACTATGGGAGATAAGAGGGTATTCGAGGCTATGCTAGACTTAGGAGCAGGTATAAACCTAATGCCATATTCAGTATACTTGTAACTAGGATTAGGAAAGCTTAAAGAAACAAGGATGACCCTTCAACTTGCGAACGGTTCTATTCAATACCCAAAAGGAATAGTGAAAAATTTGTTAGTACAGGTGGACAAGTTTATTGTACCAGTGGACTTTGTGGTGCTTGAGATGGACAGAAATTTTCTTCAAGACGAGGAACATACAATTATTCTGGGTAGACCATTCATGGCCACTACCAAGACAACTATTGAGGTCCATAATAGGAAATTATCAATGACGGTTTGTGGAGAGACTGTACAGTTTGGAATTTTTCAACCCTCCCATATTTCTTCTAACACTGAATTGCAGAATAGCATAAGTAACAAAATTGAGGTTCGAAACGTTGAATGGAGAGGGAAGGACAAACTGATTAATTTAAGTCGGGATGATGCCTACAAAGAACGCATTAAGCATTCTAATTACAAAAACCCGACTTGGAGGACGAAAGCTCATTTCAAGAAAGATAAGGGAGGAGATAAACAGTACAATTACATATTTAACCCCCCTTGACACGAGATCAGTCACGTCTTGCTAAGACATTAAACTAAGCCCTTAATGGGAGGCACCCATTCGGTATCGTATCTCTTTCGTTGTCTTTATTTCTTTTATTTCTTTTTCATTTATTTTCTTTTATTTTCCTTATTTTTATTTTTATTTTATTTATTTTGGATTGTTTAACTTTGTTTGATGTTTTTGTGTCTTCAATTGCCTTAGTTATAATTAAAAATTGAGTTTGAATGTGAATTGTGTGCATACACTTTGAGGTTCAATATATGTTCATACATTCTTCATGAGAGAAGCGAGGAACAGTGAACCGGAGCATAGCGAGTAACGACACAATTTCATACGAAAGGGGGGTAACTTCTTACACTTTTTCTTAATTTCTTTTGTTCTTCTTTTTACATTGAGGACAATGCAGAAAATAGGTTGGGGGTGGGAAGAATATTCCATGAGCATGAAATATGACCAATTTTAAATTTTTAACTTTGTCACTTGAATTGTTTTTAGTTAGTGTCGTGTCTACTTGATTCAATCCGAAAATCTATGATATTAACATGATTGTAATGACGATGACATATGAGAGATGTTAGATTTTTACCTAAGCAACAAAGCACATAAATGTTGGATTCATCTAATTTGAGAATTTTGTGGTACTTGTGGTAGTTTGCATGGTTAGTTTAACTATTCTGATTTGTGGAATGTATGCATGTTCATGATATGTTTTAAGTCTCAACAATCTCTAGAACTCATTTGAAAACACGTTGAAGCGAAATAATAGAAACAAATGCTACTTAGAAAATGATTTAGGCCATCTTTGGACCGTTTGAACTTTTCATGCTTTCCCGAAATATTTTATCAATAGCACACCCTTGGACTCAACATTGACATACATTAAACTACCCTTAGCGATAAGAGTACTTAGTGTAATATTTGATTTTCATGAGCAATTATGTTGTGTAAATGTAAATCTTGTTTTTCGATCAAAAAAAAAAAAATGATGATCGAAATAATAAGCAAGAATAAAGAAGAAAATCAAGCAAAAGATCCAAAGGACATTTGAAGTTAAGGGAGGATGAAAAGAACACTTGGTGGAAAAAGTTGAAAATATGCTTGTGAAATAAAAAGTACTCTTATCATATGAAAACATCATTTTTGTACTTTCATTATCACATACCTAGCCACAACTTTACAAGCTTAATGAAGTCCTATTGATTCTAGGTAGTTTAGTTTCTATATTAGTGGAGATGAGTTTGAAAAATGAGCATATGGAGTTTGTAAGTGCAAAAATTCACATTCATATTTTACTTGCACATTTATGAGATATTAAAATGTAATCTATGAATATCATGCATGACACGGTCAGATAGTATAACTAACGGGTTTGTGGTTTGATTGGTTGTTCAAAATTCGATTACCATGATGAGTTTGATGTTTGGACTGTTTTTGAGCTTAGGTGATGTTTAACTATTTCATGTATCATTCGTTGTTAACAATTTTTGAGACGTATGCATGGATTGATTCAAGTATTGTTAGAGTCTTTATTAGTTTTGAGTCTTTATTTGTGTCAGTTACGATGTTTGCGGGTATCATCACTGGAAACCCTCACGAGACTATAACTCGTCCACTAGGGCCACCTAGGGGTTTAAAGGCTTGTTGCATATGCTAAATGCAACCGTGACAATCTACGGAAGTGATTTAGGTTAGGTTAGTTTATTTCATTTGTTTTTAATTTTATTTTAGGTCACTTCACTTGCTAGAGACTAGCAAGAAGCTGGTTGGGGGTTGTGATGAGTGCTCGAAAAGCACTAATATTTCGTGATTAATTATGCTTGATTGATTGATATATAGATTTATTATGACTATTATTTTGATTATTTTCATAAATCTATCCATTCGGAGTCACGGGTATATTTTAGTGCATTTCAGGTGTTTTTAGCGTCAAATGATTCAAATGATGAAAACACGCGAAGACGGAACACCTACGGCGCTCGGATCACGAGTTACGGACTAATCAAGACGAATATGTAAGCCTTACATATAGTGCCATCACATATGTAAGGGGGGGACGTGAAAAGAAGGAAAGCATTGCGCGCCGCGGCGAGAGAATTGCATGCCGCGGCGTGAGGCTCTCGGGTTTGATCCTGAAAACATAGAAGCATTGCGCGCCGCGGCGAGGGAATTGTATGCCGCGGCGGGGAGCTCTCGGGTTTTTGCATATTTTTCAGAAATTGTGTTGCGCCGCGGCGGGGAAAATGCATGCCGCGGCGCGCCTATTCCTATTGCACATAGGATTCGTGTAAACCCTTACATCTATAAATACCCCCTTAGAGTCCCCCTTACAAAAAACTTGAAATAACTTGACCAACTCATACACAACTCTTCCTCTTCTCAATTTTGCGACCCAAACACGACATTCAATCAGTTTTGAGAGCGTTGCCACACTATAACGAAGCGAGAGACAATATTCTAAGGATTCAAGGAAGCTAACGACAATCGAAGATAAAGCTTACGGAGGAGTACGTCAACCGATCCATAAGCGGTATTTAGATTTAGGTTTTCCTTGTTGTTATAGAATTAATTCATCTTCTTTATTTGTTAAAGTGTATGATCATATTTTATTTGTCTATGAATAATAATATGAACATGTCTGGCTAATTTAATTATGGATGTTTAGTTTGTGTTGCCATGTTTGCTAGAATTGTGTATGGTGTATCTTTTTGACTTATGAATAAAATACTTTTTGATTAAGAGCATGTTTAAATGTTTGATTATGAATAATCATGGGCCCATTTGATGTTCGTAGTTAGATTGAAAAACCTAAGAATTTAGTTAGAGGAACGTCACCTTAACTCTATTCCGAAACACTTAATCAAAGATTCAAGTTAGTGACTTAGTCATAGCATTAATTTGATTGGCATGTTTTCCTTGCGCATAATTTGATTGCTATTTAATTTACCCCCGCCAAAGGCAGTTAATTAGTTAATCAACAAAGAGACCTACCCCCGCCAAAAGGAGTTTCGTAATTAAAAGGAAAGCCGGTAGTTTTGTTTATATAGGACGTTCATGTATCTCACCATACCTTTTCGATGCAAACATGGTTAACCAAGCTAAACGTCCATACATCCTCTATTGATATTTGATTTGATTGATTGTTTGATTGCGATCTTTTTTTTTAGTTTAATTGCTCGTACTTTGTTCCCGTTACAAATCAAACACCTTTTTACAGTTTTACTAGCTTTAGGATTCTAGTTACTTAGAGTTTTAGTTTTACTAGAACTCTATTTAATTAGTCTTTTATTTTCATTAGAACTCTATTTAGATTAAAAAGTTAGTTATTTAAGACCACTGCAATTCCTTGAGAGACCGACCTTGGAAGTTGCTTATCACTTTACTACGAGTGATTCGTACACTTGCGAGTACACATTTTAACACATCAAATACCACTATTATAAGAAAGCTCCCAAGAAAGATTGAAGGGTTACATTGGAGCCACTTAAATTCCAATCTCCTTAGACAGAATTTTTCTAAATAGTAAGCACTCAATTGAATAACAAACAACTGCGGTAACCAAACGTAGAGAAAATAAATAACAAAGTGGACACACAATTTTAACGTGGTTCAGCCTAAAGCCTAATCCACGGACAAAGACGAGGAGAATAATTTATTATTTAAATGGTATTTACAAAGTGGGTACAAACTCTCAAATATTTCAAGATTCCAATATACCAAATTTAGAGATTTTTCTTTAACAAATAAAAGAAGAGCAACTAGCAAATGTGTTAATTCCAACACTTTGAAGCTACAAAAATAAGCTTCCTAATTTTGCTCTCTCTTTCTCTCAAATGCAACTCTTGAAATGAATTGCTTGTGATGATTTTATGACTTGGTTTCCTTTTCTATTTATAGGGAAGTTTGTGTGCAAATTGTTAATGGTTGGTTGCACAATTTTTTAATTAATTGCACCAATTTTTGAATTTTTTACAACTACTAACTCTTAACTTTCATAGTGTGTTATTAATTTGTTCAACAATATTGGCTCAAAGTCACATTTTCAACATGATCTCCTTCCATAAATATCTACCTTCTCATAAGACACTAGAAGTCGGTCGACGAGCGTTATGACTTACGAAAGAAGATTAACCAGTAGCCATTGCCTTGCACAAAACCAATCCCTCAAACGGTGAAGACTAAAGACAATGTATCGTATTATCTAAACTCAGATACAACGACATTGACCTTTTTTGTAATTTCCTTCTTCAAATTTAAATTCAGTGGGTCTTTCTCTCCTATACTTCTCAGGTCTCGGGTCTATTTGTCCCCCATTCCCATTTCTTTCCTCTCACTCTGAGTCCTTCGAACTTTGAAGCTTACGAAACTCATTACACAACCCTCAACCTCATTGCATTAGTCAAGGCGAGGCCAACTCTTGGACCCGCATATCGTTTGCTAATCGAAACGTCGTCGCACGCAGAGGTAGCCTAAAGTTAGATCGTTCCGTTAACCTTAGGACGTCGTCGTTTAAGTCTATACTCACTCCACAGGCCACAGCCTTCTGGTTTCATCGTTCGTAGTACTACTTCAGCGTCATTTCCCTCCGGTCGTTTTAAACACGACGATGGAGGTTCGTTTCACTTTGATTTCGGTTTTTGTTTTAATCAGTTTGATTTTTTTTTCTTCCTTCTGATTTATTTATAGCACGAATTTAGGAGATACAGTCTCGTATCTGCAGGTTTGGCCCTTATGAGTTATGATGTTGATGCCAATTTTTTTAATGAAGCATTTGGTATTTGTATTCATTGTCGTGTATCTTTGACATTGTTATAGAAACTTTTTTCAGGTTGTATTGTATCATTTTTTAAAATTTCATCTTTCATATTGCAAATCCAAGATTCTTATTTTTTGCAAGAACATGTAGCTCTATATGCAGGCTCTCCAAGACCTTCTCAACCCCTCAAATGACAATATCCCCTTTGTGGAAGATCCAAAACCTGGAGATGTTTCAGTATCAGGGGCTACTCTCGTTGAAATCAAGGACCAAAGGAGTTTCTTGGAGTTGCTAAGAGTGGGAGACACTCATCGAATTGCTGCCAACACAAAATTGAATACTGAATCTTCGTGCATGCTATTCTGATGGTGAAATGATTTTGTCCTTTTCTTTTCTGATATTCGTCAAAATATTGATTGCATGTAATGTTTAGTTTGGTGTAGCTGCAATCTTAGTATATTTAATTTGTTTATAGTGCAGATACATGTTAAGGGGTCAGCTGTTGGAAAAGAAGATAATGTTTGAGGCAAAAGTGGATAACCCTCTCACTTAACCAAACCTTCTAAGCCACTTGTTCGGAAAAGTAAACTTGTTGTGGTAGATTTGGCAGGTTCAGAGCGCTTCCACAAATCAGGTTTATATCCATAGTTGAAGCCATCTTTTTCTAAATCAGTTTTTCTTATAAATTTGTGACACAATGTGTTGAGTTTGAAGAATATGCATTATTGAAGGAAGACATATCTTAGGTTAGATAAAATGAATTTGGTGAAACTTATTATTATTGTTTTTGTTGGCAGGAAGTGAGGGGCTTATGCTGGAGGAAGCAAAATCTATTAACCTTTCTCTTAGTGCTTTAGGAAAGTGTACCAATGTTCTAGCAGAAAACAGTCCTCATGTTCCAGTTTGTGATTCAAAACTTACAAGATTGCTTAGGGATTCATTTGGAGGTGAGCTGTATGATGTGATGTCAATGTGAACTTACAATATCTGAGCAGTTAACGGCATGTTACCAATTATTAATCTAATGCACCATTGCTTTGGTCTAATGTTTAAATCTCATTAATGACTACATGTCTCCAAATGCCACTTTATGAATTTCCTCCAGAGATCACTTAAGCTATAACTGCAACTATTTTGTGGCTTAATTGTTTTCTTTCTATTATAAGCATCGAGTTATCTGCTTAGATTTTCATATAATTTATCTCTCATAGCAAATACAGTATGCAAGTTCAAGTTTGTACATGTTGTATTTAAGACTCTTGTGAATACCGTTTGATTTCGAAATGATTCTATACTGGGATTTTTTTTCTGTGGCAATAGGCAGGTGGAGATGCAGAGACTTTAAAGCTTCACAAATTGCTAGATGACGATACAAAGAAAAAGAATAAACTTGAGGAAGAAATAATAGTATTAAGAAGTCAGTTGTGGCAATTAACTGTAGAAGCTGATCAGGTATTTAATTAATAGAAGTTAAGCTTACCGCATATGCTTTACTATTTAGCATTAATTCTCTATATATAACATACAAATTGATATTTTTATGGATTATTTGACTTTTAGTTCATCTAAAGATGTATTTAGTTTGAAAGTGTTTTTGAGCAACCTATAATATAACAGTAGAATGATCTTGCATTTTTTCTGATAACTGAAACATAAGATATAACAGCACGTCTTGACATTGCTTTATATATGTTAATATTTAATTCTTTTATGTTTATTCTATGCATGACTGCTGTACTTTTGAGTCATTGAGTTTTCTTTTATGTAAGACGTTTATTTGTTTCAACTTTCAAGATAATGATTTATATTTGCATCGAGTTTCATTTAATGTCTTATTTTCTTTATTTTTCAAATTTAACCCATTTTTATAGATGAGAAGATACCTTGATAGAGATGGGTCACAAAATGGATTCACTGGAGCAGATTCTTCCATTTCTCCAGTAAGACATTCACATCCCAAAGAGACTCGGAAGGGGCATCACACACTATTTTCTGATCTTTTTGGACAAGGTTGGCCAAAGGTAATATAATTTTAACAAATTATAATTTACAATTTCTCATTTGCTTTCTGCCAATTAATTTAACAGTTGGATTGCACAAGATTTTGTCATTGCTTGTGTCCGAAGATGCCAATGTTCGTATTCCTTCCGTAAAAGTGATGGCCAATCTTGCAGCTGAAGGTAGGCTGTGAAATAACAGTTTGGTATTTTTGGTTTTATCATCTGAATTATATTATTAATTTGTCTTGCCTGTAATGAGAAGAGACAAACCAGAAAAGGATTGTTGAAATTGGTGGTCTTAATTCCTTGCTGATGCTTCTTGGAAGCTATGAGGATGAAACAATTTGTAGAGTTGCAACTGGTGCTATTGCCAATCTTGCAATGAATGGTGGTAATCGATTTGGTGTAGAGTCAGTCGTTTAAGATTCAGGGGTTTCTTTTCTCTTTGAACATTTATACTTCGTTTTGTGATTTATCTCTTAGTGTGTTGAAAAACTCTTCTCTCTCTCTTTTTGGGTGCGTGTGCGCGTCTGATACAACAGAAGCCAATCAAGAACTGATAATGGTTGAAGGGGGAATAAGTCTGTTATCAGTGACTGCAGCTGATGCTAAAGATCCTCAAACTCTTCGCATGGTTGCTGGAGGTATTACTAATTTATGTGGCAATGGTATGCTCTTGTTTCTTGCATTACATTCCTTTAAATTATTTCATGTCTCATCTAATTGAGCTTATGTCAAAGTCATCCATATCTAAAACAAATGAAACTGAAAGAATTGCTGGTACTTGTCAAGCTCCATCTGCCAATTCATTAACATCTTACTTAAAAATTTTGCTTGACAATTGGTTCCAGGGAAAAAAAAAAAAAAAAAGCTTCATCAACTAACCAGTGGGAGCTGGATTTTTGGCATGTTAGTGGGAACTCCATATTGTCAAGAGCCATTAAGAGGTCACCTTCATGCCCTAGAGTATTTGTTCGGTTGAACGTCTGTCCCAATTGTAAAGGAAGCAAGGCATTATTATTCTATTACCAATTAGTTTAGGGGTTGGTGATTATTAAAGAGAAGGAGATGGACGACATATTTTGGCTGCTTGGTATGGGTGGTCGGTCTTGGACTATATTTTTAGTGATACCATTCAAAGTAGTGGTTTGTAATGTTTTATTGTATTGTATTAATTGATTGTACAGATAATGAAATGTGTTATTATCAAGTTTCTAATTTGTTCCAATATATATATTAACAAAATTGAAAATAACGCCATAAAATATTAATCATTGTTTTCATTTATTTGCTTGCTGTTCCTACTATGAAAACACTTTTATCCCAATTGAAGTGCCAAAACATAATTTGCACTAACATAAAGGTCTCACATTTTTTGTACATGGTTATACATTATAAAGTATTATCCAATTATCATTTGCCACCAACCAAGTTAGAATGATCTCAACTTGGGTAGTGTAACTTTCTATGCCATGATGTCTCTAGAGCATATCAAAGATAATTATATACGCATTTGAAAGAAAGCCAGCTCTTAAAAACTAAACAAAAATACGAGAAACGAGCTGATGAGTGTTGTATTTTTGCTGATCTCCAGATTGTTTGTACGTCGTGCAATATCGATCAAGGAGGCTATTGGTTTCAGACAATAAAAACTCACAGTGAAGAGGGAAAAGCTTAAAGGAAGTAATTGAATGAAATGACCTGCTTTTGTGATCTTTGACTGCAACATGATGTTGATGTTTCAAGCCATTAATGTAAATACTACGTAGAGTTAATGTAAATACTACGTAGAATATATTTAAGGACAAACCAAACATTGAAAAAATTCAATAATCAAAAAGGAAAATTACTAGAGAACTAATTACAGAGGTTTTCACGAATTTTATATGAAAAATTATAAGCAATTGGACCCTCCATTATTATTGTTTTATTATAATACATTTCATGAATTTTTTGACTTTGTATTTTTTCTTGAGAATATATCCCATATAACACGTAAGAAATAGGGACAAAAAAAGATATAACTGTTATTTAGTTTTATTATAGTTTATAAAACATAGAAGAAATTATTTATAATCCACCATAAAGATAAAAAAGAAAAAGCTGATGAAATGATATATTTAACACCTGCATGCAGACATTTAGGTTGCACACTCAGAGAATTAATAAACATCATGATGTGTAAAGGAATTTATATGAATGAATTACGCATATCAACTCAGATCAAGAAAGTTGAATTTTAATTATTAATATCTTTATAACATCAATCTCTTGATTGTCCCAATTGATATTTATTTATTGCTATGTTTACGATTCAAATTTATAATTAGATTTATGATAATATTTCAATATAAACTTGAGGAAAAATTATATTATATATATCTTTTTGTCTTACATTGCACTATGCTGATCCTCCTTGTATATTTGTTGGAAAGTTATAAAATTAATAATTTATCTCAAATATATAGCATGTATCTTAAACATGTACGATAAAAATATTCTAGAATATACTATACATTTTTATTTTTATATAACTTAATTATTTAATTAATTTATTTTTAACTTCTTAAAAATATGTTTTTTTATGATAAAAGACATATATTTGTACGGTAAGAAGATGTTAATAAAAATGAAATTTTTTCCATGAAAAAAAAAGTTATCTTATACCCTTAATCCTATGCTATTTCATTTTAACTTAATTACACACATATTTAATCCAATCACTTGTTACTTACACCACAATATATAGCTACAAGAAAAAAAATATGTTGTAAACTACGCATAATATGGTGAAATATTTATGTTTCATGTCATATTATAAGGTTGCCTATAAAAATTGTCAAAAAAATTAAGAAGAGAAAAAAAAAAAAAAAAAAAAACCTTCTGTATTTTGAGAAAGATAATAGAAAAGAAAAAAAATTGCTTTATCTGGCTAATAAAAGTATGTCTAAAAAGTGGAACTCCATAATCTAAGTACATATAATATTTTCACAAGTAAAATGTTACACTGAGAATAATATCTCTGAAAACTCTGATCAACGTCAGAATTCAGAAATTTGCAACCCACCTAATCACTCAGAATCCAAAGAAGCAAATAATAAAAAAAATATTGATGGTTGTGGAGAAAGAATTAGAGAGCTAGGGTTTCAACTTTCAAGGAGCATCATCCATTCAACGATCAATACCCCCAAAAAAAAAAAGAGAAGGTTTTAGATATTTAATTAATAATAAAATTACCTTATCTCTTTTCCGGATTCACTCCACTCTTTTAAGTTCTCTGGCGAGAGACTATAACGGTTGTTCAAAGCACAGGTCAGTTGGCTCTGGTTTTGTTGCCTCGGAAAGGGACTGAGAAATGCACGTGTGACTCTGTGCCCCAATGTCTCACTTCTCACTTCTCACTTCTCATATATTAAACTTCGACATTATTATACATCACAGTTACAGCAAATGTGAGAATTTTTTTATTGAACACAATTTTTATTGAAACAAAGAGAGAACCCCAAGCCAAACCCTTAACATCTCCACCCTTAGTCTCTTCTTCCATGTCATATATGAATGGAAAAGTCAAAAAGTCTAAGTAGAAGCTCGAAAACAGTTCCTTCCTATGCTACAGAAACAATATTTGAAGCTAGTTTTCATTGTTTTTTTTTTACCTCCTTATGAAATATTATAATTTAAATTCCCTCCCCTTAATAATCCTTTGATTTGTAAAAGAACATAGTAAGAATGATTTTTAAAAAACCCAGAAACTGAATTGAAGGTAATGAATAATGCATATTACCGTAAATTTAGTGCTACTAAATCCTTCGATAGTAATTGAAATGGTCCGACCGATTCACCCTTTAATTGAAATGGTTATATATATATGTATATGTATATATATCAAGCAGAGGTCTAATACTTTTAATAAATGAATACTTTAATTTCTTTATTTTTAACTGTACTTTAATTTATAACATAAAAAAAAAATATATTTTTTAATTTTAAAAGATAAAAAGTACGAAATTTATGTGCACTATTTTTAAACTTAAATGCACAATTTTTCAAATATAAAAATTAAAGTACTGTAATTAAAAGCTAGGTGATTAAAACACTTTTACTTAAAGTCATGGAATTATTTACGTCCTTCTCTCCTAAAAAAAAATTAATAATTATTATAAAAAATGTTAATATTATTATTTTAAAATTATAAAAATAATTTATTTTATAAAATATTAACATATATTAAGTGGATGCAAAAATTATGTTTAAATTTAGCATTCATCTAACTACTATTTTTCAAATTATTATTTATAATTATTAGAATATATATTTAATCAATTATATTTTTATTTTTTTTATTATTTATCAAATATAAAAGTGTCAAATAGAATGAGATATTTATTAATCTATGGTACTAACTCATAAATTTTGTAAACTCATTCTATTTTATCTCATTTATATTTTTAGTAGATTAGGTTAGTAATGAACAAAATTTTGTTGGAATATTTTATGTCTCAAATAAGTTTAAGACAAATAAAATTATAAAAATAAAGATAAAAAAAAATGATTATTTATAATAAACATGAGCCCATTTTAAATAGAATGATATAAGCAACTTTCATCTATGAACCCATTAAGAAACATCAAATGAGACAACTTATTTTTTTTTCTAGTGGATGAGACAACCTATTTAATATCTCTAATTGAATATTTATGTTTTTTAAAAAATATTTGTACTATTTTTAAATTTTATTAGTCTAAAATATCATATCATTAGAAAGAATAAATAATTTATCCTATTTTCACACGTATAAAAATTAAAACCACAAAAAAAAAATAATATCGGATATTTATACATTCGTTCAATCAAAAACTAATGAATACCGAGAGAGTTTAATTAACATTTAATACCTTCAATAAACTAAAACATAACTCAAAAAAAAAAAAAAAAACCTTCTAAAGAAGAAGAGGATTAATATCTAAAAAAATTAAATAAAAGCTGATAATGATAACTAAAAAGAGAAAAATAAGAGGATATAGAATTTTTCAAGTAGTCTTTCAAATTCTCACTCAATAAGGAGGTCGAGATGTTCCCCAATAACCTTCTGATGGCAATTGACATGAATTGAGCAAATTTTGTGACATTCCTTGAAATAAAGTCCCATTTGCATCTTGCAAAACCTGTTCATGTTGTTGAGCGACAATATTAGTCGGAGATCCAAGGGACCCACTTCCCAGAATCGGAACTTGACCTTGATCTTCATCATCAAGAGGAAGTCTTTCATAAGCAGCATTTCCAAATGAAGCAGCCATAATCACAACTGGTCCTAAAGCAGTAAGTGGTCCCACCACACTTCCTCCTACTACTTGCCCTTGTCCTCCGGCTAAGTATATTGACAATCCCGAAGCTGCCGGTGGAGCAGGAGGCGGTAGAAATGATCCCGACAATGATAAGATTTCAAATCTACCATGTAAAGTAACTACAGCTCCAGGTGAAGCTGGTTGTCTTAGGGTTACATTAGTTACTGTTCCACTTCCACTTAGTATACAAATCCCTCTTTGTCTCTTTCTTGCGAAAGTAGACACGCTCTCCATGATGTCAGAGCCATTAGCAATTTCCATAACATGAGATCGGAGTGCGTTTGCACTATCTCGTGTTATGATGATTGGTGGTTTTGGTTTGTTTTTTGATCCTGCTGGTCTTCCTCTTGGTCTTCTTTGCATCTCTGAATCTCCACTGCCGGCTGAGCCGAGCTCTCTACCGTCGGAAGTAGGGGTTGTGATGACAGTATTTTCATCACGGTCTCGTTTTTGGCCACAGTTTATACCGCTGCTATTTTGTTCGTCTTCTAAGTGCTGTTGTTGCTGCTGTTGTTCAAATTGGTTTTGGAGATGGAAATCTCTAGAAAGAAAAGGAGGTGGAAGTGGACGACCATGAGCAGCTACTGGATCCATATCTATATGATGATTAACACAAGAGGAGAGAAGAGTTTATAGGAATTTGAAAGGGGCAAAGGTTATTTTAGTAAACCTAGCTACTAAATTTTCAGCTGAAATTAAGAGTTGACCAGCCATATATCCATCGATCTTTTAACAGCTTCGATTTGTTTATCGATCTCTCACACCTATGAAGCTTATAGAGGGCCGTTTTGGTTTTAGTTGAGTGTTTGGGAGAACTAAAGAGAGAGATGGAAAAAAAGTAGAAGAGGAGAGAGTAAGATTAGAAGAAATTATAAAAGGGATGTGAATGTGTGGGTAGCTCTGGCTCTGAAGGTGACTTTCTTAGTTTTTTTTTTTTTGCTTCTTCTAATTCAGTTTATTTTATATAAAAGTTTTGTGTGGTTAGGGTTAGGTCTAAGCCTCTAAGGAATGAGATCGATGATGGGTTTGGTTCTGGTTAGGCAGTGTGCGCATGGGCGGTTAGTGGGTCCCATGTCCCCATTTATGTCTCTACTTCCGGCCTCTTGGGGGCCCCACAAAAGATGTTGTCACTTATAATATTTTTGTAGTGATGATATGATTATAAACCTACAAAATAGAATAACTATTGTCCTTCATTTCATTCATCTCATTCTCAAGCTTTGCTTTTTGGTTTTCTAATTGTCTATTTACACATGAATTATTATTTACAATTTCTCCAGAACCAAAATTAAGTTAATTTAGGCTAATTAAATAGAAGCAAAACCCAATAATCTCTCAGTAATCCTATTGAATAGCTTTGTCCTACTTTTAGAGAGCATCCTCTGCCAAACCATTAAAAGAGAAACAGATGGACTACAATTGTAATAAAAGCAAAGCGGTTGTATGTGTAACTTATGATAGCTATGGCTCACACCAATTGCTTTATGTATATGTGTACGTTCGAACTACGATTTACGTTATATATATACAACAACAGCTAGCTAAAAAATTTATGTTGATTTGGATGGAACGAAACTCTCACATTTCTTTCCATTTACTTCTGACTCATGGAGAATACAAGTAAAGAGAAACAAAATTAATAAATAATACCTCCTAATTAATTACTTTTAAGTATAATATATCGTCTTAAGCTTTCCTTAATTAATTTCTCTCGAAATGATGTTTAAAACGTATAACCGTTTCATAACTAGGTAAGGTAAGTACATACATGTACTTTCCATTGAGTTTGAGTGGCTAGCTTTAATGGCTACTCGATTACACAAGAAAGCATTGTGATTAATATTTCTTATTTATTGCATTCGATGAGTACTTTCACTACTTGAAAATTGATACGGTAATTACATATGTAATGCACTACGTTTTGTATTAGCAATAGACTTTTCTTAGAAATATCAATAATGACATTTTCATCTACATCCATCACTTTTTGTATTAATATGATTGTATTGGCAACCAAACTCTCCTATTTTGAAAACAAAGCCATTAATCAAGCCAAAGTGACGTATGAATCATTATATCGTAAATTTTAATGATATTAATATTAATTTAATCCAAAATATGCATATTTGACTTTAATTCATATATTTATTACTTTATTATTATTATTATTAAAATTGTTATCTTAGAGACTTGAAGACATATATTCAAATAAATTAATCAAATATATGAAAGTACTATTAATCCAAACAATAACAAAAAGGCTCAAAATAGACTATTATTACCATCAGTATTATCAAAAAGATGAAAAAGGATGTTTAAATCTATCAACTTTAATTTATTTATATCTTATAATTAAATTATATCTGTTTGTTGAGATTTTCAACTCGTAAATACTTAGGATATTTCTGGGGGTCCCCTCACTCAGTTCTTACGGGCATGTCAACAGAGGTCCTGGCCCTTTGGGCTCTTAAGGGCATGTTAACAGAGGTCCTGGCTACAGTGGAGGTTAGCAGATTCCTTTCGCTCTTCCCAGGCTTCGAACCTGTGACCTAACCCTTAAGTACACAGATAGTCCAGATGGTACCAGCTTCTCGCAATCTGTGTACTTAAGGGTTAGGTCACAGGTTCGAAGCCTGGGAAGAGCGAAAGGAATCTGCTAACCTCCACTGTAGCCAGGACCTCTGTTAACATGCCCTTAAGAGCCTCTGTTGACATGCCCGTAAGAACTGAGTGAGGGGACCCCCAGAAATATCCTAAGTGTTTACGAGTTGAAAATCTCAACAAACAATATCATATACTACAATTCCAATAAATAAATACAAACTTATTATTCTAAAACAATGTAATTCATACAATAATAGCTCATATTTTAAAGTGTAGTTGTACTTGTTTTTATTCTTCCTTCCTTCATTTTGTGTTTCTCTAATTATTAGGAAAAATATATATGGTAATTTACATATATGTGAGTCTGGTACGATGTTACATTTGACATGCTCTACTATATTGACTAATTTACTAGGATAGTGGTACTTTTGTAATTTCGTCCCAAGTGAGCTGTCATTTAGATAACAACAAAAAATAGATGGAGGTGAGGGGCAAATAGGCCTGTCTTGAAATTTAGAATGGGGGCCATCCGAAGAATTCGGGGGGCAGTAGAGTCAGGGCGTGGCTTTAGGGTGAATCTCGTTTTAAGGGTTTCTTCTTTTTTATTTTTATTGTATATATAATGTTTTAAGTCTTTTTCTTTGTGGGATAGAAATTTCTATATTATATGTTTTTTTATAAATTTAAATTATTAATATTATTTATATATTTAATATTAATTTTTATTTTTTAAAATTTAATGATCAAAATTTATTCATTTTATCTCTCACACACACACATATATATATATATATATATAACAATTATATAAAAAAAACAAAAAATAAAAAGACGTGGCTTTTCCCCATCTTTCCAAACTCCATTCTCTATCCATCTCATCTAAAAGAATTGTTCGGTGGTTATACAAAGTATGAGAAATGTAAATATGCATTAACTTGCCCATTTATTTGCATCCAATTTAATTATAATTTTATATATATTAAAAATTTATAAATAATTTTTTAATTTTTAAAGTTATTTCATCGCGTGAGTGAGTGTAATTTTTTTTTTTTTGTTGATTAAAGGAGTCCTTAATTATTAATTAGGAGGTATTTAGTTTAGAAATGGGACTCTTTTATATCTCTACTTTACTTCATTCTTTCAACTGGGAATGTGGTTGATTCCAAAATACTTTTCCCATTCTTGTAATACACAATACACAAATTTTGGTGTATTTTATAATATCTATATTTATGGATTGGTTGTGAAATGGTTATCTAATGCATATATAGGAGTCCAATTCTTTTTTGTTATTGTTGTATTATTTTATGTATTATTAATACACAACAAACAAGTGGGGAAAAAAAAAAGAGTTAAAAATTATATCATAGTACTAGGTCAAATTAATGAGAATTTAAAATTACATATTTATGTCATACTATTATCTGAAATATTTAATCTAAAACCAATAAATAATTTATGGTGTATACTCCGGAACTATATCTTCTCTTCTTCACGTTACTTTCAAATTTCTCTCGACCAATATATAATTAATTAATCTATCACTTAAATTTAAAAATAAAAATAAAAAAATACGAAAGAGCATATTATTACCATTAGTCTTTAGCATCGTTTTCTCAGCAAACAAAAGGACAATCATACATAAATAAAAATACAAACTGACAAATAATTGTAAATGATTAAGTTGAATAATACAACAAACCATCGTTTTCTTGAGCAGTCAACGTTTCAAGTTCCCACACCAACTCTTTTTTCCTAGTAATTAGGTACTGAAATCCAACTCTTTTTAATGTTCTAATTATTTGGATAAGTTATAATTTCACGATTTAGTCATCTTTATTTGATTATAAAGAAGCGTATGACACAAATTTACCAAAGACTCTAGTATGTACATGAAAGGTGAATCTAACATTTCATTTGTATTTTATAACTTACTGCACACCTATGTAACATACTATTTTGATAATCTAAAATGTACTAGTAATTAAGGGTATTTTTGATAACATTTTGATTCTTGATTTTTTAATTACGTATGTTTGGTATAATATCTTATTTTAATTTTTACATTTTTAATAAATTATTATCAAAATATGAAGTAATTTATAAATTTTTAAAAATAATATTTCGAATTAGTACATATGAATAATTGAATGATCACTACGTAATCAACTATTTCGATTTATATCCTTCAAATCATCAATTAAGAGCTTCTACATTGGAGTACAAATGCTAAAAATGTGCCAAATCCAAAAAATATAAAATATTAATTAATGAAATTTTATTTTAATTTAAATTAAATTTTATTTATGTTTTGCACCGTTCAGTTGATAAAGTTATAATTTTTTTCAAATAACTAAACTACTCGAATGCATGTAATTAAGACTCAGAACTCCAAACTTTCTGCTGCTAAAATGTAATTAATACATGTGTTGAGCCACAAGTTTGCTCGCTGGATCAAACATTTGATATTCAAATTAATCCCAATTCCCATAACCCGCACCAAAATAGATACTCAATATTTGAATTAAAAAAAAAATTAATGTTTTGCATGCTTGTACTTACATTTTTCCATGAAGAATTGATGTAAAGTTGTCCATAATAATTGAGTTCAAAGAAAAAGAAGAAGAAGAAGTACTAGCTAGTCATGAGTGAATGAAAGAACTAAGAAGCATAATAGCCTAATAAGAGTAGTTCAAATATACTATAAACTCATCAGTAACAAATCCTGGGAAATTTACATGAGAAATGGAGCCAAATTATATCACATTAACTGAAAGAAAAAAAAAAAATCTAATATACGGTATTAATTTAATATAATAATAATAATAATAATAAAAGAAGAAGAATAAATTATTAGTTTGATTATACATTTATCCAACAGTGTAATAGTAAATGAAATCAAATCATAAATCAAGAAAGACATAGTCTTCCCTTTGGAGAAAAAGCAAGAGCTTTGGTACAAGTGCGACAACAACATTATTTATAGTTATTAAACTTATCCGACCCAACGAAACTAATTAGTAATTACCTTACCAATAAAGTTGTGAGATAACATTGGTTGTTACGTTAGTAATTTTATTATTATTATTATTATTAATTTAGCACCTATTTTGAGTGTGATTAATGGATTATTGCCTTTATCAAACTTAAATTTAAAAAAATTTGGACATAAAATACACCTATTTTTCGCTTGAATTAAGAAATAGAATAACATCCACCGGTTGTTACGCTAGTAATTTTATTATTATTATTATTATTATTATTATTATTATTATCAATTGAGTACCTATTTTGCCCATAGTGAATAAGTTATTGCCTCTATCGAATTTGAATTTAAAAAAATTTAGACATGAAATACCTATTTTTCACTTGAACTAAGAAATAGAATAACACTCACACTGGTTGTTACGATAGTAAATTTATCAGCATATTTCCAACCAATAGCTTGCCTTTTATATGTTAAGTTAGGAAAAAGTGTAGGCATTTGTTCTCAATGAATCTCCATCCGAAAATAAAGTAAATGCTTGATCAAGTGTTATGAATTCCACAGGTCTTGATATGAGGTTCACATATGAAGAATAGTACGTAGTTCAGATTCATCCAAATATGTACGTTTAGAATTACGATATGTATTATCTAAGAAATCATTTTATTGGTAGGGACTTGGGAGTATACATATTGTTTACTAAGAAAACAACCACTTCACTGTTGCACATCTCATTTGATTAATTAATTAATTAACAAAGTTATTAAGGACCACTTAATTAATTAAATAAAGGAAAGAAATTAAGATTTTGAGTAGCATGTGAAGGGCACCGATTGATTCGAATCTAGCATCAAATGCCACGTAACATGTTCTCACTCTCCCACAAGACACTTTTTTCTTCAAAGTGGCTTGAGATTGTTGCACCGTTTTCTTGTCCTCGATAGTCGATAACAAATGCCAACGGAATAGCATTCGAAAAGCTTTTATTATTAAATTAGTTCTTAATTAATATTTTAATTGAATAATATAATTTCATTTTATAAAAAAAGAAATATATATTTATTTTTCTTATAACGTAAATGAACGCATGTTTTTTAGTATTAGAAGAAAATAAACATGTATTTTTTTTTACTGATGAAATTAAAAATAAAACCAGTTGAATAATTAAGTCATTTATGCATCAAAAGGTTAATTAATTAAGGATAAACCTATTTTAATTTATTAAAATTTAATTACATATTTATCCTCTCTTTTTTTTTTTTTAAATCTAAATATTTCATTTTATATGATATAACCTTTTTATAAATGAAATTTTATTTTTAATTTCTTCCATATAATGAACATATTCTTTAGGGTGATCAAAATTAAAATTGTTTAAATAATTGGGTAATATAAAAACTGTAATTTTTTTTTTTACTGTCAGTAAACTTACCCTTAAATAATTAACAAGTGCCATTAGCATTGTGATTATTTTAAGCACTACACAGCCGACCAAACTGAGGTTGGCATGTGAGGGATAGCGATGGCTATGTTAAATGGAATCATTCTACTCATCTCTTCACCTGTTTGTTTAGCTATTTCCTATTATTAATTAATTTAATTATTATTTTTGCAATTTTTTAGAATAATGTCAACTCTTTTTTTTTTTTTTTTTCACAATAGTGGTTGCTTAATTATTATTATTATTATTTTTTCTTTTTCTAAGCTTTGATCAATAGTTTATAGTATTGGTTGTTATAGAGAATGGCCGGGCAAAGATAAAGAAGAGAGGAAAGGAAAGGCAAGGCAAGACAAGCTTCTATAAACCATATAGCTAATTAAATTGGTTACTCTGTTTTTCATAAATGCATTAGCTAGTATTTGTTTCAGCTTCGTAATTCATATTCTTTTGCAACAGCTACTATCATGCGGAAAACAAGTTGTTTCGATAGTAGCTACTATCATATTTGATTTTACTCTCGTATTGTTTTTTTATTCACATGTATATTGCGTATTAATAATACATAAATTAATTTACTAAATATAGTAACACTTTCAAACTCATTTGAAATTAAGAGGATTGTTTCAATTTAATTTATTTATGATAGTATTGTAATCCTAGGGATTGTCAAGGGGTCAATTATAATTTTACTAGGGTGTGTTTGTTTCTTTTTAAGTTAAAAGTGATTTTAGGTAGGAAAAAAATGATAAAAATATTTTGAGTATGTTTATTTATGTTTTTAATGAGAATTTATAAAAACATTTGTGACAACAACAAATCACTTTTAAATCAAGCCCTAACAAGTTTTCTAATAAGTATTTTCGAAATTAACTTAGAATTCACATTTTTATTTTTTAATTTCTAATAGAAACACAAATGATACGTTTCTTCTTTAAAGTGTAATCTAAAATCATTTTTGGTTGATATGACACTTTTAACGAAAGTATAAATACACCTTATTTATGCTTCTGCCAGGAAGCACAAATTTAACGTAATATTTACTTAAATGTAAGTATTATTTTATAATTTTAAATTTTAAAATGTATTATTAATGAGTTACTATTTGTCATCATAATGAACCAATTAAAAAATTTAACAGTTCTACATCTTTGAAAAAATAAGTATTTTAGTTTCGTAACTTTTAACTAAACATTGTAATCCTATCTATTAGAAAAAAAAAAAAAGTATATTTTATTCCGATGCATTTTAATTCCAAAAATTTGCACTTTTATCAAGTAACTTTAAGCCTTTTACAAATAAAATGCACGTCTTTTTCAAAATTATAAAATTAAAACTACTTAACTAAAAAACTTCTTATGTAAAAACTATTGGGCTTCCTGTACCCCTCACCCATACTATATATCGATAACGACAATTTCAAATACTCAAAAAAAAAAAAAAAAAAAAATCTAATCATAAATATCATGTATCATACCCAAATAATTTCTCACCATTCTTAGTAGTACCTTTCTTTCACTGAAGTCTTGTATTCAACTAAGAATATTGAATCCAAAGAATTTCAGGGAATAGAGAGATTTGTAAATTGTATTTGAATTAAATAAAGAATTAAACAAAAAAAAAATGATTGAACTTGAAAACTGAGTTTGATCTTTGTGCATTTTAAATTACCAAAGTAGGAAGAAAATGATTATCCACCCATACGTGAATTCTTTTAATGAGTTAAGTACAATATACATTATTGCTTATCTAGTTAACTGAAGTCCAATTAAAATAAAATAATTAGTTCCTGCCTATTTGGAAGTGCCATTTATAAATAAACAAAACCTTATATATAGGAAGTTTGAGACATATATTAATTTAGGTAGTAACAATGATTATATGGGATTTTTTTATTTGATCTTAAAAAAAAAATTATATAATTTTCCACAGTATATAATATGGGAAAGTTTGTTACATGGAGCTCAATGCCAAATGACACCAATATATAGAATTAATGTCCCTCATTTTGATAAGGAAGTAAATATAATTAATTAGGACTTTGATTTCTTTTCTTTTTGTTTCACATTCTAAAAGTTATCTACAAAAGCTATTATAACAATATTAATTCTTTTCATCCTTCCTAATAAAATTACAATATGATATTTATCGATCAAAGAGAAAGTCTTGTGCCGCAGCGCACATGCCTCACAAAACCTTACCAGTTAAAATAGAACGTTGTTCGTTGCAACGACTATAAATTCATGTCGCAGTACAGAACTCTTTCTGAGAATTTTGCCTTCAATTCAATAATTGGCTTCTTCCAAGCTTTGTGAACACTTTTCTCCATCCCTGGTCTTGTATCAATTCTTGAATAAATTCATTCAAAACTTCTTTAATTGTTTAGCTTTTGATCTAGTGATTGACTCGTTCGAAATTCGTAAAAGTTATAGCGACAAATTATTCATATTAAATAGATTGCAAAATAATGTTTTTGAAATTAAATATATATATATAATAAACAAACTGATTAGTGATAACTTAAAAATGAGGGCTTGTCTCCAGGTACTAAAATATATTATCCACATTTATATTAAGATAATCAGGCAGTTCTTGCACGTCTTTGTGTCTGCTTTTATATATGTTGAAAGTTTCTTTCTCTTTTTTTATCCCTAAACTTTTATATCTTGAAAGTTTCAACAACTTGGAGTGACGTTTCAAAAAACAAAACAAAAAAAAACAGAGAGAGAGAGAGAGAGAGAGAGAGAGTCATATCTCTAGACTCTAGACTCTCCAATTGGGCCTAAAAAGTAGTACCGACCCATTACCGTTACAATCCATTTCTCTCCGCATATTACTTCACAGCTAATTCCTTATTAGTAGTTGAATTCTTGGTAAGTTTAACCAGGGCATATAAGAACTTGTCTAAGGCTCAAAAAGGGGATATTTCGCCATCCCCATTTAAACTGCTTAGACACTTTCATTCATGAAAGAACTGAGCAAATTTATCAAGATTAAAAAAGAGCTTTCTGGGCTTTCATTTCTTACATCTAAGAACAATGTTCAAAACCCATAGGTCGAATAGGCTATAAGGCAATTATGCAGGAAATAATTGTCTGACAATATCTTTTCTTTTGGGGAGTAGGAGATGGTGCGAGGTATACAGTGAACTGCTAAAGACATCTATAACTTACAAATGGAGCTACAATTATCAAATGAAATTCTGATTAAAACTACACAAGGCTTAAAAGCACCAAGTCAGGCAAAATCAAAACCATCGCTAACTCTGAATACACTACGAAACTAGATTTCTCATGACAACAACAATTAGAAGCAAAATAATAGTATAAAAAAAAAAATTACTACAGACTTGGGTTAGAATATCAGACATCCCAAAATGCGGGACGTGCGTCTATTCTAACATGAGCGTAGCAAGATGGGTCCAACAGATGAGCTGAGTATATCACTGAGAGTGACCTGGACTTCATTTGACCCATGTTCACAACTTATCAAGCTCGAGAGTATGGGAAAGAAATTAGCCAAATTGTTCTCAAATGAATTCTCTCCCAAACTACAGAAAGCCTGAAGAGTTGACACAATAAGAGGTGCACGTGCAGCCAATTCCCGTCGCTTCCCAGAAACTAGAGGAATATGCCAGTAGGGCTGCAGACTGAGAGATGAATCAGATACCTGCCCAGAACGAGAGATTTCAATATAAGACTGCAAAACCTCCTGACATAGGTCAACGAGGCATGACTCCACCTCTGCTTCCTCGTAAGTTGGAGGCCTGTCCTCTACAAGATTTTGCAGGAATGTCAGACAAATTTGGTAAGATTCGTTTTCGAGACGCAAAAATGGAGGGTCTTGCATTTGTGTCAATGAACCCAAGTCTTGTAGTTTTGAACGTAATGTAGTGTCACTGTTGATCTTGTGAGCATGAGACGCAACATCATGCAAAGCATTAAAGAGAACTGAAATGTTTTTTGCTGAGAGATGAGACCGATACATGCTGTAAATTTCCATCACTGCCTGCAAATTTCAACAAGTAAAACATTCACGATTTAGAAAACTGCAGCTATATAAACATGAAAAGCGTATTCGTAAGAGGAATTGCACCAAAAAGCTTCTTCATTTAGCATCATTAGATTTTACCCAGGAAATGTTAGAAAGATAAGCAAACTATCAGATATATCATGGACAAAATTAATTTATCACTCATGTCTTCTCACTCATAAATTAGTTGACGGTAAGGGTCTGGTCCAAAATTAAATTAAATGAAAAGAAATAAGAAACATTACAAGAGCCTCCTTTCAGAATATGGCTTTATATTTCACCCCTTAAAAATAGTGCAATAATAACAAAAAAATTTATTGAAACTTGTATGGTAAAAAAAGAGTAAATAGATGCAGAAAACATTGCATGATTACAAGTTGTAAATCCACCAAATAAAACCTATATGAAGGTAATCTAGTTTACTCACATGTTAATCATATTATCTTAGTATTTTTTTTTTTTAATCATTTTTTTGTTTTGGGGGAGGAGTCTACCTGAATCAACAAAAGCTGAACAGCAGCTTTGCATTTTACGTCAGATATACAAGCATAAAGATGGTGTGTCCTCCATCTCTCTGAATCATCCTCAGGCTTGTCAGATTCAGCTGTCTCTACATCATTCAATCTACTTGAAGAAGCAAGCTCATTATTCATAGGATTGCTATCACCACGAGCAATGAAAGTGAAGTCCGGAATTGTTGAAGATGCTGCTTCTTTTAATGATAGAACAACTTCTAGCCACTTTTCATCAGAGAACAGATCTCCAGCATTACTCATCAAACGAACATATGCAGCAATACCAATACCAGCTAAGCTTTGGTGAGGGCGCTTAATGAAACTTACAAGAAGCATCAAAACTTTCTTCAGAAGAGGATTGACTTTGTTATAAAATTTCACAAAAAGATCAACAACTAATTGGAGAGCCAATGTGCACGTTTCATAGAGCCAGGCATCTTGATCAAGCTCATCTACATCATTATCATGTCCTTGCCCAGTAGGGTTCTCCCCAGAAGGATCAATTGCATGTCTCACATAATCAAATATTGGGAACAATACTGATTCAAATACACGTTCCCAAAGTGGTAGTGAGAAAAGGTGACCATGGTTGCGTAAAGTTCCAAAAAGGACTTGCAAGGCACTCTTTCTGATCTCAGGCCTAGGGTCAAAGCTTAGTTCAGATAACCCTGATGAAAGAAAAGACTATCAATTTTCTTGTATATTCGCTCTTTTCAGGATAAAATGTAAATATGGAATATTAAGCATTCAAACTGATCCAAATATTAGCATATGCAGACAAAATTACAAAAATTTTATGCAGCATACTTACCAGCCAATAAAGGAAACCAGAAATACACAGGGTCATCCTTATCTGGACTTTGGATAGCGTCTTGTTTTCTATCTTTACCAGTTTGAGGTGCAGCTGGAACAATCTTTCCAGGAGTTTCCTTGTGCTTGTTCTTTGATGAGGATACAAGCTCTCCCTCCGCGAGCTTTGTGGCACAAAAACGAAGAAAACTAATGGCATTGAGGCTAATATCTTTGTTGAATCTACTATTGGTGAAAGCAACTAGGCAATTCACACAGTCCGTAAATGTGGTGGTCTCAGTCTCAGTGATATAGGGGAAGTAGTCTCGAAGGATCTTCTCCGTAATTTCAAAGGCCAAGAGTACTATGTTTTTGTGATCATCATAAGCTGCGGTTGTGAACACCTGAAGAAGTTAACAGGTAAAAAATATCAACACTATGTCTGAAAATAATCACTGCATAAACAGTTACTGATTCCAAGTTTTAAATAGTGAAGAAAAAGCAGAAAGATGCGAAAGTTTAGTTACCATAAACATGCTCTTCCATCCAGATTTGACATTATTCACACGAGATAAAACCATCTGTGAGACACATCTGATAATTAATTCTCTTATTTCAACAGCACTGCTTTTACGCATAACAATTACAAAAGGCTTCATGAATTCATTTTGAAAGTTATAATTAGCCAGCTCTTCTCGCTCCAAGAACTTCATTGATAACTGACGTAATGAATCCATTGCAAAAATGGCAATAGAAAGGTTTTCAGAACAACCAATTGTTACAAAGAAATCAGATAGAACATGCCAGATGCTTGACCAGACAAGCCTAATTCGATTCATGTTATAATGCCTGTTACAATTACAAAAAGGGAAAATGAGGGATCAAGTCAGACAGCAGAATTTAGTCATAGCAGCATAATACCAAAAAATTATGAAATATCTATAAGATTAGAGGGTCATGATTCATACGCAATCTCCACAATCTTTGTAAGGCTGAAAACCCTTGGATCAGATGCAGATCGTAGTTCTTCCATGGAAACTTTGCAAAGACACTTGACAAAATATATAATTGCCTCACTGTTCAACTTCTGACTCCTTGTAAATATGCTATTCATCTTAGAGCTTCCAACTTGTTCTAGCATGTTCAAATTACTAACCAAATTGTTCATCTGTTCAGATGTGACCACCCCAGAGGTATTGCCGCCAATACCAGCACTATCATATGAACCCCTCATTGCAGCAGCAGCTGCATACTGAATCCGTCCAGCTCCCTTCTTTAAAACAGGAAGAATGGTTTGCTTAGACTGTTTTGACTTTTCAAACTCATTTTGAGGAAGCCCGAAAAAGGTGGCATCCGGAGGAGCCCCCTCCCCCAGGAGATGTAGATGTTCAAACCGGGAAACACATGTCAAAATATGCTCCCAAGCTTCTTGCAAGTAGTTCCCATCCTCATCTGCAATTGTAAGTATGGCCTTTTGACAAGAAGCCAAACTCAAATGTCAGTCCTTACTAAATATTTCAAATTCCAGTCCAAATAGGAATTAGTCATTCTCTTTTTATCCCAAAAATTTGGCACTCTATAGATCTTAAATTTCCATAGATCAGCAAATGGATAGAATTAACTAGTGAAAAGTTCGATAGGCAGGTTGTACACTATTAGCTGGTGGCACAGTATAGACATATTCTTCATCAAAGCTAACGTGATCTACTACACAGATGGAAGCACAATGAAAATTCAAGGTTACTACTTATGAATTATATATTTGGTAGTCAATCAAGTTCGATCATGATAACTTTTAGCCAACAACCTCCCCCACCAAGATGATGCTGTAAAAACATCTACTGTTTTTCCCCAGCCATGTCAAAAAGTGTCCAAATGCCATCTTTCTGAATAAATGAGAGTTCTAGCAATTAAAGAAACAATAAAAGACTGTACCAGCTGCACACGACTCTCCAATTTCTTATAACAAATATAATAAACTACTTGTCATCAAATCACAATGAGAGTAAAGCAGCAGCATTTAACAAACACATTTACCTCACTTTAAAATTAAGAGGATTCAAATGCTAAACAGTATATTATGCCCACCTGCCACCTAAACTATCAGTAGTTAGCTTCAGCATAGGGTTTGACAATGAAATGAAAAGATGAAAATTAACTTCACATGGGGAAAACATACTATTGCTTGAAATGCTCAGACGAAAATGGAAAATAAAAGTGAAACTTAGATAAATTTCACATCCTTCAACTCATCAATAATGTAGAAAAAGAAGATACAAACCTTAATTGCTTCTATGTTTTTCTGCTTGATGTCAGCAGGAGAGTGGAGAGAAGTAAACTTCGCTAGCGAAGTCACAAAAGCATCTCTATGAGTCTTCATGGACATTACAGCTGTGACATGAATAGCATAACGGAAGCCTTCAAGGCAAATTGCTAATATTACTTCATCATCACTTTGGTCTAGGGGAACACTGAAGGCAGCCAACATAGGAGCCCAGCAAACTTCAATCATGAATCTAAGGATCACCACATCTGTGGCAGCATAATAAACTGACCTGTAAAATTTTCATAAAAGTACGTATTAATATAGAAATCTAGAAAACTGTCAGATGAAAAAAAGCGCGCAGACTAGTTTTTGTCAAATATAATAAGCCACAGTTCAAATACAATGAGGCCCATATTACAATTTTCAGAAGCGAGGGAGGAAAAATAAAAAGAAAATACATATATTATATACATCAAAAAGAGAGTGACGTAATCTGCACTGCAAATTATGGTCAAATAAAATTTGGCCCCCTCAAAGTGTGAGGTTGCTCAAAACAGTTACAACATCGTATATGTAATCATATAATATGTGAAAGTTGCATACAGCTGTGCAAAGGTCAAAAAGTTAATGGTAAAACATCAAATTCTTGAACACAGAAATGTAGTCTTACTCAGATTTGCGTGCTTTTTCTTTAAATTGTTCTTGCATATGCCTCATAAGATCTTCACTAGTCTCCATGTATTTGTCTTCCCACCGCTTACGGATCACAATATTCAAGATAGAATCCAAGCCCAAGAGTCGATTTGAGTTTGTTTGTGTCTGTTGAGGAGCCAACTCATACTCTTTCATTTTTATCTCATTTTTCGATATTCGTTCAAACAATGACCTCAAGTACTCCACAGGTAAATCTTTTCCATCATCTATCCCACGATTGTTTCTTATAAAATCATCAGCTGACATCTGTGTTTTAATAGCCACAGAGAATGTAGATGTCAGAAATCAGAGTTAAGGAATTTCATCTAAACCATACATTTACAAGTGTTACATGCTAACTCACCTTGTTCTTCACCATAGGGTTATGAGCATCTGTGTTGAGCATTATCACAGAATAAGCAAGTACGTAAGCCGTGTCCGCACTAGTAAAAACCTTTGGATTACATTTGCAATAACGCTCGGCAAATTTTTCCATTATTCGGTCAATCTTTTGCGCCTCACCAGGCAACCTAAAGCCTTGAAGAAAGGCCCTGATTGCCTCATCAAATTCCATGCCGTCAAAATCAAAAGAATCGACATAAGCATGCATCACTTTCAGGGATAACTCTTCTCTTTCTCCAAGGTAATCACCAACGAGAGTTTTATTCAAGCCAGATGCATTTTTAAGAAAAGCTGCTATCTCCTCAGGTGAATTCCCCACCTTACTTACATTAACAAGAAACTCAATTCCTTTCTTAGGCTTCCGATTAAAAAGTGATATACCTTCCTGCCACAAGTCTGATGATATCAGTTTGCAAACATAGTAACCAGCAGACAGATCCAATCACATCACATAGAAGGTACTTGCTTACCTGAAGCTCAAGCTTGTAAGCCCGCCGTTGCTCAATAGTTTGTGCATCAGAGGTTTCAATGGATGCTTCTGAATGAGTATCTGATCCTTCAATAGATTCATCAGCATTCCCATTTGCCATTGCACTACCTGATTCAGGACCACTTTCAGATCCCTCAAATTTATTGGTAGAATGAGGATCCGGAATGCGCAATTGTCTGTTCATCCAGTCTCCCATGGACCTTAAAATAGCAACAAGACACTTCATAGCTTCAAGTTTCATAGTTGTCTCCTGAGGTGGCTGCAATGTGGTGACGACACCATGTGGAACACCTTGGGCAGTTTTAAGAAGCCCATTAACCATCCTGGCAGACAGAAAAATAATAAAATGAACTAAATTTGTAAAAAGCTTACCAAGTTAATCATACTACAAATGGAGCATAGAATTTAACCCCAATATCAACTGCCTAATTACATATTCTCAGTAATGAATATCCTAGTCTCTTAATCAATGTCAGAGATGAATAGTAATACTATGGGATAAACTTGGCATACCTTTCAAATATGTTTGATGAATTGACATCACAATCATAATTGATGAATATATCTACCAAGATCTGTGAATCAACACACAGCTTTTCAATAAACCGAAGCACTATCATCTTCTGCTGAAAATTGGGCTGAGAAACGTTTTCCAGAACCCTGAGAACTATCATAGGGAAAAATACCCCTATCTCAGCTTTTAGTCCAGATCTAAATCTTGCCACAAGACTAATGAAGATAGAGCAAGATAGTTGGAAAACTATCATAAGAGTTGAAGCGCTGTTCTTCAACAATGACAGGCACAAGTATTGCTTAATGGCACCTAAGAACCTGTTTCAAATGCATTTTCAATACATGAGCATGAGCTGAAATACAATTATGATCAGGATATGAAAACCAGTTCCTTGTTGTCATAAAGAAAATATATGTGCTAATTGACTAAGAAGTTTTATATGAAAATTCAAAGTACAACATAACTAGGATACTTCATAATTACCTGACCTCCAAACAGGAGATGATTTTTCATTTTCATGCAGAAATATCCAAAAGAAAATGATTGGTTCAGTTTTATTTGATGCCTTAAATCCACAACTAAACATATAAAATATCCGTATACTAAAACCAATCCATTCTATATTTATGATACTTCATTAGTATACAAATTATGTAATTATGTCTTTGAAGTTCAAATGTTAATCAATACAACCTACACACTTCAGAAAAAGATAAGTTCTATGTAAAGGAAAACAATTAATCACAATAAAAGTACATTGGAATAGAAACATCTTATAGAGTCACACCTTTCGCTGGTTCTAAAAACAGCCCCTGCATTCTCAAGCAAAATCTTCAACAACTCCAAGGCCACTATTTTCCCCTTCATCAACTGAGGATCTGCCAATGCATCCTTAGAAGGTGTCTTCATGGACAACTTACAAAGAGCTCGAAACACCAAAAATGCATCTCTCCTCAACTTGTTTCCAATCTGAACTTCCAAATCATCGTCTCTTTCTCCCTCTCCGTCCACCAATTCACCTTTCCTCCCCTCCAATGCCGTCTTATACATACTAATTTCCCAATACTTCGCATCCAACATGTCCTTATCCGTTGAGTCCAATAAATCGGTCGGGTTAGTTGTCTCCACTGTGGTGGTTACGAACGCCCCGTCATGCCCACCAAGTGAAACCTTTCCAGGCGTCATCGGGTTCAATACCCCATCAATATCCTGCATTATCTTTGTAATAAATCCTTGGACAAACATGGTCATTGATCCATCTGTGTCCAATTTCTCGATTGGCTCCATCAATTCAGCTACCACAATGGGCTGAATGGGCACTGTGGACGAATCAGCTTCCATTCTCCGAAACACAATGACCAACATTTGAATCAAAGAGGCCTTAGCAGTAGTCTGATTAACTAAATTCTTACTACCTAAGTAAACATCATAACAAGTCCTCACAATTTGAAGCAAACAATCCCCGTGAATTCGCAGTGAAAATGAAGTTACAGCCGATAGAAGAGTCTTTAGCACCAAGAGCTCCATCTGATCGTCGCCATAATCGTGGCATTTGCACACGGATTCAATGAGCTTCGATAAGAGCTGAGCCTCGGCACCACCACTCGGATCAGCCTCGCCGCGTAAATAGCCACGGGCGATTAGTTTCTGAACACAATCAATAGCTGGATCGGCTATCTTCAGAACGCCACTTGAAGCTGCGGTGATTATAGGACTGATAATAGACTCGGAATCGGCGAGAGTATACTCAGTAGACCCACCGTCGTGAAGTGGACCGGGTCCGGATGAATCAGGTTCAGGATCCGAGGGTTGATCAAATGTTAGCCGTTCAATAACAGCTTTGCATTGGTGAACGAGCTTAGCGTGCTTGCGCCAGGAGGCGTTCTTGATTATTCGTTCAAGGGCTGGTGATAAGACCTGGCTCAGACGGGAATCGGCTTCCAAAGAAGCCATTCCCGAGTCCGGAAGAGTACCGACTCAGTGAGTCAGATCTGGAAATGACGTAGAGAGCGCGACGTCTATAACTCTCTATTGCTGGAATGAACTCGGTATGTAATCGTGACGAGTTGATTCAACGGCTCCTCTTGCTCGGAGCTCATAGAGAACAACAGAAGACAGTAGAGATGCTAAAATTGAGAGGTCCAATTGAGAATTGTATCGCAAATTTGCTATTGAATTTCTTTCCTTTTTGGTTTTTTGTGCACTTCTCCCCCTCATCGAGTTGAAATTGAAATGTTTGATAATTTTTATTTTCTAATTTTGTAGTTTGTTAATTACAAAAAAAATTGAAAGGTTTAATAATAAAATTGTTTTTATTAAATGTTTCCCATTACAAATGTTTGATCTAAAAAAAATTCGTCTTGGGAATCAATAATTCGATTATTTAATTAAATATTTTTTAATATATATATTAATTTATATTATAAAAAAAATAAACATATATTATTTTTATTAAGATTTTTATAAGTAGTATAATTATTTAAAATATATATTTTAGTTCTATATTTTTTTAAAATATACTCTTAAAATTATGTAATTTTTTAAAGTATATATTTTTAAAAATTATAAAATCTTAGAGATATACATTAAAAAATATATAATTAAAGTGTATTTTTTAAAAAATTATAAGATTTGTATAGATTTTAACTCTTTTTTTCTCCTAATAAAGTTTAAAATAAAATTCTAGCGAAGAGATATATTTTATAATTAAACTAAAAAAATTTTGTACTCAGTTATTTTTTTAGTCGCTAATATTTATACACCAACTTTTATATAACTTGCGATTTATATGATTTTACTTTATATATATATATATATATATATAGATAAAAATATATATGTAAGCATTGAAAAAATTGTTAAAAATAAAATTATATTTTAAAAAGGTTATGACATATGATAAAATCTGTATGTCTAAATCGAAAATGCTAAACATGTTATTCTTCAAACAACCTCCTTCAATTATCCTCAGCTCCTTTTTGTGCTATAATATATTTTTAGGCATATATAAATAGTTAAACTATTTCATATATTTAAGTAAATTGTGACATAAGATGATAAAATAATTATAAAATTTTTATTAATAATAACTAATTAAATTGTTGCATATTTTGACATGAATTATCATTATATCCTTTAAAATTTTAAGACTTTTTTTAATATAATTTAACTATAAATAATTAAGGTTATGTTTAGTTGGAATGAATGGAATAGGAAATGTAATTGTTTTTACATGTTATTATGTTTGGTTGTGCTAAAAATTTGTAATTGAATGTAATCAATTACTGACGGAGATGGAATTATGATTACACAACTAAATTTAAGGAAAATTGATTACATTACATATCCTGCCCTCTCTCGCGTCTCTTGCCTCTCTCGTGTTTCAGCTCCTCCGAGCACCATCCATCGAGTTCCAGCTCCTCCGCCGCCGTCCGTAGCATTCCAGCTCCTTCGTGCGTCGTCCACCTCTCCTCTCGACCCAGGTTTCTTTCTCGCCGTCCATTTTTAACTCTGTTTTTTTAGTGCATTTTTTTTGTTGGAATTGTGATTTATTTGTTGAAATTGTTGTATAAATTTGCCCACTTTTTTGCTAGAATATGTGGTTGATTTGTTTGCTGTTAATCTAAACTTTGGAACTTCCTTGCCTTACCTGTTTGATTGGCTATTTTTTGTTCAAATTTTTTTGTAGAACATTATCTTGGAGTATTAGCAAAATTAAACTCTTTTTGGACATATGTTTTTGTACTTGTGTTCGGTGATACATATTCCCTTTGATCATGGTAAAGTGGTGATGCATTCTAGTTTGATGTTAGTTGGCTTCTTGGCTGGACTACTTATATTTTATGTTATGGCTCTTATTTTTTGCTTTAAACATGGTGTTTGAATGTTTGTCTGTATAATTACAAGTATTTTTGCATTAATAATGTGGTATTCGAGGTTAATTAGCTAAACGTATTTTATTTTAATTTGACAATATTTTAATTTGCAATTCACTTATGGACTTGGGATTATTGGAGTTTGAGGACCTCCATTATACCATATTAGAAACCAACTTATTATGATTATAAATTTTAATTTATTAATTAATAAGTTTAGAATTTCATATAATAATATTAATAATTATTTATTTTAAAGAATATATTTTATTTGATTTAAAAAATAATAGCAAAATGAAAATTGAATATGGGGTATTAATGTAATATTATTGTGTTTTCCATTCCATTATAGTTGTCAAACAAAACACTGTAATACTGATTCCTTTTTTTATTACAGTGGCTAAACCAAACATATAATAGTAATACTGTTTCCTTTACATTCCATTACAATTACGATTACGATCACATTTAGTAAACCAAACGTGACTTAAAAGTATGATGCAAATGACTATTACACAAATAAAACAGGAGATAATCAAAATAATTTAAAATATTAAATTTATATGGCACTTTGAAGAACATCATTCTGAAATTTTGGTGATGCCTAAGGAACTCAAAGTTTTTCGAGTCATGGAGAACACATAATTGGTATATCTTTAAAAAAAAAAAATTTGGTAAAAACTTCTAAATTACATGTTCAATTATGTTATATATAAAATAAACTTTGGTTCATCCATAGGATCTAATTGATAAAATTGTTTGGTAAGGGATAGGAATGGCAAGTTTGATGTTAAAGGGGATATCTTGCTCTCATAAAATCTAAATGTGATTACTCTAGAACTGGTTTTCGGAGCAAAAGTCCATGAAATATATTTTCTGTATAAAGTTTTGCATAACGGATTGAGTATCAGAAAATTGATTGGTAGATTCAAGACTTAAGAAGATTACTCATGCCCTTTATACTATAAAGAAGTAGAAGGTGTTGAACATCTTCTTATTAGACGCGCGTAATATTTTGAGATCTTGGGGGTTAACTTGAAAATGGTTCTTGCTATGAATTGCAAGAAAGAGTAATTCACACCAATTACAATCATAATTATGATATATATTTTGGCATCTTAGAAAGAAGGTTAATTCATCAAACTTATACCCTGGAAGAAGCAAAGGAAATTTTACAGGATGATTCCAAATTTTTCTCCAAAGACACTAAACAAAGATGTATCCAATGAAATAAATGGTTATCAGATATATTATATTCTATATAAATGGCAAAGTCTCCCATCCAGTTTCTTCAAAATAAATTGCGATATGTGGAAAGAAGGAAAATTTTCTTTCACTTCTGTGATATCAAATTCACACGGCATAATCCCAAAAGCTTGGACAGAAACTAAATTATGTAAGCTATGCGCAGTTTTTAGCAGCCTTAATTAGCTGCTTTTGGAAGCACAAGCCCAGGAAAAATGAAATGATCCTTGTGTTGAATTATCATAAACAACCAAATTTAACTGAAGCAACAACATTCAATCAAAATAAAAAATGAAGCAACACAATTTTAATTTCATGCATACTTGTTAAAAAGATAGTACATGTCCACACCAAATATCTTTTTGTAAAATCGAAATTCGTAATTTATCACACTTTTCAAAAATAAGTAGTTTGAGTTTGCCAACATATGGCATAAAAAGGGCGATTTTAGAAATTTATTTTCTTTTTTTCTTATACTATATAGTAAATGAGTTTATGTGGTTCATCAGCTTTTGAATTTTTATCACATGGCCTCAAGTTTGTTCCTTTTTTTATTTTTCTTGTTCTTGAAAATAGTGCAAATTATTCTAATTTAAATTTTAGACTGAACAATAGATTGTAGTACTGTATCAATCTACTAGTGGTAATTAAAGATGGTGCTTTCAGAGGTCCTGGATTAAGTCTCACTTCAACATTTATTTATCCAACGGCCAATAACATAACCGTCTTCTCGTATTTATTTGGCAAGTAACTTTTATTTTAATTTAATTATAAAGTGAAATATATATATATATATCAGTTATAGTTAAAAACTAAGTTGGATACTCGATCATGATAAGCATTAGAAAAAGAATAAAAGAAAGAGGTAGCTCAACAAAAGGTCACACAAATGGATGATCAGTTATAAACGTCACTTGCCCTTTGAAACAACCTTGAGGTAGCTCTATTGCTAATAGCTAGTATCTGACCAACATATATAAACCACTAAGGCAAGTCGTGTATTAGGTGTACGAGTCTCACTTAGATGGAGATTGAGATGGTGAAGCATCCGATCTTGGTATTGATGGAGAGCCATGTCTATGGAGGAGTTCACGAGCCAATGCTTGAAGATCACCTCCACCAACACCACTACCAGATGATGAGGTAGTTCCTCTGCCGCCGCCTACTCCTCCATATTGACGAAGATCTAATACTGGCCGCTGATGCACGGTGGCCCAAGGTTGTACCATTGGCTCAAAAAGAGACGACAAGTCATATGTGGTCGGCATTGTAGAGGCAGATGGAAGGTCGGCGATTGTTAATGGAGGAGGGGTTATTAATGTTGGTGGTGGAGGTGGTGGTGATGGAACTTCTAATGATGCTAAGTGTGCTTGCAAGCATGATAGCTCCGCTTGTAAACTCACCACCTGCTTAGATGCAAAGTACCCAAAAAATATAAAGGAACAATTAAACATTAATTAAATGAAAGATTAAATTTTTATATACATGAAATTAGCAAGAATCAACATGGTGTTACATTTTTTTTAAATCATAATCTAACCTATGAAAATTAGAGAAAGAGAATTTCTAAATAATCTACCTTTGTACATTGAGGAATGATTGGCCTAAATAGCTTGTATTCTGTTTAAAATTTATATTTTTCAAAACTAATAATAATATGATTAAAACTGTGAGTTTTGATTATATTAAAATTAGATAAATTACAAAAATATCATTAGCTATGTGATATGTGATATGAGTATGTAAATTATTTACATACTATGTAAACTGTATTACATACTAATATAATAGTATGTAAATGAGTTTATATATTAATACGTCAGTATGTAAATGAGTTTACATACAAATATGGTAATATGTAAATAAGTTTACATATCAACAAAATAGTATGTAAATGAATTTACATACTAATATTGCAATATGTAAATGAATTTACATATTAATAGGTTTATATATTACAGTATGTAAATAGATTTATATACAAATATGGTAGTATATAAATGGATTTACATACAAATATTCAGTATATAAATGAGTTTACATATTAATTTATTGTTGTCTAGCATTTAGAACATTAACTTCCTACATGAAACTGATAATTTATTAAACTTGATTTCATAAGCAGCAAGATCTTGAACTGTTTCTACAATTAAATCCTTGAAAATAAGCTTTTTAATATTTGTTAGGCAATTCAGAGCTCCAAATTCTTTAGTTTCCTTCACTCATCTCTTGATAATTTATGTAAGCTAGGAGAGATTAATGGAGCTCAAAACTACAGCAAGAGCAATAGTCCATCTCCATCCTCTACATGAACTCTTAGGATTGGTATCTATTGGTCCTTCGTGGGAATTAAATATATTTTTTTGACTATTCTTTAAAATTGTCTCATATCTTGCATCATCTTAAACCCCATGTTTTTTGCCTTCTCCAATATCAGTAGTATTTTGCTGACTATTCTCTTAAGCTTTTCTTCTAGATTGTGAGAGTTAAGGAAGACGAGAGAGAGATGGCCAACGAAAAGAGACGATAAATGTTGGGACTAATAGTAAAGAGATAAAAGAAGAGAGAAAAAAGTAAAAATGATGATGACTAATGAGCAATAAATATGAAAGATAAGAAAAATAAATTAACGTATACATGTAAGGTTAAAAGCGTAAACTTAAGTCGTCAAAATACAATTGTGCCGCGATTTTAGATAAATTGCAATGCAGCTTAAAATTAGAGCGATTTTGGGTAGTTAAATCTACATTGAGGCCTTTAAATCGCAGCTTTGGGCTTATGAAATAAAATGACCCATGTAGAAGCTGTACATAAGCCATGTAAGGAAGTACATGTTTAATATTGTATGCAATTTTTGAAAAAAATTCACTAATTTTCAAAAACTCATATTTAACACCCATATTTTACCTATACACCACCTCATACAAATAGTGAAAGAGTACCGTGTTACACATTGTAGAGGAATATATTCATTAAACAAATTAAATTACAAAGAGTGAAGCAAGAGAATGTGTAATGTATGGGTGGCAATCATATTTTATATTTGCTTTATATTTACTAAATGTCATTTTCATTGTGTCTTCAATAAAACACAGCTCGAGATCATCTAGAAGTGAACTTGGGAGTACCTTTAATGCAAGAATATAAAGAAAACTTCTCAAGTTGGAGAAAGAAGGACAGATAGTATAAATAAATTATTATAAATACACAATGATAATATATATTATATATATATAATCAAAATATACAATTTATTATACAATTTTTACACCATTAGTTATCAAGGTATAAGATTTAGAAGAATAATTTTTTTTCTCCTACTCTTTATAAACCTCAACTCTCAATATATCATAGTGTAAAAAATTGTGTAATAAATTATAACTACAAATACCCTTCCAAAAATAATATATGAAAACCAATAATGTAGGACATTTTTATCTTTGTTTAGACTTATTGTAGCAATAGGAAGCTTGAATTTTGTGCATTAGAACATGGTGTTGCGAGCAAACAAAGAATTCTCATGACATTGGAGAAGTGATTGTGCAAAATGTCTTCTCCACACTTTTTTTTGAAGTAAGAGAAGCACAGGCTGGTTGCTCAAGTTGGATCTCGATTATATATTAATTAATTGAATAATATATAGTTCTTATTTCATACACTTGAGTTTTGACTACGGACAATTGCATATTTGCGTAAAACTAAATATGCAAAAATGTGTAATAAAAAATATACGATCTATTATATTATGGGATAGCCCATAGATTAAGAAAGAGTGCTTCAATGCAATTGCAAACAAACAAAAATGTAAACATCAGCAGTATGAAAATGAAATGAAACGGCTTTCAATCCAAAGAGAAAGAAAAAGGAATTTTACTTTTTCTAACAATTTAATTATTAACTTTTTCAGCAATTTAAATATTAAAGAAATAACTCACACTTGTACATTTTTTGTTTATTAATATTAGTTGTTTTCTAATACTGTTATATATGCTACTTGCAAACACTTAGTGTGTTAGTGTATCAAGAAATATAACACATACTTTTTTACCTTTCGTTTTATATATATTTAAAATTAATTTCATTTTTAATCTTTAAGAAAACATATTCATCACTTTATAAAATTAAAATCTAATAATGAAAGGATTTATTTATTCCTATTGTTTATTTCTTTTTTTGTATTAATTAAAAGCTATCATCTAAAATTTGTTTTGTGTGATTGCATGTACAAATATTTATTTGTTATATGAGTCAAATGTGAGAATATAATTTTTGTATTTTCTTATTATTTTCAAAAGAAAGGATACAAATATTTTTATTTTATCATATTTGTGTTATTCACTAGTAATGTAGCCAAGGTGGAAAGACAAGAATGCCCCTAACTGTACGTTGTTGCATTTTGAAAAGTCAATAATAATCAAAGGCTAGTGCCTCATATTTAGATGAGGGTTGAAATTATCCCTTTATAATTTAAAATAGTTAGTGACTTTGTATATTACAGTGAATTATAACAACTAAAAAAAAAAACAAATTATTAATCAAGAGAATGGCAATTATATAAGAAAATGACTCTTGTCCCTAAACCAAGACAATCATATAAACCCAAGAAGCAGCAGAAAACCGACCAGTCCCTTAATCCCAGCAAAACCAACAATTGACACAAAAGGCCATACCATTCTAGTAGGTAGTAACCGCCGACCACTTGATTTTGTTAATCACAATAAAACGTTCTTGATTTCAGTAATAAACCACATAACTTTCCCCTACTGATCTTATATTCTTCCTTGATTTCCTCTCTCTTGTTTTTCCCCTACCACTATTTTTCTTTCTCTCAAAACCAAACTTATCTAACTCATCACTCTCCAATGCCTCAGCCCAAGTTACATTTAACTTCAATTGAGTATATATAGGATTGGCAAGCGATATATTCGCGTTATTTTTTTTATATTTCTTGACACGTTTTGGTTAGTATTTATTTTTTATTTTTTTAAAAAATATTTAAAATGGTAAGAAATATATACCAGCAACTTTCTAAGTAAAAAAAAAAAAAAAAAAAAGGCATTAATTATCACGAATATATTTTTTATTACTTATTAAAATTGTTTTCCTAAGTATATTCAACACAAAAATTTCACTCCCCTTTCTTAAATGATATCTTTTAATTTTAATAAAAATTAAACCCTTCGTTCGGGTTAGCAGAACTTATTAAACAGATAATAACTTACGAATTGATTAGAAGAAATGGAAATCATTATGATATAAGTTCCGTATGATTAAGAAGAAGCAAACAACTAATTTCGTGACTATATTGATGAATGAAAAATCAAAAACACCATATCTTAAATAAATAAATAAAAAATACCTGTTGTTGAAGAGCAAAAATGTGAGCAACACAACCATAAACAGGATCTCTAAGGCGAGCTTGAGCTTCATAACAAATAGTCACAACCGCATCAAGACGCTTATGGACAGGTATGTGTAAAAGCAATTTGGACACATTACTGGCTCCAAACACTTTGTGCACCGCTGCGAAATGGGCAGCTCCTTGTTCTGAGTCGAAGTACGGAGCAAATACACAACCAGCCACGCACTTCCTCCTCAAAAACTTGCACGCTCCACATGGTCCACTACTTCCACCTCCTCCTGAATTGCTATTTCCACTCCCTCCACCACCACCACCACTACTACTACTAGGGTTTACACTGCTCATCTTAATTTTGATCTAATGAAAATTTGTGGGTTTTGTTTGGAAGAATTTGATGGTTAGAAATTTTAAGGTTTGGTAGGCTTGATCTTTTTTTGGTGTTTTTGTGTATATGTTTATTTTGGTCAATTTGGGGATGCTGATATAAAATGGAAGGAGAAAAACTTAAAAGCCACGCGAGGGAGCAAAGTGTTAATACTCTCATTTAGCAGTTTGCGTGAAGCAAACATGCGATAAGCCCTAGCTATATTGCCTTAACTCAAATTTTCTAACTCTTTATACTTAATTTCTCTCCTGAAATTTTCCATACCACTGTGTTGCAAGTATTTTACATATATACTAATTAAATGCAAATGTATATGCACATTTGTTTGCTAATCATGAAACTTAATTAGTTCATTCTTATATATAAACTTTATTTTAATTGTATAATAATATATATGAAAAAATAATTTAAAAATACAAATATGATTCTAATTCAATTCAAAAATAAAGATTAAAAAATATACAATTTTTATAAATAAATAAAATATAAAGATATATTAATATCTACGTATCTAGTATATAAAAAAGAAAATTAAAAAAATATATAATTTTATTAAATATAATATTCTAAATAATTAAAAAATGTATTAGTAATAAAGATAAAGATTAATAAATTAAATTAATAATAATGATATTAACTCAAATATTGAGCAAAATTGTCCAAAATTTATGTAATGTAAAAGAGTTAAGTTAAAAGTGACCCCAATTTTACTTTTTTATCATTAAAATTTACATACTAAATTATCAATAGTCTGTTTCAATACATCAGGTTCAGGATCAACATATAATTCTTTATATATATATAATCGATATTCGATATGCTTTTTGTTCATAATTTCTAACAAATATGAGTGTTAATACATCAGTATTGGTTCAAGGATCAACGTATAATTTTTATATATATATATAGTCGATATCCAATGTGCTTTTTTTTCATAATTTCTAACAAATATGAGTTCAAGTAATCACACACACACACACATATAGAAAAATCATGTTTCTCTAAGTTTTTTTTTTTCCTTATAATTTTTTCTCTCTATCATTAAGCTTTCTAATTTTTTCGGCACAATATCGAGTTTAATATTTTTCAACGCGATTTTAACTTAAATAATTATATTTGAAAAAATTAAAGAAAAATAAATAAATAATTGCCATTTGGCTAATTTGTAATAAAAAAAATTAGTATGAAATTTATGTATCACTTTTTCTTGAAGTGAATATGAGACATACACAATTCATTTCCCATGGTTGGAAATTTGGATATGTGATTTTTTTTTTTTTTTATGAAATTGGATATGTGATTTTATTGTGGAGAAAATAATTAAATAGGTGGATTTTTTAAGATGGAAACGTGTCCATGAGAGTATTTTTTGCCACTCTGCGTATTTTAAGCTGCGTGGAGGGAAAAAGGCGCCAACTATCTGTCTCGCTTTTTCTCATAAAAATTATATTCTAATTATATCCTTACTTAAAAAATAAACTGCATATTACATAAATATTTATAAGTTTTATTCAATTTAATAGCGAAATTTGTAGATCAAAATTAATATAAAATTAACACATTAATAAATATCATATCTCAGTGAGCTGTGACGAATTTAAAAATTGTATCAAAGGAGTCAACATATACATATTAAAAATATTACTAATTATTTATAAATCACTACTTATTTTAGTTTAAAAAATAATGTTATATGTATTTTATTTTAATAAAAATCTTTTTAAATTATTGAGTTTATAAAAGATTATTAAGTTTTAAAATGCCTAAAATTTAAAATTTACATAAGTCATAATTATATTTTATAGATATAATTTAGGGAATTTATCAAAAATAACACCCTAAAATTTATAGTAATAAAATTAGCACATTTAATAATATTGAACGTTCAATATTGAACGAATCTAAATTGTCGGCATTCAATTCTAATTGAATGAGTGTTTAAAGAAAAATGACATATTAGTTATTTTTTTTAATTGTGAAAATATAAATTTGAATACAAACGGTGCTAGTTTTGTTGTTTTTTCTATAATTTATCATAATTTTATAAATATTATATTTTAAATTTTATTAATAAAAAATTGAGATCGATACGTGCCCTACTAACTGCTATGGCAAATAAAATTACTCTCTCTTTCTATTTCTCTCTCACAACGTTGAAAACGACTCGATTCTTTACTTTCCTTTCCTATATATGAAGAAAAAAAGGTCCTTTTTTTTAAATGACAGTAATGCCCAATTCTTTTTGTTCTTAAGCATGCAATTTGCATTAGGTCAATAAATAAAAAAGTAATATGCATTAACGGGCTATTTATAGTACAGGCTAATAAATGGAGAGACTTTTAGCTTGTAGATACTAGAGAAAAAAGTTTACTAGTAGTACTGATGATAAGAAGATATAGAAAGTTAATAACATATTAAAGTGATACTATATACATTGTATTAGTAATAAAAACATTAATTGTGCTGTGGCATTAACTACATCACCTTATGTTTAAAGTCAAATGGTCTAGACATATCAAGTGCATTTGAATTTAAAAAAATCAATAAAAAGTTTTCAAATTTGCTCTCTTTAATCTGATTTTATTTTTATACTCGAAGTTAAACATATACACTCAATAAATATTTCTTAATTTATATTTTGATATAAATATATATTAATATTATAAAATAAATTTTGAAAACATGTATTAAATGTAGGTTTGATGTAAATACGTATTCAACATATATATAATAGGATAAAGAGATACAATTTATTACTCAAATTTTTTTACAACTAATTATCAAAAATTAAGATATTATGGTATAGTTTTCTCCCACTTGTTAATTATAGATTTTTAGGGCTGGCCCAACCTTTGGGCAATCTAGGCGATCACCTAAGAGGTTAAGGAGGACCATGATGTAAAATATGTCTTTTAAATTTTTTTTATGTTTTAAATTTTTTTAATTTTATTTTCATTAAAATTAAACCTAATTTAATTTATAGGTACAAATAATATTTATAAGTAATATACACATACCACCTTATATGATGTAAACTTTGATAAATAATAAAATGTTGTATCTTATTTAGCTCGATTTACAACCCTTTGAATATAATGCATTATTTTTATCTTAATTAATTTTATATCCATCATATTAATTATATATGAATATTTCTATTTTTAGTTATTTTTTAATTGATAAATATTTAACTATTTTACAGCAATAGTCTCGATCATTGTTGTTTGTCATATTTATCTACAATAAATGGTGTGCATATTGTCATGAATATAATGAATTTTTCTAAGTAAATTTAATATTTAGTACTTGGTAAAATAATAAGTTAATGTGATAAATTTATAATAAGTTATGTATTTCTACATATAGTAATAAGCACAATTCATCTTTGTTTTCTCTCTTATATCTTAAAAAACATAAATTTATTAAATCTTAGGAAAATATATTCATTAAAAAATATATAATTATTCAATATAATGATCAATCATTTTTTCAGAGTAGAGGACATTAAATTGTTAACTAGATTGATAAAAATATTATCAAAATTAAGTTTCTAATTCATCAAAATAGTGAAGAAGATTAAAAAAAAAAAAAAAAAACTCATTTTATAGTGTATATAAAATAATGAGATAAAGGTACCAATGGTCCTGATATATTGACATTTTGATCTTATAATTTATGTGTGGGGATACAAATGGTCCTATTATCTTTGAATATAAGACATTTTACACTAAAATTTGCACTTGAGTCCCGGGACCATGATCGTAAACAATTATGGCACAAAAATGCTCTTTTTTAATAATTATGGAACTAAATACATATACTTTATATAATAATATGATTTTTATGTCTGACCCAATAATCATGGAATTAAAATGCCCCATTTTGTATAAAAATGAGACCATTCCTACCATTTTTGCTAAAATTTTAAATTTATTATTTTTTTTATGACTAATTGAATTAGTAAGAAATATGTTAGTCTAAAAAGCATGAAACGTTTATGTTTTCAATTATATTATTGTTTGTTAAAAATAAAGTAATGGTAAAATAAATTGAATAAAAATTTAGTGTGCTCATATTATATTTAATGTTTTAATATATGTATATTAAATTAATAAATTAAAAAACCCTATAATAAGTTCCGCTTAGGGCCCTTAAACGGCTAGGATAGGCTTTGAGATTTTAATACAAAAAATTAAGATTGTTAATTTGTGACGATTAGATTTCTTCTATCATATAGATATCTTGGAGAAGAAGTAAAGCAAGTTGAGATTTTATATTATCAGATAAGTGTATATTATACTACATTAATATTCTTGTTAGATTATTTCACATAGATTAATGCTATTAAATTTGTTACTATTTAACTAATGATTAATTTGACTTGAAATGCTGAATATTCTACATGGTGGACCATAGTCCTCATTTTAGGATTAAATATTTTACGTTGGTGGGCAAGTCCTCATTTCATTAATATAAATATGTTAACATTGGTAGGCAATTACTTTGTCTAAAAAAAATATAAATTATGTCAAGTATTTAATGAAGCATAAATAAATAATATAATTAATAGGCTAATCCATTCCTAATAATTTCTTCTCAAAGTCATTCTCTCTACCACATATAGTAATGGCTTATGCCTCAAATCTATTCTTTCTAATTGATTTTTTTTAAGAGACTTAGGTATGTGAGCATATTGAAGGATACTTTTATTAAGACAATTCATCTAAAGATTTAAAGTAAGTAAATCCCAATCTTTTTGCATTAGAGTAAGTTATGTGTATGTTATATGTTACGTGAAATTTATATGCTTCTAAAGTTATTTTACATAATAATATATGCTCATACATACATGTTCATTATTAATTGTCCAAACCATACATGAACATTTATATGTTAAATATATTTTAAGCATATTGATTAAGAAACAAGAAAAGTGATAATGATGTTTTGTCATAAATATATGAAATAAGAAGTTCAAAGTTTATGTGTGCCTATGTTTTGAGGGCTGAGTGGGCAAGGGACGCGGGGGACCGGCGGACCCACCATAGTTAAATGAATGATTGATCGTATGCAGGGAGGTTTCCCTTATGTTTAGTTGGCCACAGGGAATGATAGGCCCTTAATGGGATCACCAATGTGTGTGTGGCGACTTCAGTTGGTCCACACTCATGTTATGCCCCAAGTACGATACTACCAAGGATCCGGTATTTAGAACAGGTTTCGAAAACCATGGCCCACTGGTTACCAATGGCATAGGTATCACACAAGGGCCCTACTATAAAGATTAAAAATATATATATATTTATATGAAAACCACCATTGAACCAACAATTGAAGAAAAGTACAAAGAAAAGAGGACATGTGTAAATGAAGAGAAATATGTAAATAAATAAATCTGTCATCTTGATGCATGTTGCATGTGGATTTACTTACTGAGCGTTAGCTCATTCGTGTTTACTTTAATTTTTTTAGATAATGAGCAGTAGCTTTGGACGACATAAAGAAGACATCTAAGAGTGTGGCTTTGAAGTGGTCCCAATTTAAGATCTTTTAAAAGTCAATGATTGTTTATAAATAAGTATTTAATAAGTTTACTGTATTGAAACACGAACAATATTTTCTATCCTAATTAGTTCATGCTCTTTTATTTATGAAGAAAGCTAAACTTTAAGATTATTTCAAAGTTTGAGAGACCTGACAAGTTAGTACCTACTTTTCAAATAAACTATCTTTTCAAAAAAAAAAAAAGTAACATTTCCTAGTCTACCCACAAGGTAGGCTCAAGGGGCGTTACATAATTAGTCTCTCTCAATAGATATTTGGAGAGAATAAAATTGAGATTTTATATATAAAAAAATTATATTATACACATAAATCGAATTATTTCTAGATATGCTATTAAATTATATATTAATAATGATTAATTTGATTGAAATGCTGAAATCTACATTACCATATGTCATTTTAGGATAAATTATTCGTTTGATGTCTCATTTCATTAATATGAAATGTAACATTCATGCAATTAATTTTTAAAAAAAATATAAATATTTAATATTTAATAAAATAAATAAATAATATCATTAATATGAAATATATTCAATAACACTTTATCATTTCAAAAGAAGGAATGGCTGCCTAATGATCACTAATTAATTTTTTTAAATAATTATATTACATATCAAAATATAAATAATTTATATATAAAAATAAATATAAATTTATATAATTTTAATATTTATCTAAAAAATTATTATTATTTATTACTCTAAAAATATATATCTGATCAATCACATTATTTATTTTTTCTAGTAAATATTGAGGACTTTTGTTATTATTATTTTTTTTTTAAATAGTTGCTAAACTAAATGGTCAAACCCAAATCGGCGTTCAAATCTACAGCGAAAGCTGTTCCAGTAATAGGTGTCCACAAGAAGATGACCTCATCAGTTAGAAACTCAAACCACCCGCCGGTCACTTTTAAAGTACTTAACGTGTAATCATTTTAATTTTATTATATTTCACAATATAATTTAAGTTTGCAAATTTTATAATAAAAAAATGATAAAGTTATAAGAGGCAAGAAGAAGAAAAAAAACATTACACATCTGTGTATAAAGTTTATAGGACATGTTATCACAATTTTACAGTTACACGAATATATAAAAAATTTATATGGGTGTACAACTGAAAAAATTTATAAAAAAGAAAATTTGAATAGTATATCAAAATATATTATAAAATATAAATAACTTTCATTAAATTATGGTAATGATTAATATTCCGAACATATTTTGTGCTTATTTGTGAGTTTGCTCTTTTATATATTATGCAAAACAAAAACTTTAAAAAATCAACTTTGATATTTTATTTTTTGGAAGAGGGAATACTCAAGTTCATTATCTTCAATAAAATTGTATTTTAGACTTTAATTATTTATTTAAAGGCAATATAAATTTATTATCTTTACAAAAATAGTAAGTAAATGTAACAAAAATTTATTACATTTATAAAAAAGATCAAAAAAATTGCCACATATTTTTGCAATTTTTTTTTTATAAAAATATTAAATTTATATTATCCTATTTAATAAGCATGAATTTAAAATATACTTATATAAACAATCTTAAAATACTCTTTTATTTATTTATTTATTTATTTATTTTATCCTTTGTTAAATTGTAAAATAATATGAATATATAAACTCAACTTGCAGTGGTGTTTATGAGTGTGCTGTGAATAGAAAGCAACGAGAAATTAAAAATTCAGACCCATCATTTGACTGACACGTTCATGATTAAGCGATCCCGAAAGAACTACGATGACGGCTTGCCTATGTTTAAAGAGTAATACTCTAAAACACAACGTACTAAATTCAAGAAAAAGAAAGTAAAGAATGAATTAAATAATTAAATTAATAATTATAAGAAAATAATAATATGAAATATTATTTTAAAAATTGTGTTAAATAACATTTTTTATGTTTTAATAGTTGCTCATTTCAACGTCTTCATCGTCACACCGTGGATCTGAGGAAAAACTTTTTAATGAAGAAGTGCCATAAATATGCAGTGAAGGGGTGTCCAAAAATTGAGTAAAATCGGACAAAATCAAAAAAATGAGATCGAATTAGACTAGGTTGGATAGTTTTATAAAGCATATAATCTGGTCCAATTAAAAATAATTCAAACCGTTGGTGAAACGATCCGATCCAATTTTATAAATTTTTTAACCAATCAGACTGGATCGAACAGTTATAAATAAAATATTAATTTTTTTAAAAGTATATTATTTTTTATTATATATATTATAAAAAAAATTATTAAAGAGAGTAAAACTTATGAGTTAAGAGTATTCTTCTATGTTTGTTTCCTAACTTCCTATTTCGGTATTTCCTAACCCGAAGAAAACTTGTAAACCCTAAAACGAAAAGCTGCCAATCGCTTCACGGTGCATCGCTCCTTCATCATCACAGTCCATCGCCTCTTCTAGCGCGTTGCTCCTCCATTGCAGCCTTGTATCGCCTTCTCTAGTAGTCGGCGTTGCCTTGCGAGTCACTATCGACCTCCAGCGTCACTCTTTCATCGCAACTCTTACACTAACCTCCAGCATCGCCATCACCTGCTCAACACTCCAGAATCGCCATCCCTTCAGCAAGCTGTAAGCCACCAGCCACCATCGTCGTCCATGGAAGGAAGTAAGCTCCATTTCTTTGCCGAAAAAAATTGTGCATTTGTTATCTATATAAAATTATGTAAATCACACGTGAGTGTTCAGTTAATGTTTGAAATTTATGTTTAATCTTTTGAGGCTGATTGTGATTTCTTTTATTATTTTGTTTCCCAAATGTAATGAATAATAATGCAAACTGCAAAGTTTGGATGTTTTGGAATGATTATGAATTTATGATTGTAAACTTTGAGTCTTCTAGAGCTACATGTCATATGATCATAACAAATGAGTGTTCATTTATTTATTTATGAATATTTGTGTGATTGAATAATGTTTGTGTGAAATAATCGTTGTGTGCATAATTTAGAAGTTTAAATAATGTTTGTGAGTATGTATTGAATCAAACCCATGGTGGTGTTACTTTTAGAACTTCCTGAATTGGAGAATATTATGTATTGAATCTAACATGTACTTATCAATATATAGGTAATGATGACCTACATTAGTTCATTAGCCAAGTCAATTTTTGAACTTTACTATACTAAAGACAATGAATCTGAAATTCATCAAGAGGAAATGAAAAACTCACCACAAATTTTAAATAAGTCATCTTTAAAAAGGGTAATAGAAACAAGCAATGTTGACGAATGTGACATTTCTGATATAAAGAAGCCAAAAAATTTCAGGTCAAAAATATGGAATTATTTTTCATATATTTTACCCTATGATGTGAAAAATCTTAAAACTGCATGTCGTTATTGTAATAAAAATTATGCTACCCATCCCACAATGAATGAAACTACTTCAATAATATATCATTTCAAAAATTTATGTAAAAAGGTTCTTATGCAAGTAGATAGGGGGCAAAAATTTTTTAAGTTTTCAAGCACAAAAAGGAAATGGTGATACAACAACTCATAAATTAGTTGTTGTATCATTTGATGCAAAAAGAGCTAGAGTTGCATTAGCAAAAATGATTATTATTAATGAATTATCTTTTAGATTTGTTGAGGGTGAGGGATTTAAAGATTTTATAGCTGAAATTTGTCCTAAGTTTCATGTACCATCTCGTCAAATAATTTTTGAGGATATGTTTCAACTTTATTTAGAGGAGAAAAAAAGTTTGATAAACTCTTTTATTAGTGAAAAGAAAAGAGTTTGTCTTGTTAGTAATTGTTGGACTTCAATTCAAAATATTTATTATATTTGCCTCACCGCTCATTATATTAACAAAAATTGGGTATTGTAAAAGAGAATTATAAACTTTTGTCAAGTCGATAATCATAAAGGTGATACAGTTTAAAGAGTACAGAGTTTGCGTGATTGGGACATATATAAGGTATTCATCATAACTCTTGATAATGCTTTCTCAAATGATATTATTGTGTCATATTTGAAAAGAAAGCTAAAAAATTGGAATGATGGATTTGTTATGAGTGGTGAATTCTTTCATGTGCGATATTGTGCTCACATTTTAAATTTGATTGTAAGAGATAGAGTTGAAGATCTTCATAATACTATTTTAAGTATTTGTTGTGCAGTGAGATATGTTAGATCTTCTCATTTGAGATTACAAAAGTTCAAAATGTGTTCTGCTAAGAAAAATGTCGAGTTTAAAGGAAGTGTCGTAATAGATGTGCCTACAAGATGGAACTCCACATATCTAATGTTACAATCTTATTTAGATTTTCAAAAAGTTTTTGATCGTCTCGAAGAAGAAGAAGAAAAAGAAGGAACAAACTTTACTTCTTACTTTCATGAGGAGCGATCTAATATTGGGCCTCCAACAATAGATGATTGGAAGAATGCTAGTATTTTTGTTAAGTTTTTGACGACTTTCTATGAGTCTACATTAGCATTTAGTGTATCTTTGTATACCACATCAAATTTATATTTTATATAATTGCATAACATTCAATCTTAAATATTTTTATGGTGTGGTTCTGATAATGAGTTGTTGAAAAATATCGTTGCTAACATGGAAAAAAAATTATTTGAGAAGTATTAGAAAAATGTTGAAAAGATTAATAAGGTGTTGTATATTGCAGTTGTACTTGATCCAAGGTACAAATTGGAGTATTTATAATTTCTTTTTGAAGAGATTTATGACTTAGAAACATTTAAAAAGTTGAAAGATGATATCAAAAATACTTTCATTGACATATTCAAAAGCTTACTGTAAGTTTGTGCATAGAAAGAATTGTCAAACTAACGTGACTCAACTACAAGATGTCATAGGAAGGATTCTCTCATCTTAAGAAGCAAGAAATATGAAGTTTCTTAAACGCTTAGATGAAAAAAATAGTTTGGAGTTGAAAACTGAGGTCGAGAAACATTTAAACAGCCTATGTGAAAGTGTCATGTTGGATAAGTTTGATATATTGAAATGATGGAAGACAAATTCTTTTAAGTTTTCTATAATCTCTCTTATTGTACGTGATGTCTTAATAGTTCAAGTTTCAATTGTTGCATCAGAGTCGGCTTTTAACATAGGAGGACATATTCTGGATCCATTTAGGAGTTCTCTTAATTCTAAAATGATGGAAGCATTAGTATGTCTATAAAATTGGTTTCGTTCTCTCATTAATAATAAGGTTGATGTGGCTCTACATAAATAAATTGATAATCTCAAAATTTATGAAAATATTAATTCAAGTAATTACATTACTTAAAATAACTTCCTAATTTCTTTTTTTTAAATATTGTTATATAATGATACATGATTTTATTTGTTTGTAGAGTTCGTTAAAGACCCTACACTGATCATTAATTATTGATGATGGGTAAGTTCTTTTATATTAGTCAAAGAATTAAGTGCAATCTTATGAATGCAATTAATATATTATAAAATGTATTTTTTTTAACATTTGAATATAATAACTATTTTTTATTGAGTTGAGAATTTTATGGAGGTTGCATTATTAATTTGTTGAATTTGAGATATTTATTTTCTTAGTCATTGTTATGAATTTGTGTAAACTTTTTAATATTTTATAATCTAGACTGTAATTATTTTGAATTTTTTATGGATTAATATATTATTGTATTTTATTAAAAAAATTATAAAATTATTTAGCTTTAGACTATAATTAATTTTTTGAGGATCAAAATAGGTACCTTTTTCTTTTCTCAGTTGTCCACGTTACTCTATAGAGCTTGAGGTGAGGCTTTCATAATGAAAAAATTATTATTATGTGTGTCGCGTTATAATTTAATTGTACTCTTAGTTATAAAAAAATTAGCAAAAAAAAGTTATAGTTTAGGAAAAAAATGTTTTGAAAACCGTTAACTAAACAAGGCTAAATTGGATTAGACCATTCGATTATAACATTTTTATTAGTTAAACAGTCCGATCCAGTTTGGTTAAAATAATATGAACGGTCTAATTTAGTTAATTTTTTTTTACTAAAAATTAGACCGTAAATACCCCTAAATGAACGATTGGTAATTTTAAGAATATTATATTAATATTTATATTGAAATAGAGGATTTATATGATAGTAAATTTTTTTTTTCTGTAAATTAAAAAAATATTATAATTTATTCTCTGCTCATTTTTCATTTTGATAAAACACTTTCAAAATTGATCTAATTAAGTTGATTTAATTATTTTTATAATTTAGGAAAATATAATTATTAATATATACTTTGCAACATAAAATAATATACTAAAATTTATTAATTATGATTAAAATATATAAAAATTTACTAATATTTTAGTATGATTTTAAAAGTTTAATAACTACTAAAAAAGCACTGGAAATCAAAAAAAATTAAAACTGTCAGAATTTTATTCTCTACTTATTGTTTGTCATGTAAACAAATTTTTTGACAATTTTTAAATTTATAATATCACTTATAATAGTTATTAAATTTTTAGTACTCTATCTAAAAATTAGTAAATATTAATATACTTTAATCATAATCAACCAACAATTATAGTGTCTTTCACCCTACATTTATAGTATACTTTCTTAGTTCACCTTAGCAATGTGGTAGATAATTTATATATTAGTTATTTCTAAGTCACTGGTTATATATATTTACATTTTACAAGCAAAGCTTGATATAAAAAAAATTCTTCGACGCATAAATAATAGAATTATTTAATTAATTTTTTTATTAAAAAATATATGTTCATTTTCTAATAACAATAAAAAAAATATATGTTCATTTACATTATAAGAAAAATAAATAAATATATATTTTTTAAAAGATTAAAAATAAAATTTTATATATGAAAAAAAGTTATGTTGTATAATTAAATTTATAAAAAACCCAAATATCTATTTTGGTGATATTGATGGTTAACTTGCAATTACAGTATACTAGAGTTTAATTTGTTTAAACTTTGAAGACCATTAATATACCTCTATGTGTTCGTTTAAGCACTAAAGCATTTTATTACATATTGTTTTCTTATATGAGAATAATGTTTGGTCTATATATGAGTGTCCAGATCAAGAATAGACAAATGGCCAGTACTTTGTGTTTCAATGTTTGTTAAATTATTCTTTTAATCCCTAAAGACCGTTTCATAGTGTGGAAGCAGGGTGGCCGATTTAAGTCTTATTGCCTAATGCCTATCCTTTCGCCAACAGCGCGCAAAATCGATCGATCAGCAACCAATTAATTAATAAATATATACCATTGCATTATAAACATATATACACAATTAAATATACATACATGTAATTCTAAATGCTTTTTTATTGTTAAATTAGTGTAATTAACTTGGATAAATTCAGAACAATATTTATTGATTAATTATAGAGATTATATAATCAGAAGTTACATATAATCGTTACATGCAAAACTTACTCTTGTAACTTTCCTACCAGTTCACCGTACGTACGTGTGCGATCAAGACCTTATAATCTAAAAAATGAGTCTTTCATATTCTCTTTGTTTTGTTTGTGGACTTTTAGGTGAGAAAAAATGTATTTTTAATTACAGGATGTCACCTGGGCATGAGGCAAATGAACGGCTATATGTTGCTAAATTAATTAGCAACCAACTTATAAAGTTAAAAAAAAATAAAAGATCAGAGAACTTGGAAAATGGAAAGCCAAGGAAGGAAACAAAGGATACGTGAAAGCAGAGTTTGGACCGGCCGAATCATGAAATTATTATGATGGTTCATTATCAAAAGGGTCTACCTATCTATTCACGATAAATTATTTATTATGTATAGATTAAGTGATATTGGATATTTTATGTTAATAAAATGTAAAATTAATGTATTAATTTTTTAAAAAAGATGCAAAAATTTTAAAAAAAAAAACATGTAATGTAATATGTGGAGAATACCACTTCACGAGTTTTTTTTTTTTTTTTATAATAAGCTGTAAGAATTTTTAGTTATAATCCGAATCAACAACAAAAATACCAAATACATCACATTTTTTAAAACAAAATTAAAAATAGTAAACTAATGTAATCTCAATGTATCTATGAGTGAATATATACAAGCGTACAACAATAGCTCTATTTAACAACTCATATTAATGCTTGATTGGTGTAGTAACCTTAATAGCGATGAAATTTGAAACTTGATTGCAATCGTTCACAAAATAAACAATAAACCCTCTTAGTGGCATTTTAACAAACACATCGGCCGAAAAAAAAAAAGGTTTTAAACAAACATAAAACTATAATACCAATTAACTATAGATGTAGTTGGAGTATAATTAGTGTAGCATACATAAAAATATTGTTAGATATTTTTTCAAATACTACCTCAAGTTTTTGAGAGTGCTAGTGTTAGAAAAAAATTTAAATATGATATTAGAGTTAAATTTTATGTGTTTAAAACTCAATAACCTAAAAATCTTAAATTTTAAATAGTGTTTTTAACATTTATGGTGCATATGGAATATTTATGAGGGTTATAGAATGAATAAAATTAAATATTATTAATATTTCTTTTTATAATGAATGACTACCCATTTTGCCTATATGTTAAAAAAATGTAATTATTACATTACATTAAATATTTAGATTCCTATTTTACCAAAATAATGAGCGATGACCCATTTATATTTATATAAATTATTATTTTTTAAAATTTATAATAACAAGAATAATATTTTTTATGTTCAAATTACATATTTTTATAATTAAAAAAATGTTTGTTATATTCTTTTTCTTTAAACGCTTAATCAATTAGATGATGTTTAAATTGAACTGTAATAATTTAAACTTATTTAATGTTAAATATTATTTAATTAAATATCGTTCAATATTATTAAAATATTATTTTTATTATTATAAATTTTAGACGTTATTTTTAATAATTTTCTTATTAATTTTAATAACTCTCTAATATAAGATGGAGACACATAAGATATATTATTTGTAAGTCGAAATTTTCGCAAGAACGTATTAGATTGTTTTTTTCTTTTTTATGCAAGGAATGTAAGTACCAATTAGACCTCTCAAAAAGTAAATTTTTATTATTTATTTTTTCGGTCAAGAATAGAAAAAATTTCTAAAATTGATATATGAATTTTTTTTTTTTTACATTAAAGGGTTCTAAATTTTTTATTATTATTATTAATAAGAGAAAACACACTAACACACACTCGGACGTGATTCAAACTTGAATTCCTAACAAAAGAATTAAAAATTTTATTATCTAAATCACAAATAATTTTCGAAATAATCCTCATCGCTTGTAAATATATGAATTCTTTTTCTTTAAGCAATTCATTTATTTTTTAATTGCTATTTTTAGAGTATAAAATAAAAATATAGTAATTTAATACTTTAATACTTTAAACTTTTTTAAAATATAATTATTGAAATCTGATCTAACAATAGAATTACTTATTTTTAAGATGAAATAATTATTAGTGTAATTTGAAAATGTAATGAAAAAAATTAACTTTACTATCAGAAAACAAACTAAATCAACCAACTCATCTACTGAAGAGATTGAGTAACATCTTCAGTCGAATTCTGAACACTAGTCTCTCAGATCTAGAGGTTTCGAAAGCGGTGCTGTAGCCTATATGTATAGAGAGGACAAAGCGAAAGTGTAACTTTTATTGCAGAGAGGTACGTAGGGTACGTGTCGAAAGGTAATGCATAGTAACTAGTAAGAAATACATCTCATTCAAAGCGTGTGTCTTGATTGAACTTGAACCTGTCCACTTCGCAATGAATTTCATTTAGCTTCATGTTGACTACTAGATCTTCTCCATACTTTCATGCCACCTCAGACCCATTCATCATAGCTGTCTTTAATGGATAAATGAGTCATATGACTAGTGAGATCATAAAACTCAAAAAATTTATATTTTGATGAAACATAATTTTAAATTATTATACTAAAAAAAATATTTTTAAAATAATTTTTATTTTATTTTGATAGTATAATTTTAGAGAAAAAAATTATTTTTAATTTTTAATTTATTATACTAAATATCAAATTAAAAAATATATTTTTAAAAAAATAATACTTGAATAATAACAAGTTAAATATAATATAATATTATTCATCATAAAATTTTAATGCAAAATTAAAGTTTCTTTAAAACAATTCTTAGTACAAAAGTTACATTAATTTAGTGTTTTAAAATTTTATTGGAGATGCCATAATATATTATGATCCTCTACTGTTTTCTTTGACGTTTGCCTTTTCTTAATTATGCATATTTCATGTTTAGCTCTACAACATATTATAAAGTATATTATAATTGCAATTAATGCGATAGTTTTTAATTAATTAAAATTATATAAATATAATTATATTTATTAATAATATTATCAACACATTATTTAAAATTTATCTCAAATTTAAATGTATATATACTTGTTTTTTATAAAGTAATTTTATTTTTGATACATAAGCTACATAAAAAGTTGAACCATACATATTTAACTTGTTTGATTTTATAAATGGAACCTAACATTTTACACTTAATTGAATTCAACTGATTTTCTTTTTAATTAAAATTAGGAAATTAACCGTATAGGGAAGAAAAAAGAAGAAGAAGAGCCGCCGCCGACGAAGACGTCAAACCTCTCGTCTCACGCAAGTACTTGGGCCCGGGGACTAGATATTAAGGTCAAGCCGATACTCTACTATGGCCCAATATGTATGTAATAGAGTATAGACTCGTAGTAATAGTCATTGTTTAAATTTTGATGAAGGTGAGATGGGATATTGATATTGGTTCTTACGGTGTTGCCAACATTTTTGGGAAGATAATTGGACTTCAAGGAGACCATCTTTCAAATCCATTACCTCTTAAAATAATTCTCACTCTGATTAGAGATCTCATTGTAAGGGTAATACTTTAAAATATGTGAACAATTTCATCCAAAATTTTAAATAATAGTATACAACTCTAACATCGAAGTAATTTAACCCTAAAATATAATTGGTTATAATTATTTTTCAAAATTAATCATTCTAAATCCTAGGCCTTTAAATATTAATAATTTGTTATTTAATTAATAAAAAATAATAATTCAAAATAAATTATACAATAACTAATGAATTAAAAGTAATAATAGTTATTATTTTAAAATATTTGAATAATTTTATCTATAAATTTATAATACGTGACTTAGATTTAGAAAAATAACAAAAATAATATTCTTCAAAACTTATAATAATAAAGATAACACAGCTTATGTTCAAATCATATATTTTTATAATTAAAAAATGACTTTTATAATTGAATGTTGTTTAAATTAAATTGCAAAAATTTAGATTCATTTAATGTTAAACGTTCAATATTATTAGAATATTAATTTTATTATTATAAATTTTAAGGATATTATTTTTAGTAATTTCTCTTTAGACTTTTATATATATTATGTATAATTATAGATTGTCAAAACTTATAATTTATAACGAGTTGTTTTCTTTTTATGTTATCGTTTTGTAAATTTTATATAATATATAAATAATACATGACATCTATTTTTTATAAGATTAATTTTTAATGTAATTAAGTCTTATATTTATCTATAAATTTTATATTAATATTATAATTAATTAATATGTGAGAATACTTTTAACACGTTTTGCTTTTGTTAAGGAAGTGTTTATTCAAGTAAGAAAATGTGTATCCATTTCAAATTAGTTACAAACACAATTAACATAATGAATTTTATTCGATATAAATTTATGGATATGACTATAATACCAATCATAATTAATCTACCATGTTTTCTGAGATCCTGTCACAAAATAGATATATTATAATTTTATAACGTTTTGACATTTTCATTGCACCACCAGTAAGATAAGTAAAAATAAATAAATAAATAAAAAACAAATCACCATCACTAACACAAACTTCCATATATAATCACATTCAAACTAGTTTAATTAATTGCTCGTGTATTATTATTATTATTATTATTTTTTTTTTTGAATGCTAAGATACATGAACTGTAATGATTGTACACAAAGAAACATCTCATGGTTCATTTCTTAAACTCTATTATTTTTCATTAGACTCGTTAATTCCTTGAATATTATTAATTTCTACTTATGAGAAACATTGAAATGTGGGTTGTGTCAGATATTAAAAAGACTATACACAATTGAGGAAACAATTTGGATCAATTAAGTTTCCAAAACAGTCATTATCCTGAAAAGGAGGCTGCCACCTTGTAATTTAAAACTTGACAGCCCCCAAATACAAATTTCTTATTTGAGTAACAAATGGTATTTTACAACAGTCAAATTCAAGTATTTCCATCAAAATCACACAATAATGGAAACAAATAATTAACATCTGTCAGATCATTACTGGCTATTTGTTTGTATTGGCACTAATTTGAATATGACAATTAGTCGCTAAAATTAATGAAGAACGAATAGTTAATTAATGAGAAAACAGAGAACTGTGGCTTTCTTTATATAATAATTTTTTTTTATCACAGCTTAATTCATTTACATAATACAACTTAATTAACTCTTTATTAATAAATAATACTAAAATTATTTTAAAATTTTATATTCTTAATTTTATATTTAATATACAATTAATATATTATTTAATATATATAATAATTTAATTTATGTAACCCTATTTTACATATCCCCCTTAAAATTGAATAAAAAGAAGCGACAAGAGAGAATAGATAGATGTTTATCTCACTTGGGAGTCGCACGTGGACATAGCTGTGGCGGTTGGAGGTTGATACTTGTGATTTGTGTGTTTGCTTCACGCAAGCTGATCCATTTCCTCTGTACACTATCTCTCTCTCTATACGTTCCGTGGCTTTAAAGTTTGAACCAAAAGCAACTCATCTCTCTCTCTCTCTCTCTCTCATAATTTAAATACTCTCTACTCTATAGCTTAGAAAAAATATTATGAAAATTCAGAAACATGTCGATAATCCTTTACATAAATTCCATTGCTAAAAAATAAAAAATATAATATGTTTTTTTTTATAGAATATAGAATATAATAGTTATAAGTTAGGGAATATATAGATTTGTGTACAGTTTTCCCAGTAAGTTGAAAAGTAGAAGTTAAAATAAATAAATATCAAATTATAAGTCATTACTTGAAGCCACATTAACTATCCTTTGATATATTCTCTCAGTTTTAGTTCGAATCATTTTAATTTATAATTCATTATTTTAATTTAAATTTTACAAATTTTAAAATTAAGTATTTTTGATAACTCATTTTTAATTTAGCCAAACTTTTAAATTAAATTCATACTTTTTTATTTCTTAACATTAAAAATTAATAATCTAATTATATTAAGTCATATTCAATTATACTCAAAATGATTAAAATATAATAAAAATTTATCAAAAATAAATTTGAAAACTTAGAAAGTTTAAAATTAAAAATTTGCTATCAAAAAAGTATATCTAATTTTTAATTTTTTTCGTTTCAAAATTGAATCTAAAAATTGGTATCAACCAATTTTAAATTTTTTTCCTAAAAAAATATTAAAATAATGCTAAAACAAACGATACTTTTTTTTTTAACAAAAATATACAAATTTTGATGATAGAAAAATTACTTATATTTTAAGAAAATTTTGATATGTAACACATAATAATAATTAAAATAGTGTGTTCAAATTTTGCGCAGCATTTGTGATTTGTCTCTATATTTCCCACATATACTCCCTCCCTCTTTCTCTCTCTTCTTTTCTTTGTATTTCTGTCCCTCCCAAATACCCCACAAATTTAAAACTTAAAGAGAGCTCCAATCTCTCCGCAAGCAAGCCCCAAAGAAGAAGATCTAGAGAGAAAATTGGTAATGATGAGTAGTGGTGTTGCAAATAATAATGGATCAGGAAATAGTAGTGGGCCTTGTGGTGCCTGTAAATTTTTAAGAAGAAAGTGTGTAAAAAGCTGCATATTTGCTCCTTATTTCGACTCAGAACAAGGCACTGCTCATTTCGCTGCTGTTCATAAGGTTTTTGGTGCAAGCAACGCTTCAAAATTGCTTCTACGCATTCCAATACATAAACGTCTTGACGCTGTTCTCTCTCTTTGTTATGAGGCTCTTGCGCGCCTTCGTGACCCAGTTTACGGTTGTGTTTCTCACATTTTCACTCTTCAACACCAGGCTAATTTTTATAAATTATTTATTACTCTTACTCTTTTGTTTAATTTTGCCTAATATTGTTTGTTTCAGACACTACTTAAGTATTTATTCTCAGTGGGTTTGGTTGTCTCTTTCAGTTAGACAACACAAATTTCACTTGTTTCCGTTTCACTATTTGTTTTTTCATTTTTTCACAAACTAAAAATCAGTTACTGTCTTTTATGATTTGCTATTCTTTTTTGGGGTTGGTTTTCCAAGTTATATATGCTTTCATGCTAGTCAATATAATATTCTGTTTTTTTTTTTTTTTTTAAATGGGTTTTTTGTGCTTGTTTATAGAGATTGATTTATGTACTTATATATTTTAGTAATAACATTAAATTTTTACTATCTATCTAGCTGTATAATTGAACACGTAGTTATAATAGAAATATTATTTTGTTATATATCTAAATTAAAAGTAAATATTATTCTTATTACATTTTAACTCTTAAAAACAGTTTTCAAGATATACAAAATTCTTATAAAAAATTACATTTGTACTGTATTTTTAAATATGCGTTAAACATGTGTTTTTAAATTATAAAAAAACATATATATGCGATGGATGGTATGAAATTAAAAATAAAACTATGTTTTCAGGTTTTATGCTATGCAGTTATCCAAACACTAATCCTACCAAGAAGTCAATATTTATGTTCATTTTTACTTTGTTTACATAAACATAGTTACTCATGAATGCGTACACTTGTTCTTATTGAGAAGCATTTCAATTGGTAGATTGTTTAAGCCTTTTTTTTTTTTTTTTTAATTAATGTAGAATGGGTTTGTAATTTCTTGTCACTTGATTTGTTGCCCACAAAATCTATCTATAAAATATTTGTAATAAGCTTATATGTGATTTTTCCTACTACATCAATTACTATTAATGCAATTAATAATTTGTCATAGTAGAGAATTTGTTTTTTCCAAGGATTTTCTGAGGATGTTAGAGGAAATGATTATTTTATATTCATAAAAGATAATATATTAAAATATTTATAATGTTGAACTTTTGGGATTGAAAAACATACGAATTTTATAACACTTTGATATTGTATCAAAACTTAGAATAATGAAAGCCAAGAAAAAAGAACCGACGGACCTATAAAAATATATATATATGGCCTTGCAAATAAAGAAAAGTAATCCAAATAATAATAAAATAAATTAAAAAATATTAAGTGTTGGATGTTAATACAAAAGTACGTGTATTTTTACTACTTTGATTATTATTTTTATTTTTGGAATTAATGAAAGACTTTTTGGTTTTTTTTTGTAAAATTTTAACTAAGGTTTCCATTTTTTTTATTATATATATATATATATATATATGAAAGACTTTTTGTTTTTGTTTTTTTTTTGTTTGCTAGGAAGGGTTTGCAATTTATTGTTACTTTATTTGTTACGAGCAAAATCTTGAACAAGATTTATTTTGTTCAGAAGGACCCATTACGGAATGATCGATTGTGTGAGAAAATAATGTGTGTAATTGGGATTAGTAAGTAATACTATCGTGCGCCTCTATTGTGTAATGTACTTTCTGGGTACTGTCATTCTGTCGGTCATTTCTCTACTTTGACAAGAAGAACTGTTGATGCAATCTCCGTCAGTCAAGGCTTTCATATTCATAGGACTAACAAACACTGTTCTCTCTTGTCAAGTACTGTCAACTCCATTTATTTCTATTATTATATTAAGTAACTAACTAATTAAACGTCGATTTTGATTTTTTATTTTATTCAAGTTATTTTTTAATAGGATTACAAAATAATTATTTATTTTATATCTATTATTATATTAAGTAACCAACTAATTAAACGTCGATTTTGATTTTTTATTTTATTTTTATTTTACTCAAGTTATTTTTTAATAGGATTACAAAATGATTTTTTTTTAACCACTTACAAAATCTGATTTGATTCTCGGTATTAAACAGTAAACAATAAGTTTTTTTAAACAAATTTTATAACTTCCTTTAAGAATAAATACCGAAAAAATCAATAAAACATGAATGTATAAATAACAACAATATGTCAAAATTATTTAAAAAAAAAATTAGAGTTAATTTATTTTTCTACGTCCGTTATGCCACATAATTGTATTTTGTAGCAAAAATGTATGCAAAATTTATATTTCTTTAACATTATTTAATGTACTAGAATTGGAATTATTTTTAGAGAATTTATGAGTGTTTCTCCTTTTTTTTTTTTGGAGTGAATTCTATGCCTTTTTCATCTTTTATTTTCAGTTTTACTCTCTTTTCAAGTTTTGCTTTTGTTAGGGCGGGTATTGAAAGAGATATGGTGGCAACTATTTATTGGATAACTACTACACTTGTAGTTTTGTTGCTTGAGCCACCAAGCTGAAAGTTATTAAAAGACCTAGAATTATATTAATACAAATACAATAATGTTGGAGGCTTTGACTTTGCAAACCACACCTTCTTGAATAATTGGCCTAGTAAAAGTAAATGTATATTAATCTCATTGCATTTATGAGGTTTGACAATTAATAATTCACACTGAGATCATATTTGCAAAGAATAGAGACTTATTGCCTTCTTTCATGAATCAAAAAGTGCCTAAATCTCTTTCAATGTGATAAATTTAGCTATAATATGGTCTAAAATATAACATTGGAGTAGTTGCTACCTTGTTTGGGTTTTTTGGTAATTGTATGTAGTGTGATTTATATACAAAAGAATGCTTGTTAATACTGCATAATCTTTTGCTTGATTTTGTCATAGCTTTTTACTTACATAAAAGACTTCATTTTTATAATATATTAAAAAAACTACCTTTCTTTTCCTTCTAACTGGATAAAAATATTATTATATATATTTTAGTTGTATTCTTTTTTGTGGTTTTAATCGATAAGCAATAATTGGGTGTTACAAGAAGAGATGAGATTGATCATGCACCCAGAGATTATAAATTCAATCAACTACGCGATTCTAACATGTATTCTATTAAAGCCTTATATTTTGAATTCAATGTATGTTGGTATATTGAATAACGGTAATTGTAATCTTTAACTAGCTTTAGTTAGGCAGAACTCCACATACCTTTAATCAGGTAAAATTCACTCATTTAAATTTCAACTTAATAAAAAAGCACCCATGACTAATAAGCATTTGTTAAGTTAATTTCAATAAGCAGATATATCAATTTCCTTCTCCATGAAAATTTTGTTTATGAAATAAAAAATATATATCCTAGGTTATAACCAAAGACGACAAAAGAAATGCGCACAAAGAGGTAATAGGAACTAGAACAAGTTTTTGAGAAGAGAAAAACAAAACAAAATTTCCACTACTTTTAGCATTTTTATGCTATCTTTAAAATGTGTGTAAATGAATTATATAATTTATTATTTACTCAGATAATCTCTTGGTAGAACTCAGTTTGTTAATTGTGCGTATTCCTCTCAATTATTATATATGTTTTGCAGGTAGTGAACTTGCAGGCAGAGTTAGCATACGTTCAAGCTCGTCTCTCTACATTACAACACCAAACATTTGTGCCTGAACCTCAAAGCACTTCATCCACAACTACTTTGTATTCCTCTTCAGACTTTGTTTCTTCTTCAGATTTGCTAGCAATGACTAGTTTTGATCCTTTCCACTTGCAAAACTCGGCTGAAATGACTAGCCATTTTAATCCAATACTAGTTGATCGCCAAACACTCGAAGATGGAGATCTTCAAGCACTAGCTCAAGAACTCGTGTCCCGGTGCTTGCCCGGAGTAAGATTTCCACCTGCCTAATTAGCTTAAATTGGATTAATTCTAACATTAGTAAGAAGATCATATGTCATAACATATGCTTGAGTTGAGGAGATATGTTAGTGCATTTTGTGATTTCGAAATTAAAGTTTGGACATTTCAATTCCTACTTGCTGGGTACTTTTGTCTAACGCTTGTGTTAGTAATAGATCAAACTATGTCTGCTTGCTCAATTGATTTCATTATCATTTGTATTGTATGTTGTAAATCATCATGTCTTGGGAAGTTTATAGCGACGTAATTTGATTATTAACTTCATGATCATTGACTCAAAAGCATCGAGATTTGCTTGTTTCTTTCTAAGAAGGATTTTTTTTTTTATTGAAATTAACAAAGAAAAATTTGTTTTTATTTTATTTTTTTTTTATTTTTGACGAAGAAAGTCCTTAGAAATCATCATAAGAACAATTAAAAAAGAAATGTATTTACGTTAAAGTTAGGTATATAGAGCAATTTGAAAAAAAATTATATCCATAAATACTTAATTACAATATTATTTAACGCAATGAACATTCTATTCAAAAATAATATTGTTAATCGGTTTTAAAATTAGGATGTCATGTTGCCACAATAATTTTTTATTAATGATAACTTTATTTACTAATTATCGAATTAAAGTAAAAATAAATAGGGGAAAATTATACAATTTAAACATTTTTATTGTGAAAATTATATCATTACCCTAAAATTATTGTAAATTCATGACTAAGAAGATTCACAACATATGAGGATGACATTCATGATTTTTGTAGGCTATGGCCACATATGACATATCAATCTCGTTGGTCCGACCCCAAGCACTTATTTTAGGCTTTTGAGCCCATACCACTTTAATTCGAATTTAGGGCTCTTGTTAGCCCAAAAAGGTTAATATAGCCTATTAAGTTAAACGCTGGTGTTTTTATTTTCTTGAAGAGAAAGATACTCCTCTGAAGAAAGAAGCAAAGCTTTATTCTCTCTCTTAATTCTCAGTTATTAGTTTCACGCCCTAGCTCTCCTTCTCGCTCTATTGTTCTGTGATTTCGAATCCCGTTTGAAGATGACCAAGCAAAATGCTAACTGGTCTCCTTACGACAACAACGGCGGGTATAATTCTCTTAAATTAAGCTTACATTTATTTATTTATATTTTACTTTTACTTTTTCTTCGTTTGGGTAAGAGGCTCTAACCATAACTGCAATATGATTGAAATTATCGCAGATCCTGTGTGGCGATTGCCGGAGCTGATTACTGTGTGATCGCTGCTGATACTCGTATGTCCACCGGTTACAGTATTCTCACCCGTGATTACTCTAAAATTATCAAACTGTAAGGTTTTTTATATAAATTTCTGTCGATTTCTTTTATTTTCTGTAATTTTTTGTTTTCAAAATTTTTTATTTTGAGTTTTACTCATAGCGAGTTTTCAATGGTTAATATGATCTTTAATTAAGGGTCTTTCTGGATCCTAGGATTGCGATTTGATGTAATTAGGGTTAGTGGCGTAGAATTTTGCTTAATGTGGATTAACAGTTGTGAGGTAGCGCATATTGTAATGTGGACTTGCTTGGAACTGCATTCTTTGTTGGATGAAATTGCTTTGAAATGAGCTAAAACAATTTTAATAGTCTTTGGAAATTGAAGAGAAGTGATTTCAAAATTTTGAAAAGCACTTTTGATGTTTTTAGGATAGGTAAGTAATACTTACCTAAGTAGTTTAACGTGTATGCTTTATTACTAAAATAATTACTAAAATATCACTCAAAATCACTTCTAAATGTTTTATGTATTTCTAACACTTAATCTTGCAGGGCTGACAAAAGTGTGATGGCTTCCTCTGGTTTTCAAGCTGATGTTAGGGCGCTACAGAAGTTATTGGAAGCTCGACACTTGGTTGGGCTTAGAAACATTTAACCAAATACTTTCATTAGTAGCTCAACATTTTGCTCGAGCTAATTATCTGATGCTAATGTTGATATAAAGTAATCTATATGTGAACTGATATCTAGTTCTTAATGTTTTCATTTGGATTAATATTATCATACTGTTTTTCCAGATCTATCAACATCAACATAACAAACAAATGAGCTGCCCTGCAATGGCTCAGCTACTCTCAAACACCCTATACTACAAGCGTTTCTTCCCTTATTATGCTTTTAACGTTTTGGGTGGTCTTGATAATGAAGGTAAAATTCTTGCAAGCTTTGGCCTGCTCAACTTTTGTGTTTTTGGGTATACTAACAAATAACTCCATTTCATTAGGTAAGGGCTGCGTCTTCACCTATGATGCTGTTGGTTCCTATGAGAGAGTTGGATATAGCGCCCAAGGTTCTGGGTCCACACTGATTATGCCTTTTCTGGATAACCAGCTAAAGTCTCCAAGCCCTCTCTTGTTGCCCGCTGTGGTATGCTTGAGAACCTTTTTGTTGTTACGTTCATCTATTAATGCATATTGCTCATCATCTGGCCAATTTATATATATAAACTTTGTTCCATTCAGGATGCTGTCACACCACTCTCAGAAGGAGAAGCAATTGGATTGGTCAAAAATGCTTTTGCATCTGCTACCGAGAGAGATATATACACTGTAAGTTTTTCTCCTAATTTGTAAGTACTGTTTGCTTGTGCTTGACACCTATTAAAATTGGTTTCAATCAAAAGCAGTGTCAGGAGAAAAATGAACAATACTTGTGATTATGTTTGGAAGAACAAAATGTGTTTTGTGAGTCCTAAAAGCACTTCATGACAAATGTTTTCTTGTGTGGTACAAAAATGCTTTTTGTTGCCATAATTGGTTTTACATGTCTTAAAACCATAACCCTTACGTACCATCTGTATGCTGACATGTTATGGATTTCTTACAGGGGGACAGGCTTGAAATTGTGATCCTAAATGCTGAAGGTATTCGACGGGAATACATGGATCTCAGAAAAGACTAATGTTGGTGTCAGAAGTATACGTTTTTTCTTTGATCACAGCCTCTTGAGTGTTTGATCCATGTTCTCATGTTCGTAGATGAATGTATCCATCAGAAAACTTTATTTTACTCGTGAAGAAACGTTGCTATTTTGCCGTCTCTACTTTATAGACTATCTGAACTTTGCTGTGTAGTCAAATTCTATGAGCTTTATCCAAACATTTCAATTATTTATTCAAGAATGTTGACGGGAGAATTAAGCAGAGTTGATGATTTTGCAAAAGTAGCTCTTGTTTCTTTTCTTTCCAAGTGATCAATGAATAAAGAACTGAAACATCTTTATTGTTTGCATCACTAAGATATTATTAATACACTAATCAATATTTTCTTATGGTCCTTTTAATCAGTTATTGGCTTTGCTATTCTGGTTGACAAAGCCGTTGCTATGATATTATATCAATCAAAATGGGCAAATCAAAAATCTTATTCAATCGATATAGGATATCAAAAATACCTTGGATGCATTTTGCTACAACAACTTTTGTTTCATCTATAAAACTTTCTTATAGTCTTGGACATTTCGTTTGTTATCAAATTCTGCGCAAAAATCCCTCAAAAGCCGTCCAAGGAAGCCCAACCCTTCTTCTCTAATTCCACTCGCAATGCCTGTCATGAAATGACCAGTCAGTCATATACATCGCAATTCTAAAACATAAATATCCTTTCATAGGAATGCTCATTTACCTTGATTCTCTTTCTATTAGCATCGAAATCATAGTTACCCAACCGAGACGCAGATCGATACTCGACTATAGAGTCCTTGCCTGGTGGAAACCAAAACTCAACATCATCTACAAACTGTAAGGTAACAAGTAACTATATCACTACAATATCAGTTTGCCTTTCTTCAATAAAAAGTCTAAAGATGGCATTGAATGTTTTGGTTTACATATTATTCTTAATTATTTTCAGTTTGGTTAGCCATTATAATTTATACCCACCCCAAGAATGGGACTTTGATATTCCACTCGCAAATAATCATCTTTCTTCTCCAAAATCTGTGGTGTAAACTTGTCTGGTTTGGTTGATTCTATCTGCAACATGGTTTTAGATAATTCTGTCAAATGTTCACAAACTCCTTTAATTTGGTCAACAAAAAAAAAACTTGAATTTTGTATCATCTGTTTTTTAGTACACGTTAACGTTTGTAGTTTGTACCGCTTGGATAAGTTCCTCCATTGCCTTTTCTCGGCTCACAGGCTTTTTCCTACCACGTCCCTCTTCAGGGTTGTATGTCCTTGTATACATAATTATTAAAAAAAAAAAATCAAATAAGCTAAAATGGGTCGATGAGGTCGCAACGTGTAGCACATGCTTTATCAAAAGTTCATGGAGCCCAGAGTTGATGTTTCTTTTTGACCATTCATCACATTGAAAACATGTATCAGCTCCCAAAATCATACCTTTTTGGATCTGAACTCAAAATTTTAAAGTCTGTGATAACGTTCAAGGACCATACACTGCTAATTTGAAACACTCTCAAGTTGAAAATAAAATCTCATACTTAGAAGTTAGAACCCTGAAATTATCAGCTATAACCCATGTGTGATGTTTAAGAATCGTAATTAAGATATTCACTTAAACTAATTGGTAAACGAAATTAGGATTTGGTGACTATGATAAAAGTGGCTTCTCTTGAAAGTGTTTTCATAAAAAAAAAAATTTATTATCAAAAACGTTTTACATGCAAACCTTAATCAATCCTATTATATATGCAGCAAAATTAACGAGTAGAAGAAGAAAATGGTAAGAGAGCTAACCAAGGAGGGGCATAATGGGCAAGATCGGTGACACTTTCAGATGTTGAAATACAATTTTTAGTAGCAGGACACCGAGCCAAAACTTGCTGATTTTTTTGTACGCCAAGATAATCAGGCTTTTTTCCACTGAAACAAATATTCATTCATTTATTATAATACCCATGAAATAAAAAATTACAAATTGATTAGCTTAAGCTTGGAATTCATATTGAACAGAATACAATTGAAAAAAAAAAAAAAATGAAGCATTTTTACCTGAAATTGAAGATAGCTCCTAGGACAGCCAATTCACTACATCTCAACACTAATTCCCTATCAAAATTTCGAATCTTTGTATCAGAATTTCAGTTAAAGTAAAATGAATTTGGATGCTTATGAAATAGAGAGAGAGATGAAACCTTCGACCAACTTGATTAGAGGGTTTGTTGTGATTTTCTTGCTCTTGCTTGTGTTGTGAGAGGACTACGCGAGGAATGCAAGAGGCGTTTGAGTGCTTGAGGTAAAACTTGGTGGTTGGATATGTAATTGAGGCCATGCCAAGGCAGCCACGCAGTTTTTCTCACAGCGTTTTTGGTTTCTGATGCGTAGTAACTGTTTGTCTAACCCAGGAGGGGAATTTATATGGCGGATTGATTCTAATCTTGTAACGACGTCGTTTCGATTTCTGTTCTTCTCCTTCTTCTTTCATAATGAGCCTTCGCTGAGCCAAGTTTTGAATGCACAAAGAGGCCACGTGAAAAATTATGGGAATGGAATGTCCGCAAGTCATTAGCAACATGTAAAAAGTCTGGATTTAAATTTAATTACAAACACCTTGGATTTAAATTTAATTACAAACACTTGGTCCAACTGATACCTTTGTTCACGTTAACTAATGTATAACTTTTAAATTATGAGATCATGCTCTACCAAAAAAATGTGATTTTACTCTTCTAATGTAAAAAAAAAAATCTTAATTACAAACTAAAATGTCCCAACAACATAAGCCAGCTTGGTGTGTTGGCACACATATAGGAAAACTATTGGTCGACCAATCAAAACATGTGTGAGAAATATGAAAACTTTAAAACATTAGCGTATTTTAATACCAAACAATAATTCATCCCAAGTACATCAAATGATGCCTAACTGTCTGTTGAAAACCCATTTCATTAAGCAACACCAGGTGTTAATTGAACTGAACTTCCTCACAGGGGAAGAATCCAAGAACTGTCCTGTTTAAAGTGTAGAACAAAACATTCACAAGGCGAAGTAGTCTTTGCTTGAAAAAAAAAAAATCTCGCCTATTTCATATGAATAGGATCTCAAAGAAGTCCAGGAGAAAAATAGAAGGAAAGGCTACTTGACAATGATGGTTATAGGTTAATATCTCAAGAAACAAAAAAAAAAAAAATAAATCAGCAGCTCATACCTAGGCATCTACTATTTCCTTCAGCTTTAACATGAACACGGAAAAACATCTATGACGAGGTTAGCAAACCATACACCCTCCCCAATTCCAATAAAAAAGTTTACAACAGAATCTCAGTAAAAGATAAAATACAAATTCATTTCCGCATTCATATTTAACTCCTAGACGAGTAAATTTTGTTTTCTCCAGGCATATGTGGCATCAAGATTTTGTTTTGAGCTTTATAACCCTGACAATCATAGGTCAGGCCTTGGAAACAAAACCTTTCCGGAGATCCCAACACGAGCAGTTCCATGCTTAAACCTGCTAAAGTTTCTCTATGACAAAGAGACCGAGGGAGCAGCCCAGAGCTTCACCTTCTTGTCGACACTTGCCGTGGCTAAAACCAAGGCTTGTCCATCACCTACAGAGGAAATCATGAAAAAAGGTTTATTAACATCAAAACACAGCTTAGTAGCAACTCCCACCCCCACCCCCCCCCACCCCCACCCCGAAACAAACAAACAAAAAAACACGCAATTGTATTTGAGAATCTTGATTTCCAACAACACATAGCAATCAACATTCTAGTCAAGGTCAGCCCAATTAATTACGGATCAGCAAAGGACCATATTAAGTACAACACATAATCAAGTTAGATTCAGATTTCCACCAAAACTAGTCACTGAAAAATTTATTCTGTCCCTAATGCCGTTCAGAAACAAAGGGTGTGCATAAAGGTATTTTAATAGGGGAAGGGGTTTCAATTCTTGAGTCTGCCAGCTATCATTTGGCTGCATAAGGAAGCATATTATCACACATTTGATAACCAGGACATATATCATGTTGTGTAAAGAAGTGTCAAGGATGGACTTACAACACAGAGTTTAGCCACCTAAATCCACTCATTCCCGTCCCCATACATGGCACAAAATATCCCGTAAGTAAAAAGATAAGGAACAAAACAAGTGGGAGAGAAGGACTTTACCACTTTGGATAGCCTTTGGTGCCCATGAAATGCATGTGATATCACCTGCACGAAAATTAGAATTAAAGTTTGGAATCTTCATTCTCACTCTCTCTAAGCACATAGCAATTTTGACTTTAAAAGTGCAGTAATAATAAACGAGTATGATGAGTTATATGACCATTCCTAAAAAGATAAAACATTTTATGAGTGAAAGACACCTATTAAGAAGAAAAACTTAGAACTTCAATGTTACTTAGGCAATTGGGCATACCGTCATGGGCTTTTTCAGCTGTATCCAAAACCTTTCCAGTTTCAGCAGATAACCACTGCAATGTTGAACCATGGGTTGCAGCCAGAATCATTCCATCAGGAGATAAACTGAGCCTATCATAGTGCAATGTAGCCCCTTTTGAATCAAGAAGTGGAATCGGAAACACCTTTAGTGTTTTTGGGTCCTCATCCAGATGATAACGAACTTTGGAACGGGGGAAGAAAATGAATAGGGTCAGAAAGGAGAAAGAAAAAGTTAGCCTTATAAGAGAGATAATAACACAAACACAGGAACCAATGAAATTATACAATCCATTTGATTTGTCAGAAAATTAATTTTCACACTAAGATCAGAAGGTCTGAAATGTATTTGTACAGTTCTGACAATAAATCAACAACATGCCTCGTCTAGGTCACAAAAAGGGATCTTTGCATGAATATAAGTGTATGCACACCTAGGGGAGAGGGGAGCCATGGTTTTAAATTGCTATTTTGAGGCTCACCTAAAATTTATGTCTGTGATAAGGAATGAAATAGGTGCACAATGACGCTATATGCCTCAAAATTTATGTCTGTGATTGTTTTCTCACAAGTGTTCTGAATTTTTTAGGGATCCAATGAATCCATACTAGACTAAAAATTAATTTTTATATGGACAAAATAACCAACATGAAATTATGTATTTAGTCTTAAGTATCCCAATTCTATCCATCATAACTTTTTCCCTATTAATATCCCTAAAATCACATTTTTGACTTGTAATTATAATCATTCAATGTTAAATTTTGATTACGTTTTTATAATTTTGTTTCAAATTCTTCAAAATAAGGCTTACACCTCGTACCGTCTTGAGGCTTACATCTCGTTTCATACGAGACAAAAGTCTCAAGGCATAAAACCGTCTTTTAAAACCTTGAGTTGGAGGGAGCAATACCGAAATCAGCAAAAGTACATGACAATTCATAACATACCATTGATATTCCAAATTCTTATTGAACCGTCTTTTGATGCTGTGATGATTTGCTCTGAGTTTGAAGCAAAGCATAACCAAGTCACTGCACTCTAAAATAAAACCAGATGAAATAAGATAATCATTATCTTAGACGATCAATTAGAACTGTCAATGCTTTGAAGTTCCATTGGTGAAAAAAAAAAAACAATTATACAGTTGCTCAATCATATTTGCTCAGAAACAAAATGCTGAAGCCGAAGACATATTCTTTTATGAAAATAAATAAATATATGTGCCCATATAAAAGATTGGGGGAACCACTTTTAACAGAACTGTGTCACTGCAGTTTTATAAGATAATATATAACCTTATGTCCTTTTAACTGCATAACATTTGAAAGCTCCTTGACTAAACCATCCTTCGAATATACGATTTCCCAGACCTGTCAAAGAGGAATACGCAGGAAAAGAAAAATAAAAATTAGAGAACATATTTACACATTCCACCTTGATAGAGATTTTAAAAATGCCAGTGAACATGCTAGAGAATACCTTTACATCAGCAGTGAAAGCTGCTGCTGCAATGAAACGCCCATTCGGTGATATAACAGCCATATTATTTTTTAATTGATTTGTATCAACGTGCCCCAAGATTTTGCCAGTTTTTCCGTGAAAAAGTATAATATCAGTCCCTAAAAGTAACAAAATGATGAAGATAAGAGTAGACACCAAAGACAGAATAGTTATGAACTACAACCCTGTAAAAGACACATGAGACGAAGGGGAAAACATAGAGGGAATGCAAATAAATGATGTGATACCTTCAGAGCAAGAAGCAATTACTGTGCTTCCATCTGCGCTGCCATGAGTTGCAGTTGCTCCAAATAAAGTGATGATACCTCTTTTGTCGTGGATTTTGTGATGTTCCCACTTTATTTCAGGGAGAGGAAGTTTGGTTTGCTGCTTAGGATCATTAGAACTTTTAGTGTTTCCTTCTCCATACATGTATAAGTTAGAACCCAACATTGTTTGAGAAGCCACAACAATAGATGAGACATCATCAGCAAATGCAACTTGAGTTGGCTGACCTCCAGCAGGCAAATTAATTCTTAAAAATCTGCAAGGAGTAACGAATTTAACAAACAAAAAGAAAGTGATCTATGAGAAACAAGTATGACTAAAGGTTTTTTTTATTATAAGATATTGAAGTTAATTCTACTATTTCATAAAGGGTACTAAAAATCCATACTTGAAACTTTTGCTTAAAGCATCATCCAACTTAAACACCCTGATAACTCCATCCGCACAAGCTGCTTATAAACAAAGATATTATTCATAAATATAAGAAACCAACATCAAACCAAACAACCATCATAATAAATTTAAAAGACACGTTAACCACGTATGGAAAATTTGACTCAATAATAGAAGCTGTCGGTATAAAAGGACAGTCCACACTTGAAACGGTACCAACAGCAGCCAATAAGTGGGAAAGAAACATCAACATTCTAATCACTCAGGCAGAGTACAAAAGAATAAATCCAATTATCAGTACGAACTGCGAATGTCATTGGCACCTCAGCATATTTCAAAAGTAAGCTACAAAAAGAAGAACTCACGATTAAAAAAATTAGTATAAGCCTCACAATGCTTGTTTATGATATTGATTTTTTAATTTCAGTAAAGCTATAGAGCACATAGCAACAGCGGTTTTGACTGTGAATTAAAGAGAGTAAAATCATGATTTGACAAATAAGTATATATCATTTAAGTAAAACAGAGCACATAACAAAAACGAATTTGATTCAAGCACCTGTTGCTAAACTACGGCCGTCAGAAGAGAAGCAAAGTCCAGTGACGGAATCGCTATGACCTTTCAAAGTATTCAAATCCAACGGGTGATGACGCTTGTTTTGATCCTGTATTATTTAACAAATAATAAGCAGTGCACCCAAAACAACAAATCATTAAAGCAGTATCATTCTATCATCTACATGAGCTAATTCTAGTATCGTCCATGCGTAAATTCTAGCTAAAGAACAATAAAAAAAAGGCCTTAAATGATATGTGAAGTTCAAAATTTAAACGAAACGAAAGTTTGAGAAAGAGGCGAGTAGACATTACCTTATCTGAAGCATGGGAGTGAGGCTTAGAGTGAGCCTTCTTGGAAATAGGCTGGGAAGGTTTGGAGGATCGCTTCTTCGGATCCGATTGAAGATCCGCGTTGGAAATGGATTGTACTTCGGATCGCCGTTTGTTGAGGTAATTTCCGAAGAAGACGAAGGCAACGATGGCGCCAAGAATAACAGAGAGAACTGCAATTGGAATAATTTGATCCATTGAAAGCCGTAGAAGTTCGAAGAAGGGGTCTTAGTTTTAGCCTTTTAGCCACGCTAGACTTAGATTAGACGATGGATAATGAACGAAGATGATGGAGTATAGAGAGGGCTTTCCTTTGGGTTTCCACTTTGAAAAGAAATACAAGTTGTGCAGATTAAAGGAAATAAAGACTTATAATAGAGGCTAGATCAACGTAAGTTGCATTTTTCCCATTCCTCGCGGCACGACGTCGTTATAGAAGGAAGATTTTATGATTTTGCCCTTCTACATAAACCTAGCCTCTCAATTTCATTTTAGTTTTTCTCTCTCTGATATCATTCAACTCAGTCGATAGCCATCCAAAAGCTCCATCCCTATTCTTAATCCAGATTTTAATACCGCACCCCATAAAATGAAAACCCAAGCATACTAAGCCATTAGCATGTTACTCGACTTGTGCCCCACCTTACCAGAGGATGTCCTTCCTGGATTCTAAGAACTCCTTCCTTTTGAACTTGAAACTGGGTAAGACCCATTTAACTTATAATATATTTGTGGGTATGGGTGAATCTGATGAATTTTAACTTTTTTATTTCTTCGTGAAATTTGAGAAAAACCTTCAAAAGGATCCTCTCTTGTTATGGTTAACTAGTGACCTTGGTTGCTCTGTTTTGTCTTTCTGTGTAAACTATTCTGTACATGTACAGAATAAAATCTGTACAGAATAACCTTCAAGATTTTTTATGTATCATGTACAGAATAAAAATATTATTCTGTACCATGTACATAAACTTGCATTCACATTCAAAAGTATTTATTATGATTTTAAGATTTTTTTTTGTAACATGTACAGAATAAAAAAGTTATTTATGTACTCTATACAGAAATAACATTTTTAGTCTGTACATGTTACAGAAAAGTTATTTACTCTTTTCTGAACTTTGATACAAATCACTCTTATCAGATGTTCTTCGTTTTCTTTTTAACCTCCTGTCTCTCTCTTACTCGATGTATCGTTCATCCAAAGAATTAGCCTCAGAAATTCGGTAAATTCACGTATGTTTTTCTAAGGGCAAGTTTGTAAATGCACACTTTAAAAAAATTGCAAAACGGTTCGTATTTGTACTAAATCATGCTATTTTTGTCCAATTTACCGCTGATATAGTATAGACTCTATATTAGTCCTGAACTCAGATTAAAGAGCTCAAATTGATCTGCTACGGCCCACGTGTTAACTTTGTACCTTAGCAAAATCTTAATATTATTATTTTGCCCATCATTATCGACAAATTCAAACGTATTCATCTTTCTTCTTCTTCTTTTTTTTTTTTTTTTGAAAAATTAACCTCACTAAGATAAGAAGATAGGACTATTGTCACACATTGCCATAAATTAGGATCATCGGTATGGATATGACCAATACCAACCGCAGGCCAGCCAGTAGGTCCGGGGGGACTGAAGCCTGATTTTGCAGAACGTGCAGACGAGGTCTCAAAGAGCAGACAATTACCATCGCGCTCCACAAGCCTTGAACCCATGCTTTGCCTTGTAAGGACAGAGACTCGAAACTTAGCCGCAGGAGTCCAACTACCGGACTACCAAACAATTGGTATCGAACGTATTCATCTTAATTAAGGTTATATATATATATATATGACTTTGTTTAAATTTAGGCTAAAATTAGAACTAATTCAATTTAATTAATTTTTTAAAAACAAAAATTTAATTAAAAAAATTTAAAAATCATTTCACCCAATTCCTTTTTTTTTTTTTTTTTTTAAGTTGGCTCAAGAAATTTCCCCCTTTTTATTAATGAAATTTGTTTATTAATCTTTTTTTAAAAAAAATATCTTGTATTATAATTTCTAATATTTTTAATATTAATTTTATTATAACTTCTAAATTTAAAAATTTATAATTTAATCATTTACTTAATGTTATTATTATATTAATCACAAAATAAAAGAAATATTTAAAAGTAAGATAAATAGATAATAAAGAATATTAATGATTTAATTAGTAAAAATTTCTAATTTTTATATCTAAATCATTCATAATATTATTATTGCGATACAACCTTTAATAGCAAAAAATGAAAGATGATGTAGTTGTTATCGATAAATAATTAAATAGTATATAATTAGTGTCTTATATGGATAAGAAAAAAACAAGAGATAATACAAGTTCTTGCATAAATTCTGCTTAAATATTTAAACTTTAATAACAAAAATAAGCAATTTTTTTTTTATCTCAAACTACTAAATTAAAAGATTAAATGCAATTCTAAAACATTATCAAAAATAAAAATAGTTATTCTTTTAGATGAAATTAGAAACATAACAAAAATAAAAAACAAAATAAGAAGGGCTGATGGTAACTGGCCACTGATAAGAGGGGCTAATAGCGACCAAGGAGGGGAGATCGGAGATCTTTTAAAGCGAGAAAAAAATTAAAAAAAAAGTTATATAATTTGATGCATTAGTGGCTGTGAGGATTTGAGAGATTAATCAAAACCTAATAACAAATTTCAATTTTTTAAATCTTAAAAACAATTATATAAAATAATAATATAATAATAATAATAATAAATATATTAGATTGGTTCAATTTTTAAAAGATTTAAATAAATAAAAATTAAATTCAATATTAATTTATTTTTTTAAAATAAATAATCAAATTAAATCAATAAAATCTCAAAATCAAATATTTTAGGTTGAGTTGATATGGGATATGATATTATTTTTCTTTATATACGTAATTTCACTTTTAACAACCTCAGAAAAAAAAAAAAAAAAAAAAATATATATATATATATATATATATATATATATATATATATATATATATATATATTTTTTTTTTTTTTTTTTTTTTACGGCATAAAATAATATATGTATTTTAAAAAATTATATGTTTTTTACAATTTTTTTTATGAGATAAAAAATGAATAAATACTTAAGTAGATCATATATGCACTTAATTTTTTTTTTTTATAAATCAAAAGGTATAAAATGTGTAAATTGAATCAACTACCAATAAAAGACATGATATATAATATTTTCTCATTGTTAATCCGTTTAATAAGAAAACTATTAAAAATTTGACGCTTTAGTTGAAAATTTTCTACTTAAAAATGTCACAAATAATAAAAACTAAAACCATACATAGATTAAGAATATGACATATCCACTTCTTCTTATCTGTTTATGTTTTTGTATTGGCTAATCTATCAACTCGCTTTCATAGGAAGATCCAAATAAATACAACTACACTTTGAAATTTAAGAAAAATTCACAATGTATTTTCCTACGCGTTGCCCATATTTGATATGAAATTAAACAGTTTTACAGTAACATGGGTTTGATGAGAAATATTTAAAGAAAACCCTTTTCTTTACAGCACTTAATAGCGTCATCAAATATTTCATCAAGGCCGTGCTTGAACTTGAACCCTATATTCAAGAGCTTCATCGATGATAGGCTACAACTTTTAGCTACCTTAATCTCCTTTAGATGACTGGAAAAAACAAAAACACCAATAAAAAATCTAATGAAAAAACTAATAAAAACAATTTTTATTTTTTTTATTACCATTGCAATAGCAACAATCGTATCTGAATTATCATTTATGTAACTAATTATAATTAATTACACTTTAATATTATTATTATTTGATAAAATCATCATTAAGTAATAATTGTCATGAAAATAATAATTTGTAACAATATCATCACAAAACTGTCAATATATGTAAGCTAAAATGTTTATTAAGATTGAATTAGAAAATAAATTGAAGATGGTATACTCACTCTGGTAGTGATATAAGAAGATGTGGGTATCTTTCACAAAGAAAATCAAAGAGTTGATGAATCATTATCTGCGTCGAGCAACAAATGTATCTTCCACTTGCATTTGAGCATTCAAGAAGATAAATGTGTGCACTGGTCGCATCATCTATGTGGACTAGATACGAGTTAATTAGATACTTGCATTGCTCCGGATCACCTGCCGATAGATATATAATTAATTAAATAAAAAAGTAATAAATTAAACAAGAAAATAACTAATATGTGTAATTTAATAAACAATGGAAACATAAAAAAGAAAAAAAAATATGCGCAGCTGAAAAATGTTTCAAATCTAATATGTGAATATTTTGGAATATGCATTCAAGTCCCAATTAACTCCTTAATTTAAGGATATATATGAAACTTTGAATTTTTTAAGTTAAAATAGTACTTGGTATATATGATTTAAATGTATAACTTTAAACAATAGATGATTAAATTTTAAGTAACCACGAGGCTTTGAAACTTTGAGAAAGCATGTTTTAAAAACATCATAATTAATATAAATATAAATTTTTGTGTGTCTTTAACATTGATTTAATGACCTGAAATAGACTCTAATTACTAAATATAAACCTATTTTCGAAAATCACTATACGACTTCGTTTGGTGTAGAAAACTTTACTCTTTTACCCTAATACGAGTTACTGTATTTTCAAATCAAAATACCTCTTTCCATTTTCCAAGAAACTTCCTCCACACAATGTTCTTCCTCTAACTTTAGAGCCTGATTTTCAATTGAAGATAGAAAATAATCACGATCATTGGAGCCCAATAAAGATGGCAATTTGGAGTTTGAGTTCGTATTAGAGATTATGTTCTCTATCTTCATGTTCATCAAGTTATATCCTTCTTCTTGTAGAAAATAAAAAAAATCCTCCTCCTTTTTCTCTCTCTAACTCTCCTCGTTTCTCTATCTTTTAAGGTTCTTTAAAAATGTATTTAATTTTCTTGGATGATATTTTTGAAACTTAGTACCTTCATTTCTTTTTACTGTCAGTGCTCACCATGTGTTTGAACAAATGCTTGAGTGAATTATATTCATATTTATCGTTGTATATAGCATGTTACATATATCTCTACTGTTGTATGTAAATATTACATACACTTTACTGGTGTATGTAACACATCTGTTGAATGTTACATACACCTCTATCTTTTATATAATATATTACATGCACTTATGTTATTGTATATAACATGTTACATATACATCTGCCTTGTATGTAATACATTATATACACATATGTCATAGTATGTAATACATTACATACCTATCCGGTGAAGTTGCCGGAACTCCAGTAAAGTTGTAGAAGCTTCAACGATGTCATCGACGGAATCGCTGAAAATTCGATGATGTCATCGAAAAAGTTGTCGAAGCTCTTATGTATTTATTTATTAGCCTTAAAAGATATTTTTGCAATTTATATATTTTTGATGCAACTAAAATGCACATTTTTTATCATATTATTGTTAATTTAAAAAATATATAGCTTATAATTAAAATGTAAACTATTTAGACATATTTTTCTTTTAACATTACTCTATATATAATTAGAGCTGAGCTATATTTATTATAATATATAAAATTTTGTGAAAAAGCAAATGAAAATTTGGATAATTTTTTTTATAATATAGGTTCAAACTTACATGCTAAAATGCATAAATTATTATATTATAAGATAATTTAGTTGGATAGTTTTTTTAAGTGATTGACTTATATACTCAATTTTTAGAATAAACATTTTCAGTCAACAATATATAAATGCATAGGTGCATGTACAATTAGAGTATATTAATTGTTGTACAAATGGACAAAAATTGTCTGTATAAATAAATTGTGTGGTTGTGTTAAAAGTTAGGTATATTGGGTAATTTTCTGGGGGAAGAAACCCCAAAAATAGTTACTAGCAAGAAAAATTAAGCTCAAAGAATTTATTTGAAAAATGTCAAAATCTTTACTGTCCTAATTACTATAGGGTTTTATATTAAATATTTATACTTAGGGCTTTTTTGTAACTTTTTTTTTTTTTCTTTCTTTATATTATAATTGTTCAAACTTAAGGTCACGTTTGTTTCGCTGAATGTAATCGTAATCGTAATCGTAATGGAATGTAATGTAAAGAAATCAGTATTACTATTACAGTGTTTGGTTTAGTCATTGTAATCAAAAAAGGAATCAGTATTACAGTGTTTGGTTTAACCACTGTAATGTAATGGAATGGAAAAAAATTATATAATTATTTTAAATTCAACAATTCAAAAATTTATAACAATAATTAATAAAATTTAATTACATAAATTTAATCACAATAATTACAGCAAAAAAAATTGTAATTTCAAAAAAAAAAAAAACAAAGCAATTTCAAGAAAAAAAAAAAAAAGAAAGAAGCAATTTCAAAAAAAAAAAAAACAATTTCAGAGGGAGGGCGCGCACGGGAGAACAGAGGGAGGACGTGCACGACGGCTGGATGGGACGTCACGAGTTGGATGGGACGATGCGAGCTTCTGGCAGGGACGACGCGAGCTGCTGGCCGAGACGACGCGAGCTATTGGCCAGGACGACGCGAGCTACTGGCAGGGGACGAACGCGAGCTGCTGGTACTGTTCAGTAATGTAATCCCCATTCCTTCTCCTCCAATGTGTAATCATTTTTCCCTCTTCACATGTAATTGATTACATTACATTACATATATTTGGACAAACCAAACAATATAATGTACTGAATCAATTACATTACATGTCCCTTTACACCCTACCAAACACCACCTAAGTTTTTGAATTAAGTGTTGTTTGACAATTAGTTTTGTTTTTCAGTTTTTATTTTATTGAAAATGAGTTTGGAATGAATTTGGATGATCTTGTTCTTAGTTTTACTTATAAAATTCAAGCCATATGATTTTAATAGGAGGATTCAATGTTATTTTTTATTAATGGCTTCAAATTTTTCTCATGTATTAGATATAAAATAAATTATTGAAATTTAAAAATAAGTACAAATAAGTAGAAAAAAAGCAAATAGATAATCTTAATTTTTCTAATCTAATTTTGGAATTTGTAAAAGTAATATTTTAAAACATTGAAAACTTTCATAATTAAATTTTAAATTCTACTTTAATAATTATTTTTCAAGACCACAATAAAACCTTTCTTCAGTCGTTCTCAATAAAAAAAAAGTAAAAAAATTCAGAATATGTATGTAAAAAAATGATTATTAGATAGAAAATCAAAACAAAACACAAAACTGGAAATGCATTTTATCAAATAAATTTTCAGTATTGTGTGTTCTTAGTTTAGAAAATAGAAAGCAAATACCAGACAATTTTGTTTTTTAAAAGGGTTTTTAATTCCTTTTTTTTTTTTTTATTAATAAAGAGAAAATACACTCATATACTCGATGAAATTTAAACTTGGGTACTTTCGAACTTGAGTGTTTTCGAACTTGAGTGCTTGGTGGAAAATTGAGAGTGTTACTATTTGAACCACAAGAGATTTACAATATATATATATATATATATATATATATATATTATGTTTTATTTAAAAATGAATTATAAAATAAAAAACAAAATTTATTATAAAACAATAAGACTCTTAAATCATCGACTTAAAATACATCGATTATCTTTAATTCAAAAAAGTATATATTTGTCTGTGTGAGAACTTTCCATAATTTCTTAGGTATTAACTTGTTGGAGTAAAAGAATTAATTTAGTCCACTAGAAAGAAAAAAAATGATAATGAAATCGAGCTAGGCATGGGGTAGTACCGCAAGTAAAAAAAAAAAAAATTAAGATCAGGAAAGTAGAAATTGCTGAGAGAGTAGTGAATAGACATATAGCAACAAAATTAAGATATAGTAGAATAACTTTATCAACAAAACAAAAAAAAAAAGATAGTAGAATAACGTGCGTACCAAATATCATAGCCATCGACATGTAAACTGAGGACGGCAACTTAGGACAGAGGAAGGGTCCAGTAACAATTGGAAGAACAACACTGACAAGGTCTATTCCGTATTTATCAGCAAATTCAAGAGCTGTCTTCTCCACAATTGTCTTAGAAACCAAGTACGAAGAACTTACAAGCTTACTAGTTCTACAAACATCAAAGTCACTCCAAATAGTTTCATCTGCTTCACTAAGACCTTTATTGTTGTATAGTATGGTGGCTACACTTGAAGTGTAAACGATTCGTTTCACTGTATTCTTGTGATAGAGGCAAGCCTTCAAAATTCCCAAGGTTCCTTCTAAAGCTCTTTTGGTAACTATTTCTTCAGGCTCTTTGCCATCTACGTCAATTGGGTGCGCTACATGGAATACACCAACACATCCTTGTATTGCTTTGATGAAACTTTCTGGTTTGTTTAGATCTGCTTCGAATATTTGGAGTTTTTCTGTGGCTTTTGGTAGATTTGTTAGATAGCTTATGTCTCTCTTACACTCTGCACATATTGACAAACCAACGTATTAATTATTTCGTACCTAATTAAAATGTTTTATACATACGTATAATTCATCATGTACAAAATGTACAATGTTGCCTAACTTTATTGTACATGGTCTGTATATATATCCAAAAAAAAAAAAAAAAATACCATTGACCTCAATGCCCCTAAGAATAGTTTATTGCTTTTTTTTTTTAAACTATAACAATGTATTATTTTATAAAATTGAGCACTTCTTTCTAACTCAAGTTGTGATAATATCACAAATAAGTTGTCAAATATTCATTGAATTATCAAATTGGGCTTTTATTACTTTTTATGAAACTATAACAATGTATTGTCTTATAAAATTGAGCACTTCTTTCTAATTTATGTTATAACAATATTACAAATAAATTGTCAAATTTTCATGTGATAATAAAAATTAGACGACTCTTTCACAACTTGAACGAGAAAGACTTTTTCTATAAAATTCCGACCTATATAGTACTTAATTTATAAGGCCCTTGGCCAATTAATTCTTATTTCATTTTTATATATTATTATATTTGTTATCGATGATATAAAATTTATTATTAGTTAAAAATTAAAATACATTCAAAAGATATTTATGAGTACATAGCACGTGATACCCATTTTTATTTATTTATTTATTAATTATTAGTGTTACATAAAAATAGTGAGATATTAAAAGTGATACTAAAATTAGAAGATATGATCGAGAGGAGGACTAGACAGATCGTACAAAATCAAAGAAATTAATATAAATTTAAAAAATAAAATCACAAATTTAAAATTGTTATTTATAAGTCATAGTGCACCCAAATTTAGCCGTTAAAGTTGGTAAATGGTAATATACGTAGCAGCAAGCAGCGTTACGTTTGCTTCTTTTTCAGATGGATAGTAGCCCATACAACTTTACTATTATATTATACATGAATCTAGCAAACCTAATTCGTATATATAGCTTGTATGACGAATTTTCTCAATGCAATATGAAGACCTTTAAAGGGTGATAATTCTTCTCAATTTTTTTTTTGTTGATAATTTAGGCCCCAACTTTGAATGAGTTAACATTTTCAGTTTTTAAGTTCTATTTTCTTGTATTTGAAACTAATTTTCTATTTTTTTTAATTCATTTAAGAAGAAAAAATGAAAACTTGTTTAATAAAGAGTTTTGATTTATAATTTCCTTTCCTTTTAAGTTACAGCAAACAAAAAGTAAATGTGACTAAAGAAAAAAAAATGAACATAAAGTATGGTTTTCAAAAATAATAAAAAATATGTATAAAAATGGAACTGAGTGATAAATGAATTTTGAACTTAAACAAATATTTATTTTGAAAACTTTGGATAAAAAACTAGAACTTGAAAAAAAATTAGTTACAAAACATGTCCGAAAACAACACAAAAGTTTTAGTTTTTTTTTTTTAAATATACCGGATGCTTTATAAATAACTTAACTAAAAATAATTCAAATATTTATAATATTAGAAATACGTAAATTGTGGCAATAAATACGAACATGAAGTCATGAACCCATGATTTACCCCTATTAAATAAAAATTTAATTGTATGGTATATATATATTTATTTTTCTTATAATGTAAATGAATATATGTTTTTTAGTGTTTGAAGAAAATGAATATAAATTTTTTTGTACTAAGAAGGTTAAAAATAAAACTAATTAAATAAATGAGTCATTTATGTCATAGAGTGTTAAATAAATTATGGATTAGAGGAAATTATTATCTACTTACTAAAATTCAAATAACTAAATGTACACAATAAGTAGTGCAGATATTGTGAGATTTTGGAGATTGTTTAAGAAATTAACGAAAACAACTCAAATTATATATAAATAAGACTCAATTAATCAAAATTATCAACTCCATTTAATCGGTTCATCCACAACAAATATATGTATGAGTTCGGAACCCATCTTAGCCATATTGAAGAAAATCAACATGAAGAAACAGAAAACCAAATCTCCTCTCAAAAGCTAAATTAAGAGTAGTATATATATATATATATATATATAAGAAACAAGGACAAGCCTAATTATAAAATCAAGAAGAAAAAAAAATTAAATACCTGGTAAAAAAGGGTCAAATCTAACTGTGGATTGAACAGAATAGCCATGATGAAGAAGTCTCATAATCAACCACGACGCTACATACCCAGTTCCACCAGTCACACAAACTGTGCCTTTGCAAGCTTTTTCTTCTTCTAATTCCATCTAATCTAATTAGGGGTGTGATGGAGTTAAGTATACGAAGCTTTTTATAATATATAAACTTTGTTCATATGTAGTTGCGATAGATAAGGGTCAATAGTAGTATATAAATAGGGTCATTGCACTCGTTACAGCTATATGCACAATTATTTTTAATTCTTTTTGATATTATGACACTTATTGACAACATCCGTTACATAATTCATTTATTATGCAAGTGGATACCAATATTATATGAATTATTTTCTTTCTCTCTCTGGAGGTTTGGATTTGCATGTTATAAATTTCCTGTATAAAGTCCAAATTTTCCATCTACATGAATACATTGACTTATATTATATAAAGTGATTTTTGTATTCTACGTATTCCTGGTTCATGATATTGGACAGCATGCCAAACACATTATGATGTTTTGCAGATGATTACATGAGGCAAAGAATGAAAATATCTTCAATATTATCGATAACATCTGAGTTTTAGAGATTCACGTATCAAAAATTATAAATTTAAATAATTATTTGAAATATTTTATGTACCTGTTCTATAATATTTTGCCGGTCGAAACTTACTCATCTATTATATTTATTTCTCAAAATTAGCGGACAAATATATTTTGTTTTCTTAACCATTCGACTCATTTTGGTAGTCATCTTTTGTCATGCACTTTAGGGAAAGGATATAAATACAGGCATTTTTGTATTTATTTACATGTTTGGGTCATATTTGTAAACCCCCTATTATAAATTCATTTTATTATGTAGTTAATCATTTTGGTGCTTTCTTTAGTCTATTTGTTTAAAATGTTAGTGGAATTGGTTCAAAAAGTTTCAAAATAAATGCATCGGTAAGACGGTAACATAATCAGCTGTCATTGTTCATCACAATCAAAGTGACGGAAAGTTGTTATGATCTCACATCTGACGAAATAGGTTGAATTTAGACGAGATTTTGTAAATATGTAATTATCTAGAATATATTTATTATTTCTTTAATTTTTGATTGCCTAAAAAGAATAAAAGAAATATTTTGTTCTTCCTTCAACAATTTCTGATAATGAAAAAAAAAATGATGCTTGTGCATATATAGATGGTGCAATTTGATGTTTTTTAGATAATATTTTTGTGCTTTAATTAAAAGAGCATTATTATATATTACAAAAATATCACAAATATAATTTATTTAGCACAATTTTATTTGATATAATTTTGTGAGTTTAACTGAAATATCTAATATCTAATATCAAATTCTATCAAGTTATTTGATATCTATAGTAAATTTGTGATATTTATACTTTTACTAATTAAAATAAACTTCTTATATATAAATAAGTTAAATTTTAAATAAAATAATTTTCTATATCATCTTTGGACCTTTTATTTAAAATTTTGTAACATGGTGTGATTTTATAGTAATTATTAATAAAATTCAAAGGAATCGCTAAAATATGTTATACTTCCTCGTTACAAAAAAAAGATTGACGCATCACGTACGAGAGAAATATTTCACCGCTGAATATTTCTAATTCTCTATCATCAATACAGTCGAGTTCATAATTAATTAAGTTAGTTTCGATATAACATATATATATATATATATATATTATTTTAAAATTAATTTATTTATATAAAACTAACATAATAATATTATTATTGGGTTTCAAAATAGAGCCACTAATTAAATGAATAAATGACACCAGCCACTGATTAGAGGTAGGCTTAAAATAAAACAATTATAAGGGTGAGACGGCTTTTAAGGTTCAATACTGAGTAGAAATTGTTATAAATTGGCGCTAGCGGAAGCGAAGTTTTGGGTCCAATTTAGTTGCACAAATAATTTAATTTTGGATAACAGCAAAATAGTAAGCAATAAGAAAAAATAAATGGCACAATGATTTAAGTGGTTCAACCTTTCAATGTGAAAAGTCTACTCCACTGACGACGGCACACCGAGGCAAATCCACTATCAAATCTAAAAGGAGAGTACAGACACCAATATCCAAGTAAATAACCACTTGCAAAATGAAATCTAAATTACACAGTATCTCTAACCTTGTACAGTGACAGAAGGTTAGAGATACTGTGTAATTTAGATTTCATTTTGCAAGTGGTTATTTACTTGGATATTGGTGTCTGTACTCTCCTTTTAGATTTGATAGTGGATTTGCCTCGGTGTGCCGTCGTCAGTGGAGTAGACTTTTCACATTGAAAGGTTGAACCACTTAAATCATTGTGCCATTTATTTTTTCTTATTGCTTACTATTTTGCTGTTATCCAAAATTAAATTATTTGTGCAACTAAATTGGACCCAAAACTTCGCTTCCGCTAGCGCCAATTTATAACAAATTGGTATCAGAGCTTTGGGTGATTTATTGAAACTAATCAAGTTTGCTCTTTTGGATTTTTTGAGCTTTTGATTATTTGATTGGTTTCATATTTTCTGGGTTGTGCTTCTGTTAATTTAATTTTGGGTATTCTGTCATGGCGGCAAAATACGAAATTGAAAAATTTAATGGTAGGAATGATTTTGGTCTTTGGCAAATGAAGATGCGAGCCATATTGGTTAAAGAAGGGCTCGTTAAGACACTTGAAGGCAAGGATAAATTATCAGAAAAATTGACTGAGGAAGAAAAAGATGCATTGATGGAAAATGCTCTCAGTTCAATTCAGTTATCCTTGTCTGATGAGGTATTACAAGAGGTTGGTGATGAAAGATCTCCTGCCGGGTTATGGCTTAAATTGGAGAGCGTGTATATGACCAAGTCTTTGACTAGTCGGTTATATTTGAAGCAGCGCTTGTACACTTTCAGAATGTCAGAAGGTATGCCTTTGCACGATCACCTTGATGAATTTACTAAAATTATTCGTGATCTGAAAAATGTTGGTGTTAAGATTGATGACGAGGATCAGGCCTTAGTTTTGTTATGTTCTTTACCTCATTCATTTGAACATTTTGTTGATACCATGCTATATGGGAGAGACACTATTTCTTTGGAAGATGTCAAAGCGGCTTTGAATTCCAGAGAGTTGAAGAAAAAGGTGTCTACAAGTAATAACGATAGTAGCAGTGGTTTGTTTGTTAGAGGAAGAACGCAAGAAAAAGGCTCGAGCAAAAATAGAGGCAAGTCTAGATCTAAATCTAGAAAGAGAACAGATAAATGCAATTATTGCCGTCAAGAAGGGCACTGGAAAGTTAACTGTCCGAAACTCAAAGGTAAAGGGAAATCTACCACAACATCTTCTGGTACTAATGATGTTGCAGGTATTGCAGATAGTTCTGGTACCGATGGTGATAATGTTCTGTCAGTATCTATTAGTTCTCCTAGAGATGTTTGGATTCTTGATTCGGGTTGCACTTACCATATGTGCCCCAATAGGGATTGGTTTGTTTCTTATCAGTCCATTGATGGGGGTGTTGTCTTGATGGGAAATAATGTGTCCTGTAAGGTTGTTGGTATTGGTACTATCCGAATTAAGATGCATGACGGTATTGTCAGAACTTTGAAAGATGTTCGCCATGTTCCAGATTTGAAAAAGAACCTAATATCTTTGGGTACTTTTGACTCACAAGGCTATAGGTATATAGCTGAAGGTGGAGTTTTGAAAGTTATTAAGGGTGCTCTGGTGGTTATTAAAGGGCAATTGTCTCGTGGCCTCTATGTGCTTCAGGGTAGCACTGTCATTGGCAGTGTTTCAGTTTCATCCTCGTCAGATCAAGATTCAGATACGACTCGCTTATGGCATATGCGGTTGGGGCATATGAGTGAGGCAGGAATGTCTATTTTGAGCAAGCGGGGTTTGCTTGGTGGTCAGAAAACTGGGAAGCTTGATTTCTGTGAGCATTGTGTCTATGGAAAGCATCGCAGAGTTAAGTTCAGTACAGCCATCCATAAAACGAAAGGTACCGTTGATTATATTCATTCAGATCTTTGGGGTCCCTCTCGTGTGGCGTCTAAGGGTGGTGCCCGGTATATGTTGACTTTTATTGATGACTTCTCTCGTCATGTTTGGGTATATTTTTTGAAAAATAAGAATGAAGTGTTTTCGAGATTTGTCAAGTTTAAGGCTCTGATACCAATTTGTTATAAATTGGTGCTAGCGGAAGCGAAGTTTTGGGTCCAATTTAGTTGCACAAATAATTTAATTTTGGATAACGGCAAAATAGTAAGCAATAAGAAAAATAAATGGCACAATGATTTAAGTGGTTCAACTTTTCAATGTGAAAAGTCTACTCCACTGACAACAACAACATACAAGCCACCACACCAACTTAGAAGAGTGCCACTATATTTGTGTGAGAGGAAGACAATTAGATTTATCCTTTTGAAGATAGTAAAGCCACTATTTAGTTGAAGTCAATTTGGGTTATTTGAAGCAAGCAGTTTCTTGGTGGAGAACCATCACAGTACATTACTTGTGCTTCTGTCACTGTACAAGGTTAGAGATACTGTGTAATTTAGATTTCATTTTGCAAGTGGTTATTTACTTGGATATTGGTGCCTGTACTCTCCTTTTGGATTTGATAGTGGATTTGCCTCGGTGTGCCGTTGTCAGTGGAGTAGACTTTTCACATTGAAAAGTTGAACCACTTAAATCATTGTGCCATTTATTTTTCTTATTGCTTACTATTTTGCCGTTATCCAAAATTAAATTATTTGTGCAACTAAATTGGACCCAAAACTTCGCTTTCGCTAGCACCAATTTATAACAGAAATAAAAAATCTATCAAATACATGACATTTATAACAATTAGCCATGTAGAAAATTCCCAAAGAAAAAGTGCATATATATCAACAATTATCGATTATCATTAGCAGTACTGCATTATTATACATTCCCATTGACTTATGTAGCAGTAGATCTGTTTTCGTGATTTGAAATTACTTAGGGGGGTTTGATAAAGATTTTGAGTATTAAATTCTTATTTTTTTTAATGATTTTTTCATTATATATATTTGATAACGGTTTTTTATTAGTTTAATTGTATAGTATAATCTCTTTTTATGTATAAAATTTCATTTTTAACTTCCCTTGAGAAAAAGAAGATATATTTATTTTTCTTATAAGGTAAATAAACATATATTTTTTAGTGTTAGAAGAAAATGAACATATATTTTTTTTATTAAGAATGTTAAAAATAAAACCAGTTGAATAATTTGGTCATTTATGCACCAAAAGGGTTTTTTATTTTGATTTTCACAATTTTAAAAGTACTACAAAATACGAGGTGATTTAAAAAAATTAAAATATAATTTTTTTGAACTAATTTATGATTTTGATTTTGTAAAATTAAAATTTATATATAATAATAAATAAATAAATCTAAATTTTTAGTTTTAAAAAAATAGAAAAAATTATTAAACAATTTTTAGGTAATTTTTGATTTATTTTCAAGAAAATCATTAAGTAAAAATAGTTATCAATTAACTTGTGATTATTTAGAAATCACAAAATTAAATATTTAATGATAAATTAATTATTAGATGGGAGTAATTCAGTGATAAAAATAAATAATTAAATTTATTAGTTACCATCATTTATTTCATATCCTATCGCATGCATAAATATCTAATTACCTTCTCTCCCTGTTAGTAATTGTTTCTTTTATATTATTTTTAATTTACCTGAAATATTTCCAAGTTAATTTGGGTTCTTAAATTAAATTTTAAAAATCTATTGGCAGCTATTCAGCTAGGAATAATACTATTAATTTGTGAAAAATCATATAAAACACATAATTAAATAAGTCATTATGTTTTATAGAAGGAAAAAAAAATCATGATGCCTCGCGCCCTTTTCCACTCAGGTTTATAAATTCTATCTTTGTCTTTGTCTTTATTATATACAACTTTAGCGTTGTATTAACTATTATCATTAATAGGATTAATATTCTCTTTTATATGCGGACAATGATATTGTAATATACTAATGTTTTTTACAGCAAGTTCATGTTTAATAACACTTTTTATTCAACATTAATGATAAATGAACTAGAGTTAGGAAAAAAAAACAAATAGTATTTTTAACTTCATCTAAGTTTCATTTAATGAAATATATATAAAATAGGCATGTGAAATTTTATATTTTTATTATATATTGTAGTACGTGTATTATATTATATTATATGAATATTGTTTTTTATTTAATGCTACTTGTATGCACGAATTATTAATGTAAACGGGTTTTTAACTAAAAAATGAAGTATTGTAAGTGAGAAATTAAAACATTATAAAAAGAGTTAAGGTTTTTAAAAGTCTTGTAATTTTTTAAAATGTACATATTAGTCATGTATCTTTTAAGGTATATTCTTAGTGTTCAATAATTTTTCAAAATGTACACTTTAGTCATCTATTTTTTATAATATACCTTTAGGTCAGTAATTTTTTGAAAGTTTCAATCAAATATAAATAGTCTTTTTTTAGGGTAAATTTAGAATTTTGAAAAATAAAATACAAAAAGTAATATTTTTTTAATAAATATTAAAATTTTGATTTTTTAAAATAATATAAGTAAATAAAAATTAAATTTGAAATGAATTTAAAAAATTGAGAAGATAAAATAATTAAATTTTCATTTTCATTTTTTTTTTACTTTTTTTTTTTATATTTTAAAATTTTGAATTTATTCTTTAAACAAAATAACTATTTAAACTTGATTGAAATTTTTAATGAATTATAGGATTTTAAAAATAAAAATAAACTATATTTTTAAAAAAATAAAAAAATATATAAATATATCTTAAAAATATAAAATTAAAGTGAGAAATTATAAGATTTGTAAATATTTTAATGCTTGTCTACGATGTTGTACACGTCTTTCCTAATTCACTTTATTAAAATGGTCTTTATTTGCTTCGCCGACGAAAGATCCAGCACACATTTGCAATCCGGCCTACGAAACCCTTATATGAAAAATGCTTTGTGTCTTAAGACAAAACTTAATTTATTTTTCAAATTTTAATTAATTCTTTATTACAATAGATTCCATTATATAAGAGTTAAATATCATAATGCCATACGTTTATTATACACAAAATCTCATGTTGATTGAGATAATACCACAATTATTATGTAGTATTACTATTTTTTTTAATGATATTTTTCTTTAATGTATCGTTTACTTGTTACATTTATATTATTAATTGTTTTTAAATCATTTATATTCTTATTTATTGTAGTATTATTGTAATAATTTAAATTATTGTTGTTATAATAATTTTTATTAATGATAATTTATTCAATAATAATAACAATAAAATATTTTAGTTAAAATAATAAATAAATAATTTATATGTTATCCTTGTTAATGATCGAAATTTAAGTATAATAAAAGCTGAAATTAATATTTACATGAGACCCCTCATTGAAAGAATTTCTTTTGAACGCATTCATTTATTTTCAAATTTTAACACGTGTATATATGCATTGCATAGAAGAAAGAATAATGGCAAAAGAAAGAGATCTCCGAGAAGAAATAGATGTTTTGAGAGTATAGTCACTTTTGATAGTAGGGAGCTCAGGTTTGTCGTCGGCTATTTTGTTTAAATTAGTCGCCATTTCTATTATCTAATACTTTCTTTGTCCATTGTTTTTAATCTGTTATATCTGATCTTTTTTGAGCGTTTGGATGTGCAATATATTATAGGAGCTTTTAGAATTCATCATTGGAGCTTCCTAAATGTGGAGCTTTTGGTAGCTCCTCTATCTTCTTCTCCAACATCGGTGATTTAAATTTGATACTGCTCTATTTTTTATTTTAAATAAATATCATAATAAATTAATTTGTGATTTTTTTTTTATCCCAAGGAGATTTAAATCTAATGTGATTTATCTTCAACTAAATTTGATTTGATTTAATTTGTGGTGATGTTAGATATATTTTGCTATGTTTTGGTAAGATTTTTTTTTCCCATGGTTGATTATAAATCTACTATCTTTATGTTAGGTTTGGTTATGATTCACAATTCAAAAAACTCAAGACTTTTAAATGTAAAAGTGTGTGGAAGATTTATCATATTGTCGATTGAAAGAGCCAAACTTAAGTAGAGATCATAAAGAGTTAAAAAATAATGCACAAATTTTTGTGTTATAAATCTATTGTTATGACTCTCATGATAATTTTAATAATTTAATGTGTTTTCGATAAATTAGTTATTAATTATTGGTGTATTAAAATTATTCTCCGCCACCACCAAGATTAAAACTTGTAAAAACTTCAAATTATTATATAAAATTTTAAATAGATACAAGTAGTTATATATAAAAAAAATTAAATTAAAGTTTACATAAACAATCTATGTATGGACGATAAAAAATAAAATTACTAACAGTTATTTATTTGTAATAAAGATTATGCATATTCTTTATGAGAAATACTTAGTGGTGTTACTGGTGTATAAATGGAAGGGGAAAAAAAATCAGCAAATTGTATACATGTCCAATAAAATTTTAACATATTGACAATTTAATGCCATCTTTCCACCTACTTCCTAAGTCTATATACATGCAATTTATGACTCACAACAAATTTTCATAATATTTTTTTTACCATAATCTGCAAAATTAAGAATTTTTTATAAAATGGCTAAATAAAACCTATAGTTAATATAAAGTTGTTGTTTTAAAAAATTATAAATTTGTTATCTTTATAAGAAAAGAGAAAATTGTCCTGAAAAGTTTTTTAGATCAGATTATTTATAATATTTGATTTTTTAAATTATAAATAATATTATTTAATTTTTTAATTTTTTAAAAATAGATAAATTAAGAATAAAATATATAATTTTATTAATTTTTTAATTAAAATATTATTTTTTAAGAGGTCAATTAAAAACAAGTTATATTGTTTGATATTAAAATATTAATTTAAAAAATAATATTTTAATTACAAATAATTAAAATTATGTATTTTGTCCTTAATTGACTCCATTTTTTAAAATTAAAGAACCAAATAATACTAGTTATAACTAAGGAAATAAATTATATAATCTAAAGAACTTATGTGATTCTGCTACTTAAAAAAAAATTTGTTATTAAAAAATTATTATATATATATATATATATATATATATATATATATATATATATATATATATATATATATATATATATATATTAAAAATAGGTTTCTAAAAAAAATTATTAAAAATAGAAAAATAAGAAATACTAACTGTTAGAATAATTATGCTTGCAGCTTAATCCAATCCCTATTCCTTATAAAAACAACTTTTTAGCTAATTATAGTTAAATATTGTTTAAAAAAAGTTAATTACATTTAAATAACAGTGTAAATAATCAAAGTACCGGAAAATTTTGTACTATTGTATCACTAGCAAAAAAAAAAAAAAAATTTATATATATATATAAAATAAAGGAGAGTTGCTCTCCATGCCAAACAATATTTATTTAATTTTTATTTTATTTAATAATTTTTTTATTTAATAAAATTACTTTAAAATTAATACATATTTTTTATTCTATTTTATCTATATATCTATTATCATATATCTATCTATTATCTAAAGGAAAGTTATTCTCTCTTATTAAACAACATTTATTTAATTTTTATTTTATTTAATAATCTTTTTATTTAATAAAATTACTTTAAAATTAGTACCTAATTTCTATTCTATTTTATTTATATATCTATTACTATATATCTATTTATTATCATATAATAAAAGGAGAGTTGTCAAAACAATATTTATTTGATTTTTATTTTGTTTGATAAAATTATTTTAAAATTTAGTATCTATTTTCTACTTTATTTTGTCTATATATTATCTACATATAAATGAGGGTTTACTTTTTTCTATTTATTTATGTTTGATATTTTTATTTCTTTTATTTTATTTTCTATGATAATAGATAACGGAAAGTTGTCAAAATAATATTTATTTGATTTTTTTATTTGACAATTTTTTTATTTAATAAAATTATTTTAAAATTTAATCTCTATTCTCTATTCTATTTTATCTATATATCTATGGGAGTTTATCCTCATAGTATTTATTTGATTTTATTTTATTTAATGAATTTGTTTATTTATTCATTTTATCTATTATTATTATATAAAGAGAATATTTTTTATTAAGTGGCTATCATTTATTTGACAAATTTTTTTAAAAATAAATTTAAAAATAAAAAATGAAAAAATAAAGAAAGTTATAAAAAAGGGAGTTTCTCTTATACTACTTATATGACTTCTATTTTATTTAATAATTTTTTTTATTCACATATCTATTATCTATATAATAAAGGAGAATTGCTCTCCCATATTAAACAACATTTATTTAATTTTTATTTTCTTTGATAATTTTTTTATTTGATAAAATTATTTTAAAATTAGTACATATTATTTATTCTATTATATCTATATATCTATTACTATATATAAAAAGAAGAATATATCATCATAGTATTTACTTGATTTTTATTTTGTTTGATAAATTTTATTTATTTATTCATTTTATCTATTACTATTATATAAAGTGGGCATTTTTGATTAAGTGGCTACTATTTATTTGATAAATTTTTTAAAAATAAAAAATAAAAAATTAGAAAGAGCTGATATTTATTGGCTGTTAGTATACATAAAAATGAAAGTTTCTCTCGTACTATTTATATTACTTTTATTTTGTTTGATAGGACTTATTTTTATATTTTTTAGAATATACAATAAAATTTTATTTCGTAAATTTATAAAAATTATTTAAAATATAATTATTATTATATATGAATTATAAGGCAATAATATTTATACCTTATTTTAAATTATATAATATAATTTTTTAAAAATATATTATTAACAAAAATAAAAAACAAAAAGAATACGATTAGACGTGAACAAAATTAGTATATATATATATATATATATATATATATTTATCTAAAGTACTGAAAAATGATTTTGATTTGTTATTTTCTTATTTCTTGAGGATAGCCTTAAACACACGTTTTGGCGTCTCTAACGGCGATTCCATGGATTCAACATCAAATTCAAACCCCACCTGGCATCCCCAATCGTAAACCCTAAATTCACAAAATTCATTTTCCCCGTAGAAAAGGATATTGAAACCCAGAAAATTAATTTGGAATTGGGGTTATTTCGTTCTTTCTTCTGAAAAATTAACAAAATATCGATTTTTGAGCTTGGAGACCTGAGCCGCCTGGTAATACCTGTTAATTTGCAGGCCTTAGTTATCTTCAGCTTTGAGATCACAGATAAAATACTTTCCTTTTAATTGCTTTGGATATTTGTATTTTTTGGGGATTTTTCAGATTATGTATAGATCTGGAACTGCTATGGCTTGGAACGTGTTCAAGTTTTGTACAGCTCTTCGGGGTTTAGGCTCGATCATGATCCTTTTGGTTCTTGGAGTTGTGGGTGTCACCTATTATGCCATTGTTCTTGCTAATTATGGCCCTGCTTTGCACGATAATGGCGTTGATTCTCTAATTGCTCTTGCCGTCTTGTTCTTATTCCATTTCCTGGTATGTTTCGTAATGCTTTTTATGCACTTTTGGGATTTTTCATTGCGAGCTTTAGGACTTTTAGGTTATTAGAAATCTATCCTCTTTCTCTTTTTCAGTGTACTCAAATTCAGCTCCTTATAAGTTGGAGAAGTGCAACTATTTCTTTGAGAAATAATGCATTGCTTCTGGAGTAAATGTGATAGTCTAGCACAATGAAATGCAAGATTAGTACAAATATGTTTTTTGAAAAACACAAGTGCCCAATGCTTGATTGAGATAGCAAGTCATTGGTAAGAAGTATACTCAGAGTAATGAATAACACCTCCTATGTCATTGTAATTTTTTGTTCCAGTTTTAAATTATGTTCTGAGAATTGGGGATTGAATGACTTCTAGAGGTTTTGCTGCTCTGTGTTCTTTGTATAATTGTTTATTTTTATATATATTGTACCTTTTTTATTTTCTCAAATTTGAAGAATTATTTTGGTGTTTGTGAGCTGGAATTGAGGATCCAATTATAACGTTTGTCATCTTTACACAGTACATAGTTAATATATAAGGCTCGGTTTTGTTACGATAGTATCCTTAAAATGGAATTGTGATGTGGTTGTGCAGTTAGTGATGCTACTATGGAGTTACTTTTCTGTTGCCTTGACGGATCCTGGTAGTGTTCCAGCAAACTGGAGGCCTGCTGTAGATGAAGAGAGAGGGGAGACCGACCCATTGAATGGGTCAGAGTATAATGGTTTGCAACCTGACCAATCAAACAGAAATTTCCGATACTGTAGGAAATGCAATCAGCTGAAGCCCCCTCGTTGCCATCATTGCTCTGTTTGTGAGTCATAATATGCGTATAGTGATTACTGTTTGCATTGCTTTTATTATTATTTATCTTTGAGGTGAGACTTTGTTTCTAAATCAGAGTAATGTTTTCATGGTACCTCTTTCAGGTGGTCGGTGTGTGCTGAAAATGGATCACCATTGTGTTTGGGTTGTCAACTGTGTAGGGGCGTTAAATTACAAATATTTCCTCCTTTTCCTGGTAAGTATATTTTAAAGCGTGAGCTGTGACCCATGAGACATTTGTGAAAACAGAATTTTTTAAAGAATTGTGTATTTCCCTGATAGGAATTTGCAGCTTCCAACTTTTTTTAGGGGCTCTGGGGGTGTTTTTGTAAGCTGAGATCTCTCCACTCTTGTTCCTGAAACATGATAGTAACGTTCAGCTTCGTACTTCTCTTAGGGACTTTGGGGGTGTTTTGTAATCTGAGATCTCCCAAATCATCCACTTAATACACTTGCTTTAGTTGTGTTATAATTTATAAATAATTAAATCTGAGTGGCCAACTCTTGTGTTTTGTAAATTCTTGTTTAATCAACTTGATAATAAATTTTTACTATTATTCTTTGCGTCACCAGTGTGATTTTCTGCACATAAATTGCTGTTAGGATGGGAATGCATCTCATTGTTCTCTTATTCATTTGTTTTTTCATGTGGCTAAATTATGTAATATGACTGTGATTTAGTAAGATTTGAGTGCTTGTTGGATGATATTTTCTATTTTTAAGTTTCTGGTTTGGCTTTCATGCTCTCTTCACATTCCAACGAGCAATATAGTTATAGACCAATTTTGATCTCTTTTATATCTCAATGCAGTTCTACACATTTCTTGAGACGACTCTAGTGACTTTATCACTATTGCCAAATTTTATAGCCTTATTTAGTGATGGGGAAATACCTGGAACGCCTGGAACACTTGCAACTACATTTATTGCCTTTGGTAAAATTCTATTGGCTACCCATCCCTCAATAACTTATAGTCTGGTTGTATATATAATATATGTATTCTTCATAACCATTGTACCTTTTATTTGTAGTCTTGAATCTGGCATTTGCATTGAGCGTTATGGGGTTTTTGATCATGCACATTTCATTGGTGGCTGCCAATACTACAACTATTGAGGTTTGTCCCTATTTACCAGTTTGTTTACTTTATCTAGTGGTTACTATTAAAATCTTTTCTTTATTCTTTATCCCATTTAACTGGTGTAATACGTGCAAGACATTACGCACATGTTAAGAAACATACCACACAAAACTAAAACCTGAAATAAAATGAAATGAATTGAGGATGTCTCAATATAGCTGGCCAGATGGATGCCCTGTTATCTTATGCACAAAATTTATAAAGAGGAAGAAAAACCTAATCAATCTTTATTGACTTCACCAATCATGCACTCATGCCCTCAATATCTGTATGAAATATGAATGCTTGGTGTAATGTTTAACTATGACGGTGGATTTTGGTGCATTTAAGGTTTTATTATTATGATCAGGCTTATGAGAAGAAAACTACTCCTAAGTGGCGCTACGATCTGGGTCGGAAAAAGAACTTTGAACAGGTTGGTAAATTAATAATATACGGGTTCATTTCTCTTACTTTCATTTATTCTTCAATTAATAATTTTGACCACTTATAGACTTACTCTAGATATCAGAACTGGGATATCCAGTGTAATACCTTGTGGGAGCTTATTTCATTCCATAGTTTTACAGTTTTGCCAAGACCCTTATAGTGTTATTTGTTCCACTCATATCATGAGGGTCATTGATCTAATATTGAGTGCAGCTGTCCGATGCCTTTAAATTTATTTTTTTCTTGAAACGGATAAAAACCTAGTGCATTGTTGTTGAATCAATTGTCATCTGTAGTAACAAGGATGTAGTAATAATGTATCTGAATTTTGCTCAGATCAGCCAAGGCACATTCAGATCACTTGTGTCTTTTGGACACGTGAGCCACTTCACTTTCACAAACACTTTAGTCACTTTGTTTTGAAAGTAAAGTAACTAAAGTGTAGCGCAAGTGTCACATGTGAAAGTAAAATGATTAATGTGTCATAGGGGCATTTGTTAAGAGTGACCATAGGCATAGTTCCCTTTTTTCCTGGATCCAAGTGGCATCCTAGCAACAACTGGAAAGTGTTCTAAAAATTCATATATCTGGGATAAGTTTGACATATAGATGATTTTGGTTTCATTTCTAGATTTGGTGTTTGTTGTACTGAACATTTCAGTCTTTATTTACATTTGGGGTAACATTTTTTGTATTATAATTGAAACATTTGCGGTAACATGAATATGCAGGTATTCGGAACAGACAAGCTATATTGGTTCATTCCTGTGTATTCAGAAGAAGATCTACGGAAGATTCCAGCACTTCATGGTCTTGAGTTTCCATCAAAGCCTGAATTCGATTCTCAAGAGTTTTGATACCCAAAAAAAAAAAAACCTCCTTGTAACAATAGATATGCTGCTGCCTCCAACTTAACGTCTCTTGCCAACATTGCTGACGCAACAGATTTTTTCAGCACTTTCATTAATCTCTGGTCATCTTTCTGTAAACCTAATTGTGTACACTGTACATAGAGACACTGTATCAAGGAGCAAAGTCGACGGAATACTTTTCTGGTTGAAGAAGAGCAGCGGGTACAGGTTGATTTTGATGTTATTTCATGTTATTAAGATGAATGTATCATACGAAATTTGGGAACTCCAGATGAACGTTTTTTGCTCGATCTTTTTAATGGTGATGTTCCCACTGGTTTATTCTAGGTGATCTGGTTCTTTTTGACCCATTAATCCATACAATTTACCCCAATATATTCTAATTTCATACGAAGATTTTGATTAAATTAATCAAATTTTGGGTTGGTGTGATTAGATTCGGGATTTGAAGTTGAAGTAAAAAAATTTCCCTTTGGCTGCAATTCCTGCCAAAAAGATCATTAGAGATGTTAAAACATTTTTCTTAAGTTTAGACACGACGACAAAAAAATACATGGATAATTTTTTTTATATCTGTATTTTTGTACGCCAATAGTAGTGAACAAAGCACTGGAAAATTGTACCTTGCATAACGACCTAGACCCTCGTTTTAATTCACTGGTAGCAAAGCCTTCTCTTGTACTGGACAAACATTGTTGGAGATTTTCTACCTTGCATAATTATCTAGACCCTCGTTTATATATATGTTATTATTCACAGTTTCATGATAAATTTTAAGGAATATTTTATTATTATTAAGAAGTACAAATAGATTTTCTTAATGAATTAATTAAACTAAAAAAAAAAAAGAATTAATTAATTAAAAATATGGAGAGTGAGGCAACTTGTTGCTCACAATGGTGTATATGATTTAACGCAAGTGTACGTGTCGCAAACAAGTAATATAATGATAAGAAAAATCGTTCCCACGGAGATTGGAATACTAGAAAAATATCGTAAAAATTAACTATTAAAATCAATATTTGTGTTTTTGTTTATTAAAATAGATAAATAAAATAAAATAAATAATACGAGACGACAAGAGTGAAAACACTGAAACAACGATCAACAAGAAGGATATCAGGAATCGCAAGGAGATAAATCAGTTAGGATTGCAAATATGGCAAGTGATGTAGACAAACTGCGTTGCTGCAGCATTGCTATAGCAAAGCTGTAGCAAAGTATACCAGTAACTAGAATTGCAAAAATTCACAAAGGATTCTTCCGAATCTGCAATGTTTATATATTCTATGACTCAATAAAACATATTCCTATGCAAAACTGAATTTAAGAACAACGTTCATGCACAAATTCTTTTGAGTTATGTGAGATAATCATATATTCCTATATTAATTTCTTCACACTATTCTAGCTCTATCCAACTTAAATTAACCTTTCCAGATTCAATTTCAGTCTACTATCCTATCAATTGTTGATCAACCAATTAATAAGAATAAATCAATCAATCTAGCATAGAATAACTAGCACCCCTTGCCAAGCAAAGCACAATTTTATAAAGTTAAAGCACAAGGTCTATATACACTTGCATATCCACAACCCTAACTGAATGAGAATTTAACCAATCATATTTATAAAATTAAACATCAAATTATATATGCTCAAAATCAGATCCATATGGTTTAAAGAATTTAGAAGAATCAAATAATAAAGAAATAATGAAATAAATAAATAAATCCCTTAAATCAACCCTAAACCAATTGGATTATGATTCTTTGTCTCGTTCTTGCTTTCTCTTCAATGAAAATCCTTGCAAATCAAGCTTTAATTGGTCTCTTTCCAGATTCCCCTTGATGCTCTGTTTTGCCTCTCCTTCTTTGCACCAAATCTGTCCAAAATTTGGGGCTGCTATCTGCTGTATTTTTCCTCCTTGCTGCTACTGGTTTGTTCTCTGTTTTCTGCTGTGAATTCACGTGTGTTTTCCTCTCTTGATGTCGCCTCCTGCTGCCCAGAATAAATCCTGATCTGTTCTTCAATTTTCTGCCGCACAGCACTTCTGAAAATCAGCGCCTTCATTATGTATTTAGCTTTAGGTTTAATTGGAGACAATTTTTAGTGTGTTAATTTCCAATATTATCCCTAAAAAGGTGAGTTAATGAAAGCCCAAAATTGTCCTTTTGTTGAGAGTCCAAATCAGCCCTTGAATTCTTAATTCCAAATCAGTCTCTGTTTTGGCGTTGTTTTCCTGATATGATTTTGCTGCAGCAATGCTGCAGCAAAGTTGTATTTTTGCATTTTCTTTGTTGTTTTCTTTATTTCCTGCAAGGGCAATGAAAATATAATGAGTGCACATTAAAATATAATTCTTTTTGACAGATTTCATAATTATTTTGCATTTATTATCAAAGAATTCATTTAAATTACAAAATTCACAAATAGTGTATAAATGATTATAATGTGTAGATATTCCCAAATTAACAAGTAAATATTTATGAATAAGAGCTAATAATACTCTAATAAATTAGAGTTATCACAACTGACTTGGGGGTGTAGCACGTTTAGCATGCGAGAGGTATGGGAATTGATACCAGCATCGAATTTTGTTATATAAGTCAGGTGTATGCATGACGTAGAGAATTGTTCAATTGATTTTATTATATGAAAACATGGATGCATTTACTTATATGTATAGGGTTCCATTTTTTATAATTACTGATAATATTTTATTGAAATTATCAACACACCTCAAATATTTATTCACCTACCTCATGTAAAAGTCTTCGGTTGATCAATTTTCCTTGGTTTGTGTTTTTTCAGTTTGTTATGTTGCTTCAAGTGAGTTTCTCTTTTCAATCTCAACTGAAGAAAATCCTAGTTCAACTCTTGACGCAAAATAAGAGTAATGCGAATTTTAAGTAGCAACATTAGCTTATTTTCGATTTTCTTGTAAGGTTTTAGTAATTAGTACAAAAGAATTTTAATGTTGGAAAAGGCAGACAAAATATATATATATATATAATACCAAAGATCTTCAAGTTAGAGAGTAAGCAGACAAAATGTTGGAAAAGGCAGGCTGTCATTAAGATTTCCAAAGTAGAGAGAGAAAAAACCTTCATAATAGTTTTCAAGGGTTGGCTACTTGTTTTTAATGAATGCACACTCAGGGGACAAAAAACAACGAGATCAAGCTTAGATTTTGGGTGTTTGTTGGAAAAAAGAAAAAAATTAAATAATAAAAATAATAATCCTTAAAATTTATAATAATAAAAATAACACCCCTACTCACATATTATTATTACTACACAAATTAAACTTAATCAAAGATTAATCAAAGGTTATATATTAAATGTCTAAAACCATTCAAATTAAATTCTAACTAATTAGATCCATTTAATATTAAATTTTAATTATTTAATCATACTTCAACGTTATTAAGATAATTTTATTGTTATAAATTTTAATGGTATTATTTAAAATAATTTTATATATCAATTTCTTTAAAAAAAAATACCTACATAAATAACATATGATAGACACTACATGTTAATATATATATATATATATATATATATAATTATGTATTGCGCTTAGTTTTTTTTTTTTACAAAATTATCTACATATTTTAAGCTGTTGACATTAGTTACCCTTGTAAAATATATTATCACATTCTATACATGATAATGTAATAAGAATAACATTCAACAATGACTTTGATCATATGATGATTATCACATTGAATAAAAATTCTACATATTTGATAGTAAAATAAAGATAATATTTTATAAGAATTATAATCACACGATGATTATCACATTTATTAAGAATTATAAATATTATTTTACTTTTATAATTAATTTAAAAAAAATAAAAAAAATTAATTTTATATATATTATAAAAATTAATAAATAAAATAAAATAAAATAAAATAAATAAAATAATTTATATACTGTGCACATATTTTTTAACTAATAGTTTTAAAAATTGCAAATTCTTTATAATAAAAGTTGCAAATTCTTAAAAAATGACATTATAGCATTAAATGCCGAGTACTCTTTGTGCCGGAAGGACCATAGACAATGCTCTTTTGTCTGGGCTGATGCCATAGAGATTGCAGATCCATTTGTGGCCTTCTTTTAGATTTACTAGTTGTATGTTATGAGAGGAGTACATCATAGTTAGGGGTGTCAATTGTGTCGTATTAATTGTATTTATTTGTATTCGTGTGATATTTATTCGTATTATTTATATCATATTTTCGTATTTATTGATACATTAAAAAATTTACTTAAATTTTTTTTGTGTTACTTATTTATAATAGTAAGAAATAATAAAACCTTTAAGAATATAAAAAAATTTATTGATCAATTCTTATTAAAAAAAATTTGTATTGTGTCGTGTTCGAATCGTACTATCGTATCATGTCAAAAATTATCACCCCTAATTATAACTAATATCATGTAATTAAATAATTATCACTTACATACTAATATGCATACGAAGTGTGCCATTTAATAACTAAAAAAAAAATTCATCTAATATCTAGGAAAGTCATATAAATTTAAAATAAGTAACGTTAGATAATTAATTTAATAATATATATTTAATTAATTTTTATTATGATGGAATTATGATTTTATTTTAATAAAAATAAATATCATTTTCGAGCTTATCAAGGCAAAGTTAATGGTTTTGTACTAGCGTTCTTAGGAGCTTCTCGCAACAAATGGGACAAGTAGGTGACACGTTGGATGATGCTTTTTTGTAGAATTATTTGGCAAGTTCCTTGAAATTTCTATGACTCATTATATTTCATATTTATAAGATTCAGAAAGTGTCAATTTACTTTCTTGGGGGACTAGCTAGTATTGGTCATGTTTATATATAATAGATTACTTACAGACTTTACGTGAAGAAGAAAAATCCTTTTATATTTAGTTTAAATTTTGACATCCACATGCGTGAAAATACATTCAAATATTTATAATGTTATGGGTATATATTCGATACATGTTCACAAATTTATTACTTGTTCAATTTTTTTTATTAAATCGAACATTTAATGCAATATGTTCTTCAAGTTTATGTGATTATTTACTTATTTTTATAATTATTACATGTTTTTATCGAAAATCATTTTGAAAATATGTGTTGCACACACATGTACTCAAAATCTTCCCTTGTACTTACTTTTAATGCCTGACATCCACCAACCATTATTTATTTGTATTGAGTGGCTTATAGGTGAATGGTACTAGTTCTACTATCGTTTCACATAAAAAAAAAAAATTTAATAAAAACTTTAATGGATGCCTATGTATTGTATACTCACTATCATTGATTATCGTTCATGTACCGTTAAAAAAAATTGAACTCTGCAAAATATATATATATATATAATGAGAGTAGCGGTGAAAATAAGATTACACATGCTTAATGTCTAAATCTCATGACTTACTCTAAAATGACTGAATAATTAATAAAGTTAATTAATAATAAATATGAAACATTTTAATTTGTCTTATTTTCTTTTGTCTAAGGTATTGAAATACTGCCTTGGTTGGCATGAAAGAATCTCTTAGATTATTCAGTAAAGCCTTCCTCAGTTACTTGAACTTTAATATTTAATAGAGCATGTGCCCATTGGTTCTCCTTGAAATTAATCCACTAAATTTAGACCATATATATAAGAGGTCGATGCCTTTCCACTTCTTTAACCACAAAAACACTACAAAAAATATCCCACAATATCACAAACAAAGTTTTAAGAAATGACTCATTGGTCTGCCGAGAATGCCACAAAAGCTTTTCTCAGAGCTCTTAGAATGGTAAGCTAGCTGCTGGCCTAAGCCTTTTGTATCTGCTTCTTTATTTAAGTCAAAAGTGATTTTAGAAAGAAAAAAAAATGCCTTCACACACGTAATTTGTGCTTCTTTCATGAAGCATAAAATGTGCTTCATATATAGCCCTGAAAGCCCTAATGGTAAAATATATATATATATATCTTTTATCAGAAGTGCTTTTATTGAGACTCAAAAATAGAAACTGCTCATATCTTCCTTCCTAATGGAATTGTACTCTATTTTACAGGGCAAAAGGGGAAAGGAGCCCGACGTAGATGAGTTCATATCAGCAATTGCAGCAGGTAATAATGCACAACTTATGGTTATAGCATCAGCTTCCATTGCCGGATCAACAACATTAGCATTAATTGCGGCAGCGCATCAAACAGGCGGGCGGGTAATCTGTATTTTACCCTATTCAAAAGGATTGGATGCCTCAAAAAATGTTATTGGGCACTATATCAATTGTGTTGAGTTTGTCATAGGGAATGCCAAGAGCCTTTTGTTAGATGACTACAAAGGAGCTGATTTTGTGCTCATTGACTGTGATATAAGTGACCACAAAGGAATTTTTTCGGCTGCTTTGAAAGGCTCAAAGCCAAATGGGGCATTAATAGTAGGCTACAATGCTTTTCACAAGGGTTCATGGCAAAGTGAATTCAATACACATTTTTTGCCTATTGGTGAGGGCTTGTTGGTGACTAGAACTAGAATTGCTGCCAAAAAGGTTGGTAGTGGCCAAAGAAGGAGTCATTGGATTGTTAAAGTAGATAAGTGCACTGGTGAAGAACATGTGTTTAGGATCACTCCTGACCAAAGAAAATGGGTTGAAGCTTAAGGCTTTACATCTTTTGAAAAACCTTCATTTTTTCTAGCTTATTATTCTAAAGAGAAGCTAGAATTTATATGAAGGTTTTTCATTTTCCATGTATGTAAACTGTATCTAACACCAGCATTAATCAAGTTGTAGATATATAAGAATGAGATGTAATTCTCATCAATTTGGCTCTTAGGTTTTTTTTGAGAAGCCACAAGCAATTAATTAATTTGCCTTTTTTGAGTTTGAATTAATAAACTATTTTAGGGTACATTTATAATTGCTTTCTTTTTATTAAAAGTGAAAATTTTCAAATAAACTAAAAATAATTTCCAAATGGTGCTTGGCAATTTTTAAGTGAATTTCTTTCAAAATTTCAAGAAATAAAACTAGTGCCTTTAAGAACAGCAAGTAACACCTAATTTTCAAGACCAACTAACTGTTGGGATATGTATCGCAGCGGAATGTTGGATAGATTGAGAATATTGAATAATAAATGTGCAGGAGTAATTTAAAATGACACACAATATTTAACGTGGAAAAACCCACTCAATGTGAGAGGGAAACAACCACGGGGCAACTCCGAAAAACTTCCACTATGAAAAATGGGTACAACAATTCTCTCAAGTTTATGCCCAAACTTGAGGTATTACAATATTACACTCTCAAAGTGTATCTCTCACACTCACAATTGTGTGGTAAATCTCTCACTATTTTATCTCTGCAGATATTTATCACTCTCTGCAGGAATACCTCACTTTTATCTCACAGTATAATTTTACTGTGGTATTCTTGAGCTGATATAATTATCAGCTCCTCTTTGCTCTCAAAACTCAGATTGATTTTGAGATTTGTTTGTGAGTTATTTGATAGACGCTGAACTTCTCTATTTATAGAGAGAAGAGAAAACTTGACACATCATTGCTTATGTCATTTTTCTCTTCAATTCAACAATACCTGCTTGCCGACTGCTCCTTCAATTTCCTTATTCAACATTCTTCAATGTCTGTTTCTCGTATTCTTCTTTTCTTCATTTTCTTATTCAAAAGTTTCTGCTCTTTCTAGAAGAGAGAAACCAGAGGCAGACTCATCACTAACCCGATGGCAGAAAATGATGTGAGAATTACCCCAACAATTCTCTCCTCCCACCAATAAGTTTCTTCAATTTAAGATATTCACCAAGTGATTTCTCATTCCTAAGCTCTGTTTGTGTTTAATATTAGCTCTTTGCAAAATACAAGTCACAATATTAATTCAGCTAACTTAAGATTGAGATTGATTGTTAATTGCCTTTTAGTACAAATTATAGTTGTTCGTTGTTAGCACTTAAAAAGCGCCTAGGTTTGAGTGCTTCTAAAGACAAATGCATGTATTTTAATGTGTAGACCTTTGTATACCATTATGATCTCTAAGCAGGGACTGCTCAAAAATATTTACAGCTTAAGACAAACATAAAAATGAAATTTTAAATATTTTTAATAAATTAAATTTTCCTCGAACGATGAGAATTGATTAATAATATTAAAATATTTTTTTGTATCGAATATAGACAATTAATAGTAAAAATTAAATTAATAAATATGTATGTAAAAATTATTTTTTTGTATTTATTTGACGAAAAATTAAATTTATTTTGATTATGATATAATACTACTTAGAGTTTTAAAACTTTTGAATAAAATAAAAAAAATTTAATTATCTTAAAACTAAATATTTATGTCAGAAATCTGAATAAATTAAACATATAAATAATACAAATTTTGAACTTTAAGAATAAGAAGAGATATGTAAGAAAGAGAACAAGACATGCCTATAAAAAAAGTAAAAAAGAAAAGATGACGATATTTTTACAATGCTTATTTTTTCTTGTTCTTATTTTGTATAATTTTAATTAATTGAGAAAAATTAAAGATTATTTGTTTGGCAAGCTGCTGTAAGTTTTCGATAACATATTTAATATTGTCTTAGACAAATGCATGTCTTATTCAAAAATAATTATAACAATTAATAAAATTAGATAAGTCTTACGGTATGAACCCCATGTTTAATTGTTATTATGAAAGAAAACTTTTAGTAATGAATAATTTTATCCATTTTTCCTATTCAAATTTTTTTTTTTTTTTTTAACATTTTATTTCTTTCTTGATGTCAAAATACAAACAAAATATACAATATGGAGTATACAATAAAATAAAAAAAGATAATAGATTCTCTTTTTTTCCTAAAAAAATATGGAAATTGTGTAATGCTTATTCTTAAACTATTTGTTTATATAGTAGTGATATTCTTCGTTTTCCTCTTCATATTCGGATTCCTATCTAATAAAAAAGAAAATAAAGGTTTTTCTTCTACACATCTTAAAAAAATTGAGAAAAGAAAGAAAAAAACTCGCATTAAGAAAACGAAAAGAGAAGGATTTGAACTAATCCTTGGTACGAAAAACTCATACAACGGAAAGACACTTGAATATATATAATGATTTAAAAAATATAAGATTTATTGTTCTTTATATAATAAAATTAAGGTAAATAATTGTTAATTTTTCTTATTATTAGTTAATAACATATATATTATTTATTAATGATAAATTTTTCTAATAATAGTATCACTAAAGAGTAACTATTAATAAATACAAAATAAATAACTCATGTATTATTTTATAGCAATAAAAAATTATGTGTTAATATATTAATCCTAATAATATTGAATTAAATACAATAATTTTTTTAAAATTAATATATTTGTAAATTTAATATTAATAATTATTTTTTAGAGTTTGTAGAAATCATTTAAAATAAAATTATTTATTTTTAAAAATATAATAGATATTGAAAAAAATAAAACCCCTATTAAGCTTAAAATAGCTGGCTCATTAGCTTAAATTAAGAGCCACCATTATTTCTAAGTACCACCACTTAATACTCATAAGACAAACACTTACAAAATCAATTGTTAAACACGCATTAGAAGCAGATTAACAAAATGAGTATCTTCTGGTTTTACTATTGCAGGATCAAAACGAAAATTTTGAAGAAAGAGCAAAAACGACTACATGGATCAATGTAAAGAGTATACTATTTACATATCAACTCGACAAAACTTTTCACTTTGAAAATTGAAATCACTCCTAAAACAGGTGTTCCTCCCCAGACCATTCATCAAAATGTTTGACCAATGGCTAGGACGAACCTTTTTCTTTGACGAAGTTCCACCGTTACTATCGAGCAATAACTAATCCCATCCCAACAGGCAAAAATTTAGTCCTAACAACCGGCGACGGACTTAAGATTTTTTTCCGACGAAGGCTAATATATATTTTTAAAAAAATTAAAAAAAAAAATTTGTAATCTCGATCTTAATTTATTTATAATATTAAAATTTAAAATTAATATTAAAAAATATATATATCTTTAAAATGTAAATAAATTTTTTTTATTTAAATTAAATCTAATGATACTTTATGACATAAAATTTATCAATTATTAAATTAAATTTAACAAATCATCAAACGATGGTCAATTATTATAAAGAAAGAGGACTACTAAATATAAACAAATTTATATTTACAATAACATTCAAATTAATAATTATACGATATTTATAAATAAAAAGTTTAAAAGTTATAATTTTTAGAAGTATATATGACACATATTTATTGATTTGAGTATAAATTTAAATATTTAGTTTAAAAAATATATACATAATTTTAATAGTTTTTTTAAAAAAAAATACTATATTTTAACTTGATGCAGCATGGAGCAGAATTGTAGAGCAAAAAAAGAACAAAGTTATATAAAATATTAGTTTGAGTTTACGACTATAAAGTGGTATATTAGTTTGAATTTATTTATAAAATTTTAGGTATAAATAATATATTGAACTTTAAAAAATATTAATAATATTTATAAAAAAAAAAAAATTTAATTTTAAAAGCTACCCGTGCTGTATAGCTACAACATAAGTTAGTCTCTGCTAACAACACGTGGCCCTCTCTTTATCTTCTTAAGATGCATATTAGAATATCACAACCCACTTCACATAATTCAATTGATTTTTTTGCTGGTAAGAAGTTTCATAATTTTTGCTAATCAAATAAAGTAAGCTCAAGTGAACTAAAGGAAAAGTCTACGAAAAAAACACCCAAATTTAATTGATAAAATTTGTAGGTAAACTTAAAACAATTTTCAAAATGTTAGAGACATGACCACTACTACTATGTAGTGATCTTGAGGAGCGGGCCTAAGGATTGTTGTCGAAAAATGTAATATCTCAACCTTTAACACGTTAATAATAATAAAGTAAATTATATGTTGAGTTCAAGAGAGAGCATTATAGTTCAAAGATAATAGTTATGTGACTTATTTAAAAGATAAATAGGTAGAATAAAAATAAATATAGTCTCTTACATTAAAAAATTAGATAATGCAAAGAAAATTTATAAATATTTGAGTTACTATTCTTATGTAGTTGATCATTCATAAAAAATTAATCGTAGGTCAAATTTTCAATAGTACTTTTTGTATCAAGTTGCAACATTGATACGGCATGCATCAGTTAAACAATATAATTAGTCCATCTTTTTTCTATCTTATAATTACATACCACATTAATTATTATTGTATGCAACTTGATGCAATTAGACTTTTTAAATTTTCATACACCCATTTCCCTTCCCTTCCCTTCCCGACACAAAATAAACAAATAAATTAAACTAATTACGTTTTATTTTCAAAATATATAAGTTTAGTAACAAAATATACTAAAAATATTTGAAATTGTAAACAAACCTACTCTATAATAGTAATATATTATTCAATCTTTAACTTTCATCAACTGACTTAACAAAAATAGATCATGTCATCTACGTGACCCTTTTTCATAATTTTTTGGTAAATTTATCACCTAAGTAAAATTTAAGCTACGTTTATGATTATAACATATTAAATTTGCAGCAAATATGTCTAAAGTATATTAGATTGAATTATTTATAATTAATTTGTACAGTATTTAATAAAACTTATATAATATAGTAAGAAAAAATTAATGATAAATATATTGAAAATAGTGTGTAATTTATTTTTTAAATATATTTATGTAATTTCCTTACATATTCGAAATAAATTCATTTTAAAATCTTTAAATTTATTTATATATTTTTCTTATATTTAAAGAATTATAAAAAAAAATATTTTAAATTTAAAATAAAAGAAAAAATTAAACCACATAATTTTTACATTAAAAAATTTATATATAAGTTAAGTATCCAATTTAATTTTTGACAGGCGACAACCACTCCTAGTGTATCAAAATTTTAACATAGAATTTTTATTTTATAAATTAAATAATATTTTATAATTAAATACATAATTATACAAAACTATACAATTAAGATATTTCCTTAGTGCATTGAAGAACACTTTAAAGCAAAACTGTATTACTTAATAGTGATATTTTTTTTTTTCATTTTTTTCAAAATAGCTTCACAAAAATTTAAGAGATAGGACAATTGTCACGTATCATATTACTACGGTTCATCAATTATTCAAAGATTCTCTAACCTCAAAGAGATGCTTACACATTAAAAGCTAATAAAAGGGAGTAGATTAAGACTCAGTATCCAAGCATTGCCCCAAGCTTAAACCACAACCTCTGTACAGTATATTTATATAAGCTACTATATAAACTACCTTTCAGTACTTAATAGTGTTATCTACGTAATTAATTTTGGTGCCTATTAGTATTATATACGATTACCATTTTGCTTTATTATAAAATAAACTTGTCACTTCCGTTCTTTGATTCTTGTACAAAATAATGGCAGCTAATTTTAACTATTTTGACAAAAAAAAAAAAAAAAAACGATAAATATGACCAGAAACTTTCTCTTACAAATGGGTTAGTCACATTTTATATCTCAACATATTAATTTGTAATAAATATATTCTTGATATTTATAAAATTATAACCATATACAATATACATAATATATTTAAAATTTTAAATTTATAGACATAATTGCTACAAATATATCCTTAATATTTATAAACTCTATCATATTTATATAAAAAAGTCCATAATTTTAAAATTTTAAATATATTACGAGTATATTTATAATTTTATAAACATTATGAATGTATTTGTGATAAATCTAATATATTGAGTGCATAAAATATAATTAATCCGAATGTATTTCCATGTTATATATAATCTTTCGTCTTAAAGTGTTTCAAAGGTTTCTATTAGGCTAGGTGCCATACTTGAACTATATATTATTAAAAGCATTATATATATATATATAGCAACTATTGTATTATGCCTATTGACAAAAATATAGTTAATATTATTATCAGTATTTTTCTTCAAACGAAAATAAAGAGAAAAAAAGAAGAAGAAATTAATATATAAAAAAAAAAAATCATTGGTTTGTTTATACTTTCTTGTATGGGTAAACGAGTAGTGTCAATCATATTTTGTATTTTAGCTAGAATTGTTTAAAGGTGGATCTACTTAGGTTAAAAGGCCATTGAACTCCTCTTATCTATTGACCCAAAAAAAAAAAAAAAACTAGTTGTAAATTACATGAAAAGATAAAAATATCTCATTAAATTTTAATTTTTAAGCTTCAATTACTTAAAAACTTTCTATAAATCCAACAACTATCTTAAGGCAGAGTTAGAGCAAGGGTGCTTAAACATGTATGATAGTAATTAAATTAGAAGATGGGTATGATCATTAGTAGCATTAGCCATATGAAAAATACTAGTTACATAAATTTATATCTATATTAATTATAGTAAGACACGTGTCAACTTTTTTTTAAATTATTTAATTATGTATCATATTATAATTAATTTAAATACAAATTTATAAATTCTTATCAATACTCTTAGCAACGTATAAACACAATATAAATTTTCTGTCGACAAGTTTCACATTAATTAGAAATTGGGAACAGTTCAGTTAGCGATGGTTATCTCTTCTTGTTTCAGGTCAATACTTAAAAACATTTTATTTTTATTCAATTTAAAGTGTAATGACAAATTCATTATCCTTCACTTGAATTCAAATTCATATAATTAAGAGCAATATTATATAATATTATTAAAATAAGTAATGATATTATAATCAGATAAAACTTATATTAAATAATAAATATGATATAAATTTTAATTATAAATACTCAATTATTATTTATCATATAAGTTTTTAATAAAGTGATTTCATTGTTAAGTTATAATAAATTTCAATGTCTTATAATTATGTCAACATGAGTAGTGATCCTAGCTATTTAATTGGGAAAAAAGTACGTTCTCAAAAGGAGATAAAGTCAACAAAGAAATTATGACATCAGTTGCAACCGGCCAGATTAATGCGTATCATTTAATGTACGGTTGTGATGGTTCTCACTTATGAGTTCAACAGAAATCTGAGCACCTAAGCTAGTGCCTAAGAGCACTCCTGCATCAAATATTTGAAAATTTGAAGCTGGAAAGTGATTACTCATTAAGATAAGCAAATATGCTTGTGCCATAATTCTTAAACTTGTAAATGCTTATTATTAAGAAATAATTAAAATGATTAGATAAATGTTAATAACATATAAATTTATACCTCTAATTTTTATATATTATAATTTTTTTAAAAATTAAAAAAATAATTTTTTTTTATAATACTAACATGTATCATAATATAAAAACAATAAATAAAAAAATAAATACATATTTATTTATTATCGACTATTTTATTTATGTTTCCAAGTTACAAATAAACCTTTTTATAAGTTTTGTTTTTCATATCAAAGATAGATATTTCTGTTTGATGAAAATAACGTATAGATATTTATGATTCATTTTATGATTTGTAAGCGAAATGTCTTCTAATAACTCCACCATCATTAAAGCGGCAATAACATAAAATAAACACAAATAAAATTGTCGATATATCACCCATCATTATGTACAATATTTATGTATCTTAATAGCTTATAAATATAGATGTATAAGGTTATATCATATCCTAGGCCAAATCTATCTATATCAATTATCAGTTTGCCAATTTCGGATAACATCCAACAAATCGTCTTAGTATATGCCCCAAGTAAATAAATGTCTTTTCTTTGAATAAACCCCAAGTAAATAAAATAAAATTATGTACTTGAAGGTTCTGAGGGATGTTTCTGGAATTTTCCTTGTCAAGTGAGTTATTCTTTTTTATGGGAGATTTAGGATATAAGTTAATATTTTTTAAAATTAACAAAAATATATTTAAAATTATGAATTTTAGTTATATAAAAATTATTAAAATATCCTTAAAGGCTAATAAATAAATATAACAGACCTTTAACGACCTCGTCGGATAAATATTTAACATGTTATATATAATAGCAAAAATGTATGTAACGTATCACATATAAAGGCAAGAAATATATGTAGCATGTTATATATAACAATAAGGATGTGTATAATATTTAGTAGAAATGTATATGATATATTATATATCATAACTTAAATATATGTAACATATTATATATAATAATAAAAATATATGTAATCGGTTATATAGTACATGAGTCACAAACTCCAACTTCAACCAAGCATCCTGCATAAGTAAAATAAACATAGCAACTTCAGCCATGAAATAGTGCATCAAAACCTTCTAGTAAAGATAGAAATACTAAATTAAATTATTAAAAATAATAATAATAAGAGCATCAACATGAGTTCCAAACTCCAACTTCATTACATCGTTATACTGAAGCACTGTTTTATCTCCTGTATTAGGGAGTTCAATGAACAGCAACGTTGACAATGAAAGACAACTTTGAACACAGATAAATTATATGAAAATAATTAGAACAAATGACATACTGAATAATTTACCAATTCAACGAGCATCCAATGAGAAAGGCAACTCCAAGGTAACCAGTAATCAACTAGCCAAGTTTTTTCAATTATCGATGTGAATTCTTAAGGGAAAAAAGAACCTGAGAAAGTTCAAGAATGACAGAAAAATCAAGCTAACAAATTCGTAAACCCTAATTAATGATTAGAAAAAATAAAGATCCAAATTGACAACAATAAGCTCCGATTCAATATTTGATCTAAAGTCCTTGATGAGCGAGGTCTACGATTGTAACATGTTTCACAATCCACCTTTCTATCTAGTAGCCTGAGACTACCAGATTACAAATGAAGAAATGAGAAAGAAAGAGAGAGACGAGGAAGATGAGTGACTAAAAAATTGGGTAAAACAAACTTGCTTAAGGTTTTTGGTAAGTGTCGACCATATTTACTAGCATCGAAGGAAACAGAGCTAGTCAGCAAGATGTGGCAAACACCCGTGCGATTTTTAGCGTCACCCAAGTTTCTGCCCATGGCAAGTTTAAAGGATAAAAGCTTAATTTTACTTCCCCAAAACGACTACGTACAAGTGTACAACTATAAAGGAAAAAAAAATGCTGTTCCGTTGAAAAAGCTACTATATCAAGTCAATAATTGCTTTTGTGGACCAATTGTTAAATACTGGGCTACCATGGGCTGACATATTAGTCCAAAGGCCGCAGTTCCCACTTTCCAACTAAGACATCCTTCCCTGGAGAAAACGACTAGTCGTTTTTCTCAGGATAACTCTGCATAGCTGTTGAAGACCGTTAATCCCACCATTCATAGCCCGAAGCCCCACTGAAAAATCTGAGCATTATTTGTAGCAGACGACTGTATTTGAAGGTAGAGAAGAGGGGGATTGAAATTGAATTGATGCTTGTATGCGCAAACACAAATCAACCATGGAACTCAACCATGCATACTCTCTCTCTTCTCCGAAAATGCAAGACTTCGAAAGATGTGAATCAAATTCATGCGAGAATAATAACAACTGGGTTTATCAACAACACTTCTCTTACTACCAAACTTATACTCAGCTTCGTTTCTTCTCCTCACATGCCCTTGGTTGATTTTGCTCGCTTCTTGTTCTTTACGAGGTATGCTTTTCGTTCTCGTCGAAAGCAAGAGGACCCATTTCTTTGGAATGCTGTAATTAAGTCTTATTCTCATGGATGCGATCCGAAACAAGCTTTAGTTTTGTTTTCTTTGATGCTTGAAAATGGGGTGCTTGTAGATAAATTCTCTTTTTCTTTGACTTTAAAAGCATGTGGTAGGATGGGTTTGGTGAAGGAAGGATTACAGGTTCATGGGTTGTTGAGGAAAATGGAAATTGGGTCGGATTTATACTTGCAAAATTGTTTGATTGGGTGGTATTTGCAATGTGGGTGTGTTGAATTTGCCCGACAATTGTTTGATTCAATGCCAAAGCGGGACACTGTTTCTTATAACTCAATGATTGATGGTTATGTTAAGTCCCGAAGGATTGAATTGGCGCGCCAAGTGTTTGCTAATATGCCTGTGGGTGAAAAGAATTTGATTTCTTGGAATTCAATTATTAATGGGTATGCACAGTCGGATGATGGGCTTGAGAGTGCTTGGGATTTGTTTGAGTCAATGCCTGAAAGAGACTTGGTTTCGTGGAATGCAATGATTGATGGGTGTGTAAAGCATGGAAAGTTAGAAGATGCACTTAGGTTGTTTAACTCAATGCCCGAAAAAGACATGATCAGTTGGGCTAATATGATCCATGGGTATGCAAAATCTGGTAACATTGATTCTGCTAGGTCTTATTTTCATGCAATGCCAGAAAGAGATGTTGTTGCTTGTAATGCCATGATGGCTGGCTATGTTCAAAATGGTTATTGCAAGGAAGCTCTAGAGGTCTTTCAGCGTATGCAAAATGGAGGCGTCATTGTACCTGATGTTGCCACATTGTTGATTGCTCTTTCAGCAGTCGCCCAATTAGGACACATTGAAAAAGGGGTTTCTGTGCATCGTTATCTGCTGGAGAATGGGTTTCATTTAGTTGGAAAACTTGGTGTTGCTCTTATAGACATGTATGCTAAATCAGGCAGTATAGAGAATGCAATGATTGTATTTGAAAGCATTGAAGAAAGAAGTGTTGATCACTGGAATGCTATTATTGGTGGGTTAGCAATCCACGGTTTGGGAGAATTGGCTTTTCATTTGCTAATGGAGATGGAGAGGCTTTTGGTAAAACCAGATGATATCACATTTATTGGGGTGCTCAATGCTTGTAGCCATGCTGGTTTGGTCAAAGAAGGTCTCGTATGTTTTGAGCTCATGAGAAGAGTTCATAAGCTGGACCCAAAAGTACAACACTATGGATGCATAGTTGATATCCTTGGCCGAGCTGGGTACATTCAGGAAGCGAAAAGCTTCATCGAGGACATGCCTATTGAGCCAAATGATGTTGTATGGAAGACTTTGCTTAGTGCATGTAGGAATTATGAAAAATTCCATACTGGGGAGACAATAGCTAGAAATTTAATCACGCAGGATTCGTCTAATTCAAGTTCTTACATTCTTCTGTCGAATATGTATGCTGCAATTGGTATGTGGGGTGATGTTCATAAAATTAGGACGATGATGAAAGACAAGGACCTAAAGAAATTCCCCGGTTGTAGTTGGATTGAACTTGAGGGACTAGTTCATGAGTTTCTGGTACAAGATAAATCCCATCCACAAGTTGAAGAGATCTATTCCATGTTTGATTGATGCCACATTCTGAGGTCACCTACTGTTAGATATTTAGTTCGAAATGGAAGCTGCCTAGCATTTGTATGAAAAGTTGTGCTTGGCAATGACACTGTTGATACATTCCATCTCCTTAACTCATTGAGTTGCCATTTCAGATCTTCTTTGAGCTCTTTATGATATGAAATATAAAGTATCAAGCAATTGATTTATTTGATTTGTCCTTTCAAGTATCAGTTATATATATCCGATTGCCTAAAAATTAGTCAGTTTAATTAATGTCCATGGAACCGCAACAAAGCAATTTTGTATAGAGAAATTCTTGACAAATACCGATTATTACAAAAACAAAGACCTTTATGATTTTAGACTGTTATATGCACGATTTTTGTTAGCTAATCATGTTTACACTATTCAATTTACCCTTTCATTCAGTTAGGTCCAATGTCTCCACATGAGTTTTCATAAGGCAGGAGCTCTCATCCCTAAAGGTTAATTCAGTAGGTGGGGTTCATTCATGCACTTATAAACCCATGCTCTATTGTCATTTTATCAATGTAGGACTTGTTTGCTCTACTTCTTAATAATTCTCCCCTTAAACAAGACCATTTGGCTCCTTAGGTCTACACTCCAACTCAATCCAATATAACCGGTCTTCCATAGCTAGACTCCTTTGAAATTTGACCTTAATCCACCTTATTTATCCAAGGTTTCAAAGTCCTTTCAAGGTCCTTCAAGGTTACTTTTTAGGCTCACATCACCATGAGTTTTTTTAGAGAATTTCATTTAAAGTCTACCAAGCCCACATTTCACCAATTAGTCCAAGATAGCAACCTTGGCTCTGATACAACTTGTTAGGCCCAATATCTCCACATGAGTTTTCATAAGGCACGAGCTCCCATCCCAAAAGGTTAACCCAATGGGTGAGGTTTACTCACGTACTTATAAACCCATGCTCTTATTGTCATTTTATCAATGTGGGACTTGTTTGCTCTACTTCTTAACAATTCCTCCCTCAAACAAGACCACTTGTGATACGAATCCTTCGTCGCAACCACCGTCACAACATCCCTACCGGATCCCGCACGGGCCAATCACGAGGTCAAGAGCCAAACAACGTGAAGAGGCTCTAAATGGACTGGTCCGAGAGTCGATTAAAGGCCAAGGGGGCATGGGAATGGAGGTTGAGGCATGTGGGAGGCCAACCAACCTGCTGGAGGCAAAATAGGCACAAAATGACTTGCGCCGCGGCACAGATATTGCACGCTGCGGCGAAGAAGTTTCTGTTTTGGAGGGCATTTGGCAAGCTTCGCGCGCCGCGGCACAGGAAATGCACGCCGCGGCGAGGAAGTTTCTGTTTTGAAAAGGAAAATGCGAAGCTGGCGCGCGCCGCGGCACAGGTATTGCACGCCGCGGCGAAGGAGTTTCTGTTTTGGACCGAAAACATGTGCGCGCCGCGGCATACATTTTGGGCGCCGCGGCGAGAGTGAACGTGCGGGTACTGACAGGCCAGACCTGCGCGCTGACACGGACATCCTTCGGCAGACTGTGCGCCAGACTGCGCGCCTGGCACCAGACCCATACCGTGCGCGCCGCGGCATGGATATTTTACCGCCGCGGCGGGAGTTCAAATTTGTAATTTTTTTTGGACCATTGATTTCAGATCAATGGCCAGGATGCCTTGCCCGTTTTTAATGTTTTATTTCTTGTATATATGAACCCTAGCAGCTGAATATTGGAACACACTTCATTTTCATTTGTGAAATACAAAAATTTCTTGTTTGAGAGCTCAAAGCTCCAAGTGCTATCTCAACCGAAACTTATCAAAGGAGCTTGCAATCCCTTTGTGGCGTTTCACCTCGTCTTAACTTGTGGTGCGTAATATCCATTCGTTTAAGGTGAGTTTTCGTGCAATCATAATCTAGTTCATCTCGTAGGATTTGCGTTCCAACATTGTTGTCGGGTCTTTTGTTCGTTTTCTTCGGTTGCCAAACCACGTGATTTGGAGGTCATAGGAATCGTGGCGATTGGTTCGCATCAACTTGGTTCTCAAGGTCTACACTCTGACTCAAACTAATATAATCGATCTTCCATGGCAATCCCCCCTTGAAATTTGACCTTAATCCACCTTATTTACCCAAAGTTTTAAAGTCCTCTCAAGGTCCTTCAAATTTACTTTTTAGGCCCACACCACCATGAATTTTTTTAGAGAATTTTATTTAAAGTCTACCAAACCCACATTTCACCAATTAATCCAAGACAGCAACCTTGACTTTGATACCACTTGTTAAGCCTAATGTCTCCACATGAGTTTTTATAAGGAATGAACTATCATCCCAAAAGGTTAACCCATTACATGGGGTTCATTTATGCACTTATAAACCTATGCTCCTAGTGTCATTTTATCAATGTGAGAAATGTGAGACTTATTTGCTTTACTTTTTAACATATTCACATTCAAATTCAAATTCAAATTTATTTTTTTTAATTTGAGGAGTCTTGTTAAATATTTCAAGAGTGAGCAAATTTTTATTTCTCTTCAACATGTAATAAGAAGGCATTCAAATTCAACTCACTCGTCTTCAATTGCTAGAACGATTTTTTCTTTGTTGAAAATTAAAAATAAACTATATTTTATCTGTATGTGTGGTAAATTTCTATAATGTTTGATTTTTTTGAAAAAGTGTGCCAACTTAATATTTTGTTACATTTAATAATTTTTGTTTAATTTTAGTTCATTTAGTTAATAAAAAGTACATGTATATAAGTAAATTTATGGTTTAACTATATGATATAATTTTTTTTATATATAGAGTTTTATTTTTAATTTTCTTAGTAAAAAAAACATATATTCATTTTTCTTATAACATAAATGAACATATATTTTTTAGTATTACAAAAAAATTAATATATATATTTTTATTAATAAAATTATAAATAAAATTAATTGTATAATTAAATTTAAAGAATAAATTTAAAACATATATTCATTTTCTTTATAAAATAAATTAACATAAATTTAAAAAAATTGCCACTTGAAAGTTGCAATGTTGTATTACTCTCATCGACGTTCAGTTTTTCCTCCCTTAATTTTTCTAATAATTTTTAACAAATAAAGGTAGCGTTTTTAATATTCATTCAGATAAACCAAATCGGGAATTCAATATAATTTTCATCGACGCACGGTCATCGACTTGGAAGTTCACTGGCGATTCATGTGGGCTAATAGCGGCACTAGATTTCTGCGCTATTGCGGTGTTATTGTTCCACGTGTCTCTCCACCTCTTCTGCTACCCAGGTTTTCTTCCCTTATTTTCATGGACACCACGCCCACCTCTAGCTCCAGCAGCTCTTCTTTTACCTCTTTTGCTCGCTCCAATAGAAGGTCTCTCTCTTTTTATTTTAGTTATTATTATTTTTGGGGAAATTACATTGCATTCCATAAAGATACAAAGTCTTGTAATTGGGCAGTGGGGACAGTGGAAGGGATTTCGAGATGAAAAATGAGAGAGAAAGGCTTCGAGGCCGAGGCCGTGGCTCTAGCTCCGGCTCCGGCAAAGATAAGATCGACGCCCTCGGTAGATTATTGTAAGCAATATTTATGCAATCAAATTTCTTACTTGGATTTACTTGTGTTGTGTTGCTTTGTTGGAATGTTCATACTTGTATGATAAATTGTTGTTCACTGTTTGATATTTCCAGGACACGTATTTTGCGCCATATGGCTTCTGAATTGAATTTAAGTATGAGGAATGATGGGTTTGTGAAGGTTCATGATCTTTTAGGACTCAACCTCAAGACATTTGCTAATATCCCCTTAAGGTCACATACTGTTGTTGACATTAGGGAGGTTCGTCATTCAAAAATAATTTGTTTTACTAGATATGGTACTGAGGTTGAATTTTACTATATCTAGTCAATTATCTTTATGGAAAATTGTTCTTATCAAGATCTTCAATTGAATACTGCTTACCTTTTAGGCTGTCAGAAAAGATAATAAGCAGCGTTTTACCCTTCTTGAAGAAAATGGAGAGCTTTTGATACGTGCAAACCAAGGACACACTATAAAGGTGAGTTTTTATGAGATGCCTTTTTTTCTTGTGTGTGTGTGTGTACGATGTAGAGCTGAAATTTGTTAATTATGCTTCTTCAAAGAGATTGCTTATAGTTTTTCAAATTGCATCTATGGAAAAATGATGAATAAACTTTTTTCTATTGGTTCCACTTCTTTCCCATTTGCATCACAGGGTGCTCTTTCTTTTGAATTTTATCGTTTCCAACTGTAATATCGACAGTACTGTACATTTTTAATCCCTAAAAGTTGTTAGCCTAAGAAAGCCACGCGATTTTTTTTCCCCTAATTTGTTTGTGATGTTGTGTTCTACATCCAACTACAATTCTTTAAATGACTATGAATTTAATTTTCGTTACAATTGACAGACAGTTGAATCCGAGAGCCTTTTGAAGCCAATTCTTTCAGCTGAAGAAATTCCAGGTTTCTTTTTTGTTTTCTTTTATTTTCAACAAGCAACCCTATTGTATTCTTAGATCTTACATATTACCATCAGTGAGAGTCTATTTACTGTTTATTATGGAAACTATACATTTTTCTGTACTGTTTTCTTTCCCCTTGACGTGCAGTGTGTGTACATGGAACCTATAAGAAGAACTTGACATCTATTTTAGAGTCCGGACTAAAAAGAATGAAGAGACTGCATGTACATTTTTCATGTGGCTTGCCAACTGATGGGGAAGTGATCAGTGGTAACATATATGCTATTTCCTTTTACGCACAAAAAATTTACTAATTTGAGCTTACTTCTGGCGAACCACTTTTAGTAGTTTTTCAAATACAATCGTTATCCCACTGGCTATTGAATACCTTCCTCTTTGAGCTTTTGACAAGTGATGAACAAGGGCAGTGATGTGAAGTACTAAGGAGAACATCAGAATATCTATAGTTTAGATGGCTGTTCCTCTTTATCACTTATCATTGAGATGTATTGTTTTCTGTTTTGCTTCAGACTTCTTTTATATAGGGAGGCTGATCATCGATTCTCAGGAACTTTTTTCTCCCATCAGTTCTTTGTATTTAGACATGAAACTGGTGAAAATAAAATAATAGGATTTGGTTGCTTGAAAACTCTAAATATCCCCATTAAAATTGCATCTGCACTATATACTCAGTCAAAATACACTACATTCTCAATGAATGCTTGTTGGTCTCACCTGATTTAATAACGGGACCCATGCTTTAAAACAAATACAAAAGTGACACATTGTCAGGGTTCTTACTCTAGTGAGGACAAATAGAATTACTCTGGTTGCTTTATCGTTACATTAAACTAGGTCTTTTTGGAATCTAGAGGCTGCATAATGAACATCTATGTAGAGGGAGGTATAATGGAGCTGCAAGAATCATACTTTGAAAGTCCTAAGTAACTATATTGGAATCTGTCTCACACATTATCACAGTTCTTGCTTATTTTCTGGGTATAAAGGATTGTGTATGCAAAATATGTCTGGCAGATAAGTCTATCTTCCATGTTCAAAGGACACAAAGTTTATCTTAAAATAAAAAAACATTGGATGCGGAGTGAGGGAGTGAGTGCTGGGCTCTTGAGTTGTCATAACTCATCTGACAAATCTAATCTTTGTTGTTTTTATAGAACGTGCGCTACTGTTATAGACTTGCTCTACTTGATAAAGTTGAAGTTTTCTTTCTATATTCCAGCTTATTCTGATAGCTTGCTCCATTTTTTATTTTCAGGCATGAGACGAGATGTCAATGTTCTGATCTTCCTTGACGTCCAAAAAGCTATGGAAGGTATTCTTACATTATGCACTCTTCACCTAAATTGGCATAGGCTGAGTTTTTGTTTTGGGTGGGGTTGTGGAAGTCAATTTACTTGTGTTAAGTAGATACTTTAATCGTTTTACTTTTACAAAGGACATTTAGTCACTCTCTTTGTAGAAATAGTACATTTTAGTCACTTTTTGAATAGTCAAATATTGTTTTATAAATAAAATTTCTAAATGTTGTCATTTTATTTTAAAAGTTTAAAATTGAATTTGAACATTACAATATATTTTTTAAAAAAATTTTAAATTGTTTTTGTAAATTTTATATTTTTTGGTATTTTTTTGGGCACTTTTTTGATCCAAATATATACCAACATAAAACGCAGTCCAAAAAAGTGTCCAAAAAAATACAAAAAAATTAATAAAATATAAAATTTACAAAAACTGATGACAAAAAAACAAAATAAAAAAACATTGTAATATTCAAATTTTTAAAATAAAATGACAATTTTTCTCATTAAATTAACTTTATTATTTTTTCAGTATTTTTTATTAATAAAATAATATTTTATTATTCAAAAAGTGACTAAAAGTGTATCATTTTTACTGAAAGAGTGACCAAAGTGTTTGTTATAAAAGCAAAGTGACTAAAATACTCTAGTAGTACAAATATAGTGTAGTGACTTCTAGATACTTAATCCTCCTCTTTGTTTTTTTCTTTCCCTTTATGATCTCGTATATGTATTTTGTTTTATGATGTGAGGAAATAGGAGGTGACTTAAACAATGCAATTTTTTCACTCAATGTTTACTACAGATGGAATTAAGTTCTACATTTCAGATAACAAGGTGATCTTGACTGAGGGGCTCGACGGAATCATTCCTGTGATGTACTTCGAAAAGATAGAATCATGGCCAGATAGAAAGCTCATACCTTTTTGATTTTGAAACCTGTATCAGAACAGTGGCTTTTACTTTATTTAATTTTTTTATGAGAAAGTGGTTTTCTTTTTCGACTATGGTCGTAGAAATTGTTATCTGTTTTCTTACTGATGATTATCTAACCTTTTATTAATGAAAATCAATTAATATGGCTGGTTTATGCTAGTTATGATCAATGAATTGGGTTGTTTTTACTTTTCAAATTTCTCTAGCAGAGTATTCATAGTTGAAAACTGAAAATGTTGATATGAGATTCTCACCGAGTAAAATAGGGGATGTATGAAATGAAACGTAATTACTTTAAACTATGAATGTAGTAAATTTGGTTTTCAATTTTCTTAGGTAAAGATATTGGTTTCTTGGCAACTTATAAATTGTTTATGTCTATTCAGATATTCGGCTAATAGTTTTCCGGGTTCTTCTACATAAAAATTAAGATTTAAAAACATTCTTTTTAAGGGTATTATTTTAAATCATTTCTCATAAAGCTGGTTTACTCTTTTTACAGTTATAATACATGTGTTACAAAGAATTTTATGTCACCATTATCTGAAATATGCTTCTCATTTATTGAATGGAAATGAAGACCAGATGTAGTTCATCTGTCGGGGTTAATTACTCACCCTTTCTCGTTAACAGATTGAAAAAAACGTTATTTGATAAATAAATAAATAACAACAGATTTATCATGATTGGCATATAATTTTTTTTTTTTTTTTTGTAAAACATTTAATCTACTAGCAATCAGCTCTTTTTTTTTTTATTCTTCTAAGAGGATTTTTTTATCCTCAAACAAAACTTGAATCTACTATATTTAGTTTGCCTCTAAAAGTGAATTATAACCGACAATCAATTGAGTAATTATCTCAATTTAGAAAGAAAAAAATTTTAATTTTTAAGTTTAATTGTATAGAATAATTTTTTTATATATATAATTTTATTTTTAAGTTATATATATATATATATATATAGATTTTTTTTTTTTTTGTTAGATCAAAAATAAAATTATATATAGACAACTAAAAGGGAGATAAATAATATAAATCATTTAAGAAAAAAAAAAAAAAAAACCATAAATAATATTAAAGAAAATAAGTATAATAGCGGCCTCCGATTTACTTCAATTTCTTTTGGAACTAATCGCAGCCTTGAACATCGAAGACCAGCTCCGAGCATTTAAGCAAATGAAAATATTAGCGTTTTTGAACCAAAGCAAAGGATAAGAAATCACCAAACACGGCAAGCGAATACAAATCTATCTCTGGGTGTTTTGATTTTCGATCTTATTCATTGAATGCTGCGATGAGAGTATGCAGTGGATGGCGTCGTTTTCTCATCTTTCTTCCTCTAATTTGCTTCCTTCCTTATTATCTTCACTCTTGTAATTATTCTTTTTTATTATTTCACCTTATTTGGCGCGTCTATGGATTAATTTGGATTTTTTGTGGTATTAACTTACTAAGAGTGAAGTTTCTGCCGATTTCAGTTAACGAATTGAATCAGCACGCAAGTCTTGAAGATCTGCACAAAAAACCCAATACGAAGTTTGATCATTTGGTGCTTGGATCAGCTGCTGGTCAAGGCTTACCCAACCGTTTGCAATGCCAAGGTTATTGAATAACTTACTTTCCATTTCCTTTCTATTTGATAGATTTTTGTTGGTTTTAATATTGCTACCATATTGGACTCTCTTGTGTCAATTTTGATAGATCAATCCGCTCTCTGGCTTTATTGTCAAGTTTGTTAGTTGTTATACTTGATTTGGCTCATATTTTATTTTACTGTTCTGGCTCCAGGTGCTTTTTTTATTTTTATTTTTATAATAAACTTCTACACTGGTTTCACACACCCTTTTTACGCAACCTTTTTTCGTTGCATGGTTTGAACCCACGTCAGATCACTCTTGATCACTCAAGCATATTTCATTGCACTACAACTCTACAAGGCAATTGGCGATATCATTTTAAGTTACCTCTGCTGTAAGTATTATGCAGTCAGCATTTTTCCACATTAGGAAGCATAAGTCTCATGACGAGTAATTTTCCCCTTCTTATGAGTACCCATATGCTGTAAATGGATTTTTCTTTACCTCTTACTGTTACTCAAGTTTTCTACTCTGTGATTTTGGTGCATTGTGATGAAAGGTTGTCCAGTTGACTCTTTTTCTTGTTCTTCTTATCTGTATCTTTTAATTTTTAAAATTTTCAGGCACCAAAGCTCTGAACAAGACCCATTTTTCTACCTCTTCCCACATTTCCAGAAGGGGTAATAACATTGCCTTTGTCACTGTCTTTACGATTTATAATTCCTCAGTCAATTCACTCGCAGATGATAAATTATCAAACTTGGTTACTATTGGGAATGCTTCGTATAATAAGGAGGAAAGGTCCATGGCCATCTTGAATGTATTTGTCAATTTCATTCAGGTACTCTATCTTTGAAATTTTATTTGATTGTATCCACTTGAAGCATGGGTGAAATACTCTAATAAATTCTGTTTACAGTTGTTAACCTAGATTAGATCTTTATACAAATATTTGGCCAGCATCCTTTATGCTTTTTGTAATAATATAATTTCCTTAACTTTTTCTTTGTTACTTTGCAGGTTTAGCTTACATCTTTGAGTTTGTGATATGTGTTAGGTTTAAAATTAACATATTTAATTAAACTCGTAGAATATTTCCGCACTGAAAAGATTCAGGTTTAGCGTGAAGAAATCTGAATTAATCTTTTATATAGATGGTATCTCATAGAGTACATGTCGTGCTTGGCCAGAAAAGCTTTTTCTCTTTTGTTTTGGTTGTTGTTCATGTTTGATGCAGAGAAGTGATTTGAGAGTCAATATGCTCTGCAAAATCAGTCTGTATGACCCTCGTTATCAGAAAAATGTTTTGGAATTGTGCATTGCAAAATAGTGAAAGTTTGAGTCTTTTATTTTCAGATGACAATGCCTGGAAGCAATGTAGTTATTCTTACGGACCCTGCATCTGATCTTTCTATGCATAGAAATGGTGTCACTGTACATCCAATCCAAGGTGAATATTCCCGAGACAAGTTGATGCTTCAAAGAATCAGGTCTTACATCGTAAGAGCACACTGCATTTCTCATAGGCAGAATGGTTCTGTTGACCAATGCACCTGAAGCCAAAATGATATGACATTGTTTCATTAGGTTTATTACACTCTAATTTAAGTGTCATATTTATATTCTGTAATGCAGGCTTTCTTGGAAGCAAGGATTGAGGAGCTTTCGCAAAGGCAGGAAGACATCAATCACTACATATTTACTGACTCAGATATAGCTGTGGTTGATGATTTAGGAAACATATTTCATGACTTTCCAAATTTTCACTTGGCACTCACTTTCAGAAACAACAAAGCACAACCTCTCAATTCAGGATTTATAGCAGTGAGGGGTACTGTTGATGGCATGTTAAGGTGCGTAAATCTCGTTTCTTGAACCTTATCTCTTTTTTGTGCAAAAGTTTGTTTTGGTGAAACTGGAAAGTGAATCATATTTTTTGAAATTAACATTTTATATGTTCTTTTCTTTTTTTCTTTTGTTACTCAATTTAGTTTCATTAATTGAATATTTCGTGCTTATGCGTTTAATGAGAAAGCTAAGAAACAAATGATTATAGTGCATCTGACTATCTGTTATGTTTTTGCATCCTTCTTAGTAGTACATGTGTGATTAAACCATCTTTGGTCCGTTGAGATTTTACTCTTTGACTCCCCCTCCCTGTTTCTGCAAAAGTGACTTCTCTGAGTGTTTAGTTTATTCCCCCCCCCCCCTTTCTTGTATCTTAGCAATTTCCTGGTGATAAAGTGCAAAGAGTTATTAAGATGTGATCAGTGTCAATGCAGGGCAAAAAAATTCTTACAAGAAGTACTAGAAGTTTATAAAACAAATTTCATGAGTGCCTCCAGAATGCTTGGGGATCAGTTAGCTCTTGCCTGGGTTGTAAAGTCAAATCCTTCTTTTGACACAAGGAGGTTTTCAAAACCCCAACCTTTTCTAGAAGATATTGGTGGTGCCTCTGTGTTATTTTTACCCTGTGCAATATACAATTGGACACCACCAGAGGGCGCAGGTCAATTCCATGGCATATCATTGGATGTTAAGGTATGTTCGTGAATATCCGAATTTTCAATGGGGAACTTTACACAACTAGAGTATATTTATGTGCTTAACTGCAATAATTACCATCTCCTGGATGCAGGTTGTTCATTTTAAAGGATCAAGAAAACGCCTGATGCTAGAGTCTTGGAATTTCTTAAGTTCTTCTGACATATCGGATATGTTGTGCCTCATCTTGTTGAGTGGGAGAACGAAGTATGACTTTTGAGCAGCTTGATTTGGTTAGATAACGAGCAGATCATCCAGTAGAATTTTGGACTACTGATTTCGTTGAAAGGAGGTTTGATTATGCTTTTCATTGACACTAGAAAGAGGAACAAGTTTTGCAAAGATTAACCGTAGGTTTTCTGATTCATTTAATAGCTTAAACAATTGTCTCTGCCTAACATGTGAACCGAGACTGATTTCTATACCACCAATCCATTGATTGGTGATTTGCTAAGTTGAAGATGGATTGAAAGGCAACCATTCTGTTGATTTTGTTTTTGCACACTAATCGAAAGCATGCCCCCTTTGTCTCTTTCTTTTCATTGTGCACCTGACACATGTACTTTATATTTTGTTCATTTTCCATTTGGAGAACTAACGCTGGTATACTGTTGGAAATTCCTTGTTAGAGTTACTAACCCTCATTCTTTGTCGAAGTATGTGCAACATTATTTTAATTACCTGATCTTTTCTATTGGTCATTGACTGGATGTTCTTGAATGTTATTGTGTCTGTTTGCACTTGGCAATCTATATGCATTTTTTCTTCTTCTTTTTTTTTTTTTTTTTTTCTTTTTTGTCATGAAGGAAAATGCAACCTCATTGGCAAAGACCAAAGTGCATTTTAAAAAAAAATGAATGAAGATGTTAGGCTGAGTGTCAGGCATTTAGTTTGTTAGTGAGTAGTTGTACACGTGTATTAAGTTAGCTATATAGTTGATTGTATTCCTCTGTTGTAAGCCTTACATAAGAATGATATGTTTACTGTAAGCTGTGATGTATTGTATAAACACCTAAGGCTCTTATCATTCATTGTACTTTTACTCTCAAGATTCAGTTCAATAATAAGATTCTCCTCTTCTTGAAGTTTCTTCAATTCCCACTAAAAAGGATGGACTGAATTTGTGAGTTGTCTCGGTACATAAACTCTCTTTCTCACTCATAAAAAAATGGTTGACTTCCGCATTAATATTGAACTTGAAGATTTGACAACTCACTAGTTTTTTGCTCTTTGATTCTTTTTAAAAGAGAATAAAATGCATAAATGCAAACTCCATAAAAGTTGGATTCTCTATCGTAACCTTGTCAATTTTAAGTGCATATATTAATACACGAAACAATGCTTGCATTTGTTGTCTATCACTCAATTGTCCATGCCCAATTTAATCATATTGCCGTAGATACTCATGATTTTCATCTTTAAACCGTTGATCAATCTCAAAATCTTGTTATAAACTTGCCTCCGCTCATTATCATTCAACTTCTTCTCAATATGCAAACACACACTATCAGAATATCACTCTCACTGTAGCTAGTAGCAAAATACCATCATGTTATGCCGAGAAGTATGAAGTTCAAAGGACAATACTGAAATGAGCTAATGTAAAACCTCCTTCACTAGAGAACTAAACCTTCTATCTGCTGTTCTAGGTTTTCGAGGATATCAACACTTGCCAGTGGAGATGTTATAGTAACTCTCGTCCGACCGAAACCAAACAGCATATAGCAATTGATAATAAACGAAAACATAAGAGGTGTAGCAGCAAAAAACGAGGTCCAAACTGTCTAGGACAAGGGTGAGAAAAATAAAGGTACAGATGAATTCATGGACACAGGACTTTCAATATCAGGATCACTAGCAATACAAGCATAGTGTTAGATCATACATGTCATATTAATAGTTTATCCACGTGAAATTATACAAAATTTCGTATGGTAAATTGATAACCTCATACGTGCTTGAAATTTGCTGCCTTGGGCATCAGGATCTTATACGTGGAAACTACGAGGTTTCATTCAATCAATGACTATAATTAGTTCCAAACATTCCCTGCCGACATAATTTACAGAGCAGAATTTGTGTTAGCAGACTATACAACTCGAGCAACAAATATCAACTGTGGAAGGGAAAGGGAAATAATACACAAAAGTGGTGAGTACATCAATAATTCATACAACAATAGGTTCATGACCGATAAAACTAACCATAGCAAAAACTTGAGTAGTTCAGCTCATCTAGATGCTAAAACGGAAAGACCAAACTGTTATGTGCTATTTTATTGAATTTCATAACAATCAAAAAGTGTCCACAAATCAGCATATGCTCTTTGACTCATGAATTCTACACTGTCGACACTACAACAATTACATTCCATAAAAAATAAAGATTATCCTCATTTTCTTTCGATACAACTTGGGGAAATGGAAAATGCTCCCCACCAACCACAAATTTCTGAAGTTTAAGACACATGATTTCTCCTTATATGGCATCATTAAGATATATAACAAATAAATGCCAAAAACAATAAGAATTGTAATGAACGAGAATTCAAAGAATCCTACCACACACTTCAAAGATTTAGTTATCCAGCAGCCTTCTTACCGCCAGAGTAGTAACTGAGATACCACCAGACAAATTTCTTCCAACCAGTTTGCAAATCTGTTGTGGGTTTATATCCAAGTTCTCTTTGAGCAAAGCTAATATTAGCATGAGTATATTGTACATCTCCATTACGGGGCAATTTCATTATGTTTCTCTTTGCTTTCACCTTCAACAGTCTCTCCAAAATGCTGACAAGATCCGAAACGGGTACTGGGGAAGTATTCCCCGAAAACCCGGCCTTTTTCTTCCCTCCACTTCCTTGTGCTCTTCTCAGCAGTATCCAGTGCTGCCAAACAACCCTTTACAATATCATCTATATAGGTAAAATCCCTCGCAACTGTGCCATGATTAGGTGCTTCAAATATTGATATTGACTTCCCTTTCAATATGTCCTTGGTAAAAATGAAGTATGCCATATCTGGTCTCCCCCAAGGACCATAAACGGTAAAGAACCTGAGCCCGGTAAGTGAAATGCCATATATGTGGTTATAAGTGTGTGCAATTTCCTCACCAGCCTTCTTAGTAGCAGTATCGCTAGCAGGCTGGTCAGTCCTCTCTCTTTCAGAAAATGACACTTATGTTAGACAGTATTATGCGGTCTTTGCTATTAAATCAGACCGTATTATATTATAAATATAATATAGTTACGTAAAAATTTTGTATGATCAAGAAGTACAGATCTAAATCGTACTGTATAATCAATTTAATTTATCTGAATTTTTAATTATAAAATTATACTTCTTTACCTTTTTCTTTTATATCAAATTAAAAAATAATTTTTTTAAATATATATAAATAAATTACATTTTAATTTAAATAAATTTTTTAATAAAAAATATTTTAAATATAAAATATTTTAGTAAAATATAAATAATTAATTTAATTTAATTATAATATGATGCACCAAAATTATCGCAGGTTATGGGTTGGCAGATTTACAAACTTCTAGACAATTAACAAAACCAGCAATATTACTATGCCTATAGAGCCAGGATTTTCCATAGCATACCTCGCACCAGCTTAGTGGCGAGGAAATTCAACTTATTTATTATTAAAAGAGTTAATTTTGGGAATCACTTGTGATTTAGGTAGAAAGACTCATAATTCTCCCATAAAAAATTCAAGTGATTTATGTAAAAAGACTCATAATTCTTCCATAAAAAATTCAAGTTTGAATTTCACCAGAGTGTGTGTGAGTGTATTTTCTCTTATTAATAAAAAGAATGGGACTTTAGACCCCCTTTAAAAAAAAGGGGCTTAGTAGCAAGGAAAATTTTTGAAAGGAGCTAAAAGGTAATTTTTTATTTAAAATAAAAAAATTATTAAAATATTAAAAAACATATATAATATATAATTAGTAAAAATTACGGTTGATTCTCTATAATATAATATTAAATTTTTACATTATATTATAATAGAGATATAAAGTTAGCGAAAATTTGTTTATTTTCAATTAAATTTAGTCAATAAAAATTAAAAAATATAATAAGATAATAAGTATTAATATTATATATATATATATACACACACACTCAAAAATTTAAGAAAATAAAAAAGTTCAATTAAACGCTTCAAAATTTATAAATGTTAAAATTAAATTTAAAAAATAAAAATAAAAGTGTATAAAATAAAATATGATTTAGAATTTAATATTGAGACTATATTTAAAATTATATGTTGATAAACAATATAAGACTAAAAATAAAATGAATGAAAAACTAGAGACAAAAAATATTACAATTTTTATATAAATAAAATTTCAAATAAATTCAAAAAATTATTAAAATAAAATGTCAAATAATATAATATTAGATAAAGTTAAAATTTTGATTAAAACAAAATATAAGAAAATTTGAATATATAAATTATAGAAATTTAAAAGTTTTTGTCTAAAGTTTATTATATGCTTATTCTTTTTTAATTTTTATAAGGTTGAGTTTAAAGTTAAATATTTAATTTTTTTTTTTTTTTAGATTATCACCTTTAGAAGATTTTTTATATAATATACTGCTATAATTTTATTTGTATCATTAATAGTTACTAAATACATGAAAAAATGTATATATATTTAATCATTCTATTAATAATTTATATTATTTTTATCTACGTAATTGTTAAATTTTGTTAATATATATTAAAATATATACATAAAAATTAGATACAATATATTACTACAAATAAAATATTTATTTATATTAAAAAAAATATATATATATATAATTAATTTTTTGTCAAATAAAAAATAACTGATCTAACCCATGAATAATTCCGCCCCTTGAGAAGCCAAATGCATCACATAGGCATACAACTTCGAAAAGCTTTTTCAGCAAAGCTGAATCATTGATATCTCCTTCAACAATAAACACCCCATTACGTTCCAAAAGCGCTTGGCGAGCTTGTTCCAATGAAGTGTCATAATAGTTATTAAAATTATCAAGACCAAGAACACCGTCTCCACGGCGCTTGGGCGTTGATAATACTATGTGTTCATGAGGAACAACTTTTTATGTAAATTGATTACTAATAATTATTTATTTTATACATTAGATTTATGGTGATAATTAGTCATGTTGTGTCCAAACATAACTAATAACATTTGTACTTGAAGCATTATGATCATGAGTTGTCATCGAAAAAAATCACCAAAAATTATATTATTTTTGTAAAATATGAGTGCATGATTTATTACTTTCATGCAATTTATGTCATATAATTTTTGTATCGAATAAAACTAATAAAATTAAAATAAAATATAATGTAGGACGTTCATTGATTTTAATCGGGGGTTATACAAGTTATAAAATTACATAATTAGTAACTTGAAAGATGAGTTCTCTTTTATTTATCATTTTTGAAGACTTGCAAAAGAAGTTGAATGGTGTATATCTATTGTTTCGATCGGAGTTGGGTTAACAATTGTGTCATTCGAGTGGTTTTCAATAATGATAAATTGAAAAGAGATCATTTATGTGGTTTTAATATTATTAATCTTATAATTTTTTTAATCTGTGTAGCCTTTATTTTTAATATTGTAAAGTTTGTAATTTTAATTTAAATATAATATTTGCATAAAAGTGCCTAAAAAATACAAAAAAAATTTAAAAATTCAAAATTTATAAAAATAATTGACCAAAAAACTAATAAAAATATTGTAATATTTAAATTCAGTTTTGATATATTAAAATAAAATGATAATTTTATCTCAATTAAATTTATTTTATATTATGTCAACTTTTTTTTAATAAAATAATATTTTATTATTAAAAAAATTAAATATATTTATTTTTATTTAAAAAAATAACTAAATATAGCAAAATAATTAAAATATTTTAATAACATAAATAAAATAATTTTTAAATACTTGGTCCTAGAAAATATTTAATGTAGGTATTTCTCCTCTAAACCTAGTTGGTGCCTTGGGCCTATTAGGTTCAACCCGTAGCCCATCCCTTTTGTTAGGAGAACTTCCATGAATTAATAATCGTGTACAGTAAGATATTATTTCTTTTTAAATTATTTTTTTATAATCATTCTACGTTGTTGTTTATAGCATGTGTGTTTATATTTTAACTTTCTTCTCCTCAATTTACATTTATGTTTTTTTTTTTTTTATACTGTTATTTTAGTATATAAATCTATTTATGTATTGTCATGATATGTAAATTCATTTATATACTGTCACATTGGTATGTAAACTCAATTTACATACTATGTAGACTGTGTTGCATATCATGTAAACTATATTACATACTGCGACATTAGTATATAAACTCAATTTACATATTATATAAACTGTGTTATGTACTATGTAAACTGTCATATTGGTATGTAAACTTAATATACATATTATGTAAATTGTATTACATATTATGTAAACTGTCAAATTGTTATGTAAACTCATTTATTGTCACATTGGCATGTAAACTCAATTACATATCTGTCATATTGGTATGTAAATTTATTTACATATATGTTAAATAAGTATATAACACAGTTCACATACCATTAATATTATACAATTAAAGATATTTTTATAATTTATCTAATTTTAATGTAATCAAAACTCATAATTTTAATCATATTATTGCTAATTTAAAAAAAAATATAATTTTTAACCAAAATACAAACTATTTAAATCAATTACTTGAAGTTCCATCGGTTCAATAGTTTGACTAGCTCATAAGAATTCAACCCGTCCCAATGTCTTAGGTGCAAGACCAGCCAATCATATTAAATAAATTAAATATAATTATATTAAATTAAATTATATAATAATTAGTCTGTATAATATTTGGTAAAAAATTATATAATATAATTGATTTAAATTGATTATATATATTTTACTAAAATAATTTATATTTAAAATGATTTTTTATTATAAATTTATTTAAATTAATATTTAATTCGTTTTTATATTTTTAAAAATAAAAAAAATATTATTTTTAATTTAAAATAAAAGAAAAAAATTAAGACATATAATTTTATAATTGAAAATTTAAACATACTAAGTTAATTGTCTAGTACGATTATACCTACACCTCTGATCGTATAAATTTTTTACATAATCGTACTATTTTTATACTGTATAATACAATCATGAATATGATATAATTTAATTGATCGTAAGTGATTCCAAAATTACTTAATTATTCCACATTCTAATTTTTATACCTAATTAATAAATAACACTTAATTTCAAACATTCGACAACTTGTAAATATCACTACTCCTATGGTCAATATGCCTGTAAGATGGTCAATATGCCTGTAAGAGGCTATATATATTGGCACGTTGTTCATCGACCCTATAGTAGGGACACTCATCCAAACACTTCTAACAATAATTAAGAAGTTAAATCAATGAAACTATCTACCCGTCAATAGAAAATTTTGATTGGATTCTATCGTCTCCATATAACTTAAGAGAATAACATATTGATTACATTCAGAGGAATTCTGAATAAGAGTACAGTATTGGAATAATGTGAAGGTCAACTTACACAAAGTATTCATACTACAAGGAATGTGAATTAAAAACGACAGTCCACCTCTTGATATTTTGGTTCTATTGACAGGAGATTTTTTTGGCCATTTCTCTCTGAATAAATAAACCGCAGTGTTCAATTCTTTGTGAATCTCTTAAGGACTTCAAAATAGTCAGGGAATGTTTTTCGGGTACAACCCGGATCCTTTATGGTAACTGGAACATCTCCACAAGCAGCAAGAGAGAAGGCCATGGCCATTCTGTGGTCATCATATGTGTCAATTGCTGTAACATCTAGTTTTTCTGGTGGTGTGATTACACAGTAATCAGGTCCTTCTTCAACTGTTGCTCCAAGCTGAAATATTACGGGGACACCGTATGTTAAGAATGAAGAGCTAATGAACATAGAATACTAGCAAAGAATATGTAAAGTTAGCAGATAGAAAGCTACTTGCAACTACTAACCTTTCTGAGTTCTGTGCAAATGGCTATCATCCTCTCAGTCTCCTTGACTCTCCAACTTGCCACTGAATTTAACAACATACTTATTTTTTGAGATGACAACATATTATACACCAAACAATTCATTTTCTAAAAATAAATGGTTAGACCATACCGTCTCTTATAGTAGTAGGACCATCAGCAAAAAGAGCAACTACAGCAAGAGTCATGGCAACATCGGGCATTTTGTTCATATTGACATCAACAGCCCGCAAGTGTTTTTTTCCCGAAGAATCTCGAGCTGGTCCAGTAACAGTAACACTGTTCTCTGTCCAGGTAACTTTAGCACCCATTTTCTCAAGGACTTCAGCAAATTTTACATCTCCCTTGATAAATAAAATACAAGTGAGTATTTGCTAGTTTACTTTTTTTTTTTTTTTTGTCTTTTCTTTTTCTGGTGAAGTCCATATCATGTTAAACTAAACACATGTGAACGAAGTAGAAATTACCTGTAAACTGCTTGTCCCACAACCTTCAACGGTGACAGTCCCACCAGTAACTGCAGCACCAGCAAGGAAGTAACTAGCACTTGAAGCATCACCTTCAACAAAAGCATTTCCAGGAGACCTGATAGGTAACATTAATTTAGTTACTCTCAGTGAAACAAGCTTTTAAATAGTCATAATATTATAATGAAACCTACTTGTACATTTGACCTCCTCGGATTAAGAACCTATCCCAGCTGTCACTATGTTGGATGCTAACCCCAAACCGTTCCATCAGCTTCAAGGTCATCTCAACATACGGAATTGAGATGAGTTTATCAATGATCTCAACTTCAACATCTCCACGAGCCAAAGGAGCTGCCATAAGCAAAGCAGTCAAGTATTGACTGCTTATTGATCCAGAAAGCTTCACCTGGAAATAGAACACAAAGATAAAAGCCCGCTTCATTATTGCATATTAGGTTTCAAGTTGAGAAACATGAATTCCATGTTAGTGATCTGTCATTCTTTATTCGAAGAACATTAACAATTATAAAAATGAACTTATTCAGAAATATTCATAATTCAGAGATATTCATACACTTAATGCCAAACTGGGAATATAAAATTAATCTGAAAAGGGTCACCTTCCCTCCAGGAAGGCCTCCATTTCCAATTACACGAACTGGAGGACAATTGGTTCCAAGGAAACAGTCAACATCAGCACCAAGCTGCTTAAGAGCAGCAACCAAGTCTCCTATCGGCCTCTCTCTCATTCGCGGAACACCATCAAGTACGTATCTGGAACATATTAAATAATAGAAATCATAAGAAACTAGATAGTTAAGAGCTATTATCTTGCAAAATTTAATCATAAATAGCATTTGAAGGTGCTTATTGCATGGCTAAAATCCTTCAAGAAAACAATTATAATTATTTTCATCTATTTATGATTCATATTAGATTATTGGGAAGATCCTAGTTCTTGTATAGATCACCTTCATGGCATAGAACCAATTCAAACTTCAATAAGGAAAAAAAAGAAAAAAAAGAAATCTAAAGCAGGTTGGAAATAGAAAATATAAAGAATCAGACCTTGAATTCCCCCCAGCAGCAGTAACTACGGCTGTCAATGGACGCATTGCTGTTCCAGCATTTCCAAGGAAGAGTTGAACTTCATCCTTCGATTCTTTAGCAACAGGAAACTGACCACCACAACCTTCTACAACAGCTCGCTTCAGTGCTTTGTCCTCTTCAACATGAAGCCCAAGGGTTCTCAATGCACCAATCATATAATGAATATCATCACTATCCAACAGGTTGTCTACAACGGTTGTTCCCTAAATTTATAAAAATGCATACTATTAAAAAGGTACTTCACTAGGTAAATAATCTTATAATATATGAAGAGAAATAGACAAACAGTCAATTGCTCCAAATATGCGTAGATCACTACAGGGCATGCTTCTAAGGGATGTGCAAGAGGAAAAATAATTCGATATTGCACAACTATATCAGCTTTCACCAAATAAAAAAGAAAACTAATAATCTAATATATGAGATAAGCTCCACAGCTTGTGAAGTAAAATACTCTGAAGGTCTAAAAACTATATATTTGCAATCATATAACTATAAATTAAGCTCAATAAGCACCACAAGAGAACCCCATGAAATATAGAGAAATAAATCAATTTTAATCATACAGCTATATTATTTGGTGAATCTACAACAATAGCATATATAAGTAGAATATATTCATGGAATTTTTTTTTCTTCTTTCCAACTTCCTATTATTTTCCATTAATTACGCAGAGAATTAATTCAACAGAAACAAAATGCAGATAACAAATGAACAAACATATTCATCATTTTTATATTCTTCTCAATCACACTATCAACCAAACAGAACCTTGATATAATCACAAATTCATTCAACCAAAAAACCCCTAATTTTCGTAAATGGCTTCAGTGAATCTCTAGGTGAGCTCCTCGCAGTTATCCAAGAATAATTTTAAAGCTTCAAGCTTTCTCAACTTGTGCTCCTACGCATTTTGACAAGTACCCTCGGGACACTTCAAAAGAACAAAATTTTCCTGAAAGCTAAATGCTTCCATACCTCAGATAGAGCAGCCAAAAGCAGAATCCTATTCGATAGGGACTTTGAACCCGGCAACGTAATGGTGCCGGAGATTTCTTTAATGGGTTGCAAAACAATCTCCGGTGCCGTTGAAGGCTTCTCTGCAGTGGCAACTGAAGATTTTACAACAGCTAGATCAACCTTGGTTCTATTAATTGCATACTTTCCCACAAAGCCATTGCTATGCTTCAAACTCAAAGAACTTGAGGAACCCAGAAATCTTGATCTCAAGGAAATTGAAATTAAGGATCTGGGTTGGTGAGGTTTAGAAATATTGGGAAACATATGGGTAGTTTGAGCTCCATTGCTACAGATTTTGCTCACATGGGCCATTTCTATCTCTAAAATTCTCTCCAACACCCACTCAACCACAATATATTCCCCAATTTCTTCTCTAGATGTTGTATTTTTAGATATCAAAGGCTGGGTTTTAGTTGCAAAGGCAATGGTGATGGTGGGTATTTGACTCGCTCAAAAAGGTCGGAATGTTTACCCACCAACTACGTCGCCAAGATTTTGAGAAAAAACGTCAATTTTCAAAACTCTTGTGGGATTTTTATATTTTATGAAACTTTAGCGTGCTGCTTATAAGTTATAACTTTTGCAAATATGTCTTGTACGTTGGGGCGAAAATGTAATACTCTCTGTTTTTTGTGGGAGTCTAATTATAAAAGTTTTTAATGGGTCTGTTGGAAAATTGCTAAAAACAAGTTTGGTAGGTAGTAGCCATCAGCCATGGAGCAGCTCACATTTTGCACCGAATAGCAGCAACGAATCAGTTATCACTGTACCACCAACCCTATTGGGGTCAGCTCGTAACCATGTCAAATGAATTTTCTCATCTATTTTATATTCTATTTAACATTTTTAATAAATTAATAGATTAAAATTATCTCATTTTATTTAAAATTATTCGTAATAAGTTCATAATAATTATATACAATCATATAATCTTTTCCATAATTTTTATAATTTTACTTTTCTTATTTAATTTTATTTAAAACAAATAAAATATTTCACCATGTAACATCTCAACTCATTGAAAAAACAAGTAAGATAAGATATAATAAATTTACAAAATTTATAAATTATATCATAGGCTAACGAGACATTCTATCTTATTTGACCCTGTAATCACAAATACTACATTAATATTATAAATCATAAAAAATAATTAAATGTATAATAAATGAGAAAATATTCATCATTGACAAAAATATATCTCACTTTTTCTTTTCAAATTAATAAAATAACCTTAGGCATTAATCTTATCTACCACCACCATAACTAACACAAATTTTAATATAATCTAAATTATATAATTATATAATCAATGTACTTCTTACGTTAAAATAAAAATTTTAAACATTCAAATGCTGAAAATTGAAAAGGATCTTAGTAATGTATTCATCAAACTCTAAATTTTTTTTGAATTGATATATTCTATATCAGGTGCCAAGTATAACAAACGTTTGGTGAGAGATGCCAAACATTCAAAATATTCAAACGAGAGATCCAAACATTTGTTAAATGTTCAACCACCTATGCCAAACATGTTCAAAGGGATGTATTAGGTGTTTTCTTTTTTTGGTTTCTTTAATATTTGAATTATTTTAATAATTTTTAATTTCTTTTGGTTAATATAATACCTTTTTAATAATTTAAAATATTATTGATATGTATAATAAATTTTGTAGGATGCGGTACATTAACCATCACAGTCCCACTTTAATTGATTTATTGCCCTTGTATAGTGTGTTTACCGGAGGAATTGCAGTTTTTTCTTTTTTCGCGAGACGGTAGCGTTTTTATAAATATATATTTACAAATTTATCCCTACTAATATTATAACTATAATCATCGTTTTCTTGATTTTTCTTCTTCAGTTGATCTTTCAGAGACACAGTACCTCCAGTTTTCGTAGGTGTATCAATAGTGATATCTTCAGCTCGAGACCTCTCGTTTTTCCTCAGCGATTCTGCCGCTTGGTGATCGATCTAAGCCACGCATTACACATAGACTAATATTTAAAATTCCAAATGTTGCCATAATTTTCTCAGGAAACAATCACAGGGTGAACAGTAAATAAAAAAGCAATTGCTGGTAATAAAATAGGAAGAGGAAGAAGAGTAGAAGAGAATCTACCTGCTGAAGAATGGTCTCCTGACGATCCAGTATAATTATTCTGTTAGATTAGGAATTTGTGATATTTGCTGATTACGGCTTCGATTTGGTGCGAATTTTAGTTTTCAACTAATTGATTGATTTTTTTGTTTGTTGTTTCTGTTTAATGTTAGGTCTTATGAGAATATTTGAATTTGTTGTATAGATCTTATGGTTGCTATTTTATGAAGTTGGCAATGAATCATCCTATGATAGGATTCCTATCTTTTTTTTTTTCGGTAGTATGAGTCATCTTATTTAAGAATGCAAATTTTATTCTTCTCCACAGTATAATAACCTGGAATGCAAATTTTATTCTTCTCCATACAATAAAGAAAATTGAGGTTCGATAAAGCCATGAAAATGGTGCAAATTCAGAAGGGATTTATGTTTTAACTGACTAATCTAATTTACATACAATTTATATAGTATGTAAACTCATTTACATAAAAAAAAATAAAATAGATAGTTAGCTTGTCTCTCCAATTTGATTAAAAAAAAAAGTTTGAAATACTTAAGATTATTCTTGTGTGCTTAATTTGCCTCTCATTTTGATTACGTAAAAAAGCAGAAAAGGTCCACGAAATGCATCCAGAAGTATATCAGGAGAGAGCTGGTTGATGAGTACTTCTGGAAGAAATATGTATTTCAAGCTTTACATTCACTGTTATTGTTGCTTAAAAAAAAAAACTTCTTTTGATGTCTTCTCTGATCAATTATTTCCCTCAAATCCCAAAATAGTTTCAAAAGTGAAATCTATAAATCTATTTACATACTATTATATTAGTGTGTAAATTATTTACATATTATATAAATAGTTTATATAGTATGTAAACTTATTTACATACTGATATATTGGTATGTAAATTAATTTACATACTGACATTACATATCACATAACTAAGGATATTTTTGTAACTTATTTAATTTTAATGTAATCAAAACTCACAGTTTTGATCCTATTATTGCTAGTTTTAAAAAATTTAATTTTTTAACTAAATGCATGCTATTTAGGCAAATAGCTCCACTTTAATTACCTCGCTCAAGCCCAAAAAAGTTTCATCCAACGTACGGACTTGGGCTCAAATGTTATTACATTTGGGTCCTTTTAATTTCATATCTTCTTAATTTTTGTTCTTTTAAAAATTATTAATAATATATAAATTTATATATTTTTTTTTATACTTATATCAAGTATATTATGTTATGTTATGATTTAATATTATCTAAAAAATAATTAATTATTTAATTATCAAAATAATCTTGATGCATGACAAGATATAATAAATATGGGTACAAAATTATTTGAAATTAACATTTTTTTTTTCTCTTATCATAATTTTTTAGTAAACGATAATTGGGTGGTGATCTTTAATCATTATATTAGATAGACAACGATTGATAATAATAATAATAAATTTACACAAGGATATATATGTTATGATTTAATATTATCTAAAAAATAATTAATTATTTAATTATTAAAATAATCTTGATGCATAAATATGGGTACAAAATTGTTTGAAATTAACATTTTTTTTTCTCTTATCATAAATTTTTAGTAAACGAATAATTGGGTGGTGATCTTTAATCATTCTATTAGATAGACAATGATTGATAACAATAAAAAAAATTTACACAAGGATATATATGTTATATTTGTTTAACAGTATTTACAACAAATAATTTAGAATATTTTTGTGTTTATTTCGATAATTAATAATTAATAAAATCTAAATCATTACAATAGTAGTAATAATATTCATTTTCCCTATGACTCTCAAAAATAGGCTACAATGTTCTATTTTTCTCACATATTTCTATAATCATTTGTAATTTTTTTTTTTCATTTTATCTCAATTACAAATAAAAAAACTATTTATAATTTTACTTCATTATAATTTTATAAATTTTATTTTAATGTTATCATTTATTTTAATTTTACTATCTAAATAAATATTATAATATTAATATTATTTTCATTCGATTTAACTTTATTATCATTTTTTAAGTGTGGTTGTGAAAATCACTTTGATTATGTCAAGTGAACTATTTAATTACTTTGTTTTCACAGAGAACACTTAGACTACCTTCTGTATAAAAATATAACACTTTAGACTTTAGTGACTTTTAAATAGTAAAATATTATTTTACTAATAAAAAAAATTATGATATAATAATAAAGTGAATTAAATAAAGAGCAAAATTTTCATTTTATTTTAACAGTTTAAAAAAAAAAAAAAAAAAATTTTGGTCAACTATTTTTATAAAATTTACATTTTATGAATTTTTATGTTTTTTTCTTCACTTTTTTATGTCCGAGCACTATACCTACAAACTATAATCGACGAGGGTTAGTCTATAACCGTGATGCAGGAGCTTGTATTACAATACTGCACTTAAGGAGTATTGCTAAAGGAGTCTTTCTTTTATTGTCGTTTAATAATACATAGTGTCGTTTATGTGTTACTATCTGCTTTTAGAACGTTATTTCCTTTTATCGTTATTGGTGACATCGCTCTTGAGGTTGTTTGTGAGAACACACGATCAATGGTTATTGTTTTGCCATTACTTAAGCCTAACCTATTCTGGTATATAGCAGAGAAGGTGGGAATGAGAATGTAATGATGAGTATTGTTATTTTGTAAAGCTTATTTGGAACCTGCTTTTCCTTCCTATGAATGAAATGAGCCGATGCGCTCTTTCTTAACTCTTAATTCTTTTTGAGCTTAGAATTGTTTTCCAATTTGCTTGGCTGCATCAAACCGTAAGTTTGAAGCAAGTTAAAAGTGGTAGAAGACAATATGGACAGGCAAGCTAAGGACAGGAAATTCAATAATCACAAACATGCATGTCTACAAGTCATTATCTTCCTTCCACACTGACTGTACTGGATTTAGAATTTGTATTTAAGAAAAGCACCATATATTAATTAAAAAATAGTATTTGATTCTTTTTAGTAATTAATTATTTTCAATTGAAAATATGTATTATATATATTTTATTTTAATAAAAAATGTACAAATTATTAAGTTTGTATTGAGAAATTGAGTATTAAAAGTGTAAAATTTAAAATTTAAAATTTAAGGCACAATAATATTTTATGCATATAATTATCTATAATTTCATAAATATTACATTTAAAATTTTATTTTTTAAAAATTAAAGTAAGACACGTATTCCACTATACTTATATATAGATCCGCCCCTACCTCTAAATAAATTGGTTGGTATATAGATTAACTTTTTGAATCCCAAACATTTTTTAGTAATGGCTTTAAATCTCATTCCTCGTTCCGATATTAATGACAATAAAATTGTTATAGAATATAATTGTAACAATAAATAATATCAAAATTATAAATATTATCTTCCTCACACTAAACATAAGTGGACCACATGCCTCCCAAAATATTGTTATTTGATAGTCGTAGGAAATGCCCGTGACCTTGCAAATATGGGTCTTTAGTGAGTCATGGATCGGCGACTCTCTTTTTGAACTACCCAATACCCGTCAATTGTTTTTGAACTACGATTCTTTCCTCAAAACAAAACACGTTTTCCTATCTATATGTAACACAAAATTGACAATATTACCTCTCAAGTGGAGGAAAAAGAAGCTCATTAATCAACCAAAGAACATTGCAAAACCCAAGACAGGTCCCAGAGATGGTACAAAATACAAGAAACATTCGTAGAACCTACTTCTATTTTGACTTTTGTCGCAGCTTTAATTAGAGCATAAAAGTGAAATTTAGTTTAATTTTTTATTCAAATTAAAAAAAAAAAAAATTCCTATGATCAAAACATAACCAGGAAGCCAACTTCCTCTTCTTCGATCTTGTCTGTGATCTCCAACACAAAGCCAATTGCTAAATAACATGTCTCAGAGAAATTTAGTAATCAATCCTAGCAGACTTCTTTAGCTGCGGCAATAACAGCCTCCGGGGTTAGACCCAATTCCTTGTATATTTTTCCTGCTGGTGCACTTGCTCCAAAACGGTTGATCCCAATTGCCTTCCCTTTGCTTCCAACAATCTTCTCCCACCCAAATGTAGTTCCTGCCTCAATGCTAACTCTAGCTGATACAGCAGCAGGCAAGACACTTTCTTTGTAGGCATCTGATTGCTCATCAAATAGTTCCCAAGAAACAAAGGAGACTACTCTAACAGCCTTCCCTTCCTTTCGTAGTTCCTCGGCAGCTTTAGCAGCAATTTCTAACTCAGAGCCAGTTCCAACCAAAATCACATCTGGCTTGTTACCTGAAGAATTGTCTGATACTATGTATCCACCCTTTTCAACACCTTCGATGGAGGTTCCAGGAAGTTGGGGTAATTTTTGCCTAGACAGGGCAAGGATAGATGGTCTCTTCCTGTTAAGAATTGCTACCTTGTATGCTCCAGCAGTCTCATTTCCATCAGCTGGTCGGAGCATCAAAATGTTAGGCATTGCTCGGAAACTTGCTAAGTGCTCTATCGGTTGGTGAGTTGGTCCATCCTCTCCAAGACCAATTGAATCATGAGTCATAACATAAATCACTCCCGCTTCAGACAAGGCAGAAATTCTTATGGCAGCTCTCATATAGTCAGTAAAAACAAAGAAAGTGGCACAGTATGGAATCAGACTAGGGCTGTGAAGAGCAATCCCATTGCAGATGGCTCCCATGCTGTGTTCCCTTACACCGAACCTCACATTCCGCTCTTCAGGGGTGTCTTTTTGGAAGTCTCCAAACATTTTAAGCAAAGTCATGTTAGAAGAAGCAAGATCTGCACTACCACCAAGAAGACCTGGAAGTACTTTTGCAAGTGCATTAAGGTTTTGCTGTGATAAATTTCTGGTAGCATCAGCTGGGCTATCTGGTGTATATGTCTGCAAAGTTGCAACCTTCAATCTTAGTGTTGTAGGAATCATATGAAAATAATATTTCAAACATCAATCATGCATGTTGGCTTATCCTACGAACTGAAAAAATTGAATTCAGACTTTCTTTTATGTTAAACCTTGTCAATTCAGATAGCTTATCAGACACGTAAAGTTTATGTTAAAATGGCAATGCCAGAAGTATCCAGATAGAACTCCAACAACAAAAGAGTGCTGGACAAAAGGAACAAAAGAAAGAAGTCTGCTCACCGGGAGTGCTTTTTCCCAACCAGCAGGTAGCTCACCAGTGATGATGCTCTTAAGCTCTGCAGCTTCCTCTGCATACTTTTTCTTATATTCAGCAAACTTGGCATTCCATTCAGCTTCAAGAGCAGCCCCTGCAGGGACATGTCGACTCCAATGCCTAAGAAAAACCAAAGAAAATACTTGGTCATTAAACAAAAGGATTGATTAGAGGTTTTTAAATCTTATTTTATGCTTCTTACTTCTTCACATCCTCAGGCACATGGAAAGGCTCATATGGCCATCCAAGGTTCTGCCTAGTGGCATCCACTTCCTTGGCACCCAGTGCACTACCATGTACACTGTATGAGTTTGCCTTGTTTGGAGATCCAAAACCAATTGTTGTTGTCACCTGTGAACACGCAGATATATTTAGCAAACTACCACCAAGTTTTAAATCAATGTGACTCTGATAACATAATAACAAATGAGCACATGAGGCTAATTTTTTCTTAATTGAAAAAATTGGTTAAATTAATCACAAAGTTGCAAGACAAAATAAAAATACTTTTCAAAATTCAATGTTAGTTATGTCCGTTCCAAATGCACAAGCACCATTATCAACATGAACAGGCATTCAAATGTCTAACCTTGATCAATGTGGGTTTGTCTTTGACAGCCTTTGCTTCCTTAATGGCAGCACGAATGTCATCATAACCAGTGTTTCCATTCTTCACCCAGATAACATGCCATCCAAGACCCTCAAAACGGGTTTCAACTCTCTCAGTAAATGCAATATCTGTGTCACCATCAATTGAAATATGGTTGTCATCATAGAAGGCTATAAGCTTTCCAAGACCCCAATGACCAGCAAGGGAACAAGCTTCATTTGAAATCCCCTCCATTTGACAACCATCGCCAAGTATAGCATATCTGGGGTATTGCAATTTAAAATATGAGCAAAATGTGATAAAGCATGAGAGCACCACAAGTCAAAATAGGAATCATGAACAATCTGAATTAGCATAGTTCTCTTACGTGTAATGGTCAACAATCTCCGCATCTGGTTTGTTGTAGCGAGCAGCCAAATGCTTCTCAGCAAGAGCCAAACCAACAGCATTTGCAATACCTTGCCCAAGTGGACCTAGATAATAGAATCAAAATCAAGCACATCAGTAAATAAAAAAATAAAAAGAAAAAATATTAGGCTATAAATTTATAATGAATAAAAAATAACAAAAAGAAAAGGAAAAACAAAGAATGCAGAGTCGAACCAGTGGTTACTTCAACACCAGGTGTCTCAAAGTTCTCAGGGTGTCCAGGAGTCTTGCTTCCCCACTGACGGAATTCCTTCAGGTCTTCTTCCTAAAAGTTAATTTCATTTTAGAAAAAGTAAATAACAGTAACATAAAAAGTTAGGTGTGAATAGTAGAGGAACAATCAAATGTCTATAGAAATAGTTAAACGACTAAGTTGGCGTGAGAAAAAGATAATCTAACATAAGGAGTCATACAAGAAGCATAATTGAACAAGAATGCTACCCCACAAGAAATGAACGAGTATCAGAGAAGACAAACAAAATGTACAATTAAACATACAAGCGTTTAGGCATCTCCAAACCTGCTTTCACTAAAAGAGAAACTAAACACCTCTACAGATTCTGTGTAACTAGGTTCCGAAACATGTGTACAAAGAGATGTCTCATAAATTAAATTAGTGAATCCTTAAAATGATTGAAATTGTTATCAGAAAATGTCCTCCAACAAAGTCGTAAGCAGATAATTCCGGCATGTTTACCATTCCATAATGTAATTTAAAAGGAATTGAAATAAAACGGATCGGAATCAAAATAAATTGAAAATAAGATGAGTTTAAATTAATTTACTTTTATTTGTGTTTACTTATTTTATCGTGGAATCGAAATAAAAATGATTGATTTATTAAAATATCTTTTTTAATGCAAACTTAATTATTTGTAAGGATGTTAATTTAGGAAAATAAAATTAAAAAAATCTTCCGTAATTTAATTTATGACTTTTTCAGTGTAATCAATTTTTTAAAAAATCAGTAACTTAATTGCTTATATTTGTGTGGGATACTGATTACTTAAAAACTTATTTTTTGTGTAAACAAATGAAAGGTCATTACTAATAATTTAATTCCTTTACGGTTAAGGAAACATGCTCTTCAGCTAGAGTCACAATATCGTACTAAAAAACGTTACTTTGTATTGACCTAAACACTCCCAGATCCAATACGAAATGAATTGGAAAGAAGCAAAGAACAAAAGAAGGCCAATAAAGTAAAAGCCAAATAGTCACCTTCACACTATCGTAACCAGCGAGGTGAAGGAGAGCATACTGTAGCATACATCCATGACCAGCGGATAGCACGAAGCGATCACGATTGAACCAATAGGGATTCTTGGGGTTGTACCTCATGATCTCGTCGTAAAGAATGTGACCCATTGGAGCACAACCCATTGGTAGACCCGGATGACCAGAATTGGCCTTCTCAACCGCATCGATCGCCAGGAATCGGATCGTGTTGATCGACTTCTCGACCAGCGATGTCTCAGTGGTCTTGTCCAAGGTCTCTACAGCAGCTGCTCGGACTACTCGGCTCGAGTTTAGCCGCCGGAAGGAAATCCGAGAAGACTTGGATGAAGAAGAAGAAGAAAATGATGAGGACGAGGATTTAAGACCTGAGAAGGTTGGGATGGTGAGAGTGGAGAGAGATACACGGTCTGAGGATGAGTTGGAGCCATTATGTGAGATGGCTCGGACCAATAAGGCTTGAGATAGAGTTAGAGATGAAGAAGAAGCCATTGTTGTTGTTTAGAGTTACTAAAGAGGTAGGAAGGAGTGGGTTTGAGACAGTTTGAGCCCCTTTGTTTTTATCGCTGAGCTGAGACGGAGAGAGAGAGCTTATGAGCATCTCATCCACCGATGGAGAAAGGTAGAGACGTAGTCAGAATAACTGACCGTTAGATTCAATGAAGAGACAATCTGGAACCTTGACTGAGGGTAGGAATTTGGAAAATGCTCTGCCTTTCATTATTTTTTTATTATAAAAACTTGAAAATAAGAAAAGAAAATACTATTTTTTTTACGATCATTAAGTTGAAAAACCTTTCATTCTTGAATTTTTTTTTTAATATTTAAATTATATATTTTTATAATTAAAAATAATTTTCAGGTCATTTTCTTTTAATATTAGTTTAATTAAATATTATTTAAATTAAATTATGATAATTTAAATATATTTAATATTTAACATTTAATATTATTAAAATATTAATTTTATTATTATAATTTTTAAAAATATAATTTTTAATAATTTAAAAATAATAATAATAATAATAAGGTTCGCAGACCTTTCTATCTTGTGATTTTGGTTCTTGGCAATCAACTTTCAGATATTTTAAAAACTATTCTACCACATTAGACCATTTGGATTTTTGCATTATTTGTCTAATGATATTCAGATATTTTTTAAATTATCCTCATTTACTTGCATTTGTAACCAACTCATGAGGTCTTGACATTCGGGTGGAAAATGAGATTTTTAGGTGACTTTGTTATTTATTTATAGTGATAAAGAGAAAAATTAATAAAATTGATGAAAAAAATATACCTTAAAGTAGTAAATAATACCTTCTCAATGTCACCCACACTCTTGGACTTTTTTATCACATGATTCTCGGTAAACTGTAATTATAAAATTATCATCTCCTCTATTAAATCAACACATCTTTTAATAATTATATTAAAGTTGAAAAGTCTCACGGTAGAACTCTTCAAATTTTTCATTTTTCTCTTTCAAAATTTTGATAAATTAAATTGGTTTCAAAAAATCTTGATATAATTTTTTTCTTTAAATTTTTTATTCAAAAAATTATCTAAAAAAATATTTCTTTCATTTTCACGTGCATGAAAATTATCCATCAATTTTTTTATTTTATTTTAAAGTTCATAGTTTATGAAAAATTATGTGAGAAGACTTTTAATGAAGTTGGAGTTATTTAAAAAATAATTTTAAGATTACGAATAATTTCAAGAATCTTAAATCCTACATTTCTCCTATCGATAAAAAAAGTTATAGATTTAAATGAAGTTCATGGCTGATGAATAAAAAAAATGATTCGAAATGAAAGGAATTTTTCTATCTGTAATTTTTTAAATACAAAAAATTTTGAGTAGCCCTATTATCAGAACAGAGAATACTAATGTCAGAATAATATTTTTATTTTTAACAATATTAAAGTATTAAATTATAATATAAAAATATTATTACGAATAAAAACTAATACGCAGTTAAACTCCAAAGTGATCCGATAAATGAGAAATACGAATAAATAATGCCAAACTAAAAGAGATCTGTAACATGTAAAGCCTTAACGAAGGCTTATGGCGGCGGCTAAAGAAAAAAAAAATGAAGGCTGTGCGCGCAAGTGGGTTGTTGGCAAAGTCAGACACGATGTTTGGTAGGGGATTGTCAAACAATGATAATTTATTTGCTTTGGTTTGAAGATTTGTTAAAAGCAACAACAAAGTAGGTTAAGAAAATTAATCATTAAGTCCTCACCTTATAAACTTTAACCTTCTATTCACCCTCGTTTAGCCACCAAATAAAAAACTTAAGTCGTCCTCACCCATGCTCAAACTTCAAGATATCCCGATTAAGTGTTGAGAGTTAACATTTCCACTTCAAATTATAAATAATTGAGACAAACTGACCAAGCGATGTTAAAGAATATTACGAGTAGGAAATCACGAACAATTTGAGATAGTAGAAAATAGGAGTAAGGTGTCGTCTCTTACATTAGAACACGTGTGAAGCCCTTAAATTTGAAATGATATTATTTAGTCCTTAATTTTATAAAAAAAATTAATTAAAAATAAATTATATTATTTTAATAAATTTTATATTAAAATATTATTATTTTATGTCAAAGAATTAAAACAAAATTAAAATATGAAATTGAATAAAAATAAAATTTTATATGAAATTATTCAAAAAAAAAATCAACAATAATACTAAAATAAAAAGTTATATATACTAATTTTTAATAAAAATAAAATAATAAAAATTAAAAAAAAAACAAATATTTTGTAAAAAAAAATTATATTAATTGTGACTTTATCATTGTTAAATGCTCATATTTTAATCGCATTTAAGCACTTGAATGACACCATTTCTAATCTAAGGTACTAAATGACACAAATAACTTAATCTAAGCAATTTTTATAGCATTTTTCTTTAAAAAATATTGGTGTTCTAAGCCTGATGAAAGATAAGTCGTCACGGCAATTTAATGAAGTCTAAATGACATCTGCGCATAACGAAGTGATACATTACAGAACAAAACGAAACTAGTTTTTCATTTTAGTTTTTCCTTTCATTTCCACTATCCATAAACATGGACAAATAAAATTATAAAAAAGGACAAATTACTAGAGTGTTGTGAAGCAAAAAATGCCAGGTAGCCCTTTAACCCCGGTAAGATTTATCATTCATTTTAATGCAGAAAGAAACATGATGATATATGAGGCTTGTACCTGATCCAGTTTAAATCTTACATCATTTTGATTCGCTTGCAGTTCGAAACGGAATTCCGAATCCCTTTACCAGTAATTGAAAATGGTGCTGATGCAGAGCGAAGGGAGGGTGACTTTTCTATGTATGCATATCTTTCATCTCCATTCCAATACAATATGACCCGATTTGTGCAAGAATGTGACCAGCTATCACCTAATAGCATGATCAAACTAACAATAATTAAATAAAACAAACTAATTGCAAGTATCAACTAGAAGGATGCTCAAGCAAACCAAGAGTAGGACTAACCAAGTGCAAGAGCCAATTGAAAAGAACCTTCTGTGTACTTTGTGGTTACTTGATTAAATATCACAACCTACCATTGGAGACAGCAAATTAGAACAGAAGAAACCTATGGTGATGAGAGAACAAGAAACTGAAGTCTCTTGATCTTTAAAGAATAAAAGCCAAAATGATTGATAAAAGAACCTAGAAATTCTAAAAGTTTTCTCTAAAAACAAGTCATAAAAACTAAAAAAAAAACTACATAGATTTCTAAGAGAGCTTATGTTGGTGACACTTCAATAGGCCAAAACTGTCAAATTTTGGCTTCAAAGATCTGCCATGCAGGATTAGTCACAAATTTAATTCATTAATTGCTAAGAATGGACAACTCATGGTAAATATGGCCGTTGTTGATGCATTCAAGTAGGGTGATTTGTCATATCAAAGCATGTTACAGCTAACAAGCTCCATACTCCAACGCTATACTTAAGAAACATTTGTTTTTCTCCAATGTTTTGGAGTTAGAAAAGAGGATGCATTATTGCTGTAAAACCAAAAATGTCGCCATACAAGTCTCAGCAACAAACACGACAATCTAAATGGCAGTAAACGAACATACACGAGATCCATCATAAACACACTATGCACAAGAAATCATTGCTTACTGCCAAACTGTAGTTTTTTGCAAGGTTCATGAACTTTAAGGCCATTCCACTAAGCAATCGTGTCCTAAGAGCCATGTCGTCAAAATCTTGGCGGAAATGGAAAGTAACACTATCAATAATGATGATCTTAACCTGCAAAATTGTAAGTGCCAAAAGGATCCAAGTTACATTTTGAAATGCATATAACCATGAGCCAAACAGGGTTTTCTCTTTTAGTCAGTAAGCTGACTTGATTTATGTAATGGACATTTAAAGGAATGAGCAAACAAGAGTGTCTACTGAAAATGAACAATAGCTCAACAGAACCTGACGCTTCTGCAAACTAAAAATAACAGAAATAAAACAGGACCAAAAAAACCACTCGGTAAAATACTAAAATGTATATTGGATGATAATCAAAACTAAAAATGATTGTGCTTTACCTACATCTTTATGCTCTGAGATGAATTTGTCTAGGTAATTAATTAGAGCCATTTGCTCAGTGTAGCTGCAGATGCGGAAATAAAGTATATTTTCCAAGAGATCCTTGGGGTGAAGATTAACTCGGCAAACACGATTGTCCGTCCTTAAGAGATCATGATATTCTAACATTTCCACTACACATGCTTCAGCCATTTGTAGAGCCCGCTCAACCATGAAGCTGCCTTCTGTATCTAAGTATTATGCAAGCAACATGATATAAATATATCACGCAATTTAGAATTAGAGAAAATGTGGCTGAGGAAGGGAAAAAGTTACTACACTTACCAATATATATTGCCTTTCCACCTAAACCACCGTACTCAACTGGCATTTGAACATTTACTGCAAGTTGAATCCTGTAATTCAAAATATACTCTCTTATATGCTCTGGAGCATAAATCCACAAAGTTGACAAAATTAGGCTAAGAAAAAGCGATACCCAAGCTGTGTTTTACCAATGCCTGGCACTCCGCCTGAAAATAATAGAATACAAGTAACTCAGATAATATTTCCTCTCCTCTCAATAAGAAAACCATACAAAACTTGCCCCTCTTGCTCCACCTTCATGAAACTAATTTTCCAATAAACAAAGCAGGGATGTGATCCAATGAATAGAGACAAGTGATAACCTATGTTACATTAACTCCTTTTTGGACTCCTAATGTCATAAATTTTTAATACATATTCAAATGCCGAACACACCTATTTACCTTAATTTTCTATAAATTTTCACTACTTTGGTCTGTCGAGTACCCATAAACTTCATGAAAGATGAATAAAGAATCCACGTAGCATAGTTTATAACAAAATAAAGGTTGTACTAAAGAGGATAAAATAACAACTAACCAATCTCAGTTACTTCTTTACAACAAATTCCTCCACCAAGGATATCATCCAGATCAGCACAAGAAGTAGTAATGCGTGGAAACATTTTCTCTTCATGAAGCATATCCCAAGCGGTCTGTGCACCTGCTAGGATAAGGATTCATTTGATGTTTTTCATTCTTAATTTGCAGTTAAGATTACAAACCAAAAAAAAAAGTCATAAAATTATAAGCACGAGCAAATTTTCTAACATAAATAGGAAATACAAGTATAGTGAATTTGTTAATAATAAAGAAAATATAAAACTCTTTTTTTTAACTCAAATAGGTTGAAACTATAAATAAAAGAGGAAAAACGTCACTCAATTCAGAACTTGAAATCAACTACATCACTGATCCATTCCACAGAGACGCAACCAATTAAGAAGGAGAGTATTACCGTTAACAATAGCACGACTTCCGTGAGGTATGTCTAACCTCCTACTAACTGATGCAACCTTGAGGATTTCTATAGCTTCACCATCGGAGATTTTTAGGTCTGGTAGAAAATAAATCATGCCGTTAAAAAATTCAATTGCAAGCTCAAAGAATCACCGTATCAAACATTTTTGAGAAATAAAGGGGCTATCGTTGATAGAAATTGCCCCCAAAAAAAATTAAGCCGGAAAATTGGAGCAAGGAAAATTATGAGGGAAAGATAACCTCGAGCAAGGTCGGAAGAGGAGAGCGAAGATAGTGAAGAGAGAGTGGTATAACCAGCTGATATTAGTTTCCCTCTCTGCGATGCCGAGAGTGGTAACCTTCCCACTTCCATCTCCGTTCAAAGACAGTGAGAGGAAGGAGATTGTCAATTTTGTTGAGTGAGTATCGAATAAATTGGAGGGAAATTTTATTTTCTGGTGATACATATTTGGTTAAACTTTAAATTTTTAAATTTAATTTATAAAATTTTAAAATTTTATATATAAATCTTTAAATTTTTAAATCTTACAATTTAATCTCTAAATTTTAAAAAATTGACTCATAAATCTTAAATTTTTTATTCAAAAATATATATTTTAGTACTCAAAATGAAACCTATGTATAAATTTTAAAAAAATTAGAATTAAATTTAAAAATTTATGTATAAAATTTTAAAATATTGAAACTAAATCGTAAAATTTAAATATTTAAATATAAATTTAATTAAAATTTTAAAATTAACAAAATAATTAAACGTAAATATTAATATAACTATTATTTTTAAGTGAATGTATGAGTGGTATAACCACCGAACCGAGTATATATATATTAAAAAATAAATCACACGTAAAGAAAATGGTAATTTTATTAAGAGAATCACCAAAATATTGCTGCTTGAATAGGTATATCAATAAAATTTCGATCCAAATAAATTATTTATAACTTATTAATTTTTTGTAAATATAAGAGTTATAGAAAGACACAAACACGTTATTAATAAGACACTTTATATGTAACAAACTTAAATATGAATATACTGTATATATAATTTTTTAGAGTAAAATCTAACCCAAAAAAAATCACTATAATAATGACAATAGATTATTTATGAAACAAAATTTCTACGAACGAGAGAAAATAGATCAACAGAAGTTCGAATAAGAAAAAAAATAGAAAAAAAGCAAAAAAAATAGGTGGAGTTAGGTAGGATAATTGCATAAAAAATAGTTATTTAGTTATTTTTAAGCTAGTTATTTACCTTATTTTGAGCTTAATATCATAAAAATAATATTATTTATGTTTAATTTAGTCAATAAATATGAAAAGTAACAAACGGAAGAAAAATAAACAAAAAGGAACAAAAATAGTCGCAACCAGCTTGTTTGTGGTGGGCACTATTTTATGCCTTGGTGTGCCCTTTTTCAAAATCAAATTCGAGAGTTTAGTGCCGCAGAGCACATAATTCACCGGCCAACACGAGAGTATTGGGTTACGGCTCTCATTTTCGTGTCGCAATGCGTATAGTTTTCCAAATTGTTCAAAGAAGAGCGTTGATGTGTGTGTAATAGAGGCTATAATTTCAATTTGCTATGTGGACTATAATTCTTGGTTCGACCATATTTTCTATTTTGATTATAATTGTTTATAACCTATGATTCTTAATTTATAAATACAATTCTTAAGTAGTCAAGCAAAATGATTTACCACATTCTATTACTAAACTAAATATTTTGAAAAATAGACAGCAAAATTAGAGAAAAATACATCAAGAAAAAGATTGAAGAATAAAGGTTTTAAAATTTGTAGTCGCCAAGAGATTGAGTGTATCATTTATCTTCTTTTTTGTATTTTATTTTTTATTTTGTAGTTTTTAATTTTGACATGATTATTATTAGCTAAATTTGTGTTATGATTCTCTTGAACTCTATCATTTAATGCACTAAATTAATTTATTTTTTTATTCTTTTGTGATACGTGGTATTTCATTAATCTATTCTTACTACTTTCAATATAAAAAGATAATTAGGTGATTCATGTTGAGATATTATTTAGTTATTAGTTATGATTAATGGATGTTAGATACTTTGTTTAATCTAATTGGTATGCTACATTATAGAGGTAATTAAATAGATTTGATATAAATTTCTAAATTACTTGTTTTGATTAAATAACATTAATAGTTTATAGACGAATTCTTATATATGTTATCTATAAATACGATCTTAACAAGTAATATACAACCTCATTAGCGTGATAAGTGACAGAGGCTATTAGATGAATTATTATATGCATATAGTTTATCGAGAGATAAATACATGCTAATGTAGGACATTCAATCATCACATCATGAATTTCTTGAAATAATAAATTAATTCATGTGTAGAAAATTAAGAGATATTAAATTTTTACGACTTTTTTGTACTTAATTTGTTAGTATGATTGTGTTATATCAATAAATGTAAATATTAAGTTTTTTTTTTTTTTTTGTTATATTTATCTATAAATTATCGTTAGTCTAAATAATTTAGTATAATTTAGGGGTGTCAATCGTGTCGTGTTTGTTCGTGTTATTCGTGTCGTGTTTTCGTGTTGGTTGACACATTAAAAAATTTGCTTGAATTTTTTTTGTGTTACTTATTTATAATAGTAAGAAATAACAAAACCTTTAAGAACATAAAAAAATTATTGATCAATTCTTACTAAAAAAAATTCGTGTCGTGTCGTGTTCGGATCGTGCTATCGTGTTATGTCAAAAATTACCACCCCTGATATAATTATAGTTTGATAATGAATTTAATATTTTATTTTTAAATACTTATTATTTATATGTATTTTATGTACTTGTATTTTAGCATGAATAAAGTGATGCATTGTACTCAATATTTATGCTTTACATATTTTCAATTTTTTTTTTTAAGAATAAAAACTTTATTTAATCAATTAATTAATAGCAATGGGCGAAGATGAGAAGTTTATAACAAAGTAGTGCAATCAGAACATCTTAGCTCTTAGGCTATATTTGGTCAAACGCAGCAAAATTAGTCCTTTTGAGACAAAATAAACAAGAAAATAAAATGGTACTGGAAATTAAAGTTTTAATATTTTCCACTGTTGCTCCATCCTCGGTTATTGAACACATTTATGCATTTACAAGTAGAACTTATTGTGACTTCTTATTCAATTTTTAACGCCACATCTAAGTTTGAACACTGACTTTGAGAAAGTGTTGCTATAGTTATGTAAATTAATCGGTTGATATCCTTTAAATTAAAACTAATGTCACTTGGCACTTTTATTTTGAAAAATGAAGCAATTAAAGAAAAATTACATTATTGTTATAATTTTTTCAATAAAAAATATATTTTATGTTAAGTTATTAAAACACGTGTGAAATTCAATATAAAAATAAATCATTAATTTTTTTTTTTCAATAACAAAATGTCAATGGCCAATTTTCTATCAATTTTATTTTTTAAAAAATTAAAAAATATATTGTTAAATATTAATTTTCTTGATTTTTCTGTTATATAATTTGATGTCAATTGTCGCTTTTATTCAAATATACGCACAAACTAATGTGAAATAAATAGAATAATCAAATCCATGTCTTATCATATCTAGCCCTCTCTTGCTAAGGAGTAGACTCATCTCATGTTTTTGTTAATAGTATCTGGTGTTATGTTCAGAAGGCATTGGAGCTTGAAAAGTTGAATGTGAAGGACCACTGGCTTGTTTGCGTGATCTATCAGCTTCATTAGTATATACAGCTGGACTTAGCTTGTAATCTTTTTGAATTTGTTCCAACTTCAGGATCAGAGACAATCAAGAATCTAAATGCCCAGAAGAATCATCATTTGCCTTTAGAAAGTTTCCTCACAATCTCAGGAGACTCGTTATATCATACCAGTTACCACTCTTTGATCTGACAATCAGCAAATGGTTTCAAATCGCTGCTTTGAGAGTTGCTGAGATAGACCATTCTAAGTTTAAGAAGCATGCATTTTTATAAAGTACTGACACCCATTGAAGCAGCAACGACAGCATCCCTGGCATTCAGTAGATGCTCGCAGGTTATGCTTGCTGTTGGAGAGATGCCTGGATGATAGATGTAAGTGATGGATGAACACGGGCCTTTCTCAAGGATCGAGCTTCACTTCTTCCCTCAGCATATTCCTCTCCCAGTGGCCACCGTGGCCGTATATCATACTGGTATAAAAACAAACATGTCTAACATAAGGCTGCATATAATAAAATTGAGAATATACAAACGAGTGTCGTTACATTAAATCAAGAAGTCCTTTAGAGAGATACAGGGTTTAAAATTATGTAGCTTGTTCATTCTACATGGTACAACTTATCAGCACAGTCTGATTGACCAATGGCACTAAGGTTAGCTTAAGATTCATTTCATAACAGGAAATTAACATTCTCTAGCAAATAACTCATTAATCAATGGTTACACGCCATTACCAGGGACTAAAACCAAGATAAGTAGCTCATTTTGTTTATTATTATATTTTTCCATTCCTCATTTAGAAAAACCAATTATTAAATATGAAAACACAACTGACATTATATATTTTATGTAGAGGAAAACAAGAATTGAAAAATCCCTGGAGTAAATTATCTGGCAGGCATGGAATTAACAAAGAAAGATATAGGAGGAAATTAAGCAACAAGTAATCAAAATATTTAAACAAACCACAGAATCTTCGGGTTCATCTGCACGTGGCGGTGGATCAAATCTTCCCATCCTAAAGTGCTCAATACCAGTCCAAGCCACCATCACACCTAGTAAGGCAAAAAATCAGGGTTTGGTAACTAGCTGATTTGAGAGGCTGCACGTGTATACCAAGGAAGTATGAAACATTAGGTTTAAAAATGTACACTGTACTGGATGGGTGAGTGTGCAGGTATATGGAATTGGATGTGCAATGAAAGTGTATGCATTCAAGCAAAAGCTCCGGCTTCAAATGCCAGAAAATGCAAAAGGCAGAGAATTGTAAGAAAACTTGGGAATGATAAGAGATGGTATTAAGTTCCCAAACAAGCATCTTTGCCCTAATAATCAAGATAAGCACTCTTTCCAGATTGGGAATTCCACCTCATTCAAAGTCTGACTAAAATTACATTAAATAAATTACCATTGTCAGTACAAAGGCTGGGAGGAGGGCACACAAGTTCCAAGCCATTTGTCTTGACAACCTGATCGAGCCGAGCCCGGACATACTGATTTGAGGCAACACCTCCAGAGACTACCTGAAGAAAGGAGAACATATAGATGAATTTCATGCTTGCTGTTTAAAAAAAAAGTGTTACCAAGAGGTTTCAATGTATAACAGCATTTCAGATTACCAAATGCTTTACAGAGGGTTCAAGCTTTAAAGCCCATTCAATTGCTCGTATGCACCTTTCCTCCAGATGTAATACTGCAACTCGCTGTATTGAGAGGAATCATGTTAGAGGAGCTAGGCGAATATATTGAAAAATATTGAGAAAATGCCTTATTTAAGAAATCTAAGAGAAAGAACACAAGTACATTTAATAACCTGAAAGGAGGCAGCAATATCAGCTCGAGAGCTTCTATCTTTGTCATAAGCAAAAGAAATAGGAATTGCAGCGTCACTGCAAAAAACCCATATAAACATCACAAATCATCTTGTCACTTAGGAATTGCAGCATCATTGCAAAAGCCCATATAAACATCAAAAATCACCATAGAAAAATTATTTTTTTGGTATCAGCAGTCAATTCCTACCAACTGCAAACAGGAATTTTACTTTTGTGTTCTAACTCTGGATTTTATCGATTGTACTTGATTAATTGCCTCTGCAGATATGTAGAACTTCCTATTTTTTAGAATTATATTTCCTTCATATTTGGTGTTTACTAAATAATTGTACATGGATTATCAAGAAAATGACATACTTGGCAGATAAAACAGGGACTCAACTTCCAAAAATAAAATAATTGGATATTAAGACAAACTATGCATACATATTTCTGGATTCAATCGCCAGCCTCACTTGAGTTTTCAGACCAGCATATGAGAAATTACAATCTTTATGTTGCTTCATCGGAATCTAAGAAAATACAACCAACAATTTACTTAGAATACAGATATTTAGTTGTATGCCATCCAAAAATGTCGATTATAGATCAGACTTCTGAAGGAATCAACATGTCCAAATAATGTATTAAAATATTACTTACTGAGAATTTTACTGATTCTGCATCACCTTCCCGAGCAAGTTCTTCTATAGCTGGCCCACCACTTCTTCTCAAATCAAGACCAAGCCACTTTGCAGTCTTGTCATAGGCCTCACCAATTGCATCATCTATTGTGGTCCCCAGCTGTACATAATGGCCAAGATCACAAGCAAGAACAAGTAGATTGTGCCCTCCTAAAGACAGTTTAAGAGAATGACTTTCAACTGGATCAAGCACCAACAAGGCTTTCGACAAATATAAAACTCACTATTCAAGATTATTACATAATCAATAAAACAAGCCCTTAACCTTCGGAAATATCTTTAAAAAAATTAATTGGAGAGAAGTGAAATAACTAGCGAAAATAGTAAAGCAAAGTTGATATCACTAACGAATAGATTTTACCGGAAATAAGCAAGGCTATGAAAGGAAACTGCAACTCCTTTTCAGTTAACCTAGGAAGCAAAATTAAATCTATGTCAACGTGAAAGAAAGCACGTTAAGTGCAAGTTTTGCAACTTTATGTTGCATATTATATAGTGCATATAAATACTTCAAAATCAGGCTCATATTCTATATCCAGTAAGGGAAAAGTAAAAATAAAACCATTTGCCAGCCATTAGATGGTTGCTATTGCTCACCTAGCAACTAGAGCATGAGCCTCCATATGATGCACACCAATGATTGGGAGTCTATGGCTACCAGCCAATTTACGAGCTTTGTGGATTCCAACTGCATTGACATTGTAAGAAGTAATTCTAACTTCTATGACACTCCTTAGCAAGAAAAATTTCATCCTTTTAATAAAGATATCAATCGTGAAAAGCCATACTAACTAAGAGGCATCAATAAGCATTTTTTAATTATCTTGATTGATCCCTACACTTCAAATTGGAACAAGCTTCCTAGTTCGAAAGAAACCATGTGGCATCAGCAATTTCAGTATAACTTGCACAAAATGAAGAAAATTAGAGTTTATACTAATCATATTACCACGGAGGCAAAGGCTCAAACCAGGACCAATAGTAACAGCAATTGCTGATAGATCCCTTTCCGTAATATTAGCTTTGTCAAGTGCTTCTTGCACAACCTGAGAACACAACACAAACTAAGATCAGTAGCAAAGGAAGCAAAATATGGTACAGCTGAATAATTTATTTTGCATGGTTCAGAACAGAAGTGTCCAACAAAGATATAGTGGAGTGAAATTTTTTAGTACAATATATTCAGAACAGTCCCACAAACCAGCATTTGATTTCAGATTTCAGTAATAAAATAGATGTGCCATAATATAATTGAAGGGGCCATAATGTTGAAGAGGCATAACCTGATCAATTACTTGCGAGTGTGCTCCTTCAGCCATTTTTGGAGCAACACCTCCATAACGAGCAAGCAAGTCTGCCTTAATATAGTCAAGGGTTACAATTAGATGACCGAGTTTAAGTAAAAAAAAAATTAATAACTAAAGGAATCAGGAAAAACAGTAAAACCAGTTACTCTAAGAAAATGCATCCTCTTTTCAAAGGATTTCAACTCTTTGTTTCGGGAGCTGTAATGAGAAACAAAATCAAACAAACAAACAAGAACACAAGCTTTATTTTTACTAATCTTGCCAAATTGTATCCGAAAAGCATAATTGTATGTACCTGGGAAGAAACAACTTGACTTAGAATTTCACCATTGCTTCTCACCTGAAATCACAAATACCATATATCAAAAACAGATTGAAATTCAGTGTATAAGGCACAGAATTATCAATAAACCAGTAACAGAAATAATTCTAATTCAATAGCTTACTACAGCAGCTGCAGTGTCATCGCAGCTAGTTTCGATACCCAATACAAGCAAATCGTTTTGTGGACTTGAAATTCGATTTTTGGGAACTGTTACGGTGTAATTAGTCGATGTCGAGCAACGGACAGCCGAGGAATCGGATGAAGAAAAATTGGGAGGTGATAGCAACGAGCCTCGTTGCAGTAAGAGAGGCTTTAGTGCGTTGAGAGCCTTTGAAACCGAAGGTTTCGGAAGGAGATTTAAGCGGGAATATGCTGAGGAAAACGCCATTGTCTTAGACCTTCAGACCTCTGTGAGATAGAGCTGAGATTGCTCTTTTGAAGCGGACATCTGTTTATGTTCGGAAAAATCTTATCATTATCACGCGATAATTGATTGCTTTTTAGATGAAATTTTGGGTTTGTAACGGATTTAAAATGTAAAAAGAACGTCAAATTTCAGCCCGAGACCAAGCTCAAATTTACATCCCAAAAGGCCACCACCACGTGCGAAAAAAAAAAACACTTGTTGTGTTGTCTATTCTTATTAAACGACCTGTCGTATCACGTACGAACCAGCGAGCAGAATCAAGAACAAAGCCCACTACACAACTAACTTCGTTGGAGGCTTTCGGTTTCGGGCAATAATGCATCTAAAGTGCAGTAAATTTCAGAGGTTTACAGTAAATTTCAGAGGTTTGATGTAAAACCTTAGGTGATGTATTTTTTCTAGTGTTGTCATATTCTTATTAGTCTTGGCTTGCCATAAATTAATCAGATTGAAATTTTAGCTAACATTTAGTAGTGGAATTGCATCCATGTTGGAAGAAACATGGTAAGGTGATAGATGTAAGATCCGCAAGTTTATTATGCAAAAGTGGGCTTAGAATTTCTTAACACCACAAATATTTTGTGTTTATCTTTTGATGTTCCTTAAGTTCGTTGTCTTTGGACTCCAATTGTGTGGTTATCAATTTAAGACAATTGAATTTGTTAATTGAGTGCCAAAATGGGAACATTGGATCCAAATACAGGCAAGTACAAGCGTCCGTTTCTTTTCTTCTTCTTGTTTTTTTTAAGATCAAAGGATAATTAAGTATGATTCGATCATGTAACTTTCAAGTGACAAACGAGTCTTATCAGCTGTACTATTCATGATTACAATATTGAAGACTACATACAATTGTGTCATGCCTGCAATCCATTATTTATATTTATTTATTTTGGAGGTGATCACTAATGAAACACAAAGAAAGAAAGAAGTCACTGCTCTGCAATTCAAGCTTGAGCTTCCACCATGCTAAAACAAAATAATGTCCAACATTCTAATTAAAAACGACACGTACAATGGTATTGTTTTCTATGTAAGGTTTTAGAAGGGGAAGGCTGCTGGTAGCCTCTACTCAGTAATAAACTCTGTTCTGATTGTGATAGCACCAAATTTCGAGTCTGTAATCTTCACCAATGAGAGCCTTGATACGATGGAAACCAATGGCCAGAATACCTCCTCCAAAGATGTCTATCAATTCTTGTACTTCAGGAAAAGGTGCTACAGATGTGCCGGACAAGGTTGCAAATTTTGAGTGGACTAATCCATGTATACTGCAGCTAAAATTAAATAAAAATGGTAGAATTGTCCTGGCCTCCAACTGTGACAGTATTCTCTCTCTAATACTGTAAGTAGGCATTTAATGGCGAGTAATCAGCTTGCTGTGTGTCCCTAAGTTTCTTCAATTACTTACTCTATCAACAAGTTACGTGGCTTCCTGAATAGCAGAATAGGTATGATTTTTCAATCAACACAATAAGACACTTGACCTACAGTTACTGGTTGCTTTCCTGGAACGCCTGATTGGAGAACTCAATGTTCAACATCATCTCTAAAGGCCATTGTCACAAGAGTACGGAAAATGCATCTTGTTTAAATTTGAAGGGATTACTTAAACCAACCACTTAATATTTAAATGAATCCAAGAAAAGACCAAGTGAAAGCCCAGCCTTCCAATAATTGAGCATGGTTATTAGACTCCTAACCTTGCTTAATAAAGGAATAGATGATGTATACATAAGGGCTCCAATACCCTCCACAACAACCACAGCCAAAGCAGCAGATAGAATATCCCAGTCACCTGTTTGCCCAATAACCGTTGCAAATGCAGTTGCACAGTAAAATCCCACCAGAAAAAAGAATAATTTCATGGGAAGACCCTTTCGTATCTCCTGAAGTCTTTTTCTCAACTTACTTTGAAAAGTTTGAATTGCCCTGATTAGTCGTGTTCTGCGGTTACTGCTATTTGAAGAAGGGTTGAACCCACTGCTATCTACACTGCTCCTAATAGACCAGGCCATCTTCCTTAACAAAGCAAATGATAGCCTTGAATTATTTGCATACAAATTCAGGCAGGATCACCTTACTTTTCTAAAAGAGTATGATGTTGATAACTTCTAATTCACATATCTAAATAACAGAATACTGCATGATGATATGCTCGTGTCAAATAGATTTGTTTTTTTTTTTTTTTTTCCTCTAGCCTGCAAAGTTATTTTCTGACCCTAGCTAGCATTACAAAATTTGCCTATATTTAGAGGAAAAATATGTAGGGAACAACTCATTATTTTATTTTTTATTTTTGAATCAAACAATATTATTAATTTGAATTGATCTCTTAGTTAGATCCTTCCCACAATATAATAAATGGTTTCTTTATACACACAATGATATGAATCACACATATAATCGCATTCCGCTATTAAAATTCAGAAATCTATTGTATTTAGATTTCTAAATTTTGAAAAAAAAAATTGCAGAGCACCAACCATGAATTAGTAAGTTTCTTTCACGCAGAAAGATGACCATATGATCATCTACAAACAAAAGAAATAAAAAGAAGAAAAAGCAAGAAACTTATGTTCAATAAGAACTATTTCCTTGTCAAGTCAAGGATTTCGACATGAGCAATAAAAGAACACTGAATACTCTATGCAGTCTCATTCAGTCAATTAGCAAGCGAAACATACAAAATCTAGCAGATAAACTACAGACACAAGTTTCAGCTGTAACTTACTTGAAACTGTTAGCCAAAGGCGGTGTGACAGCATTGAAGAAATAGCATAGAGAATGAGGGTTCCGGCATAAAACATCAATACTTTGGCAAAATAAAGCTCTATGGCGCAATGCTGCAACTCTTGATCTACCACACTTAGAATAAGCAAGTTTAAAATTTGGTTGATTAGAGCATGTGATTGCAGTTGCCATATCATCTAGTTTCCTGTGTGTTACAATTAAAGTGCTTACATGAGATCCTTTCTTATGTAAGAAGAGTAAGGTAAGTAGGAAATATACTAAGCAATGATGGTTATCTATCATCAAATATGAAAAAAGAAAGTCAATGTTATCTACTTCTCTATCAATAAAAAAGCGAACGAAAAATGCAAGCCTTTGGCAACCATTGCTCCAGTAAGCATCTAAATATGAAATGAAGAATATATAAATGTTTTTAAACCAAACGATATTGTTAGAGAAGGGAAGAGATTGGTGGAATTCAATCCTTCTCTCTACTTTGAAAGGAGGTATATTCCGATTAAACAAAGCATAGCAAAATAAATTTGCAACTGTATATACACATACATGTTTAGTTTACAAAGCTCATGTTGTACATTTCTGGTTCTAGCTATGTTCTTTACTTGTGTAGTAGGAATTAAGTTTTCACATGGGCATGTTTGTCTAACAGTCAAATATCCAATATGAATTCCAATAGATAATTTATCAGCTAATAGAAGCCATAATAGTGCTCTCTCATCTTCACTAGCTTGACAGTTTTAAATCTTGGTCTGATTTGCCATATTGAACAGAAACGAAAATAAAAAATGTCATATTTCATAACAAAGGGAAAACGGGTATTGCAAATTATTTATACCAAACCAGAATTAATAGAGAACTAATAGAATTCAATCGTCGTTGAAAGATTGCTCATTTCAAAACATTAGAGGCAATGCATAATTACTTGGCACATTAAGGCAATAACTCTCACATGGGGTTCAACCTCCTAATTTTCCACCACAAGAATGGCGATTAATTGCAACTAATTCCATTAATTGACTATAATTGATGTTAATTGAAACATATAATAAAAGAGAAGATATATTAATCGAAACAATGAAAGTTGCAGAAAATCCATGAGAAAATGAATAAAAAAGTTCACTCTTACAATACAAGACAAAAGATTTCGGAGACCAAACTGTTATTTTCAGTGAGCTGACTCTGTATTTCCGAATCTCCTCCTCCTCCTCCTCCTCCAGCTACCGTCGTTTCTGTGAATGAAGCTTTTTTTTTTTCCTCCTGTTTTTATATGAACTCTTTACTATTGGCTTTTGCCTATCTTCCTAATTGGCTTTGACATTAGTTAGGGATTGTTTGGAACTACGTTTAAGGTAGGCCGTGCTCCATTTTATTTCAAAGCTAAACATGTAAAAAGAGTAAAAATTAAAAAAAATTAAAATAAAACAAAATTTCCAAGCTAAAAGGAAAATAAAATAATAAAAATTCCGCTGTGACATTGGCACGTTTCTTTAATTTAATTGTATAATATAATATTTTTTATAAATAAAATTTTATTTATTATTATACAGTAACACATATGTTTCTCACATATTATACATATTTATTTTTTAATATAATAATAAAAAAAATATTGTTAAGAAATTAAAAATAATAACAATAATAATAAAATATCACGTGGGTTGGTACAGTAATTTAATCTACGTCCACGAAATTATGAATTCGAGACTAAAAGTGCCTTAAATGTTCATCTGCAGTAACCAAAAAAAAAAAAAACAACTGAATTATATTTCTTTTTCCACCGAAAAGATTTTAGAATCATGTAACAGTATGGTTGATGAAGGAAATAAAAATTAGTCATACAGATTTCCAAATTTTTTTATTTAACTTATTCATTTTAATTGTAAATCTAATTTTATGAAATTAAAAAAAGAAAAAACAAGGCCTGAAACGAATTTCCGACAATCTCATGACATTTTAATTCCCGTCGTAATAATTTCTGGGTTCTTCCTTTGGCACACATAAACTAAATTATAAAGTAAAGAGAATAAGCCAAGTAATAAACGAGCAGAAAAGCTTCCAACTTCTTTTATGGCAGGCAAGCTAAAAGCGAGAAATAGTAATAGCTATTATTGCATTACAGTGAACCTTTAATTATGAAACTACCAAGTAATGACGGATTATACACTTATAGCTTCTAATTCTACCAAATATAAATTTCAGTAATTAAAATAAAATAAATGGCTATGTTAATATTTCCCAACTGAAATTGAACAAATACAGAGAGAAGAAATAAGACTTAAGAGAGGGACGGTTTTGCAACCCAAAAAAAAAAAAAATTGAAGGGGAATGAAATATCAACTATAATTCAATTACTCCACCAACTATTAAGTGATGTTATATGTTCCAATTTCCAAATTGAATCTAATTCCGAGTTTAAGTTTATAAAAATAGTTTAGTTTAATGAATAAGCACTTTGCCACTTTCTACCTTCAATCAAGTAACTGTGCTATTGGTTATTCTTATTCCCAAAATAAATTTAGAGCAAACTAGTGTTCATACTATAATAAAGAGTGTATTTAAAAATAATAATAATAATAATTTTTAGGGTTCAAAAATGGGTAATGGAGAAAACTTTACCAAACTTGTGTTTATAAAGTCGCTGCTTTTTTTCTTAATTGGTTAATTCTCTTCAGGTTTTTATGAGTTATCTTACGACTCCAGCTATTCACGCCAAATCTCCGGAGGTCGGATATAGGATTTAGCTTCGCTTTCCTCTCCCTTTTTTTGGTTGCCGAAAAACTCCAGCATAGAAACTTCGAGAGGATCAAACAAAACGCTTCTTTGCCTTGGGATGTAAGTTTTGAATCCATTTATTAGATTAACCATTAACATTAATTCACTTCACGGGCACTCAATCGTGACTAATGTCCAATAAAAATTGTGGAAGAATTCTATTGAAAAAGTTATACGCCCACACATAGGCATACATTGTAGATCCCATTTGTGATTATTATTTCACTCAATTTTTTTTTTTTTGGGTGCTTTAGCTCGAATGGTATTATGTTTGCTGAACCTGGATACAGTCCGGGGTTCAAATCTGGCTCATTTAGGTAAGCAGTGTATGCCCATTTCTCATTTCTTGCTATTTGTTGTATTTCTTATATTTTTTATTTTATCTAATTTGTATGTCATGCTCATTTTTCTTTTGCTCTTTGTTATCGGTTATGAAAGTTCAATATAAAACTAAAAGGTTGTGCTCATAACACTCTAGGTACGTACTATGGATGGTCGTAGGTTATCGAGTTTTTTCATTTTCAATATTGCAGCTTGTGGAGTAATTGGTTAATTTTTGGCATTGCTTTTGCGTGTATCTTTGTTAAAAGGCTTACCTTTTTTTAACCTTGTTGTATTGAGCCTTTTGGTTCTTGTGGCTAAATTGTTGAAAGCATTTGATTGGCTGTGTTCGACCTTTCTTTAAATAACATTGGTGGTTAGGAAGATTGATTTCCTAGCACGTACCTACAAAAACTTAGTCAAGAATTGGTGAAAAGTTGCAAATATATTTCTAGTGGAATTTGTGCACTTTTAGACATGACTCTCTGTTCCCATCCTAAGTCGTCTCTTTGTTGAAACCATAGGAATGTTGCCTTATTTTCAAAGTAACATGAATCCTTCAGTTTCCAGACGTATGGCATTTCTTTTCCTGGCTGAAAGATGCACGACAATGTTGGTACTGCAAATTTTGAATTTCTTTGCTGCTTACATCTGCTGAAGCTTGCTTATTTGAAACACCTGATAATTTGTTTGCTATTGTTACGAAATCAGATGGAATAGTACTATTTTTTTTTTTCCGTATTAGATGGTCAATCTTTTACAACAAATATCTAGGCTTTGAGAAGGACAGGTATGCATGTGTAAGTTGATATGCCCTGACTAGTTCTAGTGTCTTGTTGGATCTGTAACTAACCCATAATGTTAAGGTCACCATCTTCAAGGATTGGTAGAGAAAGAAGAAAGCTTGTATGCCCTTATTATTATACTATGATGAGTCTGTGAGTTTATACTTGCATAGAATAAGAAGGTAGAAAACACAAAAGCATTTGAATTTAGAGGATGTCTATATTTTGGCCTTGGTTATACAAGTGGCTTTTACCGACCAATAAACAGCATCAATTATTCTCACATTTTTAGAAAAACAAACAATGGTGTTATATTGTCTAATCATCCTTCAATTTTTCGGAAAATGCTGCTAAGATAATCTTCGGTGTGTGCAGATACTTCATCTCTTTGCACTGCTGTTCAATTTAACCTCTCCAAAGTAGGTAGCAGCTATGCTACACAGTGGAACAAAGGATAACCAACTTCATGAAAACAACAGTCAGAAAGTTCATCCACAGCCCATGGAAGACGCAATGAATCAGAATCCTGAAGCCCTGGAAGCCCTGGTATCCAAGATTTTTACGAACATATCCTCCCTGAAGTCAGCTTACATCCAACTTCAAGATGCTCACACTCCCTATGACCCTGATAAGATTCAAATTGCTGATAAACGTGTAATTTCTGAGCTGAAGGTCTTGTCTGAACTGAAGCACTTTTACCGGGAGAACAATCCCAAACCTGCGTGTGTGTCTTCTCAGGACTCCCGCTTAGCTGCTGAGATCCAAGAACAACAGAGCTTGTTAAAAACTTATGAGGTTATGGTTAAGAAGTTCCAGTCTGAAATTCAGAACAAAGATTCGGAGATGCAACAGTTGCAGCAGCAGATTGAGGAGGCAAACCAGAAACGGGCAAAGCTGGAAAAGAATCTTAAGCTGAGGGGGCTATTGACAAAAGAATCTGATGGTTCCGCTGATGAAAATGGCTTTTTCCATATTGATTTAACTCCTGATCTTTTCACTTCAGCTGTAGAAGCTGCGTTTAAAGCCATTCATGATTTCTCTAAGCCGCTGATTAACATGATGAAAGCAGCCGGATGGGACCTTGATGCTGCAGCTAATTCCATAGAACCTAATGTTGTTTATGCAAAAAGAGCTCACAAGAAATATGCATTTGAATCTCATATTTGTCGAGGAATGTTCAGTGGGTTTCAGCAGGAAAGCTTTGCCGTTATAGGGGAGAATCTTACTTTCACAAAGGAGAGCTTCTTCAACCAATTTCTTGCTTTAAGGGAGATGGATCCGCTAGATATGCTTGGACAAAATCCAGATTCCAATTTTGGAAAGTTTTGCCGCAGCAAGTACTTAATGGTGGTTCATCCAAAAATGGAGGGTTCATTCTTCGGTAATTTAGATCAAAGGAATTATGTAATGGGAGGTGGGCATCCTAGGACTCCGTTTTACCAAGCTTTTCTAAAACTTGCCAAGTTAATCTGGCTTTTGCACAGGTTGGCCTACTCTTTTGATCCTAGCATTAATATTTTCCAAGTTAAAAGAGGGAGTGATTTCTCAGAGGTTTACATGGAAAGTGTTGTGAAGAATTTGATAGTGGATGAAAGTGATCAAAAACCTAAGGTTGGACTCATGGTCATGCCTGGCTTCATGGTAGGAGGCAGTGTGATTCAGAGCCGAGTCTATCTCTCTGGCATCAAAGTTGCTGAATAACTGCCAGCGCTATATATGCAAATCAATAGCCAAGTGAGTTGGTGTGTTTAATACTGTTATGTTGTTAGTATGACATTTTTGTCTAGTGCTGTTGTATTTATATTTCTTGTAATTTTCATTTTCAACTTGTACGATGTAATGAGCTCAATATACTTTTGTTCAGCTCTCCAGGTTCATTGTTGCATGCTCATACATAATTGTGTGTGTGCTAAACTTGTCCAAGGGAGGCAATATCTGAAGTTTAATTGTGTTGGACATCTTTATACATAAACAATTCCATCAATTGATAGAATATAATAATATGAGAGCTATTGCTAGCTATCACAGCAGCCTGGCAAAAGAGCCAGATAAGAAATGCAAGCAAGATATCCATGATCTTCTAAATATTAAGAAAATAGATCTGATTTCTTAGGTTGAGTTTTGCTGATATATCATTTAATTTCACATGACTTTTGAGATGAGTCACCACTTGCAAGCAACATAATGTGATAAACTAGAGAATCTCTTAACCATAGTTTTCGAGATAATACAGGCTAATCAATTTATATTTTATACAAATGTTTAGTTGACAATAAGATTGGGAAAAATTAGGGTCATATTTGATAAGGTTAAAATTAAATAATTAATTGTGATTTTAATTTCTTTTGTAAAAATAATCTTTTATATATTTAATAATAATTTTTTACTTGACTTTATCATATATAAATTTTTAAAGTTTACTTGAAAATATAAAAAAATCAAAATCAAAATCATTATCAAAATATACAATAAATAATCGAATTTTAAAGATATGGTTTGAAAAATGAAGTGATATAATCAAAAGGAAGTAATAAGAGAGTACCTATTAGAAAAATAAAACTTAGAACATACCTTAAACATTGACTAAAACATATTGCACGTGGTCTTATTTCCCTTGTCTCGCTTGAAGATGTGAAAAAAAATATCTGATACATCTAATTCCTTCAAAGCAAATCGAGCATACTTGTCGCTAAGTGTCTATTAAACCCAATTTGGCTGACTAAATAACAATTAGTTTGATTGGGTTTTCTTGTTTTTATCTCCCATAGACAATTATTTATACTTGATGCACGTAAAGCATACAATAACGTAAAACATGTGACAAGTGAAGTAACAACTTCCGTTATATATATATATATAAAAGCCTCCCTCACAACCAAACTCAATTCTTCACAATTCTCAAGCTTTTCAAACAAAAATGGCCAAACTCATTTTCACTCTTCCAATCCTATTCTTCTTTATAACTATCTTCTCAATTTCAATTTCAATCACAATCAAGCCAGCCTATGCTAGATCACACCATTCAAAGGTTATAACTTATATAAAATCAGCTTGTCACACAACTCGTTATCCAAATTTATGTGTCCATTCTCTCTCAAACTATGTCGGCTTCAATACTTCATCTATACAAAGCCCAGATGATTTGGCCCAAGTTGCCTTATCTCTAAGTCTCTACAGAGCTCGTTACACAAGAGCTTACATGTTAAAAGTGGCCAAGGAACTAAAGGCAACCAAGGCTAGAGAATACCAACCTGTGAAAGATTGTTTGAATCAAATAAACGACAGCGTTTACCAACTTAGTATTTCAATTAAAGAATTACGTCGTTTGAGAGAATCAGTTGTGGATGATGATTTGATTTGGCATACAAGTAATGTTGAGACATGGGTTAGCTCTGCTTTAACTGATGCAAGCAGTTGTGTGGATCAATTTCAAGGAACAAGAATGAGTAAATTGAAGGCTACAATTATAGGGAAGGTTTTGAATGTTGCACAAGTTACAAGTAATGCATTGGCTTTGTTTCATCGTTTTGCTTCTAGGTATAAGGCAGCTTCTGGTTCTGCCCAAAAGCCTTAATAAGGCTATAACGTTTTAATAGTACGATGAAGTTAATTAAGTAATATTATCAGTTATTTGTTTGTTTCGTTAATTTGTTTTTTGTTAATTATGTATCAACCGCACTTAACTTATAAACACACTCACACATCAAGGTACAATGGTCAAAGACATGTGAGTGCCAAATTTTTGTAATTTATATGTGAGCGAATATCGTGTAATATCAATTTATGTACTTGGCAGTCTTAAACTAATTTATTTAATTAAAATGAAGTTTAGTTGATAATTTACTTATTTTTTGGCCTGAGTTTTAATTAATATTTGATTATAGTTAATTTATAAAAGTTTAACAAACATGAGAAATGAGAGTTCACATGGTTACAGCCATATGGTAGGCAATGGAGTCGGATCGAATGATACTACTACTACAGTTGTAGCTTCCTTCCCGATTAGTTTGAAGCATTCCTTAAAGGCTTAATTTATTTTATTTTTTTGTTATTTCCAAAATGCTTGAAAGCTCAGAATAAACATAAGTTTAAAGCATTGCATTGATGAAAGTAACATATTAGGCGATGGTTCAATTTCTTGTTAGATTCTTTCTCTTCACTTCAAGTTAATTGTTCGAATTAATAAATATTAAGTAGCGTTTAATCTAAAAAGACATTACACATTGTGCATGATAAATTGGCAAAAGCGTTCTCATATGATATTCATTACCTTCATTCATTTTCTTGGTTATATGACGATATATAATTAATATTTGTATTGCTTTAATTTTGTTCAGCACTCACTCGGCAGTATCTATATCATGTATATGTTTATGACTTTTAACTAGGATGTGTAAGACTTAAATCTTCTCAAATAAATATCCTTTGATCTAGGTGATTTAATATGAGAGTAACACTCTTTGTTTGCTTTCATTTTAAGTTTAGTGAATATACTAGTGGTTTAGAAACATAATATTTTAAATATGGTGATTTGGATTGGGATTTTATGATAGAGTCTACTGTAAATGTTTTATATATCTTTTGTTTCTTAGAAAACATCTTTCCGTAATAGCCTACTTGGTCAGGATATTTGGCTCTCACCCGAAGATCAAAGTTCAAGTGAGAAAGTTTTGTATACATATGCTACGAAATAAAATAAATAAACCACAATCATTAATTTTTAGAAAATAAAAATTAATATTAAACAAGTAGACAACATCAACAACCCAAATTTATAGAAAATATACAACATATTATATACAAGAATTCCTCGATTCACACCCAGTCATCGGAATTAACATTTTGGGAATTAAATTCAAGAAAACAACAGATTTAGCTTAGGAACAAAATGCCAAGGATGAGTCACAAGTGTTTGAAGAAGACACGAATACAATAACAAGGAGAGAATACTGCCAGGGGTACTCCGTCTCTAAACTTTAAAGCATGCTATAAAACCTTATTACAGATTTTAATTTATGTAATGTTTACAGACTTCTTTGGCCAAAAGTAACATATATCGAGTAAAATGCTTCAAGTTTCATACGAAAACCCAATAATAACGAAAGTTTGATATCTGATCCAAAACAATAATCTAATACTTGTTATAAAAATAAAATTACATAGACAACATCTTCGGGCAAAAACGAGGCAGTAGTACATCTCATGCAATACACACTTGATATTTCCTTCCCACCTTAGGATTTTAGCCAAGGAAACATGTTGGGGGATGAGGGCAACCTTGCCGTAAGAACTTCAACACCCGTCTCCATCACCTAAAAAATTAACATTTCCATGCAAATTATAAATAATTCAGAAGACACACTTGAAAGGTTTTTCACTCGTATATGTTATAACTGAAATTGAATAACATAATTTCCAATTTTGAAAAGAAAAAAAAAATGCATATGTACCAAAAGTGTGTGCTCAAACTGAGCACTGCGTTTTCCATCAGCAGTAATAGCAGTCCATCCATCAGGCCACATTCGATCACGCCAAACCCCTGTTAAGAACATCTTAGTATACAGCTTTTGGATCGACAAACATCAAATGTTAAACCAACTGCAATTTATCTGCGTTGATTTAAACTGCAAACATACCTGCATTTATCATTGGTTCAATTGTAAAGGTCTGTCCGGGCTTCATAACACCAACTGCTTTATTTCCTGCTTGGGGTTAAGGTAAACAAAAGGGAAAAAGCAAGCAACAAACAGTTTTATCTATAAACTGCACATAGTGAGATTTAAAAGCCTGCTTAATTGAGGATACTTCCATAGTGGGGAATATTTGGTGCACAATGAAATAGCTCTCCAATGCCATGACCACAAATCGATTTGACCTATGACAAGTAAAAGAGGAAAAGTAGAAAATTAGCAAAAACTTTGAAACCATTTACCATGAGTTGAAACATTGAGCAGTTGCATACTCAAGTTAAACATTACCACAGAGAGCCCTGACATTGAAGCATGGCGGCTAATTACTTCTCCAATTTCACGGAATCTCATACCAGGCTTCACTGTAGTAGATAAAAAACAGGACTCATTCAATTTTCTTCAAATAACGTAATTTCACTTTTAAATTTTCAAGTGCCTAAGCCTAACTATTGACATGTATTCAGGTCGCATGATTATCTGTTTCAACCCATACCAATAGCTATGGCTTTTTCCAAGCACTCATAAGTACATTGGACAAGTCTTCGGGACTCCTCATCAACGTTTCCCACAAAGTAGGTTTCGTTCAGATCACCTGCAATAAGAATCAAAAAGTGAATTTGTGCAATATTACAATTGATAAAACAAATGGTAGATCTTCTTGGTGCTACTATTTTGTGTAAATCTAACTAATGTGTAAAGTTGCTTACCATGTACACCTTTATAGTACACAGTCACATCAACGTTTACAATATCACCATCTTCTAATTTCCTGGAGTGGTTACCAATTATGAACTGAGTAAATCCCATTCAGTCCATTATAAATGGCTATAACATACTTTACAAAGTAGCAAAATAAAACATGTTAAGATATAATGAAAGGAGAATAAGTAATCGTGCCATTTCCCAAAATTTTGATCGAGTAGCATGTGGCTGACATTTATTTATATTTTGGGGGGTTGATGAAGATTGGCAAGCAGGGCAAGCATTAGTTGCATAGGAAGATAACAGTACTAACCTGGCATCAGGAATTCCATGGCAAATGACTTCATTAACTGACCTGCAATAAATAATTAAAGCAGAGTCCATTTGCTCAGTCAATATCCTACGATTTAAGATGTAAAGCAATGTACATAAACAAAGTACCTACGTGCAGCAAGACTTTGGAAAAAAATGGTAATTGAGGGGAGATGGATATCCTCCTGCAGTTGTAAAATCCGGAATCCATCATACCACCATAAATTTAACATTAAATACATGAATAAAAAGTATAAAAAACAAGCCCGGAATCAGAGAGAAGTTGTTCACGATCTATTATAGGTATAGGCATGAGAAAAACAGAAGGGAAAAGGTAAGTACAATGATATACAGCATATAGTAAAAGCCTATATCCTACCAGCAGATATAGTTGCCTCATGAACCACTCGATCGATCTCATCAGTGGTGATACCAGGTCGTATTACTCGAGCAGCTGCATCCAAAACCTCCCTCCCAATCTAAACAAGAATATTAAGAAAAAAACATATACAAACTTTGTACAACAATGGTTCAATCTTCCACACAAAATGAAGTTACGCATAATTGGTCAATTGAACATTATATAATATAATACATTCAATAAAGTAGATCAGCGAAAAATATACATGGAACTGATAGACTTGTCACAGATAGATCATTCAAAAATCACTTTATGTTTCCTTCCATTCATTTTGAGTTTCGTTAGAATGAACTTTATGAACTCTTTGTGAAAGTTAACAAAGAGCCCTCTAATTCATTTGGGAAGATAGACGGACTCTCGAAAGATGAACCATATTGATGATTATGGCAAAGAGCATACTGCCTTCAGAGTTCAGATATATATGATTGGTGCATAATGCAAGGCCTAAAATGAACAAAAGGAAGATGAAATATATCCAACTCAGAGAGTAAATACAGATAGAAAAAATGAATAGCAAAGTGCAAAACGATACTGCTTCATGAGGACACAAGCAATAAGAATGCAGTTGAGACTTACTCGGCAAGCTTCCCGCATTCTTTCGATCTGATCCGGAGTTTTTATCTTCATAAATAGCAAGTGCAACGCGAATCATTTAAAAATGTGAAATATAAATTAGAGACTAAAAACACAGCCCAAAGAGGAAAGACTCAATTGGCTATATATGGACTTAAGCTCCAACTATGACATGCTTACCTCAACAACATGCTGTAGATCACTATAGGGCTCAACTTTTGGAATTCCCTGTTAGATAGAAGTGGGAAAACAAAAACGTATTAACCATATTAGAAAAGAAAAAAGAAAAATAAGTGATGTTAACATTGACATAGTACATCAATTGCCCAGTCAGGTTTATCAATGTGAGGAGGTACAACACGCCTGATAGATATAGGATAAGGTCTCAATGTCCTGCACAAAAACAAACAGCAAATCGTATTCAAATTAGCAGATGAAATGGGTTAATCATATTAAAAAGAAATGCTGAATGTGATACTAAATAGCCCTCTGGATTTAAAATCTAGCACATGCCTTCCCATTTTCAACTTGTATATGTCATAAAAATAAGAATTTCTAATTCTTCTTAACATATCCTCTCCTGTATTTCTGTTTTTTCTTTGACAATCGAACCTGATATAAGGTTCTCACTTCTCATACATACACAACCAATATGTTTTCATGTGAATTTGGGCAAAGATTTCATTACCGATGTGATGAAATGCAAAATTCCCAATTGCGCACATGATTTGCAAAATTTATTTATTGATATGTAAATGATTGTTACCATACATTTTTTGAAACTTTCGCAACAAAGACAATGTAAATCTCATGTCCATCTGCATGACTTATCCAGAAAAACCAAGTTGTAACTTCTATCAAAGATATTATAATGCCGAAGGCAAATATTATCTGTTAGATTATCATCATAATTCATAGACAGGATGTGAGATTTCAGCATAAAATAAATTAAAAAAAATCTCTAGCAACCCTTTGATAACCCTTGGTCCCTTGCCATCCTAGCCCGCTACAAAAAAAAAAAAAAAACTTTTTAACACAGCTCGATGTATACATCAATCCACAGGCACAATTTAATTAACCCCGTAAGTGATCTTACAATCACTTCATCATCCCACATAACCAACTTTGTATTGACACGTCACTTGAAAATATAAACAAAAAGATAAAAAATTATCAAACACAAATAGCTGAAAGGGATTGACACGAATAGAGATGAAACAAAATCCTAGAGAAATACCCATACCCAGTCCAATCAAAATGAGGAAGCTTTGGACTTCGAGCTTGTCCGTTCTTTACGCAATATAGCCAACCTTCATTGATGAAGTCCAAGTTTTTATTTGCTGGAGCACCTGCCCCAACTGACGATTGCTTTGCCTTTAAATGCACTGATTTATGGGAGCTCCACGAAGCCTTGAAACAATCCTGTGTGCTGTTAAGACATCAGATGTAATACACAAATAGGTACGTAATGATGCCTACAATGCCCAATTTAAAGATGGCATAAAAAGGAATAAAAAAGAAAAATAATCAATAAAAGTTTCCAACCATCGAGTATGATTTATATTTGTGTTTCACATGTTAGCAGCTTAACATGCACAATTTAAAGATGGCATAAAAAGGAATAAAAAAGAAAAATAATTAATAAAAGTTTCCAACCATCTAGTATGACTTATGTTTGTGTTCCATGTGTTTTTAGCAGAGCTTATGGTAGAAAGAAGAAACCATAGTTCAAGATCAACAAATAAAAAAAGGGTAATGAGAAAACTTAACATTTGGGTAAGTAGAAGTTTAATACATACCAGAAGGCAGCACCTTCACGAGGAAGCTTCAATTCTACACATTTGGGACACCTGCAAAAGAAATGAATAATCAATTCAAAGTTCAAAAAAACTGTTTTCAAAGAGAGAGGCACCAAAAACTCACATTTTGTACACAATTTCTACCTGAATTACATGAAGAAGGAAAAAACCACAACAAATTGGATAAACACAATCAAGATTCCAATGTCATAACTTATGAAAGTGCAGAGGAAATAAGGAAAAGATTTTTGCGTCTTAAACGTTCATTTTAATATCCGCTTTCTAGTCCTTCTGTCTTAAGAACTCGTAAAAAGCTAAATAATGCTCTCTGTTTTTCTTAAGAGAAAAAGGGGGTAAAATAAAACAAATGAAAGAAAAATGAAAAACAGCGAACTTGAAATTTTATAATAAAATTATGACAAAATAAACGACTCAACCAACTTAGCAAAATCGAAACTTTGTTTACATTATGATTCATACTAATGAATCGTAGCGGCTAGTCAAAGCTTTAGTATTAAAATAAATCAAAGTCAAAATTCATCCAATCGAATTCGACCCCAATTTTTTTTTTTTTTGAAATCGCCCAATTAGGAAAAAAGGGATAAAATTAAAGAAATCAAGTGAAAACTACACACTGGAGGTGGGCAGGCTTGCCACACTGAGAACACGACAAAGGAGCCACTTCTGAACCACCGGCCATGGTGCTTCCAGCTAAAGCCCTCCTCGTAGTATAGTCTGTGCTTTGAAATTTGGTCAACGACGCAGTCAGCTACTTACAGACGCAATGAGCGATAAATATTACAGCTTTAGATTTGAAAGCAATATACCATGGGGTTTTTGTCTTAAATCCCATATAAGTAAAAAAAAAAAAAAAAAAGTTATTTTATATTAAATTTAAAAAAGCGACAATTTTTTTCTTTTTCCACAAATTTTCGGTTCTTTTTCTTTCTTTTTCTTCTTCTTCAACGTTCTTTATTTTTTTTAAATAGAAACTAAATTCCATTTTTTTCGTTGCTCCATTTCTTCCTTTTCATTTTTATTCATTAGCCATATTTCTTCCTCTTATTTTTTCTTCAACAACCACATTTCTTTTTTTCTTTTATATCTGGGGTATATTTGAGGTATATCTCAGTATATCTAAAATATATCTTGGTATATTTGAGGTATATCTTAATATATTTGAAATATATTTCGGTATATCTTGATATATTTGAGGTATATCTTGGTATATTTGAAATATATTTCGATATATTTAAGGTATATCTTAGTATCTGAGGTATATCTTAGTATATCTGGGTATATTTTGGTATATTTGAGGTATATTTTGGTATATTTGGGTATATTTGGAGTATATCTCGATATATCTGGGTATATCTAGGGTATATCTCGATATATTTCAATATATTTTGGTATATTTCGGAGTATCGAACCAAAGGTCTAACAATACGTTTCTTATTTTACCAGTGTTCCTTTTTCTGATTTCTTAATATTTGAAAATGAAATTAGATATCATATTAAAAAGTTGTTGACTTTTAGGATTTTTATAAAACGATAAACATATTTTTCAGTCTAATTTTCTTGCAGTTGGGATTATTCATGCAATAACAATTAAAGCACCAAATAAATTAAACTTTAAACCTGTTATTGTAGCTACTGCTACACCTGTTGAAACGAAAACAAGAGCTAATTGTAGAGCTCAAGAATAATCTAAATTTGCAAGTGAGGTACGAGCTAGATAATGCAGAGGTTTGGGAGAGCAAATTGCCAAAAAGAAAGAAAGGAGCAATGATATTTGAAATAAAATGAAATGGGTTGTTAAAAAAAATGAGAGAATTGAGGAAAAGGAAGACGAAGAGGAAGATGAGAGAAGTGGAAAGAGGAAAGAATAGTAGAGAAGAGATAACCTGCAAACTTAGAAGTTTTAGGTTCAAAGTCAAAAATTATCCATTTCTAAACTAAAACGTAAATGAGCCTTTTTTTAAACTATTATATGAGATTTGCCCATTTTAGACAAAAATCTTATACCAAGATAGAAGAGTAACCTTATGTCAATCGTCCGATATAATTTAAAGGAAGAGTTTTGTTTCTTTAGAAAGGCATGTAACGCAATTAGGGTTTGAAAAGGAATGCTAGCGTGCAATTTTAGAATTTTATTCCCTTAAAAAAAAAATTTGAATGACCTAATAGTCCACTAATTTTTATTTTTTTTTATTAAATATGATGAATTTACAAATCAAAAGATGAATATAAAAAAAAAAGAGGGGCGGGGGGGAAGGAAATAAAATTATTTTTATTATGTTATTTATTTTCTTAAAATATGGTAGAAATAAAATAAAGATACCACAAATTTGAGAATAATTATTTTTGGTTATTTTCTTATTCTTTTTTAATATTGATTTACTTTCCCAAATTTAAAAGATATAATTACAAAAATATTCTTTATTTTAATACTTTTATTTTATATTATATTTTTAATTATTAATTGACTTCATTATTATTTTTAAAAATATATTTAAGTCGATTAATAATTTCATTATGAGTATTTATAGTTATTTAATAAACACAAATAAAATGAATGAATTTACATTCTCTTTCCTCTCCTTTTGATTAATGTTCATTCGATTCTCATTATAGATTAATCAATGAGCCATAAGTGTAGTAATTTTTTTAACAATTTAATATACTAGTTTTAAAAAAGTGATAGCACAAATCTAAATAAATAATTTCCATTTTTTTTTCTAAATATTTTTTCTATTTTTTAAAATTAAATTGTTTTAGCAATTATTTATGTTGCAACTTTCTTTTCCAAATGCAGTTAAAAAAATTAAAAAGAAATTAAAACCTAAAATTTGACCATTTTAACATTTATAGTCACTTTTATAAATTGGTGGACTAAACTATTATAAAAAAATTATTGAAAAATGTTCTTACTAAAATAACTAGTAAACCTACATAATATTTGTCTCTTATTAAAATGCATCGATAAAAAATAGTCTTAAAAATTTAATTACTCCATTAGTTTCAAACTTTGAATAAATTATGTTTTTAAATTTTTAAATCTTATAATTTAGTATCTAAATTTTAAAAATTTTATAAATAGGTCTTAAATTTTTAAATCTTACAATTGACTCCTCAAACTTTTAAAAATATACATGTAAGTCTTAACTTAATTACTAAAAAATATATTTAAATTAAAATTTTAGGATCTATGAATTTTTTAAAAAAATTTATGATTATATGTGTGAAGTTTAAAGTTTACTGATCAAATCGTATCTTTTAAACGTTTGAGAACACGTATATAAATTTAATTAAAGTTTAGAAACTAATGGTACAATTAGCCATTAAAAAAAGTATGAAAATATGTAACCAAGTGTATAATTTGTTTAATTTTAAATAAAAATTGTCAAAAATACAATATTATTGAATATAGTTTTTAATAAAATATTATTATGTACTTTTAATTGTTATAAGTATAACATCATAAAATTTCAGAGATAGATTAACAAATAATATTAAAAACAAATAAATTTATACTCATTTAAATTTAATAAAGAACGTCCATAAATTAATTATAAATTATTATTATTATTATTATTTTCATAAATCCCTTTATATAGTTAGTCATATATATATATATATATATGCGAATGCACAACGAATAAATTTTGGACGATTTTATCAGTGTGTTGGTGTGGAATAGTGCTCAATATTGGATGATGAGTTTCCATGAACCCGATACTATTGGTTATGGGCCACAGGCTTGGTTTAATTGGTTGGCTTGAGGAGTTCAACAATTTGTGTGTAGCTTGATGTTTAGAGAGCAGATATTAGTGGCAAAAGGTAGCATCATTTAGAATATTGAGGTAGCAAAACCCTGTACATTTGAGTCGGTATAGACTTAGGTGTGTAGGTAAAGAAACCTACAGGCGATGGGTGTTAAGGCATTATTTGTAGGAAGTTCCTGTATGCACAGTTCTTTGGTTTAGGAGTTGTGATAGGGTAAAGTTAGTAGTCGTATGGTTTGCTTGCGCTTTGTTCGTGGAAGGTTGCAAGAGACTATAAGTCGTTGTAACAGTTGCATTTTTGGAAAGTTATAAGCCGCAAGGTAGCGCATCAATCGTCAGGTTGTCAGTTGTGAAGGTGCATTTCTCTTAAGATTTAAGGACTTGTAAGCCTTGGGTTTGGTATGTGGTTTCCAATATATTTAAGCTTAAAGGAAATTATCAATTAATGCAAAGAAGTCTTGACAATCCTTGTGCTTTGGGTAGCACCAAGAAGAATAAGCCGGATGCGTCTGGGTGATCGAGTGTTAAGTTTTCCTTAAGAAGGAAACCTTGTTGGGGGTTGAAGTGTGTTCAAGACGTTCACTGAGGGCTTGCTCATGAAGTGTCAAGGAGGGCACGAGCAGCATAATGTGAAGTGGGAGGTCAAGCGGACCAACCAAAGGGGCTATAGCAGCTAGCTTCGAATTTGAGTTTATAGGTCAAGTGGGCCAAGGCAAGAGTGCCTTTAAAGACCAAGGGAATCAATCAATGTATCCGAGAGAAGACAAAGACCGTTGGTTTTACCTAAGGGCACGGGTTGCCAAAGAGGGACCAAGAAGGGTCATCGTCATAGTAGAGTCAGCTTCAGTTTCAACCATGAAAGGTTTCAAGACTAAGAGGGTTAAGTAAATTTGCATTTGAGGGGTCGTGGAGCACCAATGCTAGTGAGTAAGACATTGGGAAGGGCCGTGGAGCGCCCATGTCATCGAAGTGAAGCGGAGTTCAACAAAATCGAGGGTATTACTTATGAGATCACCGAATGGTCAGTGTCACATTTGGAAGGGCTAAGGAGCGCCAAAGTGATTTGTTGTGAAGCGACAATGATAAGGGTAAGAGTATGTCTATGTCAACAAACGGTAATCAACATAATAAGGATCAAGAGGGTCCTATGTGTGTTAGTTGGTTTCGAGAAGGGCCATGGAGCACCTACATACATACATACACACATAGACTACTACAAATGACTTTATAGGACGGCCTAAAGTCTCGTCTTAAAAGAATTGAAAAAATAGGATGTTCACTCAACGCCTTATAAAAAATTCTTATAGGACGGCCATTGATCGTCCTATTTTTTATGGAAAAAAATTTACTTAATCGTCCTAAAAAAAAAAAAATTGTTATAATAATTGTCCTAAAAAAATCTTATAGGACGGCCATAAATTTTTTTTAAATTTTTTTTTGTTCTATTTGTCCAGCACTGAAATCTATATATAACCTATACAAATATTAATTTCATTCCAGAAACACGATTCAGAATAAATTTCATTCCAAAAAAATCAATAATTTACATCATATTGTTCAAAGCCTAACTTTACACATATTATCATAATGCACAATTAAATTATAGGAATATACATATATATGAAACATACAATCTAAAGATTAAAGTTAAAACTAGCTAATTGTTTAAAAGATAATTATACACGTACATATATCATTCTTATCTTAATGTCAACAACGCTGTTGGAGTATACCGATTCTTACTTGAGAGCTACAATACAAGATATTTAAAAATTTTAAAGGTAAATAATAGATAAATAATATTACGCATTAACATGAATATACATACATAAATAATAAGGTTTAAGCTTACCGGTACATCATTTGTGTCTACATTTTTAATAAATTTGCTAACATATATGAAAAAGTTTTTAATTACGGATCTAATAAGCCTAGAGGGGGGTGAATAGGTTATTTTCAATTTTCAACAAATATTATATAATCTAATCACAACGGCCAGACATGCAATCGCGTGTAAAGATAAATGCGGAATAATAAAACAACACACGATATTTTTAGGTGGAAACAACCTAGGCCACAACAATGACCTAAGAGGAAAACCACCGGTCCACCGGACCACCTAACTATCCACTATGAAAATAATGTTCAATTACAACCATAGAGTCCAGAACTACCCGTCACAGATAGATCCCCCTTTCTGTAATTTACTTACGAGCCGCTTGCTCCTTTCACAGCCTCCAATAGTTAGATGTCTGGATCCGGACCAACGTTCCGATCTACTTGAGTCACACAAGATCAACCGAACCCGTCACCTTCGGTAATTTCGAGTCACACGAAATACCGAACCTGTCACCTGTAACGTTAGCACAAAAACACAAGTGCAATGTGTGTCCTAGAGCGGATTCAAACAATAAACAATCCTAACTAGCAGATTCAATAACATGCGATGTAAAAACAGGATCAGCTAGCAAACTCTAGAACATTCAATATTAAGCTCAATATCATGCAAATCAATTAGGCATATGAATAAAACATGAAGAAGCCTAAGAACAATAGATGAAGAGAATAAGCACAATTCAGATGCTAGAAAGTATTAGTGCTATATGATTCTAAATGCTCAAGTTGATTAATTATGCACAAACATCCCTTCACTTATATAGAGTCCAATCCTAGTTCAAATAGGATTTGCAATTCACTATAACTCTTTTCCTATCAGGATTTACCAATTACCACAATTATCCTTAAATAAGGATTCTGTTCTTAACATTAAATGTGGTCAATTAGGTAAAAGAAACATAAGGGTCGAATTAAGAAATAGAGTTTGAGTAGGAATATAATACTGGCTCGATCGATCGACAGGTCGTCTCGATCGATCGAGAAGGTCTCGATCGATCGACACACAAAACTTGATCGATCTAACTCAAACAGAGAGAACCTGGATCGAAGTTGTTCTATACTCGATCGATCGAACATGGTTCGATCGATCGGTCCAATTGCTCGATCGATCCAGTCCAAACAGAGAGCACCTAGATCGAAGTTGTCTCAGTCTCGATCGATCGATCACTCGATCAATCAAACAATACTCTCGATCGATCGACCAACATGTGCACAATACATTTTTCGTTACAATCCATACTAAGTGTCGTGCTCAATTGTGTGCAGATGTATGCATGATGGAATATTATACCTGTCATATGGGCGTTGCAAGCTTGGTGACTCCATCATCACGTGTGGTCTGAATAATTGTTGAATTCCTATTCTAGATTACAATCAAACATTTTGTCCACGAAAATTGCCAATACAAAATAAACCTTACAATATATATCTATGAATTTCATAATATAGTACCCATATTCATATTATTCGGGTTTTTTAGGACACTAAGTACAATTAAGACAGCTATAGTTAATAATTATAAAATTAATTTAATTATAAACATAAAAAGTAATTGAAAAAATTTAGAAACTAACTAAAACAATTACCTTAACGAGAATTCAATTAGGATTAATATTTGAATTTTCACGTTAACAATACAATGTTTGTAAAGTCCTGTTAATTACAACAATTATTTCATGACATAATACTCACATTTATAGGATTCAAGTTAATATAAACAAATAATATGAACACGACTATATAAAAAATATTATCTAATATAATATATATATATATATAAACATGTTAACTCAACTAAATTCTTGTATATTCTTCATCAAGAGGTGATCCTTTAGAAGAATGGAAAGGCTTTATAGAATTAAACCATTAAAGTTTACAAGTGAATGGGTTAACAACAAATAATGTCTAATGACTCCCACATGTTAATAATTCATGTTATAATACTGTATTTGCTAGGTTATAATTTCACAAAATTAAATTAATATAAGAATGTAATGCTTACAATCTCTAATATGAAATCATAGGACACATTGAAGCCATCATTGTATTTAACTTGCTCACAAGTATGTTGACTTTGTATTATTCGTCATGATATGTGCATAGATTTTTTATATCTTCAAAAAAAAAATGTCTCTCCAATTGGACATTTTGTCCTCTCTATTTATCTAATAATAACCTATTATTGAATAATGATATGCTAGTTAGTGATATGAAATATTTAAAATAAAGTATACTTACAATTTTAAATATATCTGATGAAAATTTGTGTATGAAAAACGTCAAACCAACTAGAGTCACAAATGTAGACTATATCTTCCCTAATCAATAAAATTTGGGTTGTTTTATACCCAAAAATCGTTGGATTGCATGAAATCATATGATAAGAGTTATCACATTCTATTTCCATATTATTCAACGCCCATCTTTGTAAATTTTCAATTTCATTGTGCTCTCCAACATCGCTACTCAAACTTGACATAGAAACAACCTCATTTTCTTTAGATGTACTTATACAACTCTCTAGCACATACTTGTTAATTTATCTTTGTTTTTTCAAGTAAGGGCTACAAAATATAATTATTAGTTAATTAATAATAATACCTTACACTAATTTTAAAGAACATACACATAATAAAATATTATTATGTCTTATAAAATTAGCATCATAATTTACTTGTCTTCTTAATATAACAAGATATTTTGGCCATCTCACATGTTGATTAATTGCATCACCCACTTAAAAGTTTATCTTGGATTGGATGTGGAAGAGGTGTCATTGGTTGTGATGTAGTTAATACAAAATTTTTGAAGTTTTCTTCTCTTATCTCCATTGTATGAACCCTATCAATTGGGTTGCAATAAGGAAAGCAAATACCTTTGTCACAAACATTTTATGGGTCATTAATTGCCAAAAATCATAACACTCCCTATTTATATGGTCAAAAAAAATTAGTAGAAAAATAAAAATGTAAATAAATGAGAATATATTATAAGTTTTCTAATTTATAAATTTATAATAAAATGTTTACATTTTCTATACCACTTAGTGGATGTGTACTACCATGTGATGAGTTGAAGTTGGCATTGGACTGTGTACGTGGAACATTCTTCATTAACTTGTCTGAACGTCCTACATTGTCATTAAGTATATCAACAAATTAAGGATAACCATCCATCTGAACGTCCATATTCTCACTTTCCCTACTTCTTCTACTTGAATTATTGTTCATGTGTTGTAATTTATCTATGATATTTCTCATTATTTGTTCTTCCATTGCTTCAAAATTATTAGAATCTTCCTTATTTTGTAAATCCTTAATACGACTTCTTCTCCCAAAATAAGTTAAGATTTTCTCTCTTTCTTAACCCACGAACTCGACCTGAATGTTCTTCACCTAATGTCATCTCAAATATATCATTCATTCTACTTTTTTTTATTTTAAGTTCTCCAGTCTCTATATTCTTCATCAATATTTCCGAAAAAACCCACAGCAAAAAAAATTATAATTAATAATATTAGAATAGGGTATAAGATTTAAAGCTAAAAATTGCTATTATAGTACAGTATTTTTATAACTTTTTTTAAAATCTCTTTTGTTTTATCTTTAAGTACGTGTCATTGATCACTTAATACGTGAGTATCAAGCCACGTCTTATAACGCTCCACGATAAAGATTTAATATTTGTATTGCTTTAATTTTGTTCAGCACTCACTCGGCAGTATCTATACCATGTATATGTTTATGGCTTTTAACTAGGATATGTACGACTTAAATCTTCTCATATAAATATCCTTTGATCTAGGTGATTTAATATGAGAGTAACTTATGAACACTCTTTGTTTGCTTTCATTTTAAGTTTAGTGAATATTCTTGTGGTTTAGAAACATAATATTTAAATATGGTGATTTGGATTGGGATTTTATGATAGGAGTCTACTGTAAATGTTTTATATATCTTTTGTTTCTTAGAAAAACATCTTTCCGTAATAGCCTACTTGGTCATGATATTTGGCTCTCACCCGAAGATCAAAATTCAAGCGAGAAAGTCTTCTATACAATCATTGTATATACCACGAAATAAAATGAATAAATCACGTTCATTAATTTCTAAAAAATAAAAATTAATATTAAACATGTAGACAATATCGACAACCCAAATTTATAAAAGACATACAACATATTATATACAAGAATTTATCGATTCAAGCCTAGGCAACTGAATTAACATATTGGGAATTAAATTCAAGAAAACAACGGATTTAGCTTAGGAACATAATGCCAAGGATGAGTCACAAGTGTTTGAAGAAGACACGAATACAATACCAAGGAGAGAATACTGCCCGGGGTATTCCGTCTTTAAACAGTAAAGCATACTATAAAACCTTATTACAGATTTTAATTCATGTTATGTTTGCACAATGACTTTTTAGGCCAAAAGCAACGTAAATCGAGTAAAATGCTTCAAGTTTCATACGAAAACCCAATAATAACGAAAGTTTGATATCTGATCCAAAACATTAATCTAATACTTATTATAAAAATAAAATTACACAGACAACATCTTCGGGCAAAAACGAGGCAGTAGTACATCTCATGCAATGTACACTTGATATTTCCTTCCCACCTTAGGATTTTAGCCAAGGAAACATGTTGGGGGATGAGGGCAACCTTGCCGTAAGAACTTCAACACCCGTCTCCATCACCTAAAAAATTAGCATTTCCATGCAAATTATAAATAATTCAGAAGACACACTTGAAGGGTTTTTCACTCGTATAAGTTATAACTGATATTGAATAACATAATTACCAATTTTGAAAAGAAAAGAAAAATGTGTATGTACCAAAAGTGTGTGCTCAAACTGAGCACTGCGTTTTCCATCAGCAGTAATAGCAGTCCATCCATCGGGCCACATTCGATCACGCCAAACCCCTATTAAGAACATCTTAGTATACAGCTTTTGGATCGACAAACATCAAATGTTAAACCAACTGCAATTTATCTGCGTTGATTTAAACTGCAAACATACCTGCATTTATCATTGGTTCAATTGTAAAGGTCTGTCCGGGCTTCATAACACCAACTGCTTTATTTCCTGCTTGGGGTTAAGGTAAATAAAAGGGAAAAAGCAAGCAACAAACAGTTTTATCTATAAACTGCACATAGTGAGATTTAAAAGCCTGCTTAATTGAGGATACTTCCATAGTGGGGAATATTTGGTGCACAATGAAATAGCTCTCCAATGCCATGACCACAATACGACTTGACCTATAACAAGTAAAAGAGGAAAAGTAGAAAATTAGCAAAAACTTTGAAACCATTTACTATGAGTCAAAACATTGAGCAGTTGCATACTCAAGTTAAACATTACCACGGAGAGCCCGGACATTGAAGCATGGCGGTTAATTACTTCTCCAATTTCACGAAATCTCATACCCGGCTTCACTGTAGTAGAAAAAAAACAGGACACATTCAATTTTCTTCAAATAACGTAATTTCACTTTTAAATTTTCAAGTGCCTACGCCTAACTATTGACATGTATTCAGGTCGCATGATTATCTGTTTCAACCCATACCAATAGCTATGGCTTTTTCCAAGCACTCATAAGTACATTGGACAAGTCTTCGGGACTCCTCATCAACGTTTCCCACAAAGTAGGTTTCGTTCAGATCACCTGCAATAAGAATCAAAAAGTGAATTTGTGCAATATTACAATTGATAAAACAAATGGTAGATCTTCTTGGTGCTACTATTTTGTGTAAATCTAACTAATGTGTAAAGTTGCTTACCATGTACACCTTTATAGTACACAGTCACATCAACGTTTACAATATCACCATCTTCTAATTTCCTGGAGTGGTTACCAATTATGAACTGAGTAAATCCCATTCAGTCCATTATAAATGGCTATAACATACTTTACAAAGTAGCAAAATAAAACATGTTAAGATATAATGAAAGGAGAATAAGTAATCGTGCCATTTCCCAAAATTTTGATCGAGTAGCATGTGGCTGACATTTATTTATATTTTGGGGGGTTGATGAAGATTGGCAAGCAGGGCAAGCATTAGTTGCATAGGAAGATAACAGTACTAACCTGGCATCAGGAATTCCATGGCAAATGACTTCATTAACTGACCTGCAATAAATAATTAAAGCAGAGTCCATTTGCTCAGTCAATATCCTACGATTTAAGATGTAAAGCAATGTACATAAACAAAGTACCTACGTGCAGCAAGACTTTGGAAAAAAATGGTAATTGAGGGGAGATGGATATCCTCCTGCAGTTGTAAAATCCGGAATCCATCATACCACCATAAATTTAACATTAAATACATGAATAAAAAGTATAAAAAACAAGCCCGGAATCAGAGAGAAGTTGTTCACGATCTATTATAGGTATAGGCATGAGAAAAACAGAAGGGAAAAGGTAAGTACAATGATATACAGCATATAGTAAAAGCCTATATCCTACCAGCAGATATAGTTGCCTCATGAACCACTCGATCGATCTCATCAGTGGTGATACCAGGTCGTATTACTCGAGCAGCTGCATCCAAAACCTCCCTCCCAATCTAAACAAGAATATTAAGAAAAAAACATATACAAACTTTGTACAACAATGGTTCAATCTTCCACACAAAATGAAGTTACGCATAATTGGTCAATTGAACATTATATAATATAATACATTCAATAAAGTAGATCAGCGAAAAATATACATGGAACTGATAGACTTGTCACAGATAGATCATTCAAAAATCACTTTATGTTTCCTTCCATTCATTTTGAGTTTCGTTAGAATGAACTTTATGAACTCTTTGTGAAAGTTAACAAAGAGCCCTCTAATTCATTTGGGAAGATAGACGGACTCTCGAAAGATGAACCATATTGATGATTATGGCAAAGAGCATACTGCCTTCAGAGTTCAGATATATATGATTGGTGCATAATGCAAGGCCTAAAATGAACAAAAGGAAGATGAAATATATCCAACTCAGAGAGTAAATACAGATAGAAAAAATGAATAGCAAAGTGCAAAACGATACTGCTTCATGAGGACACAAGCAATAAGAATGCAGTTGAGACTTACTCGGCAAGCTTCCCGCATTCTTTCGATCTGATCCGGAGTTTTTATCTTCATAAATAGCAAGTGCAACGCGAATCATTTAAAAATGTGAAATATAAATTAGAGACTAAAAACACAGCCCAAAGAGGAAAGACTCAATTGGCTATATATGGACTTAAGCTCCAACTATGACATGCTTACCTCAACAACATGCTGTAGATCACTATAGGGCTCAACTTTTGGAATTCCCTGTTAGATAGAAGTGGGAAAACAAAAACGTATTAACCATATTAGAAAAGAAAAAAGAAAAATAAGTGATGTTAACATTGACATAGTACATCAATTGCCCAGTCAGGTTTATCAATGTGAGGAGGTACAACACGCCTGATAGATATAGGATAAGGTCTCAATGTCCTGCACAAAAACAAACAGCAAATCGTATTCAAATTAGCAGATGAAATGGGTTAATCATATTAAAAAGAAATGCTGAATGTGATACTAAATAGCCCTCTGGATTTAAAATCTAGCACATGCCTTCCCATTTTCAACTTGTATATGTCATAAAAATAAGAATTTCTAATTCTTCTTAACATATCCTCTCCTGTATTTCTGTTTTTTCTTTGACAATCGAACCTGATATAAGGTTCTCACTTCTCATACATACACAACCAATATGTTTTCATGTGAATTTGGGCAAAGATTTCATTACCGATGTGATGAAATGCAAAATTCCCAATTGCGCACATGATTTGCAAAATTTATTTATTGATATGTAAATGATTGTTACCATACATTTTTTGAAACTTTCGCAACAAAGACAATGTAAATCTCATGTCCATCTGCATGACTTATCCAGAAAAACCAAGTTGTAACTTCTATCAAAGATATTATAATGCCGAAGGCAAATATTATTTGTTAGATTATCATCATAATTCATAGACAGGACGTGAGATTTCAGCATAAAATAAATTAAAAAAAATCTCTAGCAACCCTTTGATAACCCTTGGTCCCTTGCCATCCTAGCCCGCTACAAAAAAAAAAAAAACTTTTTAACACATCTCGATGTATACATCAATCCACAGGCACAATTTAATTAACCCCATGTTAGTAAGTGATTGTGCCAAATAACCAACTTTGTATTGACACGTCACTTGAAAAAATATACAAAAGGATAAAAAATTATCAAACACAAATAGCTGAAAGGGATTGACGCGAATAGAGATGAAACAAAATCCTAGAGAAATACCCATACCCAGTCCAATCAAAATGAGGAAGCTTTGGACTTCGAGCTTGTCCCTTCTTTAAGCAATATAGCCAACCTTCATTGATGAAGTCCAAGTTTTTATCTGCAGGAGCACCTGCCCCAACTGACGATTGCTTCGCCTTTAAATGCACTGATTTATGGGAGCTCCACGAAGCCTTGAAACAATCCTGTGTGCTGTTAAGACATCAGATGTAATACACAAATAGGACGTAATGATGCCTACAATGCCCAATTTAAAGATGGCATAAAAAGGAATAAAAAAGAAAAATAATCAATAAAAGTTTCCAACCATCGAGTATGATTTATATTTGTGTTTCACATGTTAGCAGCTTAAAATGCACAATTTAAAGATGGCATAAAAAGGAATAAAAAAGAAAAATAATTAATAAAAGTTTCCAACCATCTAGTATGACTTATGTTTGTGTTCCATGTGTTTTTAGCAGCTTATGGTAGAAAGAAGAAACCATAGTTCAAGATCAACAAATAAAAAAAGGGTAATGAGAAAACTTAACATTTGGGTAAGTAGAAGTTTAATACATACCAGAAGGCAGCACCTTCACGAGGAAGCTTCAATTCTACACATTTGGGACACCTGCAAAAGGAATGAATAATCAATTCAAAGTTCAAAAAAACTGTTTTCAAAGAGAAAGGCACCAAAAACTCACATTTTGTACACAATTTCTAACTGAATTACATGAGGAAGGAAAAAACCACAACAAATTGGATAAACACAATCAAGATTCCAATGTCATAACTTATGAAAGTGCAGAGGAAATAAGGAAAAGATTTTTGCGTCTTAAACGTTCATTTTAATAACCGCTTTCTAGTCCTTCTGTCTTAAGAACTCGTAAAATGCTAAATAATGCCCTCTGTTTTTCTTAAGAGAAAAAGGGGGTAAAATAAAACAAATGAAAGAAAAATGAAAAACAGCGAACTTGAAATTTTATAATAAAATTATGACAAAATAAACGACTCAACAAACTTAGCAAAATCGAAACTTTGTTTACATTATGATTCATACTAATGAATCGTAGCGGCTAGTCAAAGCTTTGGTATTAAAATAAATCAAAATCAAAATTCATCTAATCGAATTCGACCCCAATTTTTTTTTTTTTTTTTTTGAAATCGCCCAATTAGGAAAAAAGGGATAAAATTAAAGAAATCAAGTGAAAACTACATACTGGAGGTGGGCAGGCTTGCCACACTGAGAACACGACAAAGGAGCCACTTCTGAACCACCGGCCATGGTGCTTCCAGCTAAAGCCCTCCTCGTAGTATAGTCTGTGCTTTGAAATTTGGTTAACGACACAGTCAGCGACTTACAGACGCAATGAGATAAATATTACAGCTTTAGATTTGGAAGCAATATGCCTAGATAGGAGAGTAACCTTATGTCAATCGTCCGATATGATTTAAGGAAGAGTTCTGTTTCTTTAGAAAGGCATGTAACGCAATTAGGGTTTGAAAAGGAATGCTAGCGTGCAGTTTTAGAATTTTATTCCCTTAAAAAAAAAATTTTGAATGACCTAACAGTCCACTAATTTTTTTTTTTTTTAATAAATATGATAAATTTACAAATCAAAAGATGAATAAAAAAAAAAAAAAAAGGAGAGTAAAAGGAAATAAAACTATTTTTATTATGTTATTTATTTTCTTAAAATATGTTAGAAATAAAATAAAGATACCACAAATTTAAGAATTATTTTTATTGGTTGTTTTTTTATTCTTTTTTGGTATTGATTTACTTTCTCAAATTTAAAAGATATAATTACAAAAATATTCTTTATTTTAATACTTTTATTTTATTTTATATTTTTCATTATTAATTAACTTCATTATTATTTTTAAAAATATATTTAAATCAATTAATAATTTTATTATGATTATTTATAATTATTTAATAAACTTAAATAAAATGAATGAATTTACATTCTCTTTCCTATCCTTTTGATTCATGTTCATTCATATTGCAATTGATTCTCATTACAGATTAATAAATGCACCATAAATTCAGTAATTTTTTTTAACAATTTAGTATACTAGTTTTAAAGAAGTGATAGCACAAATCTAAATAAATAATTTCAATGTTTTTTTTCTTCATATTTTTCTATTTTTTAAAATTAAATTATTTTAGCAATTATTTATGTTGCAACTTTCTTTTTCAAATGCAGCTAAAGAAATTAAAACCTAAAATTTGACCATTTTAACATTTACAATCACTTTTATAAATTGGTGGACTAAACTATTATAAAAAAATTATTGAAAAATATTTCGACTAAAACAACTAATAAACCTGCCTAATATTTATCTCTTATTAAAATGAACCGATAAAAAATAGTCTTAAAAATTTAATTACTCCATTAGTTTCAAACTTTGAATAAATTATGTCTCTAAATTTTTAAATCTTACAATTGACTCCTCAAATTTTTAAAAATATACATATAAGTCTTAACCTAGTTACTAAAATATATATTTTTAAATTAAAATTTTATGACCTATCAAAATTTTTTAAAAATTTATGAACATATGTGTGAAGTTTTAAAGTTTATTAATCAAGTCGTACGTTTTAAAAATTCGAGAACATGTGTATAAATTTAGTTAAAGTTTAAAAACTAATGGTACAATTAACCATTAAAAAAAGTATGAAAATATGTAACCAAGTGTATAATTTGTTTAATTTTAAATAAAAATTGTCAAAAATACAATAATATTGAATATAGTTTTTAATAAAATATTATGATGTATTTTTAATTGTTATAAATATAATATCATAAAATTTCAGTGATAGATTAACGAATAATATTGAGAAACGTTCATAAACTAGTTATAAATTATTATTATTATTTTTATAAATCTCTTTATATAGTTAGTGAATTTATTATTGTTAATATATTAATTTAAAAAGATATTTTATTATTATTACATATAGATGCGAATGCACGGCGAATAATTTTTGAATAATTTTATCTAATATTTTAATTTAATTATAAATATATGTAAATAATCATACTTTTAATAAAATAGAATCATATTTTTATTAGAGTTAATATTATTTTTAAATCTCCACTCAATCAATGAAAATTAAGTATATATTATGAAGTTATTTTATTTAAATGTATTAAATATATATATATATATATATATATATAATTCTACTTTAATAAAGTCATATTTATTTTAAATAATTTGTTGCAATCTCAAAAAATCAGGATAATTACCTCAAAATGCTATAAAATTTTACAATATTATATATTTTAAGCACCGTCAATACTATCATATAATTTTAAAATAAAATAAAAAAATCAACTTATAATCTTAAATATTATGACATAATTATCTATTTTTCTTTTAATCGTTTTTAAATCTTATTTTTCGTGTATTTTCATAAATGATAACATCTTTGATAAATAATTTATATTTTAACGAATATATTATAATGAAAATGAAATTTAAAATTTTAATTTTACAAATATATAATTTGTATTTTTATAATATCAAATATACCACAATAGACCAAAAATTTTATATGCAAAAATGTCAATCAGTTTGTTCATTCACGTTATATAAGTTTTTGATACTTTTTTGATTTTTTAATTATAAATTTCATAAAAAATTAATTAGAAATTACGTATATAAAAAAAAAGTATAAATTGTTCAATATATTCTTCTATTATAAATTGCTAGATTTTGAAAATGATAATGAATTTTTTTTTTATAATTTATTGTAGAAAAAAGTAATCTTGTTTTACCATTATACTAAAAAAAAAGTATTATTTTTGTATGACAGTTTTTCGTTCAAAAATATATTGTTTACTAGTTTTGAAACTTATTCGAAAAAAATCGTATGTATTCGGACGTATATAATGAAAATTATAAAAAAGAAAAAAAAAAAAAAATAGTACCAACTAGTAACTAGCTAGGGTGAAGCCTACAAAAGGAACAATCTAAACTTAAGTGAAGAAAAAAAAACATATACATCTAATACTGTAATACAACTACCTCACATAATAATTGAAAGAAATACAGCATAAACCTAAGAACAAAGAAAATACAAAACATCCAAACATACTGAAAAAATACGAAAGCAATAAAGGGAAAATATATTCGGGAAAACATTTTTGTGGCAGTAATGTGCAAAATATGTACAATGGAAAAAGTATAAAAGAATTTATTTGTTAATAAGTTGATCCAACAAGTAGGGATCACAATTTGACCTGAAAGTTTGGATACCTGCGGGTATTCAACCCATTTGGATCAGGTTGATTCGAAAACGGATCAAAATATTACCCATTATATTTAAAACAGTTCGATTCGGGTATCCGCTTATTTACTAAAAATTTATAATATTTTTGTTTTCAATTTTTTTTAAAATGAGTCAACGATTCAATTTTTTTGACCTGTGGATATTAACCGAATCGAATTTAACCTATTTTGTTTAAAACGGTTCAGTTCAATTTGAACTGCAGGTCAAAACGATTCGGTTCAGATCTGATCCGAACCGACCCGTTACCATATCTACCAACAAGATTCATTAATCAAATAAGCTGATATAATTAACCCAATTTACTAATCATAGATGTGATAATGAATCGCTTAATTTGAGAATTTTTTGTGGTTCAGGTAATAAGATCCTAAATTCTCCCACTTAAATGTGTGAATATGTTTTCTTTTACTTAAAAAAAAAAAATGAATTACTTATCTTTAATTGAATATAAATATCGGTGATTTAACAAAATGTGTAGGATTGGCTTGTCTTAATGAATATTAATTTTTAACGAGATTGAAAACCAAACATGTCCAATAAATTAGATTAGCCAGCTCTTAGTTAAATATTTACGCTCTGCCTTATATTTCATTCTATTCTAAGTTTTTGATAATATAAGTCAATTTTTAGGTCAAGTTGAGAATTTGGGTATTGTGTTTTGAATGATTTGATAATGACCATATTTGATTGATTATGTGTTTATGATAAGATGATGATAATGTTTAATATATGTTTTTTTTTTTTTTAATACATGGAAGATAACAATTTATTGGGCATAAAAAAATTAAAAAATAAATAAAGTAACTAAACGGTTTACTCTTCTTCTTCTTCTTCTTCTTCTTCTTTTTTTTTTTTTTTTAAGGAAAAAAATAAATAAAAAGAAAGAAAAAGAGTAAACAGCTTAGACTTTATTTCATTAGCTGATTTAAATGGGAAACTATGGCGAGGAATGGATCACGATTTTATTGATGCAATGATGTCATGGATGATGATCCATCATCGTATACAAGTAATAATTTCTATGAACTAATAATATTATATATACAAGTTCTTGTTTTCAAGTGTATAATATATATTTATATTGTTAAAGTAATTAATGAATCATATATATGACTTGAACAAAAAAGGTTAATTTGCCAATTCTTTAACATTAATAATGACTATCGTGAAAAAACTTAATTATATTGCTCTTCAATTATCTCTACATTAATTAAAATCGAATTCAAAACGAGATTAAGTAGATAATTATTAAATGTATACTAATTTTTCTTCTTATATTATTTAAAATCTTGCTGTTGAAAGAACCAATAAGTCCTACTAGCATGCTATTATGCTAGAGATTACCTAAGAGTTAGTTGAATCTATCACCTGTTAAAAGTAGACGGAGCAATATCAAATCCATTAGTCTCATTACTTCCTCCACACTCAATAAACAAACTAAATAAATATATATAAGAAAAACCAAGTTATGTCATTTTTCTGCTAATTTATTTGTACACAAAAGAAAATAATAAAATATAAATTGAAAAATTACCTAAAATAATATTCATAAAACTTATAACAATAAAAATATCACCTTTATTTTTTTTACTATTTTTATTGTTATAAGTTTTAAGGGTTACAATTTTTTGGTTTTTTCAAATAAATTTAAGTAGTGCTTTGTCTTAATATATATATCAAAATGTGTGGTTATCTTTCGGAAAAAAAAAAAATAAAAAAAAATTGTCTGGTTTAATTTTCATACATAAATAAATAAAAACTGTACTCGTGTTTAATTTATTGTTGGTATATCGTGCACTAATCAAACAGTTAGAATTTTCATACGCCAAGCTTCATCACAAAAAAGTTATAAGAGTACGTGCAATAAATTTCGTTATGAAATTTTAGGCTGAAATGCTAATAAAGTATAATACTGAAGTTTATTAAAAAAATAAATAAATTCAGATTCATTCATATGAAAGAGAAATTAAGGATAATTTTGAGCTTGACTTAGATATTGTTCTACCTATTTTTAAATTTATTATCAAAAGTGAGGAGTTCTGACTAGTTATTAAATTTTCATATAGAGATTGAACAGACATGACACAAATAAAAAATTATCAGATAGACACAAATAATTGGGATTTATATAATAATTAGTTTTAGCCTCTTAGAACGTTAATTGGCAGTGAAAAGCTAATGTTTGTTTCACTAATTCGCTCATCTACATATTGCAATGTGCTGTTTCACGCCCATTTCGTCCTGCAATATGTGTTGTTGGACCCTGTTTCTAGAGTCCGCAGCCAGCCTGGCAAACGGCACATCCAGCCCAAAATAGGACCCATACGCTTGCATTTCCCCATCCACACATAATAAAATTTGCCTAAAATTACTTGTAGATGCAAATCTAGGTGAAAGAAATATTACACCAGATAGAAATGTACTTGTAATGTAAATAACTTATAACAAATTGTTTTTAATATCTAAAAGAACAAACGTTATTATTTTATGCAGTTTTTTGAGTTTTCCATTGTCTTTGATTTTCAGTACTTCATGGTTATCGCTTAAGCAATGAGTTTAATTCATTATTATTATTATTATTATTATTATTTTAGTGGATTTGAAGGATCATGCAGAGTATTTGCTTCTGTCATGTGAAATCCATATTTGATATATATTGGAAGGAATACTGTACCCCCTTTCCTAAATACCTTTGTTTAGAATCCCAAAAGTAAATTATTTCCCAATATATATATATATATATATATATATATGCTAAAATAATAATTATTTTCCTCCATAAAAATATATAAATATTAATTAGATTAAACAGGTTTATTAAAAAAAAAAAAAAAAGGTTTAATTGAAAGTACACAGGCACACAGCCGCCCAAGACAAGACTTATAGCTCTCTGGAGGTTAAATTCACTGATACTGATAGCCCTGATCAGGATGCTAATTTTCTTTCAATAGGGATGAAAATTCTTTATTTTTTATTTTTTTGTCAAAATGAAAGTTCTCTAATTGTTCCAATAAAAAGTTAAATATAGTATATACCCAGAAATACTTCTTCTACAAGTCAATAACCGGCCTTTTTTTTTCCTTTCCTTTTTAGATAAGTTTATTATTTTACTAGAAGACGACTAGCACAAAGTACTTTAGTCTTGGTTGTACAAAAAGTGAGCTAAGATCATGTTGACCAATCTCAAACGACATGCATGCAGCATGCCCATAGATTTGAATTCCTTTGGGAAGAAGCAAGTTTTTACACGGGGGCTGGGACGGAGCCAGAAAAAAAATATTGGAGGCTATTTTTTTTTTTTATTAATTATAAATTATACTTAATTTAATAATGAATTTTTATGTCATATTATAATAGAGACATAGAGTAAGTACTAAAAAAAATATAGAGTTAACGTATTATAATTAACTTATAAAAAAATTAAATAAAAATATAATAAGTTAATAAATATTAGTATCATTTATGAATAAAATAAATTTATTAACTAAAAAATTTAGGCAAATACATATATGATTTAGAATGTAAAAAGTAAATATGATTTATAATTTTAAGCTTTAAGCTATATTTAAAAATATTTATTTATAAACAATATAAGACTGATTAATAATAATAAAAATAATAAAATTTTTATATAAAAAATTTCAAATAAAATTTTAAAAGATTATTAAAATAAAATTTCAAATAATATAATATTATATGAAATTAAAATTTAGGTTAAAATAAAATATGATAAGCATAAATTTAAAAAAAATTTAATATAAAATTTATCATATACTTATTTTTTTAATTTTATTTTTATAATATATTGTATTTAAAGTTACATATTTAATTTTTTGTTCTCAGCCTCCAAGATCGGGGACGTTTACGAATAAAGAAAAATATTTTTTGTTCTCAACTTACACATGTAATAATCTTAATGGATAAAAGTTTATTAGTCTCTAAAAATAAATGGTTCCACAAATTTTTTCTAACGCGTACCAATCTCAACATTATAACCAATATAATGTTAACCCACTTGAGATATATCAATTCGAGATTTATACTAATTAATAAATAATTAAAATGAGCTAATATTATCAAAATTTAAATTATTATAATTATAATAATAATTTATTAAAGATAAATATAATTAATTATAAAATATAACAAATAATTTATATATTTTTATTGTAAAAATATTATTAAATGTATTACCAAATTAGATTTTTTGAATCTGCTGTATGACTTTTGTGTCACGAAGGTACACGGGCCTATTAAAATTTTTATTTTTCCTTTTATGAAAGGATTTAATAATAATAATAATAATAATTAGATTGTTAAGACTTTAAAGGGAAAACAGTGATTTTGTAATAATGAAATAACTCTATCTATTGATATTACTTCGTACTAACTATGCATATTAATCAATTTTAAAAGTTCGATCAGATGTCAAATCTCAATTCAACGTTTACAACGCGCCTTTTCCCTCCTTATCCAGTGAACACAATTATACAAAAGAGAGATTGGACAAAGTCTTAATATCTCTTTTCTAAAATAAATAATAATATATAATTTTAATTGCTACTACGTTACGTTATAAAAAGTTATTGTATTTCACAGGCATATGTTTATTTAAATAGTCATGAATTCATATTGTTTAACATCAAATATTTTTCATCCCAGTCAATTAATGCTACTTTCATTTCATACATAACCCACGTTTTTGATTAGTTTCATTTCTAATCTCACTATTTTTTTTAATTTTTTTTTAAATATGTTGAATAAATTTTCAAATTTATTTTACAGTAAAAATTAGTTTTAATAAACATAAACATAAAATAATAAAATCATGGTTAAATGTATGTGTTTTAGAAAATGAATGCATACTCAATATATTTATAAACATTTGTTGTCATCCTATAAACTTTTTTTTTCCGACCAATCTGAAAGAAACATCCTATAAACTTAATGCTAGTATGTTACAAATGACCAATTCTATTACATGCAAAATGAATAACAATTATTTAGTCTAGTAGAAAATCTAAACAAGGGAAAACAATAGTACTAAAGTTGTGCGACCCATCTTTAGTCTCCAGACTCCAATACAATTAGCACAAGTCAAATCCAGCTAAACCCCTATCCCTTCACATCGATCTATATAAAGCAAACAAGGTTGGCCATTTATAATCCCATACAAACATATAAGCCCTAAGTACTTAATTTCTCATAGTACCCATTTCTAATTCCTTCCATTGAGCCATATATATTTATCAATATAATGCCTACTCCAAACTCTTTAACAATACTTACACTCTCATTACTCTTTATACTTGTTTGCCTATCTCCAACCATCTTTGCTTACTCCTTAAATGAAATAAAATCATGGTGTAACCAAACACCTAACCCACAACCATGTGAGTTTTTCTTGAGCCAGCAAAAAAGTGATCTTTACCAAAGACCCATTAAACAAAAGTCCGATTTTTTCAAAGTATCAACTTTATTAGCATTAGACAGAGCCAAAAACGCCCAAAAAAATATATTCTCACTAGACTCAAAGAGTCGAAATTCAAATGAAAAAGCAGCTTGGTCAGATTGCGCAGAGCTATATGAGTACACAATCCAAAAGCTAAGTAAAACCATAATTGACACCAAATGTACTCAATATGATACTCAAACTTGGCTAAGCACTGCCCTCACTAATCTTGACACGTGTAGAGCCGGGTTACAAGAATTGGGTGTTTCAGAATATCTTTTGCCATTGACGTCAAATAATGTTACAAAACTTATAAGTAACACTTTGGCTTTAAACAAAGTGCCTTATAATCCTACACCAAGTACTTATAAAGATGGGTTTCCAAATTGGGTAAAGCCAGGAGATAGAAAGCTATTACAATCTAATTCACCAGCAGCTAATGTTGTGGTTGCCCAAGATGGGTCTGGCAATTATAAGACGGTTAGTGAAGCAATAAATGGTAGAAAAGGAAGTGGAAGGTTTGTTATATATGTGAAGGCTGGGACTTATAAGGAAAATATTGAGATAAAGGTGTCAAATATAATGTTGATTGGTGATGGTATTGGAAAGACTATTATCACCGGAAGTAAAAGTGTTGGGGGTGGCACTACTACCTTCAAGTCAGCTACTGTTGGTAAGTTGATAAATGATATACATAATATAATACAGTTTTTTTTTTTTCAAATAATATTAGTTTTCTAATTTTTTCTTTATATATAAAAATATTTACAATTTCTTTAATTTTGTTTGTTTGTTATATTCAAATATTATTACATTAAATAGTGATCTCATATGTATTCGGCTAGTAGTTTAGTGGATAAAACGTCCTCTCTTTCTTGAGTTTTGATAAATAAATAAAAGAAGATGTTATCTCTGTTATATTTCAAGTCAATTGTTTAAAATTGATAAATAAATAATAATAATAAAAAAGTCACTTGTTTAAAATGATCAATTTTCTCCAGATTGATAATAAAGTTTACAAAGGTTTGATATTGTTAAAAAAAAAAAAAAAAAACTCTTGGTATTACAGAGTCTTCAACTATATATTTTTAGTAAAACTTGATTAATTAATTTCCTGTATTATTATAATTTGTTTTTTTGTTTTGTTTAATATGGAAGTTAAGTGGTGCAAGAAAACCTAGCTTTGAGGGAAATTTTTTTATTTAGCTTCATAAGTCCAATGAAATTTTCCACGTCATGTAAGTCATTGAGAAACAAATACCTAACGAAAAATAATAGGTTGGGTATTTGTACTATTAGACTTGGTCCCCTTGCCTAGCTGCCTCTAGTTAAGTCCGTGATCAGAACAATAGATTATATTTATTTATTTATTTATGCGTTTACATTATTCTTCCCAGTTGAATTTGTACCCATTTTCTGATAATTCTTATATTTAATTGTCTTCATTAAATTGGTGTAGATTGGAAACTGTAGTATGTGGATTGAAATGGATAAGGATACAAGAGCTACGTTGTTCATAGAGCCAAATAACTTAAGTGCATTTTTATTGTCAATATTAGACGGACATAAAAAGTCTCAGCCAAAGAAGATTAGAAAATAGAATAAACACTTAACAGAGATTTCCATGCCCAAGTTTGATTGAGAAAGACAACAACGATAATAACATGAAATTTTAATTCAAATTATTTGATCTTTGCTAAAATATTTCCACGTCTCAGTTTTAGACACTTTTTATTTATGTCTATGCATGTGACTCCCCTGTTTTTATTTTTTAATTTAAAAGTTTTCGTTAATATTTCAGCTGTGGTTGGAGATGGCTTCATTGCTCGTGACATCACATTTCGCAACACAGCCGGACCATCCAATCACCAAGCTGTAGCATTGAGATCCGGGTCCGATTTATCCGTATTTTACAAGTGTAGTTTTGAAGGTTACCAAGACACTTTATATGTACACTCAGAAAGACAATTTTATAGGGAATGTGACATTTATGGTACAGTAGACTTCATATTTGGTAACGCAGCAGTTGTTTTGCAAAATTGCAACATTTATGTCCGAAAACCTCCTAACAAGACCAACACTTTGACCGCTCAAGGTCGAACCGACCCAAACCAAAACACCGGCATTTCAATCCACAATTGTCGGGTAACAGCTGCTTCAGATTTAAAACCGGTTCAAAGCTCAGTTAAGACATATTTGGGCAGGCCATGGAAAGAATATTCAAAAACTGTTTTCATGAAAACATATCTAGATAGTTTAATTAACCCAGCAGGTTGGATGGAATGGAGTGGTAATTTTGCTCTTAAGACTTTGTATTATGGTGAGTATGCCAATACTGGACCGGGTTCATCTACTAGTAATCGGGTTAAATGGGCCGGTTACCGTGTGATTACAAGTGCATCTGAGGCTTCAAAATTCACCGTTGCTAATTTCATTGCTGGTAGCTCTTGGTTGCCAGAAACCGATGTGCCTTTCACTGCTGCTCTTTAATTTATTGTTTTCATTAATTGTACATGTTGTTTATGTAGTATTCATTCTAAAAAAACAAAATTATTAGTGAATTAATTAGTTGGTGTAACAAGACATTTACATAGAGGTTTCTGATCAAGTTTATAATGTTTTTTCAAATATGTGATGTCAATATTCCTTGTTGATTTGTATGAAGAATTTATTAATAATAAATGTTCATTTCATTTTCTTGTACGGATAATGCTAGATATTTTTTTGTTATTAAATTTCTCTCAAGGCCTTATAAAAAAAATGAGGGTTATTTCCTATGAATATTCTAATTTATATTTTATTTGAGTTAAGATTTTGGTAGTAGTTAGAGTATCAACATCAACGACCAATTTTAATGCATTGAGCTTCTTGTTAGCCCTCGAGATTCAATGTACATATTTTTTTTTACTTAGTGTTATGCAAGTAAAACTTACCATCTAAGTTACAATTTTAACCGACCTAAATATTATTTTATCTATAAATACTTATTTACATATAACCTATATCGTCTTTAAGTGAGTATAATTCGCCTAGTGATTTAATAATAAGACTTATTGTTCTTTCATTTTAAGTCAAAAAATTGAATCATATAAAAGTATTATTTTATTTTTATTTAAAAAAAGAAAGAAAGAGATAAAAGTGAGTTTATGAATAATAATTTAATTTTTAATTAAATATATTCAAGATGAAATACATGGAATAAAAATTTAAAAAATACTTCTATTTTTGAAAGTATTATTTAGCTATTTATCTATATATGTGTTGTATATAAAAGTCTAAATTACATCTTATAAATTTTGGACAAAATTTTTCACATATTTTATAATAATAACTACTATTGTCCTTAAACCTTTAATTATTATATAATTTATTTAGAACTCTTATTTTTTTATCAATTAAGTAGCAAATATTAATATTTAAAATACTAATGCTATTTAAATATTAATTATTGATCAAATTATTTTAGATTATAATATCAGTATTATAGTTTTAATTGAAATGAAGTTTAGTAGTGATTAATTTTAATAGTTTAATAAATTACGTGTAATGCATGTGTGTTTGTAACTAATATTTCTTAAAAGTTAATGTACTTTTTCTCCCTTAAAAAGAAGTTTCTCTTACTGGGTTTTGGCCAGGAAAATTACACGTTGAAGGCCTCTTTTAAACAGCTCAATGAGCAACGCTGTAAGCCCATAACTGATTTAACGTAGGTCCAGTTCCAGAACCACCTTCTCTCTCTCTCTCTCTCTCTCTCTCTCACTCTTTCTTTCTTTCTTTCTTTCTTTTTTTTTTTTAAAAAATTTAGAAGCAGGGCTTTGCTCTCACAACCTTCCACATTTCTTTGATCTTTTACACAAGAATAATTGAATAAGAGGAGGTTTTTTTTCCTCATAAAAATATTCACTAGAAGAGAGGATTACTGCTATCGGCACTTGTCCAAAATATTGATAACATATCTCATCTAAATTATTGAAAATTAATAGAGTTTATTATTCTGAAGTCAATGACAAAGCTATGTCAAACTCGATATTGAGACGCTGACTCTAAACTTTAAACACATATTCTTTTATCCAAAAAGATCACAATACTCACATATTTTGTATCGAACCAACTAAGCTATTTAGGATTGGTACGGAAGTGAATAAAAATAAAATATCACTAAAAAACCGTGACAATATTGTCACAAAAATTTAATATTCACAATTAGTTTGAGATACGAGTCCTTCGTACTCATCAATAGCAAAAGGAATGTTTCCCATTGTAACTTAAGTCTATAACAACAATATAGCTTTAGAAATTAAACCGTTTGAATATAAAATGAATCGAGTTAAAAAGTGATGGTTATGGTTGGACGGCATAAGATAACAAGAATCGGCAGCTTTTTTTAAGTTGATAAAGATTCGGTTTCTAGCAACTTTATACATACTAGAGGATAACATCCAATTCCCACTATATATAGATATATATTTTTTGTGTGGAAAAGAAAACCATTTGGTAATAAAATATGCACACACACAAAAAAAAAAAAAAAAGAGCTGTGACAAGAACGTTCATCGATCAACATATGTGATCTTTAACAATGATTACTTGAAACAACTTCAAGCCTTTTAATCCTTGATTAACCTGTAAACAAATATGATCACATTATATAGTCACCATTTCATCAGTAATGATTAAGAAAAGGCAAGTATAATGGTCAATAAATTATTTAAAAAGTAAATTAGGAGAAGTTAGATAGTTACGCATGGCTATTCGGCAAAATGAGAGAAGAACAATCAGAACAGCTACACCTGCTATTACTCCTACTACAATTGCTACTGTTCTCCCCACATCATCTTCGTTAGAATCTACACCTCTCATGCCAAAACAAAAACAAATTAATATACTAAGATTTGTCTTGACAAAATGGTTATTATGTCTGTGGTCTGGTGTACAAAATTCTATTTCTGCTTAATATACTTCAAGTCACAGATTCAAAGATTACTAAATACTGTTTTATCTAAAAATTGATTTTTTAAGTTGTAAAAAAAAAAAAAAAAAAAAACGTACCATTAGACAAATCATAGTAACCAGAAGACCAATATCTAGCATAACACTGAGCCAAGAACACATCAGCTGAAGCAGCAGATCCACATATGCTCTTAAGCTTTGAGACAGCATCAACAAGACAAGCAGAGCAATCACTTTGGCTTAAATCTCCTAAGCACTGGGCAAAACCTCCAACTAAACCAGAACTACTCACTTTAAAACTTATAGCAGATTGCAAATCAGCCAAAACATCATCTCTACGTCTAAAGAATTCGACATCACTATTCACACTTTCGCTACACTTGTTGTACCTCAAACTTGTATCAAGTTTCCCCAAAAAATCAATATGCTCATATCTTATATAACAACCGTCTAATTGCAAAGAAGCCCCAAATGAATAAGGACAAATTAGTCTTATCTGATTTACAGCACTTTCTGTACATTTGGAACAATCAAGTGTCTTCAAATCGCCCCGGCATTGAAATAGGCCATAAATGGTTCCTTCAGGTTGCGTCGAAGTTTCATTTCCAATGGCAAAACTGTTATATAGTTCTTGAGATGATGAGCTAACAACTGAGGCAAGAAAAGAGTTGAGGTTGGTTTCTAAGGGTGAGTTTTGTTGGTAATTTTCTTGAGAACAGCTTGCATAGATAAAGGTGTGAGCTTTGATAGGTTGACTATGAATACTAAGTGAACAAAAGGAAATGAATAGTGGGAAGAGCACAAGAAGTAAGAAGGTTTTGTGAGTGGAGTGTAATTGAAGTTTCCACGCCATTTTTTGAAATTAGTTTCAGCTCCTTGCTTTTGTTATTTTGTTTTGTGCTTTGGTAGTTTGAAAGGGAAAGACAATTTGTTGCTTTTTGGTCTTTCTTGAATTCTCATATAGGAGAACATTGGATAATAAGAAAATGAACCCATTTGTTGCTCTAGGGCCTACTTGTCTAAGCTCAAAGTTTAAGCATCTCTGCTCTAAAAACCCTGCTTTTCTCCTCAACTGAATATAAGACAAGTATGGCGTTTTTGAAGATTTGTGTACATAGCTTGTAGGATGGGCAAATTAGTGCCATTACTTTAAGCGAATAATATGCCTTTGCATCAATCAATTAGATGATGGGTTGCGTTAAAATGCTTCTCTTATTATACTAAAAAGTAGGCATTGTCCATTCTGCAAGTGGGTAAAGGCATATTTGATAACTTATTCCATTCCTTTCTATAGATGAAATCATTATTTACGAGTCATCAAAATATTTATACTTAAGTGACAAATTATTATTCGGTGGTTTATTGCAATTGTGAGAATATATATTTTTGGAGACGGCTGGTATCTAGGTACCATATTAATGTTTTCGTACTTATTATTTTTTAAGTTATTGGGTGGTATTTTTTTAGTCTCTAAATTATTAAAAATGTACTTTTTTATACTAAAATGAACAATAATATTATTATAGGGATATTATTGTCATTTTAATTTACCCTCTAATAAATATATTACTATATATAAAGGTGGTTTGCACCATTGTATTTATTTGATTTTTATTTTATTTAATAAATTTTTTTATTCTTTTATTTTATCTATTATTATTTATTCATTTTACATTTTTTGTTAAAACTTTAAAAATAAAAAAACAAAAAATATAGAGAGTTTCTTAATATATATATTTTTATTACTATTATATCAGCTTGATTATTATTAAAAGTCTATTTGCATCTATACATATTTATATTAATTTTAATATATATCAACTTTTTTGTTATTTATTAGTATCTCTATTATCTATATTTAGCTATACTTTATACTAAAAGAGAAAGTTCACAATTTTATTTGTTTGACAAATATTTTATTTTACAATTTTTACTTTTAAAAAAAAAACTTATTTGTTAATTTTTTTTTCCCAACTATATCAAAAAGAGTTCCTAAATCTTATATGCAATACATATTTAGGAATCATTTGGATTTTTTTTTTTTTTGATAATTTTATTATTTTGATATATTCTATACTAAAAATATGGAGTTGACTCCTTATAGATTTAATTTTATTTAATATTTTCTTTTAAATTTTTTGAAACTCATTTTTTAGTTTTTTTTCTTCCTTATGTCAAAAGGAGTACTTATAGGTAATGCAAAATTAGATTTAATTTGTACTAAATTTTTCTTTAACAATTTTATTACTTTTGAAACTTATTTATGTTTTTTATAATAATTTTTTTTTATTATAACTTAATAATGCATGTATTAATTAACATGTTATAATATAATTAGTTATATTATAAGTGTTCTTTTTTATATAAGGAAAATGAGTTTAAAAATAAAAAAAATTTAAAAATATCAAATAAAATATTTGCAAATATATAGGAGTTAGCTCCCTCTTTTTGTATAGAATTAGATAAATATAAATTGTTAAACAAAATTTATTAAATAAATATAGAATATCAAACAAAATATTTTTAAAATAAGTAAAGGAATAACTTCATCTTTTAGTATAAATTATAGCTAAATATAGATAATAAAATAAATAATAATTACTTGACCAAAATCAACACATTTAGTATAAATAATAATAGAAAAATAAATTAATAAAAAAATAAATCATATAAAATAAAAATTAAATAGGTACGACAGACAAATTCAATTTTTATATATATAGAAATAGATTTATTATAAAAAGAATTAAAATGACAACAATATTTTTAAAATAAATAAATGTAATAATATTATCATTTATTTTGATATAAAAATATACATTCATAATAATTTAAAAATTAATGAGATATCACTAAATATCTTAAAAAATAATAAATATCAAAATATTAATAGTAACATTTTCACATCTCATTTTGGATTAAATGCTAGCGTTTAACGTTCGATGAAATACACAAACTAAGACGGCAGAAATAGCAGAAAACATAAATGTAAAAAACGACTTGTCGTTGGACCAAAAAATCTTGAACAACAACAGTTTCTTTCTTATGAAAAAGTTCACAAACTAAAATATCAAACACTGCTCCAAATTTATTGAGCATTATACTTGAATTCATTTTATCATACTTAAGCCCCATATTATAAGTGTGGCATAGCATAATCACTAAACTTTTAATTTAAGATTTATATACTTAATTATTTAGTGCAAGCGGATTTATATGATAATTAAAGGGAGCACGTGTCACTCCTCACTTTATTAAAAATGTAATTTGTATGTAAAATTTTATAAAAAAATGTAAAATTTTGGATTAAATGTAAAATTTTATAAAAAAAAAATGTAAAATTAAAATAAAAAATGTAAAATTTTATAAAAAAAAAATGTAAAATTTTGGATTAAATGTAAAATTTTATAAAAAATGTAAAATTTTATAAAAAAAAATTACCAAAAATAGCAGCCCTAAAACTTATAGTAACAAAACTAACACCCTAATAATATTAAACGTTCAATATTCAATTTGAACTTAAAATATTGAATAGAATATTGAACGGGTTTAAATTATCGTCATTCAATTCTAATTGGATGGATGTTCAAAGAAAAATGACATATTAGTCATTTTTTTAATTGTAAAAATATAAGTTTGAATACAAGGGGTGCTAGTTTTGTTATTAAAAATTTTGAAGAATGTTAGTTTTGTTATTTTCTCAATTTTATAAACTTTTGATTAAATTTAATACTTAATATCTCCTTTTAACTTTATTTTGAAGTGTATATTTTAAATGTAAAATATTTTATTAACAAATTTTATATTTAAATTTGATTATTTTCTTAATTAAAATTAAATTAAACTTCATTATTAATCGATGCCACTCTGAATTGGAGTCATAAATTCGCCACTAAGCTCTAAATTTAACAAATTTGAGAACTTACTTGTGAAATAGTATAATAACAAAATTTTTAATTTAAAACTTATATATTAAAATATAATTTTTTTCGTAACAAAAGTATTTTATTGTTATTAATTTTTTTTTAATTTGGAGAACTTTTATAAATCATTTAAAAATTTAGGAGGTTAGAATATGTTTGGGATTTATTTTATATGCCTATCATTAGTGATCCTCGCGTGAATTATGCCAATTCTATTAATGTTGAAATAATACAGTATGCTTTTAAAGATTATTGATGCTATTACAAAATTCCCGGTACGATCGCATTTTGCAAGCGCTAATATATCATTATGCCTTTCATTATTATTTTTTATTTTATCATTTATTCAGTATTTTTAGAACCTTCCATGTGCAGAAAACATATCTTTCGATCCCTCTCGCTAGAGGTGATAATTTCTGACACGACACGATAGTACAATCCGAACACAATACGACATAAATTTTTTTAGTAAGAATTGATTAATAATTTTTTTATGTTCTTAAAGGTTTTGTTATTTCTTACTATTATAAATAAGTAACACAAAAAAATTTAAGTAAATTTTTTAATGTGCCAATCAACACTAAAACACGATATAAATACAATTAATACGATACGATTGACTCCCCCCTTTCCCCTCTCCATATTTCCTACTTAACCAAAAGAAACTTGAAATTCTTTTGGTTTGGAAATGATTGATCAGCTTCTTATTGGATGATGTTTGGGTTTGCAGGTAATAGATGTTGTATGGTTACTTTAAGCAAGAAGTTACTGTAGCTTGTTGGTAAGACCATCTCCTTTTCTTTTTTTTTTTTTTTAGTTACAAAGGTAAGACCATTTCTTACACTTACAACTAAGTTGTACCGAATTTTTTTCTTTTCTCCTGTGTACAACATTAAACATAACATCAAAAATATATTCTTTTATAAAATAATAATAAATATATATATTTATAGTTAATTTTTTAACAATTGTTATATTTAACTAATTAATTATATGTTATTATTAATTATTAATAATAAATTTAAAAATTTTATAAATAAAAAAATTTAAAAATAGTTTATATTATATTTTTAGCTCATTGTATATTAAATTTAAAAATTGTTAATTTCTTAACAATTGTTATATTTAATATTGTATTTTTCTAATAACTTTATATCATATACTTAATTTTAATTTATTATAATTTTTTTATCATACACTAATTTAAAAAAAAATTAAAAATTAAAAAAAAATGTGAATAGTATTTTTGGTGTCGTGATATGTCGCACTAAATTTGGTGCAAGAAATGGTACTAAATTAGAGCACCAAAATATCAACTAAATTTAGTGCAAGAAATGGTAATGAATTGGAGCACCAAAATATCAAATTTTACACTAAATTTGGTGTTTTGGTATTAAGTTGGAGATATCCTAAGTGATCAAATTTGTAATTTTGTTTCTTGGGTGTTTTTTAGTACATCTTATCTTTCTATTTTCTTGCTTTTTTTGTATGAATGGTGAATTGGGTAGCTTTCAGTTTATGTCAACGTCTTTCTTTTTTATTCGTGTAACTTCATTGAGTTTAAAGTTTTGAATTCTTCACTTATGTTCAATTTTGGGTATAAGTTTTAATTTTTTGATGAACCATTTACCATATACGATATATTGTCTTGAAGATGTTCATGTTTTTTAATATATATTTTTTGGTTTTTGTTACATCTACAGTTTAAAATTTGAATATTATGAAACTGTTCTTGTTTATATACGATTTTTTAAACAACTTTATTTGTTATTTTATCTTTAATATGTTACATATATTTTTATCTTAGTATGTTACATTCATCTTTATCATTATATGTAATATATTACATCTATTTATAATTTCTCTATTTTTTTTGTATGTAATATATTATATTAACCTCTGTCATTATATATATTATGTTATATTTATCACTATTTTATATGTAATACATTACATTAATTTTATTTTTATATTATAATATATTACATTTATATCTTATAGGATCATTAGAGCTCCAAGCTCCAATGATAATATAATATATTATATTTATATTTATATTTAATTATAATATGTTACATTTTAACTGGGAGGTTTCCGGTGCTCCAATATAATTGTCATTTGGTGGCAAAGATCGTAGGTATTTGGTGGAATATTTTTGTCTTAATTTTATTTTATTAAAGTTATAAAGTAAGAATATTTTAGTTAATTTATTGAATTATTTGATATAAATTATAAATTTTGAAATAAAATATTATTAATTTAAAAAAATTGATTACTATTTAGACCAAATTACTCATTAATGTTGTAAACTTGAAGTTTGAATTATGTATCGCTCAGTATATAGCTAGTCAACGACACCCTTAATCGACGTTTCTTTTGTCGCAAAGTCAATATTATACAACAGTACTCAGACTCTTTTAGTCATAGTTCCCCTATCAAAGATTCACACCTCAACATTTCTGTAACAGTAATTTTAATTCTATGATAAACTTATTTATAATTGCATTTTTATCATGAAAATAAAATAGGAAATATTCCATAAGAGATTCTTTTAAAAGTATTTTTATTTTCCATATAATTTATTTTTAAATATATAATTAAAAATATTTTATTTATATACATATATTTAAAATTATAAAAAATATTGAAGGTCTAATAATTATGCGACATGTAGTCACTAAAATTAGTGACAACAATTCGTAGCTTAAATTTGTCGAATCTCTGCTTTAGTTGAATTTAATTCGAGCTAATGAATATTAGCTCAAACCAAAATACAAAAAGACTGACTCAAAATATCCCTAATTTTTATTAACCTTTATACACATATTGTTAATGTACATGTACTTATTAAAAAATAAAAATGTTCAAATAATATAAAATATCACACAAGAACACGATTTTCATTATCTTATAATGCTGTATTTGACTAGTTAAAAAAAAAAAAAAAAACATAATACAGGTTAATAAAATGTTTGAAGTTTTATTACAAAAGTTAATGCCTTAATTGATATAAAGATAAAAATTTCATAATATTAATTGAAATTAAATATGAGTAATTTTTTTAATTAAAAGATATTGATATATTTAAATACTAAAAATATTAATATTAAAGAATATAACATAAGATTTATTCATTTCTTATAAGTTTACTTTTAGAAGAAGAAAAAAAAGAAGAAAAGAATAAAAATATTATAAAAGAGAAAAACTAAAACAGATGAAAGATTTGTGTTAATTTTAACTTAATCTTTTTTATTTTTTTATTAAATATTTTTATTTTTATTTTTTGGCTAATGAGCTGGCTCAAATCTAACTCAATCTAATTCGATTTTTTTTTGAATTATTTGAGTTGGCTTAAATTTGGCCCGAATTCAATTCAATTTGTGTTATTCAATTAGGAGTTCAATTCAGTCAATCGAGTTAAGACGTAAATTGCCACCCCTAATTGAAACATCCACAAACTATTTCATTACTTATCAAAAAAATTTGGGCCGTGAATGTTATTCTTGAACACATTGTTGAATGAAATTTATTTTTAATTAGTTAAAAACACATGCCTTGCATGTAAATTATTTTATTTTAATTTTTTTTTTTGCTTAATTTTTACAATATATTTAAAATAAATACGAAATTGATTTTCTTGTGCTTCTAAATTAATTATGAAAGTAAATAATATTTAAAGTTCTTATTAGATATGATAATTATAATTAAAGTCCTAATTGAGATGTAATCAATTGATCCTTATTTAATTATTATATTTAAAGTCTTTATTTAATATAATAATATATCATAAAAATATATAGATAAATTTATTAAAAAAATATTATATGTGATCATAATTTTATAAAATATATGTTTTTGTGTATGTACGAAAGAAAGAAAAAGAGGAGAGAGAAAACATGAATTAGAAAGACCGGTAACAAATAAAATGAGAGAATTTCATTGAGAAAAAATAGGAAATTTTTTTAAGAGCATTATTATATTATGTGTTACAAATTTAATGATAATTTATATTTTAATAAAATTTAATAATAATTATGAATTATGTACCTAAATAGTTTTGTATTTATTTGGTGCCATATAAAATTACTAATTTGTGAGTTCATAAATGAAACTCTATGAACACGAGTTACCTAAGATACAGATCTTCTAACATACACACTTTTGAGCAAATACTCGGCATTTTTCTATATGGTCACTTTTTTTTCCTCTCAAAAAAGAACTACATGATAAAAAATCAGTGTCGATTGATTAGGGAAATAAGCCCTCTCTTAAGAGAGGGCTTATTTCCCTCCCTAGGTCTCTCCTTCTAACCTTTAAGTGCTGGTCTTCCTTTGTCGTCTATTAACTTTTAAGTTTGCTTGAGCTTCCTATTTTATTTTCCTCTCTTGATTCTACTCTGTGTGTTGCTCTGTTCTAGGTCTGTTTTCGTGCCTAGTTTTATTGTTTGATCCAATGTCTGTGATTGATTGTTGATTTCACTGGTTATAGAGGATTTGAGGAACCGTGTGGATTTGCTAGATTTGACTATGGATCTTGAAGACCTAATTGAAAAGGAGAAAGAAAATCGAAGACTGCAATTCCTACTAAGCTATTCTCGCAAAAGCCTATGAATATAGAGGCGCTACTCTGAGTTCCCCATAAGATTTGGACAAAGAATGGCAATTAGACTTCGAGATGGTGGATCGTTGTGTTTTTGTTTTTTAACTTTGAAGAATCTGTTGAGATGGATGCAGGGCTTCAGAAAGCTCTTTGGAGCTTTGATAACAATTTATTCGCTATTTAGAAACTCCTCCCAAGAATGTCCCTGTCTAATCTTGTGTTTGATTTGACTTCTATATAGATTCAGTTGCATGATCTTCCTATTGATTGGAGGAAGGAGGCCATTGTTAAAGAAATTATGTCATTTGTTGGCTTGATTTTAAAAATTGATAAGTTCTCTCTTGCTAATAGAATGATGAGATAGGATGCGTGTAAGGTTTGACCTATCGCGAGCCTTAATTTCGAGTGCTTGGATCTCCTTTGATTCTTCGCATGTGTGGATGGAATTGAAATATGAATGCTTACTTGCATTTTGCTATTCTCTTGGAGGAGTACTCACCAATTAAAAAATCGTGAGAATTCGAATGATAGTTGTATTGACTTTGGGGGTAAATATGTGATGTTTGAGGAATGGATTCGCTCGAATATGAACATGACGGTTCCTCTTCATGTGAAGAATGGTGGTTTCACTTTTAGTGAAGGCTCTGCTGTTGATAAAGAAGGGTGTTGGTCTTGTTAGCCATTGAGGGAAAGAGAACTCTCCTTCTAGTGTTAGGAAGAGTACAATGGTTGGTAAAAGCTATGTAGCGTAGAATGTGAAGACTGGTAAAAGGCTTAAGAAAGGCCTTGAGCATATCACTTTCTTGAGCTCTGTCATGGATGAATCGGGTCAAGATATTATGCGAGGATCTTTTGATGCTAGTACTAAGATTGGTGTGGATCTTACTATTGGGGATCTTGTAGAGTAATGGTGTGTTGGATGCTTCTTGTTGTGGCTGGTGGTGTTTTGTCCTTGTTATGCTTATCATTGGAGATGTCATAGTTATGTTTGTGTTCATGAGTTCTCTTTGTTTTGTTTTTGTGGACTTTTATTCCAATAAACCCTTTAGTTCTAAGTTTTGTGTTTATGTTGTCTTGCTATGTGTGTCTTTTGGTTTGAGTCCTTGTGTTTGTTGTCCTATTATTAGAATGTTTTTCCATCCTTCTTAGCTTTGCTGGATGGCGGTTGTGCTGGATGGTTTTAGTGTTCCTTTAGTTCAATTTTAGTATGTTTTACTAATATGGTGCCTTCGTTCATAGTTCCTTTTATCTGCTTGATGTGCTGAGAAGTGTGGAGCTGGTTTGGTGAACTTGGGTTTGTTTTGTTATGTCAATTTTGAGTCTGTTGGTTGTTTACTTTGTAATGGTTTTTGGAAGTCTATGCTTGTGCTCTTTTAATGAATTTTTACCTCTTTTTGACCAAAAAAAAAGAACTACATGCTCACATTTTGCTAACTTCTATATACTTAATTGGACAAAGTGGTATTAAAGTTGTACAATTAGAAGTGTGTCTAATTTATATATACTTAATTGGCCAAACTGGTTGTAAAGTTGTACAATTAGAAGTATGTGATAAAGGTTTGATGTTAGCAATGGAATTCAAATAATCTGATTTGATAAATATCAACTAGTTTAATTGCTTGCATAATTTGGGAGCATCAAGGACCATTGCCAAATGAATTGGGTCTACTAATGAAGTGTACCCTTTATTTGGAATTAACATTGGCAACACGAAAAAACTAATCACACATTTTTGTTTGGCAGTGGAGTTCTCATTTGTGACTATGAGAATGAGAGAGAGAGAAAACGGAATTATTTTTTCCCCATATTCCCCCACCCCACCCACTAACACCCACCACCATGCTTGATAATGACATTTGTGGTGTCTAAATTATTTATTATCTTTTCTTCTATGACACAAGCATCAAAACACTCAAAACTATTTCTTATAATTTTTAATTTTTTTTCCTAAATATATTACGAGTAACAGATTTGAACCAGACAACTCATTCGAACAAATGTTACAGTTAAACATTTATCACCCATAACCCCTAGCAGCATTAGATATTTCTCATATTGAATATTAAACAAAACTTTCTTTGTATTCAAAGCTCCTTATTTGCTGATTTCCTTATGCTTTTTTTTACTTTTAAAAATCAAAATCAGAATTCACAATCCATAAAAAATCAGCACCAAGAACGAATCTAAGGTCAGAAAATTGAAATCCAGATCAACTATCACTCAAATATTTGGAAGTTAAAGCTTGCAAAACTTCAATCAATCACACTTGACACCGATAACAGATTCACAATCCATTCTAAATCAAAATAGCACTTATACTCGCCCTAAAAATCCCAAGTCGACTTCTTTTGACCCTTCAATCTAGCCACAATTCAAAAGACAGGAATTGCCAACGTTTTGCTCAGCTAATTAAAATTCATGAATCACTAAATCAAGATAAAAAATATCTTAACCCGCCATGAAAGATCAACATTAATTTGTAAATATATATTTTTATATACATGTAATGTATCCAGATGTATAAAAAAAAAAATCACACTTCAAAAAGGAGAATTAAATGTTAAAGGATAATACACTAACAAAAAGCTAATTAACATCATCTTCATCATCATCATCAAGTATAAATAATTTGGTAGAAAATCACCATTACCATTACCATAAGCTTTAAGTATGGCGCTTCCAAGACCTCTTATGGCAACCCGACCCAGATGCAATACGGGTCTGAACCTTCTCAAACTCGGAGAACCGACAAGGGATTGTGATTCCACCGTGGTGCTCAAACCCGTACTCTTTCTCTGCCTCCCTTAGAAGCTCACTAAACAAGGGATGGTTAAAATAAATGACTGGTACCAAAACTCTGTGAAAGTCGCCGTCATTTTGTCCCACGTAGACTGCTAAATGACCCTTCGGAACTGTCGCCGACTTGTTATTCTCAACAGGCTCGTGTCCGACCTGTACATAACCTGACCCAGGTTTGCTAGAACACAACAATTTGGCACCTCTTGTCAATCGGCGACCCCAAGTTAGTAACTTAGAGATGGGTTTCGATTTGCAAAGCGGCGACGATTGGTCTAGACGATGGTAGCTGGATCGGATCCGGGTTCTCCGGAAAACCCATCCAGTGATCCGAAACAGGCGTTTTCCTAGTTTGAATCCTCGAATCTTTCTCATTCTTGATTTGAGCTAAAGAAAACAAAATGTAACAACAAAAATACTGGATTTTGCAATCTGGGTTTGTCTCAGAGCTTGATGAAGGTTAAGAAAATTGCCACGAATCAGCTCCAGACATGGCAAGTCTGAAATAGAGTGAGACAAACTTCAGACAGAGATGAGGGTATATTGGACATGTCCTCCTCTAGCAAGCCCAATTTTCCATCAGATAGCTCCAGAGAAAACCCAAATGCTTATAGAATTTTGGGTCTACCTCCAAATTGATGAACGATGAGAAAGAAATTAGTTGGTTTAGGTGGGTGAATAGGATTTCTTTCGGTTGAAGAAGAATGCTTACAAAGGATTAAATGGTATTTGGGTATGAGATCACCAAAAATAAAATAAAAATACAAAAAAGTAGGGATTTTTATGAGTTTGCTAATTGCTTTAAGCTAAGTAGACTGAGAGAGCGCGGGGGGGGAGGGAGGGGCTCTGGTAAGGGTGATATATGGTGGAAGATGAACAGTCAGATGCTAAGTTATAACCGCAAGAGTCAAGACGCATGGTATGATTCGTCAACGATTTTGATCCGTTAGATTGTATCAAGACATTATTCTGTATTTGATATGGTATGTTAGATTGTATCAAGACATTTTCTGTATTTGATGTGATTGGGCTGTTAGGGATCTATTGGACAGTAATGTAAATTTAGTGAAGGATCTCTAATATCAGATAGGAACAAGAAACCAAAACTGACTCTTCCATTCCATGTTACTTCCGAGAAATTGTTAAGACAGGACACGCAGGTAGCATAGAATATTGGTACTTTCATAGAGTGCAGACAAAAAAAAGGCCTCTAGTGGGTTATGGTGGTGCAGGGTTTATTTTATAATCCTACTCCTCTCTTAGTGTTAGGCACGTGGCGAACATGTGGTATCTTTCTTCTTTTTCCTTCTTTCCTTGTCTTTCAGTAAATACTTCAGTTTAGTTAAACTACCTGATCTGATTACGCCTGAAACGAGAATTGAATTTTTTTTTTAAAAAGGACTTTAAATTTTTATTTTTTTATTAATAAAGAAAAAATATATTTATATACTCGAATGTGAACTTAAGTTCTTAATAAAAGATTAAAAATTTTACTACCTAAACTACAAAAAATTCTCTATTAAATTTAATTTCATAAGAAACTAATAATAATATAAATCTTTTGCTACATGTGCAATTGATTTGTTAACGTTTTATTTACTCATTTAAAAAAATATAATATTTTTTTATAAAATAAAATAAATTTTTGAATGAATTAAAAGGCAAATATTTTAATTAGTATTAAATATTAGTTTTGTATTGATTTAATACTAATTTTTTTTTTGTTTCAACTTACTATTAAAACTTGATTTAATACTTTTTTTTTTTTTTTAATTTACTACTAAAATTATATAATTTTATTTCATTTTAATATTATGTTAATTTAGGCATATAAAATAATAGAAAAATTAAACATGTGCTAATTATGTGACAACATTATGAATATTTTAATAATTTTTATATATAATATAAAAAAGTAAATTGAAAACGAAAGAAAAATGCCTCATAATGAGTACTTGAAAAACATTAATATTTCGTAATTTATTACGCTCACTTGCAACAAATAGTTTAATTATAACGATTTTCTTTAATTATTTGCATAAATATATTATTTTAGAATCAAAAGTATATTTTTATGTATTTAAAATATTTTTAGCTTTAAAAGAGTTAAAAATTGTAAATACGCTGAGATGAGACACTGGAAGCACTCAAATATCAATTTAGGAGCAATAATAACTAAAGCATGTAAGCCTTACATTAGAAACCAACTAGTATGTAAGGGGTACATATGAAGACACAACAAACAATGCTTGTCACGATAGAAAAAAAAAAAAGTGTGTTCCGATGTACAACCCTTAAATTTTTGTATGAGATTGAGAAATTGCAATGTGCCACGACAAGGAAAAATTGTTGCCACGTCGGACTGGTCTTTGTTTTTACTATGGTACTCAATTTTAGCCTTGTGTAGCGGTAGAAAAAATTATGTGTTGCAGTGCTCATATAATTTTGGGAGCGCGAAATTTTATGTAACTCTTACATCTATAAATATCCCATTAGATTTTTAACTTACACAAATTTCCCATTAGATTTTTAACTTACATCTATAAATATCCCATTACATCTATAAATATCCCATTAGATTTTTAACTTACACAAATTTCAATATACGATTTAATACAAAATTTATTAAATTTTTTTCACATTTTAAGAAACAAGATAACTAATTTTAAGGATACAAAAATCCATAAATCTAATTTAAAAAAGATCAATTGGTATTTAGATATAAATTTCTTGTTATTATTAGAATTTTTTTTTTTTTTCCTCTCTAAAATATATGTTGAATTATATTTGTCTATGAATATTGATTCAAACATAATTGGCTAATTTTATCATGGATGTTTATCTTGTATTGTCATGTTTACTAAATTTATTATAATGAATAATTTTATTGCATAAAATAAATAAAATTGTCTTTTGGTTAAAAGTTTGTTTAAATATTTATTTGTGAATTTTCATGGGCTATTTTAATATTCATAAATAAATTAAAAAAAAAATCTGAGATTTTAGTTTTAGGAAAATTACTTTGACTAGATTTTGAAAAATTTAATCAAAGATTTAATTTGATGACCTAATCATAGCATTTGATTATTTGACATATTTTTTCTTAAGCATAATTGGATTGATAGTTAATATACCTAATCTGTCAGATCAGGGATGGACCCAAGAATTTTTTTCGAGGTGGGCTAATATATATTTTTAAAAAAAATTAAGAAAGACTTCTATACTCTCGATCTTAATTTATTTATAATTAATATTAAAAATATATATTTTTAAAATATAAACAAAATTTTTTATTTAAGTTAAGCTTAATGATACTTTAGGACATAAAACTTAACAAATCATCAAACTATGGTCAATTAGTATGGAGAAAGATGACTACTAACTATATACAAATTTATACTTACAATAGCATTCAAATTAATAATTATATGATATTTATGGATAAAAAGTTTAAAAGTTATAATTTTTAGAAGTATATATAACACATATTTATTGATTTGAGTATAAATTTAAATATTTAATTTTAAAAAGAATATAAATAATTTTAATAGTTTTTTTTAAAAAAAATACTATATTTTAACTTGATGTAGCAGAGAGCAGAATGATAGAACAAAAAAGGAGAAAGTTATATAAAATATATGACTATAAAGTGGTGTATTGGTTTGATTTTATTTATAAAATTTTAAATATAAATAATATATTAAATTCTACAAAAATATTAGTAATATTTATAAAAATTAAAAAAAAAAAAAAATTTGAAAGCCACCTGGGCTCAAGCCTGGTAAAATCAAATCATAGGTCTGTCACTGTGTAGGATATTAGTTAGTTAATTACTAAAGAAAAATGCTCGATCCATATAAGTTTTTTGTAAATAAAAAGTCAGTAATCTTTATTTATAAGTTCTTTCGTGTTAATTCAACATATTATTTAGTTGTAAGTATGATCAACTAATCTAAGCATCCATATTTATTTCGCTGATTTTATCAACCTTTTTGAGCTAGTTTTAAGTCAAAATATTATTTTCTTAATTTGTTTGCCATAATCATTTTTTTTTCTCTTTTTTGCTCTCAACGATTTAATTTACTAATTTTCTATTAGTTTTTAAAATTTTTAATACGTTAGGACGATTAGTTAAAACTACTACAATTTTTTAAAAAATCAACCTCAAAGTTTACTTAATGTTAGTTATAAGCGATTTGTACATCTGTGAGTACTAAAATTTACGCATCACTTCTCACCTCGTACCTTTTTTTTCCTTCAATTTTTGATTTTTTTTTTTACATTATATATAAAAATTATTAAAATAATTCTAATGTGATCAATTAACACATATTTAATTTTTTAATATTTTTTATGCTTAAACTAATAAAATATAAAATTGAATTAAATCTAAATAGTTTTGGTTTTAATGTAAAATAAAAGAAAATTTTAGTACTACGTTGATAAAAATTAATAATTTTAGTAGTAAGTTAATAAAAAATTAATATTAAATTTATAAAAATTAATAATTTTAATATTAAATGAAATATTTGTAATAAAATTTTATTAAAAAAAAAGTTATTTCACGGAATTAAACTTAACCTAAATCCGGTTTTTAGTTTATAAATCTTCCGATAATCACGATAGTTTTCATAGAAATGATGAGGAGACATGTTTAATCAAACTTATCACACTTGATATGTTGACCACAAGCCTGGCTATTCTGTCTTTAGCATAACGACCACGACTTTAACTTGTCATGTAAACATCATAATTAGATTATAGGATAAATTCAAAAATATGCTATCGAAATATTTTTAAAAATATAATATCTAATTTTACGGAACGACTATAAATAATATTTAAATATTATTTATGTTAATTTTCATCAATATTAGTATATTTTCTTTATATGAGCTTTTGAACAAAAATATATTGTTAGAATTTCCGATCATTACGAAGTGTGATTATTTTTGATCCTATAATAATTAAATAAATTTGAATAAATAGTAGAAAAGAAGGAAATTAGTGTCTCTCCTTTTGCCGAATAAGTATATATATAAAGAGAATTTATTTGTCAATGATTCTGATCGATTGTAATCAACTTATTTTATTGTTAAAATTTATCTCTGCATAATTATCTTTTTATCGAATAATTAGAAGATAATTATTAGTTGATTATTTGTTGAATATTTATCCAATTAATTATGTTATTTGCTGACTCAGAGTTTATTAGGCTAATCTGTGGATCAAATATACTTACTAGGACCTCTCATATTGTGTTATTTGATATAAGTTAATTTATACCCAATAACTAAAATTAATGTTATAAATATATCACTATATTATATATTGGGAGGTAAAATTTTACAACTAATTAGAAATTTAGTGGTATATTTATGCTACTAATAAAAAATTTGGTAGTATATTCATACAATTAATAACAAGTTTAGTGGTAAATTTTTATCACTAATTATATTTGAGTTATACTTCTGTCATTAAATAAAATTAAATTGTGTATTTGTAATTTTTTTTAATAATTTAGTGATATATTTATTAATTTATCTTAATTTATAATTTGGGTTACTTGCTTCATTTTCATCAAATGAATGTATTCTTTGATGGAACATCAAATCAATTTTTTTCATAGATCAAAATTCAACTGAATATTTTGGCATCAAACTTTTTTTTTTTTTCAAAATAATTATTTATGTAATATGTAATTCATAACTGTTAGCTAGCAGGGGTAACTTAGATGATAAAATTGTTTGGGTATATTATGCAAAATTGTAAATTTTATTGGACAGTAAAGCACATAGGTTCGAAATTCAGAACATGCGTTGTCGAGTTTTAACACAACCTCTCATTGGCCTTATGCGGGTATATTTGGCTCAAGTTCGGGCACAAAATGACTATGATTCTCAATAGTGCGACTATGTGTGACAATAACTCTATCCTCTCTAAACCGTGAGGAGCCTTTATTTATTGACAAAAAAAATTATAACTATTAGAAAAAAAAATAGTAATTCATGACAGTGCCTAAGTTCCTATTAAATATCAGTTGTTCAGTATGCATCAAGTTAATATACATTAAATAATATGTTAATTATTGATTGAATATAAAATTGAGAATGTGTTATGAAGAAACGATTGTGAGATTCCTTACTAATAGAGACTAATTAGATTGTGATATTCACCAAGTTATGATAAAAAGAGTTATTTATTAAATATAGATATTAAATTATAGAAAAAAAGTGTCATAGAGGTTCATCAGATTATATTATTTGTATCATTTAATATCTTAGATAATAAATGGTGTTCATTGGTCCCTTAGTTCTAGAAAAAAATGGGCAAACTAAAGACAAAATACATGATTTTAATAATTTTTTATTTAAAATATTATTTTTTAAGAGACCAATTAAAAATAAATTATATTATTTTGATATTAAAATATTAATTTAAAAATAATATTTAATTAAAAATTATCCTCATTTGATATTTTTTAAAAATTAAAAAATTAAATACTATTATTTATAATTTAAAAAATTAAATAACATAAAAATAATTTAAGGTTATTGTTGGGAAAAAATTTGCGGAATAATTTCCCACAACCAGATTTACGGGAGAGCAAACGATAGATAAAGTAGAGCAGGAACAAAGAAATAACACACAGAGAATTTTACGTGGTTCACCCCAAAAGTTTAAACGGGCTACTCCACACAGAGCTATTTTTATGCCTTCACTATAGTGATAATAATACAACAGTGTTTATCACAAAATACTCACATCAGTTACAGAGTATACTCAGAGAATAAATCTCAACACTCACTGAAAAATGTATTTATCTCTCACTATAGAATTTTTCCTCACACTATGTGATATTGACGTGAATAGTAAATTCACTATTCATCAAGGCTCGTACATTGAATAGTAAATTTACTATTCACCTTTTTGTTCCTAATTAATATAGGAAGCTCTCAGCTCTGTTTTCATCTCACCTTTTTTTCCATCTCTCTCTCTCGAGAGATTTCAAGAGTTCAGAAACTTTGAAACTCTTCTCTCCTCTCCTCACTTCTCTACATTTTGGAAGGGGATATATTTTTGCTGGATACTCTTCCTCTATTTATAGATAAAAATTGGCTCTGCTGACATATGCCATGAGCTCAGCAATTCCAATTTTTCTTCTTCTCCAGCTGGTTCTAGATTTCTCATCTTCAATGGCTGCTGTCAAGATTTGCTGCTAGCAGCCAGCAAATCTTCTACCTCCTTCTAGAGAAGCCACCATTCCTGACAATCTCCCACTTGGAAACAGATTTCAATCTTGTTTCCACACATGACCACTGCGACAATACTTTCTGGGTTTGTTACGTCCGCAGTCCAACTCTCAATGTTGCCTTTACTGACAACCATAATCCTCAATGTAGAGAATTATCATACTCCACCATAAAGAGTATACACACTTAGAATTTTTTACCAATTCTAAGAATTTTCTTCGGCTCATGTCGAAATAACCTTGCTGAAAAATTTATGGTGCAACTTCCACGTTGGCTTTCCAGGAAGTTTCATCAGCCATCGACATAAATTCCACCACACACCTTGCATCAAATGCCAACCAATGCCCGTGTGTAAATTGTGGACACGCTAGCAGTAACACATCCTCTTTCATGGCAATCTTGGAGATCAATATCATGCCAAAAGGATAACCACAACCTCTTATGGAGAAAAGAGACTCACTGCCTGCGACAATATCAGTATCTCCATTTACTGATTTCGGAGCTTTTTGCCGAACTGCTCCACCGACAATTTTTCTTTTCAGGTGATAAAATTGTCCACACCTTTTTTCCTTTCGTCTCCTGCCATTGCTCCCACTCAAATCTGGTAACTTCAAAAAATCACTATCGCAAAATAATGATGTGTGAATAGTAACATGCATAGTGACGTGAATACTATTCACCTTTTGACTTTTACTATTCACGCTTTAATTATTATAACTTTTACTATTCACTTTTCCTGAGTGAACAGTAACTCCACTATTTTGCACAGTATCCGTTACTATTTGAATGAATAGTAACCGCACAATTTGATTTTCGATACAAGCTTCACAACCATGAGCTCTGATACCAGTTGTTGGGAAAAAATTTGCGGAATAATTTCCCACAACCAAATTTACGGGAGAGCAAACGATAGATAAAGTAGAGTAGGAACAAAGAAATAACACACAGAGAATTTTACGTGGTTCACCCCAAAAGTTTAAACGGGCTACTCCACACAGAGCTACTTTTATGCCTTCACTATAGTGATAATAATACAACAGTGTTTATCACAAAACACTCACATCAGTTACAGAGTATACCCAGAGAATAAATCTCAACACTCACTGAAAAATGTATTTATCTCTCACTATAGAATTTTTCCTCACACTATGTGATATTGACGTGAATAGTAAATTCACTATTCATCAAGGCTCGTACATTGAATAGTAAATTTACTATTCATCTTTTTGTTCCTAATTAATATAGGAAGCTCTCAGCTCTGTTTTCATCTCACCTTTTTTTCCATCTCTCTCTCGAGAGAGATTTCAAGAATTCAGAAACTTTGAAACTCTTCTCTCCTCTCCTCACTTCTCTACATTTTGGAAGGGGATATATTTCTGCTGGATACTCTTCCTCTATTTATAGATAAAAATTGGCTCTGCTGACATATGCCATGAGCTCAGCAATTCCAATTTTTCTTCTTCTCCAGCTGGTTCTAGATTTCTCATCTTCAATGGCTGCTGTCAAGATTTGCTGCCAGCAAATCTTCTACCTCCTTCTAGAGAAGCCACCATTCCTGACAGTTATAATCAAATGATACTATGATATTTTTTTATAGTTATGGGAGCAAGTCACGAATGACTTTTACACCCTTAGCCAATCGTATTGTTAGTAATTTTTACTTTATAAGTAGGTTATAACACTTTCTAATAAAATATTTGTATTAATTAAATATGTAATTAATTTAAAATATCATATTATTTATATCGTAAAAGTTATTAATAATATTTCATGCTTTAAACTATTGTGTATCTAACACAAATAAAATAATTTTGTAAAAAGAAGTAATATACAAAAGAATCATCTAATATTTCAGTTGGTTAAGTAGATTTCTTTTAAAATATATGATGATTGAATCTCTTTAATCTCATCCTATACCAACAACCAAACTAATTATTGGTTAAACTGAAGAAATATTTTGTAGTTTTGACTTTTGAAAAATAAAAAAATAAATAAATGAAAGAGAAGTAAAACCACAACTAACATTACATTTCGATAAGGTAAATTTAATCAACAATTTTTTTTTTGAATTACAAATTCTTTTTAGTAGAAAAGAAACTTGTGAAATATTTGCTTCTATTGATGCTTAAATAGTATTTATGGATTATGCCTTGAAAATCACAAGTAGCAGTTGAAGTTGATCGTCAAATCGCTTATAAAATATTTGGTAAATAGAAAGAGTTAGATTCTTTATACTATTTTTAATTAAAATGGAACACTTAACTATAATTTATTCAATTCTTGATGGATAAAATATAAAGGATTCAAATATGATTTTCGATATAAAAGTATATAACCCAATTTTTTTCTTAGGGTGATGATATTCATAACATAAATTATTATTGTCACAACAATAATTCATTAGTAAATATTTTTATTTAAGAATAAAAAATTAAAGTGCAATTAATAATATAAATAAAATGAATATTTTATATAATTTTGTTGTTATAATAGTAAAAATATTTGTGACAATATCATTAGCATATTTTTAACATTTATATTTTATTAGAAAAAATGTCATAAAGATCCTTTTATTTCTATAAAAGTTGGCATTTAGTCTCATAGGTTATAAAAAATGTCTTTAAATCCATTTGCTTATGAAAAATATGTTTTTAAGTCTCTCTACTTGTAAAAAATGTGTTAGGCAAAAATAAAGTTAATTTTTCATCCAATTTTTTATTAAATCTAACAGAATAACAAATATGTCACACACACACACACACACACATATATATAAAGAATGAAATATTCTTGGATTTGCCCATATTCAGTTCATCCTACGGAACCATATCAGATCTCAGATCTAATGAAATAGGATGAATTGAGATAGTATTTTGTAAATACGTAATTATCTTGAATATATTCACTATTTCTTTATTTTTCGATCGCCTGGAAAGGACAAAAGAAACATCTTTTTCTTTCTTCAACAATTTCTAATCTCTAGTGGACCTCTAAGTAGGATTCGAATCCAAATGAAGTTCTGACAATCTGTTAGAGAAAAAAAAAACAAATAGATCTTGTAGGATTCCCAAGAAATTCTTCGATTTCTTCCGAAAGCAGATATATATATATCTAAAAAAATTACTCAATTTTTTTAATTTTGAAAAAAAAACCTTAAATAAAATTTTCAATGTAATTTAAATATAATTTTCAATAAAATTTGTATTGTCTAATACTTAAAGTCACAACTTAAATAATAAAAATTTTATTTAAGTTTGATTGCATTCAATAAAATTTAAATATAATTTTTATTGTTTAATATCTAAAATCACAAATTAGACAATGAAAATTTATTAATAAAAAAAATTGTAAAAAATTACAGTAATTTTTTAATTAAAAGTTATTTAATTTGATATATATCTATTAAAAATATAAACATGTATGTGAAACATGTATTATTCTGTTAGATTTAACGAAAAATTGGTTGAAAAATTAATTTTATCCTTATATGACACATTTTTTTCAAATAAATGGGCTTTAAAACACTTTTTCCATAAGCAATGCACTTAAAGACACATTTTATAAGCTAGAGGACTAAATAAAATTTATTGCATAAACAAAAGGACCATTTTAACTCTTCATCATATTTTATTTACATGGCCACAACCGAACTAAATATGAGCTAGGGTGAGGAAGAAGTACTTTTGGGAGAAAATAGGGGCAGAAAAGTCATTATCATCCAAAGATACATTTACATTTTAGTATTTTACATATATAAATCATTAGTATAAAGAAATTTTTTTAGGAAAAAGTGTCATAAAAGTTCTTTTATTTTTATAAAAGGTGACATTTAGTCCCATAAGTTATAAAAAAATGTCTTTAAATTCCTTTGCTTTTGAAAAATGTGTTTTTAAGTCTTTCTACTTGTAAAAAATGTGTCAAGCAAAGATAAAGTTAATTTTTCATCCAATCTAACGGAATAATAGATTTGTCACATGTATATTTATATTTTTCGATATATATACCTAAAAAATCTAATATTTAATTAAAAAATTACTTAATTTTTTTAGTTTAAAAAAAAACTTAAATAAAATTTTTAATGTAATTTAAATAAAATTTTAATTGTTTAATATTTAAAATCACAACTTAGATAATTAAAATTTTATTTTAGTTTGATCGAATTTAATAAAATTTAAATAAAATTTTCATTGTTTAATATTTAAAATCATAAATTAGACAATGAAAATTTTATTTAAGTTTAATAGAAAAAAATTGTATAAAATTAGAGTAAGTTTTTAATTAAAAATTATTTAATTTGATGTATATCTATCGAAAAATATAAACATGTATGTGACACATGTAAATCTAAAAATGTTTAGTTGTATAAAATATATATATATATATATGACTCAATGTATTCACATTTAATTCTTTTATGAATAAAAAAATATATTTATTTTTATTATTTTTAAATTGTATAATATGACTCACATTTAATTCTTTTATGAATAAAAAAATAATTATTTATTTTTATAATAAAAATAAATATATATTTTTTAGTATTAAAAAAAATAAATATATTTTTTATTAAAAATAATTAAATATTTAAATTATTTATGTATAAAAGAAATTTAAAAATCTGATTTCATAGGTCCGAAGAAATTGAAAAGTAGTATAGTAGTGATGGCAGAGCTGAGTACCCGAACACGTCCGATTAATTTGAATGACAATTGAGAATAAAAATATAAGGCACTCTCCAAAAAATTATAATTTTATTTAAGGTAAGAAAATTGAGTCAAACTAAGTGGTACAAGTGGCTAATGGCTATATATTGTAGACAACATTTTAAGCTAACTTTTCTTCTTTATTTTTTTCTTTTGAGAGTTATTTGGCTCAATTCCAACCCAAATTATTTACGCAACAAGCATAGCATGCAAATTAGCCAGCCAAGCTTGGCCTTACTTTTAAACCTTATTCATTATTATTTTTAGGTAAGTGATATGTTACTTTTTAGTTTTTACTAATCACATGCCTTTTTTTAATCAAAGTATTTTACGCGTATTTTTTTATTATTAAAGTAAATACATTAATTTTATGTTTTAGTTAAAATTGAATAACAAATTATCACTTGTTTTAGTTAACAATTATTAATTTCTCCATCAAACATCCAATTCCTCCGTATTGCACGAAACCGTACAATTCTTGCTTAGACTTTTAAATATCACGTGAACGGTAAGCCCTATCCTTTCGGCCATTGATTGTGATGGTTGCCTAAGCCGTGAACATTGAACACGCGTGTTCTAACTACTAAGAAGATCCGATATTTTGCTCAACAGAAAATTCTAATTGCATTTTAGACTTTTAGTTACCTTTCAAAAACAACAAACTTTTTTTAATACATTATGAATTGTCATCAATTTTTTTTATTTTTTTTTTGTCTCAATCATTTTGAATATGGTGGTGGTAAAACTTATTTTTAATTATAGGATCAAAATATTGTTTAATATTGACGTGTTATTAAAAGACTTGTTACCTTAATAGTAGTACAACAATTCAATTGTTAATATTATTTAAGTATTATTTTAATAATACCTGTATTTAAAAATTGGTATCAAATTAGTGCAATTGAAATAAACAAGAGTATAACTAAAGTACCAATTGTATAAATTGGTACTAATTTTTAAGTAAAAATATTATTAAAATACCACCCGAATAATATGAATAAAAAATTATACCAAAAAATTTATGATACTAGTAACAAACTATTATTTTGGGATAAAAGTATGATATAAGATCCAATATTAAGTGTATTCAACAATCGTGAATTCGTGATTTCTAACACAATTAGGCATTTGACAATAATTTATATAGATATTAATAAAATTTGGAGATGCAAGACTAGCGCTCAACTCCTTACATTTTTAACCAGGGTAGACAATGGGTCTACATCGAACAATGCAAATCATATGTTTTTTTTTATAATTAATTTCACACTTAATTACCTTTGCAATTGTCATTCTCTTGATCAGTACTTATCTATTTTTTACTTATGTTAAATTTTAACAATAAATATTCGATATTATTTAAATATTAATTCTTTTATTTATATCTTTAAAGTTTAAATTTGTAAAACATAAATTTTTTTTTTTTAATAAAATTTCTTTTTTAAAGAGATTTTTATTCTATTAAAAATTATTTGCATGTTAAAATCATTTTAAATAATAAAATTGTAAAACAAGATCATAAAATTGTTAAATGATTATATTTTTAAAGCTCGTAGTTTCAATCCAAGGCCCTTATATTGGAAAAATAATTTTTGTCTCAAGTTGTTGATTTGCAACGTGTAACAACTCAAATAGATAAAGTTTTTGGCTCTTACAAATAAGTAGTCACATATATACAGCAATGCCTTGTTAATACACCATCTAAAATAAATTTCAATTGATATGTATAGTATTATTTGGAGATGGTAATGAATCGGTTTTGGGTCAGATCTGATCTGACTCGTTTTGACCTGTGATTCAAATCAAACTGAACTATTTTTGGGTTCAATTCAGTTTGGGTAACATTCATAGGTTAAAAAAATTGAATAATTGATCCATTTTTTTTTTTTTTTATGTAATTAAAGTTTTTTTTTTTAAATAAGCGAGCACTCGAATGTCGATCCGATTCGATTTTTACCCAGAATTGAATTGTTTTAAATAAAATGAACAATGACCCGATTTATTTTTGACCCGTTTTGTCCTGATTCGATTTAACACGAACGGATCGAATACCTATAGATCAAACTTAGAGTTCGACTAGGTAATTTTAACAAAAAAAGCCAAATTTAAACACTTAGCAATCTAGCATAAAGATTTCACTTAATCTGTAGCTAAATAAGTTGCTATTTTTTTTTTAACTTAAATTGTTAACATTTTAATGATATAAGTTAAAAGTAAATAATTATCTAAAGCTCTTTTGTTCTTTCTTTTTTGTCATAACCATTAGGAATAGGCATGGGATGAGCATGAACGATTTTTGTCATATCTGTCCTTGAAATCGAACAATTAACTGTATAATCGAAACTGTCCGAAATTGCTTTGGTTCGGGTACGGTTATAATTGAGTGGGGATCGGACCGGGACAGATATAACAAAAAAACTACCCCAATATTCGATTATTAAAAAAAAATTACATATTAAAGCATGCAGTAAACATCAAAGATCATTATGAATCATATATATAATATATGTATATTTCAAGAACACCAGTAACAATATCCACAAATTGTTCATTCAAAAACAAAATTATGCATTCAAATTTCTGCTCTAACTAAGGATATAAACAAATAATATGAAATCAATGAAAAAAGTGATAAAAAATTACCATGTAAAAGCCCTCTTTTGTCATAACAACATAAAGTTAGAAGGAAAACATCAGGAACTTTTGGAGGTTGCAGTTCAAATGGATAATAGAAAGCAGCAACTGAAGAATAAGATGGGCAGACTCCAGATAGCCTTTTCTTCAACAAATTCCACTTGGTCTCCGAACTACCAATCACCCAGAACACTAAGTAGCACCATTTTTCATCAGTTGATACATCTACAGAACATAAATCAGTTCAAATTCCAATTAACAAAAGAAAATGAAAAAAAGAATAAGAAGAAATGAACTCACTCTCTCTTAATTTTTTTTTTTTTTTTATAATATATTTCCTCTGTAAGCAAGTCGAGCTGCAGGAACACGAACGCCGACGTCGAGTTGCACGCATGCACGAACAAGAACGCCAACGTCGAGTTGCATGCCTACACGAACACGAACGCCGACACCGAGCTGCACACCTGCACGAACACAAATGTTGACGCTGAATTGCACGCCTACACGAACACAAACGTCGATGTCGAGCTGCACGCCTGCACGAACACGAATGTCGATGCCAAACTGCACGCCTGCACGAACACGAACGCCGATGCCGAGCTGCACGAACACGAAGGAAACTCTGGAAGCGCCGAGCTGCCGACGCCGACCTCAACCTGCACGAACATAAAGGAAGAAAGAAAGCAAAAGTGTTAGGGTTAAGTTTGCTTATGTCCTATTTATATGACTCATCTAAGTAATAAAAAATTTTAATAAGTAAATATATTTATATGTTATTATATAAACAAAAACAAAAATGGCCTAATGGTATAAGCTGAAATTGTAGCACCAACATACCCAAGTTCGATTATCTTAAAAAGCAGGTATTTTATAAATAAATTTTATATATATTTAAATTAAATTAAATTAAAAAAATATTTCGAGTACGTGTGGGTACGGTTTTAAGTATAACCGTCCCCACCCCGCCCCCGTAAATTTATAATCGGATATTATCCGAAACCGTCCACGTATTCGAATTAAACGGATATTAACTAATCCGTCGGTTCGAATATCCGCAGATAAAATGCCAATTCCTAACTTATATAAATAAAATTATTTAATTTTTTTAGTAAAAAAAAAAGATTTCACTTAAACTTAGCCAAGAAGTAGAAAAAAAGATGAGAAAAATAACACTCTTTAAAATTTATAATAACAAAAATAGTACTATTTATATTCAAATTTATAATTTCACAATTAAAAAAATAATTGATATATTTTTTTAAAATATTTATTTAATTGAAATTGAATGACGATAATTTAAATTCGTTCAATAATAAATATTTAATATGTTAATTTTATTTTTATAAATTTTAAGAATATTATTTTTAATAATTTTTATAAAAATACAGCATATATAGAATTATATGGAAGCGATTCTCAATCACAGACATTAATAATTAATGCAAGGAGATATCGACTTCATCTAGAAGCAAATTAATATATTTGGGAGTTACGCTACAAGGAAAACTCGTAGTCAACTAGAAAGATTAGGAAATTTGATCGGAAGAAAATTGGGTGCCAGACATAAATGCCCCACATTCAATTAAATAATAAAAAATTCAAGTACCCTCGAAATTTTAGATGAAGTACGAAAATAATTGCAAAAACGCAATATGACCGTGCGATTAGTTGTACGAGATCAAATGTACGACTTGACGCATTCAACTTCATATTAGTTATATATTTATAGTACACTTGCCCGTCCTAACGAAAATAAATGAATAATTGTATATGATTGAATTATGTATTAAATCTGTACGGCATTTAGTTTGGACCTATATACATGTTTAGTGGTACTCACGTACGGGAGAATTTATTCATAAAAATATTTTATAATAAAAGTTGCATTTATTTATTTTTACTAAATTTTAAACAAACATTAAATTATATTTTCTTCATTTATATATGTTTTTCTTAAATATTAAAATAATTTAAAAAATATATTGGATAACCCTTTTTTGCTTATTAACTGAGAAATATTATATTGAATTTTATATATTTCATATTTTTTATTTATTAATGAAATTTTAGTAATCAAGTTTTACTTTTCCATAACAAAGTAAACGATTCTTATCGAAATTGAATATAATCAATCTGGTCCACAAAAATAAAATATAAATCTTCTTTTATTTTAAATAAAAAAAAATTCAACTAAAACTCAATTTTTTTAAATTGAGTTTGCACAACTGCCCTAATTTATATCCATACATATATGTCAAATTCCTCCATTAGCGGTACGTATTTAAAGAACTTAATAAAATCCACTTTAAATATCTACTTTTACTTTTATTATTTTTTAAAAACGTTAAATTTTTTTTGAAAAATGATCTAAAATAATATTTTTTAAATTCATAATAATAAAAATAATATAATTTTTCTTGAATTAAAAAATATATAAATTAATATTAAATTTAAATTAAGAATAAAATTTTTATTATTATAAATTTTAAAAATATAATATTTGTTATTTTTCAAATATCTTTATAACAATAAAATTAATACTTAATAATATTAAACGTTTAACATTAAATGAGTTTAAATTGAACGAATATTTAAAGAAAAGTGATATATTAGTTTTTTTTAATTCTGAAAATATAAGTTTAAATACAAGAGATACTATTTTTATTATTACAAATTTTAAAGAAATTTTTTTTGTTATTTTTTCAAAGGTATTTTAAACATTATAAAATATTTAATAAAATGGATATATAGCTTGAAAAAGTTACTATCATGAAAAATTAAAAAATTGAAAAAGTTGGGAATCTTTTTAATAGTTTCTCCTGTATACGGGACTTATATATGGGCAATTTACGATTAGTAATAAAATTGACGCATCTTTGATAATTAAAAAGAACAATTTAAATTATATTAAAATGTTAAAATATTCATATTATCTTTCACTTTATTGGGTTTTTAATTTGTACAACAAAAAAATTGCTTCTAACACAATACAGAAACTGTGGCTGCTATTTTAATTATAAACTTAATCATAAAAGGTACAAAAGCAACAACTAGATAAGAATACAATTGTAAAATGCTGGAGGGTTAAAAAAGTAATTATAATTATTAAAAACGACGCCAGAATTCAATTTTCGGCAATTTCTCTCAAAATGCCTCTGTGTATTCTGATTTTTAACCTCAAGTCCATCATAGATTCATAGTGCCAAATTGAATTGGATCCCAAAATAGTTTAGTACCTAGCCCATATAATTAGGCCCAATAACGATTGTTTCGTTGAGGCTTCACACCGTTGTAATATTGCATCAAAAGGAGCACCAATCGAAATGGCCAAGTGTTGATACATGATTGATTTCCATAATATCTAAATATGGATGTTTCAGATGCAGTATCATACATGTATATGCGTATTGAGAAGTGGTAATTATATCGTATTTATTATATTTGTATTGGTATTATATTAATTTTGTATTATTTATATTAAATTTTTATATTAGTTGATATGGAAAAAATTTATTTCAACCTTTTTTTTATATTATTTAGTTATAATAATAAAAAGTAATAAATTTTTAATAATATAAAAAGTTATTGATAAATTCATACTAATATAATCTTATTATCTGTCACAAATTGCCACCAGAGTGTATTATTTGTGTGAGATGTATCCGATCTCATCCCTCATTCTCTCAGAGAAACAAAATCACCATGACGACGAAGTCGAGGCCCAGAAAATCTGTTCAATGAATACAGTGAGAGTCATTCTTCTAACTGTAAAAAATTGAATCAATAGAACACTCGTTGTTCGGATCAAAGAAGCTCCAACAGAAGAGAGCGAGGCGAAAAGGGTAGGATCTGGATTTGAAATTTGGAAATGAAGATGACAGATCCGAATTTGGAGTTGCAGGAATCGGGTTGGGAGGAGCTGAGGAGAGAGGCTCGGAAGATTGAGGGTGATCTTGACGTCAAACTCTCTTCTTATGCTAAGCTCGGCGCGAGATTCACCCAAGGAGGTTCATTTTCTGTATCTACTCAAAATGCGTATTCTTTGCTCTCTGTGTTTAATATGTTGAATCTGTAAGCTTTGAAAATTAGAAATATTGGTCTCCTTTTTATCAGATTTCATGTGTGGTGGTTGATTGTCGTTTCCGGTAGGGAGATTTGCGAATATGTATTTTCGATTCTTCGAAGAAAAAATTTAGTAGTCTGGCTGCCGAATTTACTAATAATGAGAATTTTTCAGTGATTATAATTAACGCGTAATGACGAACATGTGAGTGATCCAGTTGGAAATTTTGAGGAAAATAGTATGCTTTGCTGTGAATTATTTCTTATGTGCATTGTATAGAAGAAACAATTTCGAAAAAAATAGTTTCTAAATTTAGGGATAAAATGACTGCATTGTGGGAGTTTAAATTAGGGAAAATAGCAGATTTCTATCCTTGTGTTCAAACTGAGAGGTCTTTCTTTGTTGATATGAAAAGTTGGGCAAACGACAGTGTCACTACATTTTGAAATATACCTGTCTCTTAATACAGTGTGAAATACACGTCTCATAATATATTGTGAAATTTTGTCCTACTGATGCATATATTAGGTATTTTGCATAATTTTTTTTTTTTTGGGGGTGGGGGGGGTTAGAATTTAGAGAGTGATTACCGGTGTTTCTATGGTAGGTTCATCTCTTATGTCCTGTTTGTTTGATAGTAATGGGATTGGTGATGGGAAACAATTAAACTATTTTTGTGTTTTTTTCAACTGTTAAGATGTAATGGAGTGGAATGCATTTCATTAGTAGCAAGAAAGCTCAATTCACCCATACCCCTAAGAAATATCTTGAATGATATATTTTCTTCACTTATTTGTGTTATTATTTATTGTTTTTTGTCATTTTATTTATTTATTTATAATACAAAATTTTTTTTTTTCAAAATTTGCTTCATTTGAAACATAAATTTTGTTTTCTAATTTTACCCTTATTTTGATTCCACTTCTTAAAAAAACTTATTAATAGGAGTATTGTTTCTACTGAATTGAATTATCATTACTATTTTCATTCTTATTTTGTTTGTATTGAGTGAACTTTCATGACCTTAAGGTTCCTCTTATGCCTTCATCCTTATTTGAGATGCTTTTAATTCTTATTTGTTCCATAGCTTGTCACCACTTTTTAATATCTTCAACTAGAAGCTTCAGTTATTATGACCATAAACTGGGAATGTTTCAATACATAATAGATTCTTCAGGCTGTTGCCTTTTGTGATAATACAACTTTTTGATCAGGTTATGTAGAATCTGGGTCGCCATCTATTGGGTCCAGCAGGTCATGGAAGTCCATGGAAATGGAAATCCAATCTTTGCTTGAGAAGTTATTGGATATAAATGATGCAATGAGTCGTTGTGCCGCAACAGCTGCACAAACTGCTTCCATATCACAGAAGCTAGCAAGGCATAGAGACATACTTCATGAGTTTACCCAGGTTTACTTTCTCCTATTTCAGCTTTTATATTACTTCCCATGTCAAGCATTTAGTAGTGCTTTTTCTTCTCTTTATTCTTCACTCAGGAAAGAGCTGTTAGTATGACCAACCATGCTTAAAACTTAGTGAGTTATGCATCACATAGGAAGAGAATTAGTTTAACATTTGTGTATGTAAAACTGCTACTATAGTTTCCAATTTCTACTTCACGGCATGTCATCAGTACACCATATTTTATGCTCACAAATCTTCTGGATAATGGCATGAATCTAAAAATTAATTTATTACCAGGCTTTTTGTACTTGTTTAATCGAGTATGGACAATGTCTTCATGTGTCTTTCATTCTAATCTTATTGTATAGAGGCCTTCTCCTTTGAAGATGATTTGTACCTTAGTTGATTCTTTTGTGATGCGCCAACTTTGTTTGAAGTCCACAGGTTTGGCTTTGACTTTGTGAAATTAGATATGTGACTTGTGAACTATGTGAGTCAACATGGCTAATTGTTTGCGTTGATAGCCTACTGAAAAATCCTCTATAGGTGTAAATCTTCACCTTGGTATTTTAGGTCCATCCCGCAAAGCTCCTTTGATCCAAACAGAGGGCATAATGTTCTATGCTTTAAGAACTGGCCCTTGTTATAAGCTATTAAGAAAGTGAAAGAAAAGGTTTGAGGGAACTCGGTGATTTACCAATTTAGAATATATCCTAATAAAAGAAGACTTGGAATATATACTGTGTCCTATTATTTTTGTGAGTGTCAATTCTTAGATCCTACCACTTTAAGAAAGTAGTTTGCGATCACTGTACTAAGGGTTTGTCTGTTTAGGAATTCAGACGAATCAGAGGAAACATAAATTCAATGAAGGAACATGCCGAGCTTCTGAGTTCGGTCAGGGATGATATCAGTGAGTACAAGGTAGGAACTTTTGAATTATTTATTTATTTTGAATATGATGTGAACTATGTGTTTCTCATGTTTCTTAAACATTTTATGCTGTTTTTTCTTAGTAATTTGAGTTTTACCTTCGTGCAGGCTTCTGGGAGTATGTCTCCAAGAAATCAGTTACTTAGGGAGAGAGCTGCTATCCATGGAAGTATAAGTCATGTAAGCATATGTTAGAGATTATTTCCATAATTATTATTCCAAAAATTCTCCATGTGCGCGCGCGCGCGCGCACACACACATATGTTCAGCAAAAGATATATAGTTTTGAGGTGGTTTTGTTTTTATGTTTAACAAGCATGCAATGTTTAACTCCTGATTGGTAGTTTAAAAACAATAGTGTGCCACTTAGAAACCTAGTTGACAAGTGTTGAAGGGTTCAACACTTCTGCATCTAACCATAAAATTTACAGAGTAGATGAACCACAATTAGTAATGTAGGGTAAGTTAAGGTTCCCTGAATCAACTTTTGAAAATACTGACTCGCCCTCAAACTTGTTGCCATTGAATGGAATATTTGTTTAACAACTTGAGTGAAGTCAGCGTTATTATATAACAACGTTCAAGAGTTCCAAATAGTAACGTTTGGATTCAACTGACGAATATATAAATTATCAAGCTAGTCTATGTGGCCCTTACGAAGATTTTGTTTTACTTGGAAATATGTTGGGTTTGCTTTTATGCAGATAGATGACGTGATCAGTCAGGCTCAAGCAACAAGAGCAGTCTTGGGCTCCCAAAGGACTTTGTTTGGAGATGTGCAAGGGAAAGTGAAGATTCTAAGTGATAAATTCCCTGTCATCCGCAGTCTACTTGGTACTTGCAAGAGAGAACCCTTAAACCATTTTTTCTTCCTGAAGTTGCTTAATTATATAATCTTGTGCGTGATGATGGTTTGTAGGTTCAATCAGACGGCGACGATCAAGAGACACTCTTATTTTAGCTGCAGTAATTGCAGCCTGTACGTTGTTTCTTATCGTCTATTGGCTTTCAAAATAACTTTTTTGAGTGTAGAGATATGAAATTTATCGTTACAGAAAGTTCTACACACATGATAATGGTGACATTTTAGGGAATTCTGAGTTTTATGTGTTACGACAAATCTATTAAGTTCAGTGTTTCAACTGATGGTGGTTTCAACATCTGGGTACAATGTTCTCTTCTGATTTTATTCAAACTTGTGAGTAAATCTGGGGGAGTGAGTCTTGTGGACGAGACTCGAAACTAGAAATGTTAATCATTGCTCCATAAAAATAGGGTAATGATATTACCACAATTATTTTTGTTATTTACACAACAAAAGTATATAAATTTACAATTATATACCTATAATTAATTAGATATTAGTGTCGCTTTTTTTTTAGTAAAGTTGTCATTAATAAAAAGTACTGTGGTAATATTGTCACCCTAAAAATATTGTCCAAAAATAGTTGAGAAAGATGGAGAGAGACTTAAGATTCAAAATTTAATACTACTATTTGAGAATTGACAATGCAATTTATCATGTCTCAACAACTTTTACCAAAATTTTTTTCATGTGTGAGCATTTTGTCGAGAATTTTATAAATCACTCGGTAAAGTGCATTGATTGTCAAGAAAAACAAAAAGAAGGAATTCTCTTGTCACTTTCAAGAATAAGCTACGTACCAACACGGTCTGCCAACATGTGCAGCCAAAATGTAGCTAAAGCTAAGCAGAAGTTGAAACGTATTAAATTTTCGATAATAATTTCTTCAGGTAGGATGTTCTAATGGCCTTTTTCCTTTTATGAAAAAAAAAAAAGAGGCATTTTAGTCCATTTTTCTTATATTTTACATTACTTTAATTTTTTTATTTATTTATAAAAGTGATACTATTAATCATTTTTTTATTATGTATGGCTCACATATCTTGTTAGATTTTTTTAAGGTTTTACATAAACAATTTATTTTTTGAAACTTGTATTGACATGCAACATGCAAGTATTGACATGCAAAACATGCATACAAATTTATGTTGACATTAAGTTTCATACAACATTTTAAAACAGCATTAATAGTGATCAGGGATATTTTTGATATTTTTTATATATAAAAAAAAAAAAGGACTCATGAGAAGGGAACTTTTGCTTTCTTTTTTATAAGAAAAGTATTGTTGTTCTTTTTTTTATAAGAAAAGGACTTAGGTGTTATAAAAAATAGATAGAGGACTAAATTACTTATGAAATCATAGAAGTAGAGGAAAATTTTCCCTTTCCTTATGTCAACAATCATTAATCGTTTGCCCTTTAATATATTATTGATATATAAGAAAATTCAAAATTGATTTGGACTAGATTTGCAATTTAAATTTCTACATATCTTAAGCATACGCATTTATTTCCCTTTAATATTTCAGTGATTCCATAATCAATCGTTCATTCGGTTGTCGTTTAGCATCCTCAAGTTTAAGATAAAGAAAAGTATGGTTGGCACCGCAAACTATCCAATTAATATGCAAATAGTTTGGTTCATGCGAAAAGACTCACTCTCACATCAAATACTATTTAACAATAATAATAATAATAATAATAAGTTGCAAAAAAAAGTTGGCAATTTTTGATTTGATCTATGAATGCCTTTATGATGTATTTGTACTATTTTTTTTTTTTTATGAAGCAAGATCAACCAAAATTTTAAACTGTTGTTTTAACAACAGTTAAAATTAAGAGAATTAAACTTCGTTTAACACACAGAGTTAATGTAGAACACAATACCTACCAGCAACCACACATACACGTACTCTGCGTAACGGTACAAGGTTTTTTAAGTTGATTTTGAGTTTACGAAATAAGATCAACCAATTCAAGTTGTTGTACTTGTACTAATTGATGGGTCAACTTCATACTCTATTGCCTGACTGAAGCATAAAATTGCCGTTGCCTTCTCACTCTCAATAATTATCATATTGATAATGATTTATTTATATACATGTTAACATGTGGATGTGTTGCAGCTTATAAACTTCAAAGCCATTAGTTGATGTATATGACATTAGAGAGGAATTAAGACGTTATTATTTTCTTTTGAGAGTGCAAATTAAAATGAATACTCAATTTTTATACGACACTACTTCTTAATTATTATATCATATGGTGAAAACTGTCGTATGTATCTACTTTTTACCACAAGTAATAATGATTATAAGTGTGAATTATGTAATGTTATTTAATAAAAATAATAATAATTGTGACTTATATGTTTAATTCTCGCTTAATTGTACAGTAATTAACAGCTGTGAAAATGTTCAACTAATTAATAAAATTGTATCATTAACTATATTGGATGTCCATTTTTTTTAATAGAATATATAAAACAATCTCATGGACGGAGCCAGAAAAAACAAATAGGGGGACTAAATTTTTTTTTTTTATACAGAGTAAAAAAAAAAAAATTATACTCAATTCAATATTAAATTTTTTATGTCATATTATAATAGAGACATAGAATTAAAGCTCAAAAAATATAAAATTAACACATTATAATTAACTTATAACAAAAATTAAAAAAATATATAATAAGTTAATAATTATTAGTATTATTCATGAATAAAATAAATGTATTAACTAAAAAATCTAAGCAAATATAAAGCTCATTAAACACACCAAAATTTAAAGTTGTTAAAACTAAAATAAACATATTAAAATGTAAAAAGTAAAATATAATTTAGAATTTTAAGCTTGAGACTATATTTAAAAATATATGTTTATAAACAATATAAAACTGACTAATAATAAATTTTTATATAAAAAAATTTCAAATAAATTCTAAAAGATTATTAAAATAAAATGTCAAATAATATAATATTAGATAAAGTTAAAATTTGGGTTGAAATAAACCATGATAAACATAACTTAAAAGTTTTAATATGAAGTTTATCATATACTTATTTTTTTAATTTTATTTTTTATAATGTTGAGTTTAAAGTTAAATATTTAAACTTTTTTTTTTTGAATTATCACATTTAAGAAATTTTTTTTACATAATATATGACTAAAATTTTATTTTTATTACTAATAGTTACTAAATACATGGAAAAAAATATATATATTTAACTATTTTATTTACAATTTATATCATTTTTATTAACGTATTTGTTAAATATTGTTAATATATTCAAAATATGTATATAAAAATTATACATAATATATTTATTTAATGCTAAAAAAATACATGTAATTAATTTTTTTTTAAAAAGTTAACCGAAGGTACAGTCCCTTATCTTTCGCACTTGCTTTTGCACAAGGTGATTTACTTGATGGTTTGATGATAATATCTATCCTTCCCTACTTTCAAATCAAAGCTTCGTATAATTTAAATAATTAAAAAAAAAAAATACGATGCTTAGAATGTTTAAAAAACAATAGTAATTGTAATTATTTTCTTTGGCACCACACGAATATGGGAAGAAAAAAATTGAAAGGAGGATTCATAAATTTGAAGATCATTACTTAATAGACTTACATTTTAAATCACACATTATAACTATGTTAACTATCGTTTAATGTTAAAACTTATATAAAAATTTACCATTTAAGCCACCTTTAATATTTGGAACTATAGATTTTCAAGGGCACTGAGTTGCTATTTATATTTTAGGGTGGGAGTTCCATTTTAGTCTTTTTGCTTATTATGAATTTGAGATTAATTAGTTACTTGCTTATAAAAAGTATTATTTAGTTCTTTTGATTATAGAATAGGGGTCATAAAAAGACAAATGTCACTATAACATACTTATTTTATTATTTTATATACTTTAGCAATTGGTGGGATGCATTAAAGGGATAGTTTGGTCATTTAATGTTTTTCACCTCAAACACAAAAAATTCACCATTTCACGTATTTTCTCCCTACCATTTTTGAAGATTAGTAAAATAGATAAATGATTTATTATTGTTCTGTTATTTTTGCCAAGTGACTAATGAAAACTATTAAATAATATAAAATATTAAAATTTGTCTTTAATTAATATCTTTTTAACAATCAAAAGAACTAAAAGATATATTTTTAATAGTTAAAAAGACTAAATAATAACAATTTAAATCAAATAGACTAAATGACATCTAAAACTTAATGTAATGATTATTTTAACCCTTTACCCTATTATTAGAATAATATTTATCATAGGTAAAGAAATAGTTATTTTGTCTATAGAATATATGATATTTAAATTTTTGCTATATTTAATACTCCAAATATATAAATGTTTTGTTCAATTTACAACTTTGATAAGTGGTGGGACTATCATATAATTGAGTAGTGATCCGAATAAGTAGCACTACTCTTTTTCAAAAAACACATAGTTATTGTAAAATAACAATGTAATTTTTGAAACATAGTTATCGTACTTAAATTGATAGCAAAATTTCTTTTAGGAGCATGTAAATGTAAAAGTTATAGGTTTGATTTACTTGTGTGTTAGTTGTAAAATGTTATTTAAAAAAACATAATTATATTAAATTTTTTCTTTAATAAACGATCATTTACTTGTTATATTAGATGGAATTAAAATTCACATAAATTCAGTGCAAGTCTCAAGCATATTTCATTGCAATAAAATATAATTTGTAAATAACTTTTATTGTAGCAAAAAAAACTTAAATTAATGTGTTTATTTGCCTAAATTTAATGTTGAGAGTGAGATTTTTAATATTTATGAGTTGTGTAATGTTATTAAAAAAAAAAAAAAAAATAATATTAATAATAATTTTTTGTTACTTCCTAGTGGTCCTAGCTAGCTAATAATTTCCCAAAGGCTTTTTTCAACTTGGATACTTGATACTTGAAGCGGCACTGCCAGGCCATAGGTTCACACTTCAAACCTCACTACGAGACATTCAAGCTGTAAAAGGTAAAAGGATCCAATTGCATTAAATGTCATATTTTCACCTGCAAGATGTGAGAATTAATTAGGATAAATAAATATTAACGGACCTCTCTTTCATGAAATTTATTTTAACAAAAAATAATGTATACTAAATTATTATTATTATTATTACTAATTGTGCTTTTGCGATTAGATTAAGGATGTCGAACACAAAAAATATAATTTCATTTGAAAAAAGAAAAATATGAAAGGAGAGAGTTATTAATAGGTAGAGTGAAAAATCTTAAAGTTCAAACAGAAGTAAAGCCAAAAAGGGATAGAGAAGTTAACTTACTACAACTAAAAGACAATTGGAAAAAAACAAAATGAAATTTAAAGGAGTTATTTTCTGTGGATTTCTCTTATTATCGACACCTACCTGTCTCTGGTTACCACTTAACAGTACTGTGGCTGTGCTGAAGAAAGAGATGAATGATTAGTCAAATCGACAGGCATTATGAAGGTAAAAGCTTCAAATACATTTTATATGATTATTGTTATTATTGCCTCAATAATTTCTTCTAAAATCTATCTGTTCTACTACTACTACTAGTCTACTAGGTTCCATCCAATCCCAAGACAAAAACTCCATCTTGTTTCATCTTTATGGGATTTCAATTCATGAAATAATCCATGCTTAACTTCAATGATATTTCTTGTGTGTGTGTGTATATATATATATAAATTAAAAAAAAAAAAAGAAAAAGAAAAAAAGAAAAGACGTCAATGATATTTTTTATTTATAATCAGTAAAACATTTTAATCTATTTTTTGTTAGCAATTTAGCTGCTTTCAAGGTGAAATACTTTAATCCTTTAGTCCAAACTTTAATAATATAATTTGAATATATTAGTTAAAACGGAATGTAATTCTTATATATTATATAACAAAGTGAACCACACTCTTGAATTTAAGTTATATGTGACCTACATACGACTATTCATTTTTTCTCGATTTTTTAGTTTAGTGGTTAACATAGAATTGATGTGCTCCACGTGAACAAGAAAATTACTGAAGTGCATGTAAAGAACCATTAATTAGTAACTGTAAGGGACCATTGACCGACATTTATTTATTTATTTATTAAATCAAGCGATAATTAAGGATGAGAGATTTGAATCAGTGTTTTTTCTACTAAGTTTTTACCACTCTATTAAAAATTGTTAGTGTATTTTACCTAAAGTGAATAGGATTCGAGAAAAAGTTTTATCCACCAAATAATTTGGTGATGCACAAAGAAACACATTTGTTGAATTTAACAAGAATATCTATTTTTAATTAATTCAATATTAGTAACTTATAATGCAATCATTCTTCCAATTAAACAGATGATAACATCAAATTTTATAAATTACACAATTTTTCTATAAAATTTGACATTTCTTTTTTTAAAATACTCTTTAGTTTGAATCTACTCTTCGTAAAATACATTATTTATAAAAATAAATAATCCTATATATCATAAAATTTTTGATATTATAAATAATGTGATATAATGGATTAATTGATCACTGACTTAGTAGATGTTCATGTAAATTTTATTTTGGTTATAAAATTTTGACAACTTATTTGTAATATATATAATTTTTTTTATATAAAAAAAAAAATACAAATACAGTAAGCTGCATTTGTTTCTTAATTAATTCAAGTTTATATTTGAAGGATGCGCTATATAGTAATAAGAAACAGCTATCTAAAAAGCAAAAGGAAAGAATAAAAAATAAAAAAACACAGATATAGTTGCAATGGGATTTCGAATTTATTTAGTTTTTTTTAACTTTATTTAATTAACACCTTAATTTTATTACTATTAAAATATGTCTATTTATTCCTATAATTTTAATTTTGTATCAAATTAGTCTAAATTTTTAAAATTTATATTTTTTTAAAAGATAATATTAATTATATATATATATATATATATATATTTAAAAATGGAACCAAAACTCGTTGGGAGGTTGTAAGTGTGTGGATGATTACTATGCGCTCTTATTAGTGAAAAGACAAATGAAGCCCAAAGTGGAATGAGAAAACTAGCTAGTTCGAGTTTAGGAAACAAAATAAATGACAGACACGAATCTACTAGTAGTAGCTGCAGAAAATAGGTTCCTTACCTGGCTAGAGACTTTAACAAACAAATATTTTGATTAGATGTTGTATGAATATATGATACAATTTGTTTGTGAAGTAATAAGTAAAAAAATTTTAAAAAAATAAAAAAAATAAAATAGAATTATATATAGAAATCCAAGAAAAATAAATACAGAGTCCTCCAGCAGTTTCCCTCTTAAAAAGGGTGAAAGCAACACATGAATGAGCCAAACCTAATCACTTCCCATGCACTCGTCCCTTTCTCTCTTTCTCCCCCTTCCCCACCTCTACTGCTTCTGTTATTTCTTTCTCTCTCTCTAAACCCCCAAACCCAACAAAGAAAACCATTTCTATTTCTATTTCCATTTCCAAACCATACATGATGTATTCTCGTTCTCCTTCTAGTACCCTTTGCCTCTTCCTCTTCATTACAGCTCTTATTTCTATTTAGGATTGGAAATGGGTTCATTCGGGTTAGTTACCAACTAGATGGACTTGTATGGAAAATTCTTTTCAACTTTATTTTTTAATAATAAATTTCGTTTTGATTATTACCTGCGAGCCATTTTATATTGTTTAAAAAATTTAAACATTTATTCATAAATAAATGCTAAAATAACGTGAAAATATGAATAAAAAAAATATAATAATTAAACTTAAGTGAATTGTCAAGTCTTTATCAACTATATTAAAAAACGTATTGCTGCTTGGGTACAAATGATGCATGTATTGACTTATGGCTCAAATTTTCATTTCTACTTTTTCGAGTACATACAAGTTCAATCTACAATGCTATGATTACAATTTAAATAATTATGAGTGACTTTTTAAATGAAATATTATAGCAAATTGGTTTTAGAAATACACTAGAATATTTTAAATAAGTTGGCACCTCCATATTATCTAACCTTTTAATTAAAATTATTATTAAATTGTTTAAAAAAATAATCTTAAGTTAAACCTATAATTCTTTAATCAACTTAATTTTAATGTGATTTTATCATTTGTATTCACTCTAACATTGATTAACTTAAACACTTATAATCCAAGTTAATTTTAATGTGATTTTATCATTTGTCTTCACTCTAATAGAGGATATCAACCACAATAAATTACTAAAGTATTTACGAAAGGGAAGAAAAGAAAAAAATATCCCCCATAAATTAAGTGTCTTATTGTTTTTGGCTGTTTTTAACTTTTCAATCAATCTACATGTTACATCATCTACCTTACCTTAATACATATAGTAACTCATCATCAAGTCATCATTCATCAACTAGCTAGCTTCTATATCATACCCACAAGATCAGATCCAATAGAAAACCCTATCATCAACAGATCATATCTTTCTAGTCTCTAGTCTCTACTCAACTCATCAGTCAATCTGCATCAATCAAATCATAGGCACATTGAGAACTAGAGCAAAGGGGATCCCAATAAGACTCATCAACAATATTCTTATTTTTTCAAAAGAAATAAATATAAGAAAAATAAAAATGTCTGCTTCGTCTTCAACTTTTTCAGCTGAACACCAATATTTCTCCCCCTCCGACCAGCTCTGCTACGTCCATTGCAGTTGTTGCGACACCGTTTTAGCGGTGAATTCCCTAAACCGATTTAATTATAACTACACTATCGGATTAACTTGAGCTATAATTAATTAATACTAATTAAAAAAGGGGGTGTTGTTGACATGTGTAGGTTAGTGTTCCAGGAAGCAGTTTGTTGAAAACGGTGACAGTTAGATGTGGTCACTGCAGCAACCTTCTCTCTGTTAACATGTGCGGATTGCTCATTCCAGCTGCACCAAACCAGCTTCATAATCACTTTACCCATTCTTTCTTCAATGCTCCTCAACACCTTCTGGTAATATTTTTTAATTATATATTGTTATTTTTATTACTTCTGGTAATATTAATTATAGTATCTATCTATGTTTCTTGTAAATTTCATTTTTTACACAATTAATTACTAATTTGAAACTATGGATTAAAGTATTCGTAACATTAATTCTTTGTATATTCTTAAGATTTTCATCTTTAACAGGGTACTAAATACTGATATAACAACTTTCATTTATAATTTTTCATTTTTATAACTTTTACAAAATTTTCATAGATATAAATTTTTTCATTAATTTTTTTTTCCTTCTTCATAAAATTAAATTTTTTAATATTTCTGTAAACATCGATATTTAACCCTTGGTTCAAAGTAAGTATTATTAAAATATCATATTTATAAAAATATAAATAAAAAAAAATTAATTTTTTAAGAAAAATCAAAGATATAAATATAATATGATAATTCAGATGAATTTTTTTTATAACTTAATATAATTTATGGCCTTCGTAATAAGCTTAATTACATAATCAGGAGGAGATCCGAAGTGCCCCATATCAAACAATGTTCAATGATCAGCCTACCAGCTTTAATAAGGGATTAACAATGCCAATAAGAGGAGATGATAATATTAACGCTATCTCCAAGCCTCCTGTTGCAAGCAGACGTAAGGGGTTTCTCAACTTTCCCTTTATCTGTGTTAATATATAACAAAACATCGATCACAATATTATAGGACCATTTGAACCTGCACATTTCATCATAATTATTTAGGGCAGAACTCCATATATAATATATATATATATATATATATATATATATATATATATATATATATATATGTTCCTAAACATGTTCATATATGTATAAATGTTCCATTCTAGCTTGCACAGTGGTTCCACACCATTTTGGTGTTTATAAGTACCATTTACTTTTTACCTTCATTGGATTAGGCAGTCCATGGTGCTTATGCTTGGACTCTACAAAAATTTACCCAAGATAATTTAACATTAATTAATTTCTTTGAGTTAATTCTGTTAAAAATTTATGCTGCAAAAAGAAAATTATCTAAATGTTTATAACTATATCAAATGTGTTCCATGTGCAGCCCCGGAAAAGAGACAGAGAGTACCATCTGCTTATAATCGCTTCATTAAGTAAGTCTACTTTTTTTTTTTTTTAATGGCACTAAACTCATATTTTTTTATTAATAAAAAAAAATACACTCTTACGCTCGAGTGAAATTCGAGCTTAGTAGCATTTTACAATTATTGACAACTAATATTCTAATCAACACACAGTATTCAATGTTTATTCATCTAAAACAAAATTAATATTTTTTTTTTGGAAAATAAAAATAAAACCCTTAAAACTTTTAATAACAAAAATAGCACAATTTGTGTTCAAATAATATATTTTCATAATTAAAAAAATGACTAATATATATTTTTTTAACGCCGTTCCAAATGAACTGCAACAAATTAGACATTTTTAATGTTGAAGATTGTCTAATTGAAGATCGTTCAATGTTATTGGAGTTTTATTTTTACTATTATGAATTTTAAGAGTGTTATTTTTGGTAATTTTTTTTTTTTTAAAGTTATTTCAAATTAGGATAATAATATGAATTATTACCTTATATTTAATATCCAAATTAATTAGCATGATAATGACCTTGACTTTGTTGAATATGCAGAGAGGAGATCCAACGCATCAAAGCTGGAAATCCAGATATAAGCCACAGAGCAGCCTTTAGCGCTGCTGCAAAGAACGTATGTTTATGTTTCAATAAATTAGTCATCAAGACTTAAATTTAAGAGATTACAGACTCTCTTTTTTTTCTCTCTCTCTCTGTATATAATATTAATTTCATAATGGCTTTCATAAGAATCACAAACCAGCAAATACAGTGCATGCATGCCAATATCTTTGTATTTTCTATGGCGTTGCTATATATTGTAATTATTATTTATGTGATAAAGACATAATCAGGGTTTACTAATGTAACATTATTAGTATTAACAAACTAATATAAGCTAATTATTTATCTGATTAAGCTACTATATTGATCTGGATTACATAAACAACATTAGTAGCCTTGAATGTAACAATTATTTGTTTTTTCTTTCTCTTAGTGGGCCCATTACCCTCACATTCACTTCGGACTCATGCCTGATCAAGCGGAGAAGACACGTCTACAGGTATTTTCAAACCTTATGGCCAACATTAAAAATGTTTGAACCTTAATTTTTAACACATTATATACAAACAATTGGGTTGAAAGTTACTTTAAACTCTTTCTTATTTATATTTCTACTGAACAACTTGGTTTACCCTAAATGACTTAGTTTCACTTGTTTCTGTTTTTAGCTTATGAAAAATTATTCTTTAGTCTTGCTATACGTTGGTTTAAATCAATGAAAATTTAACATTGCAAATTTCAATGGTGAAAAAGAAAAAAGTGGGATCATTTTTAACACTCTTTATTAAAAAAAAAAACTTTTATATAAGCTAGATGCGTGAATATTAATTTGGTGTGTCTTGATAATTTTAAGAATATGTCATTAGTATCTACAAAAAATTGAGCCTTTTATATCAATAAATGCATCAGTGTAATAAAATCAATAGAGGGGTCCTTCACATCATCTATGATCATGACTCATATAAAAATTTATCTTCTTTATTCTCTCCACTTTATAATAATGTCATTATATTAGTTTATTCCTCTTGGTATATTAATTATAATTGTTTGTAATCAAATTATAACACATGAAATTTAAAATGTACTTGGGTAATTTTCTTCCGGTTTCTCACTTTTTTTGCCAAGTATTTATCGATTATTATTGGCATTTAATAATAACACAACAAAACAATATAATTGTTCTCAAAGTGAACTTGAATATTTAATGATGATGTTTGGATTTGCTTTTGGGTTTGTGCAGGAAGGAGAAGAGATGCTTATGAAAGATGATTTTTTCAGTGCTCCTCCAGCCAATGCGGGTTAATTTCCCTATTAGCCCAATGTGTTAAGAGTTTCTTATTTCACTTAACTGATATTAGTTTTGTGAAGCTTGTATGATATTAACTTTCTTCACTCGCTATTATTTATATGACACTCCTTAAAAGCTTTTTCTTGTTGGTTTTTATAATAACTATAGGCTGGATAATTTTTTGAAAAATGTTATTGGTTTATAAATTACCTTATCATGCTTTTTAATAATTAATAAATAATTTTATTCCAAATAAATAATTCAAAATACGAAAGACTTGTTTTTTTAAGAGAAACATTTGAAATCCTCTCTGTACATTTTTCTCAACTTTGTTTCGATTATTTAGTAGTAGCATATGCCCGTGACACAACAACTTTATGTGTTCATAAGGGATAAATCATAATTGTAATTTCACTTCGAGGACAAGTTTATTTGAGCTTAATCACGTAAAAAACTTCTCTATTAATTATTTTATATAGATGCATTTAATTATATATAAATACTTCATTTTAATTAAATATTAATAATATATTTTTAAAATTATTAAAATATACTATATATTCAATAACTTGGCTCATATTAAAAAAAAAAATTATTTCACTTCAAGGTTAATGACGTACCTACAAACATTTTAGATAGTTATTGAGCCAGTGAGATAACTCTTATGTTACTTTATATAATAAAACAAAATATTTATTATAAAGTTAAGATAGTTGGTAATGAGAGAAGAGAAAGGTAATGGTTTAATTTAAATATAAAGAGCAGAGAGTTGCCAACAAGCTTCTGGCGATAGTAAACTTTCTATTCTTTTATTTTATTTTTTGTCAAAAATAATCTCATTGGATTAATGCTATTGTCACACCTCCAGATCATTAAAAATTTAGTTAATTTGTCAACCACAGAAATGCCTAAGGCTGTATTTAGGCTTAATCTTCGAACTCGCGTCCCTACTGTTCATTAAAAGTACAACCTTATACACAGTACCCAAACTAATTGGACTACCTGCTTATGGGCTTGAGTAATAAATTGTTAAGTAAAATATTACATTACTATGCTAATTGTGATTTTAATGTAAAATATTACATTACTATGCTAATTGTGATTTTAACTGTGAAAATAAAAACAATCTTTAAAAAATATTAAAAATACATAAATTTATATCTAAATTATTTATATTATAATACATAACAAAATTATTTTGTAAAATGTAAAAGTGATTCATTATTTTAAATAATTATGTCAGAGTAATAGGAAATATGTTTTAAAATTTATAGATAATAGAAGGTCGGTGTAAAAATCAATTTATAACGGATAACCAACTCTAACAAATTTATTACTAAATATTTATTACAAAGTAATTATTATCATTATTTTTTTTTATTGAAAATAAGCTCTCTTCAGCTTAGAGAGGATAGAGTTATTGTCACACACTACCACACTACTAAGAATTATTTCCATTTTTGTTTTGATATCAAGTAGGGACGGATCAGATGACGCTGGGGAACTGGAACCCTTCGACAGAGCGCCGGAGGCACCTGTCCGAGTGCTCTTCAAGAGCAACTTCAGTACGCTGAAGGTTCAAACCAGCATTCTACCGTATGAGGACAGAGACCCAACGCCTTATATAATTCTGATGTCCAAACTACTAGGTTACCGCCTGATCGATTTATTATAAATTAATTAAAGTATGAAATGTTGTGATATATTTTTTTTAATGAAAAAGTATTTGATGCTATTTTAACATTTGATTTCCAACGAAAGAAAATAAATTTTACCACCATAATAGTAAAAAAAATTTAGGGTGGTTATAAATTCACGACATAAAAGCTTACTGCCACGCAACCTCAAAATTTAACCTTGTTCTTTGATGTATTTACCCATATCTTTGAGTTATTTTGTTTTCATCCCAAATTTGCCCCATGTAATGATTACTTGTAGAGCTGGCAATTTTTTATAAGACCTTAAAACTCGATACAACTCACTCACGAAATAGTCAGGTCTGAATTGAGCTTATATAGATTGGGTCCTTAACAAGTCGATCTGTTTAACCCATTTAAAAAATCAGGTCATAACAGGTTACTCGTGTAACCTGTAACACATATAAGCAATCACTGTAAATAACTAAAATTATTAAGGTATGTAGGTAATTATTTCTTATTTAATTATTTTGTAGGATTGTAATTTGAAATATTCTATGGATGGTGTTTAAATTCATTTCATCTTTTATTTTTGTATTTTTATCAATTTATAATAATATGTTATTTAGTTTAATTTTATATTTTTGATTATTGATTATTTATTTTAGACTCAAAATAAGTTTTTATTTATAAAGAATTAATGATATATATTTTGTTTGAGTTTTTTGTTAGTGTTTGAAACTTTAACACCTTAGCTTTGATGTATTACAATACTTATAATTATTAATATTATTTTTATTTTATATTAGTTAATATTAAAAAAAAATTGTTAAAATAATGCTTAAATTAATTTTATTTTTGGAGTCTAATTAGTATTATTATGTTAATATATTATATAAATATATGTTGTTGATACTCGATATATTATCTCAGATTTTCTTACATTATAAAATGTAATATATATTATTTAATATATTTAAATGGGTTAACAATCAACCCATTTATTAAACAGGATGGATCAAGATTATACTTTTTGACTTGTTTAATAAATGAGTTGAGTTTGGATGAAACTTACACAACTTGAATCGTAAACAAGTCAATCCAAACTAGACACGACCCAACTCCAATTTTTTCTTCTTTTTTATGCGAAACTAGTGCAGATCTATTCTAACCTTTGTGCTTTAATGTAATCTCTATTGCTTGAGGAAGAGAAAAGAAGTGTATATGACAAAATACAAGCAATGTCATAATTCCTCTAACAACAATTGTTAAGTTCATAGTCCTTCAGAAGTATTTGACAAAAATATGGAAAACCCATCATAGCCTTCCTATCAAAGGAAAAAGGCTTTTGGTTTGAACAAAAGTTTAGATGAAAGAATGGGAGTTTTCAATTTTGCATGATTTGAACAAGTAGCTTTAGATCAACCCAATGATCTAGGGATTGAGTTGGAATTAATAGTGAAGGTATGGAAATTATACTATGATTTCATGGACATATTGAAAAGTAAATCAGACAGCTCAAAGTAGTTAGACTGAATAAAATATTAGCGTGAGTCATGTAATTAGTGTATAATATATTGTAATTAATATGTGTTTATCTGTAATAGAACTCTAAGTTGTACAGGATTCTAATTTAGTCAGGGCTCTTGTATTTTATTTTCTATATATACCTCTATTGTGAGGTAAGAATTAATAAGAAAGATATTTCATTTATATAATATTTAACTTGGTATCATAGCGAATGTTCAAAAAGGGACCTTGTCTTTTTTCTTCGTCTCCTGTTAGCACCGTCAGTGTCTACTCTGTCTCTCCAGCGCCGCTCGCCTTTCAGCCTATCCTTAGAGCCATTCGTCGTTCGCCTGCCCCCAGCACCGTTCGCTTTGTCACCCTCTTCGTCACACTCTGTCCGTTGCGCCGTCTCTCTCGCGCGCAATTCAATCGCTTGTCTGCCATTCACCTACCTCACCAGCAGCGTCGTCCACCTACCTCTCCAGAGCCCTCCTCCTTTTGTAGGTTCCACCTCCACCTGCCTCCATCTGTTCCTAGCTCCATAGCTCCAAATCTCCAAACAAGAGGTGACTTTTGAAACCCTAGCCCATTCTCTAAGCTTGTGGCCCAAACAGCCTACTCCCAATCACTAATCCAAATAGCCCACTCCTAGCCCAGTTAGCCCACTCATCGCTCAACAGTCCACTCGGTCAACGGTCAACTAAATCAATGGTCAGCTTGGTAAACGGTCAACTCGATCAACTTTTTTATTTAAAGGAAAAAAAGAAAAAAGAGGTGACTCTTATTCTACTGCATATTATTATTGTTTGTTTCAATGGGAGATTCAAGAGAAAATCAGAGTTCTAAGACAACTAAAATTCCAAAATTTGAAGTCTCTATCAAGAGTTCAAAAGGTGGCTCTTTTGGTGGTACCAAACTCAATGGTACTAACTTTCGAACATGAAAAAATGTTATGTCTGTTTATCTCCATGGGATGCACAAGATGGGACATATCATTGGAACAACCAAGGCTCTTCGTGAACATGATGTGGAGACCGATACTATATGGGACGATGAAGATGGCCTCGTAATGTTTATTCTATTTAGAGCCATCACCGATGATGTACTATAGATGGTGAAAGAATGTGACACAGCTGAGGCCATATGGAAAACTTTAGGAGACATTTACATTAATGAATCTGACTTTATATCGATCCTCAAATTAATGCACAAAGCTGCCAATATGCAACAGAATAGGCAACCAATGTCTATGTTTTTTACCAAGCTAAAGAATATATGGGCTGAAATTGATCAGAAACGTCTGTGCAAAATTAAAAATCAGGAGGACCTTATATGGTACTAGAAAGAAAAGGAACTTGAGTGAGTTCATGCATTCTTAAGAGGTCTTGATACGAAACATAATAGTGCCAAGGGCTAATTGCTCCGAATGACAGACCCTCCGATCTTGACTACAGCTTTTACATACATTCATAAGGACGAATCTCCGCAAGAAAGTCTTAATCAGGCACATGTTGAATTATCTAATCTAGCCATTCAAGCCAAATCAAAAGCACCCCTCCTCCAGCAGCAATGTTTAGTTTCACTTCACTAGAAAGGACCTCTACCTGGTTTTGCCAACCACCCTCGTCCTCAATGCTCTTATTGCAATGAAACTGGGCATATTCGAGAGACTTGTTGGAAACTGAACCCACACCTGAGACCTAAAAGGCAAAATTATCGTCCTAAAGCGAAAGTAGCTGCAATGCAAGTAGTCCAAGAACCAAATTTCTATGGAGTGACTAGACAGGATCATTATGTGACATGTGGAGGTACCCCTATAGCTTCAATAGCTGGTCATGGTAAGATTGGTATGGCCCTGAACATTTCTCACTTTGTTGGGTCTAATACTTGGATTATTGATTTTGGTGCATCTGATCATATGACTTATGATAAATCTTATTTATTGAGTTATTTTTCCCACCAGTTTCTTATGTTACGAATACTAATGGTGAGGCCTTTGTTGTCTTAAGGAAGGGGTCAGTCCGTATTACTCCTAATTTACAGCTCCATAATATTTTATATGTACCTGACTTATCTCATCACTTAATATCTATCACACAGTTGAATATTGAGTCCCAATATTCTATAACATTTTACCCTATGTATGTAATTTTTTAAGATCTTCTTACTAGAAAAATAATTGGTTGAGAGTCTTTGAGGGACAGATTGTTCCGTCTAGATCAGAACTATGTAGGAGAGAAACCTGGAGCATAGACCTGTACTGCATTGACTTCAAGTTCTGACAAGCTAAGTAAAATTTGGTTGTGGAATCGCCGCTTAGGGCATCCATATTTTAGTATTATGAAAAAATTCATGCCTACTTTGTTTATTTATGTTAGTGAGTCTGTTTTACATTATGAAACATGTGTTTTGGCCAAGAGTCATCGTATTATTTATTCTCCTAGTATTTCTAATAAAAGTGTTATTTCTTATGAATTAATTCATTCTAATGTTTGGAGATCGTCTAAAGAGCCCATTGTATCGAGTATAAGGTATTTTGTGTCATTTATTGATTACTGTACAAGATTATCGTGGGTTGCTCTTCTTAGAACAAAAGATGAAGTTTTTTCAGCTTTCTAAACTTTTTGTACCCTTGTTCAAACATAATACAATAGCATTATTAGGATCTTACGTTTTCACAATGGGTGAGAATATGTTCATCGTATTTTTCAAGAATTTTTCAAAATACATGGGATTGTTCACCAAATTATTTTCTCACAAACACCATAACAAAATTGGGTGTCCGAAAGAAAAAACTATCATTTGCTTGATATGGCTTGTGCATTCCTATTTAGTGCTCATATGTCAAAATATCTTTGGGTAGATACTGTACAAACTTTCGTCCATCTCATTAATCGTCTCTCGTCTAGTGTCCTTTACGGATACATTCACATTCGAGGTTCTCGCATCTTATATATTCTTGTCACATTCCATAATCTTCCTGCCCGTGTATGGTTGTGTTGCTTTTGTACATGTTCTTAAAAATCAAAGGTCTAAATTAGATGCTCGGCCGATTAAGTGTATGTTTGTTGGTTATGGAGGTTATCGGAAAAGGTACAAGTGCTTTCATCTACTGACCAGAAAGTATTATGTCACAATGAATGTTACCTTATTTGAGAACATGAGTTATTTTTTCTCACCTAATACTGCTCGTCAGAGAAAAAATTCATATTTCAAAGAACTATATCATGGTGAGAAGGAGGAATTAGAAGAATCACCTACTGATATTTCGATGGGTCAAGTTGAGATTCTTAACCCGTTGAATCTAGCTGTGGAAGACGCAGATGCTCCAAGTATCCAAGAACCAGTTTCGCTCACTGAAAATGAAAATGAAGACACTGTTGTTCCTTCAAGCATCACTCATACCCTTGATCAACAGCTCCTTAGTACTGAAGGTCACTCTTTTGAGGTATGTACACCTACTGTTACTAATAGCATTGGGTCTAATGTTGGACAGTATGTGTTACCAAATAGGTCTACTCGAGGTCAACTAGCCAAAAGATATGAACCAAATATCCATGCAAAATCAAAATATCTAGTAGCCAACTACATGTCCACTAAAAGATTGTCTAAGTCATATGAATCATTTGTAAATCAAATATCTGTTGTATCAGTTCCTAACAAAGTGCAGGATACGTTGGGATACCCAAAATGGAGAAAGGCAATGGAGGAAGAGATGGTGGCATTACAGAAGAACGATATTTGGCAACTTGTGCCTCCATCACAAGGCAAAAAGGTAGTTGGTTATCGATGGGTGTTTACTATGAAACATAATGCTGATGGATCTGTGAATCGGTATAAAGCCCGCCTTGTAGCAAAAGAGTTCACTCAGATGTATGGTGTAGACTACGATGAGACTTTTGCTCCGGTTACCAAAATGAATACCATTCGGGTTATGCTTTCGCTTGCCGCAAGCTTAAACTGGCCACTTTGGCAGTTTGATGTCAAGAATGCATTTCTTCATAGAGAGTTAGTCGAGGAAGTGTACATGAGTCTTTCACCTGGGTATGTAGCTGCATCTCCTAGTAATTTTGTATGCAAATTGAGGAAATCTTTATATGATCTCAAGCAATTCCCTCAAGCTTAGTTTGGAAGATTTTCATAGTTCATGCAGAAGGTTGGTTACAGATAGAGCAATTCAGACCACACGTTGTTTCTCAAACATCAACAAAGGAAGGTGACAACTCTAATTATTTATGTTGATGATATGGTAATTACTGGAGATGATACTGTTGAGATGGATAAATTATAGAGACAGCTAGTCTCTGAGTTCGAGATGAAAGATTTGGGTGAACTGAAGTACTTCTTAGGGATTGAGGTAGCTAGTGAGAGCGAATGAATTTTTCTATGTCAAAGAAAGTAGATTCTTGACCTACTAACTGAGACAAGTATGTTAGATTGCAAACTTATTGACACTCCTATTGAGCAAAACTATTGTCTAACAAAGTATCTAAATCAAGTACCAACTAATCGAGCTCGCTATCAGAGGTTGGTTGGGTGCCTAATTTATTTGGCACATACTAGACCAAATGTTGCATATGCAGTAAGTGTGGTAAGTCAGTTCATGCATAACCTGAGTGAGAGTCACATGGATACAGTTGTGAAAATTTTAAGGTACTTGAAATTAGCTCCAGGGAGAGTAATAATGTTCTTTAAACACAACAATCCTCTTGAAGTTTGTGGCTTCACAAATGCATATTAGGCAGGAAATATTTTAGATAGAAGGTTAACATCGGGTTACTTCACTTTTGTGGAAGATAATTTGGTTATATGGAAAAGTAAGAAGCAGAAAGTTGTGAAGCGGTCTAGTGTTGAGGCTGAGTATAGAGGTTTAGCTTATGAAATTTGTGAATTGTTGTGGATAAAAAGTTTGTTATTCGATTTGTGTTTTAAACTCAAAAGTATTATGTAGTTGTATTGCGATAGTCAGGCAGCCATTGATATATCACAAAATCCAGTACAACATGATCACACTAAGCATGTAGAATTTTATCGTCATTTTATAAAAGAGAAGCTAGATGCCAAACTAATTAGCTTCCCTTTTGTTCTTATTGAGAAGCAACTTGCAGATGTGCTCACCAAAAGAGTTTCTAAGAAGGTGTTTTATGACTCACTAAGGAAGTTGGACATGGTCGATATGTATGTGCCAACTTGAGAGGGAGTGGATGTGCTCACCAAAGGAGTTTCCAAGAAGCCGTTTTTTGACTCACTAAGCATGTTGTGCATAGTCGATATGTATGCGCCAATTTGAAAGAGAGTGTTAACATGAATCATATAATTAGTGTATAATATATTGTAATTAATATGTATCTATCTGTAATAGAACTCTAAGTTATACACAGAATTCTTGTTTTATTTTCTATATATATATCTTTATTTTGAGATAATAATTAATAAAAAAGATATTTTATTAACATAATATTTAACTTAAAAAAGTTTAACACATGACGACGGTAGAGTATTTTTGTTAAAAAATGGGATGAGGCTTGGAGAGAAGATGATAACTTTTAGATAAGATGCAATTTAATTAGTTAATTTTCGCTAATTTACGGTTAAAATGACGACGGTAGAGTATTTTTGTTAAAAATATCGTACGGGGAGCAAAATAGGATAATATAATCAAAGCGCTGAGTTAAATTTTGAGGTTGCGTGGGGCAAACCTTTTATAGTGTGCATTTATCTATACTCTGTTTTTTTATGGTAGAAAAATGCTATTTGCACTTACTAACCTTTGAACCTTTGAAGAAAACTAACATTGAATGAATTTGACAACTTAGTAACAGGGAGCTGTTAGATTGATATTTTTAAATAACAAAAGGTAGAAATCAATGGATTAAAGAGAAACAGGAGTTCTATTTTAGCTAATATCCCATTCTACTAATTTTTTTTCTTCCTTTTATTTCCTACTCATATTAGTACTTACATCAATCTATATGCAACATGTGATTTATTATTTATTTATTTTTAACAAAAAAACAAAATAATAATTGTAAGTATAACATATCAAATATTAATTTACAAATTTGAGTGTAAATGGTATCATATAGCACCTTACCTATAATACAGCACTTAATATTTGGAATTGAGTCTTATATGTGAACCTGTGGTCCTTCGTGAGTCCAAAAAGGTCCAGTCCGATCCCATTAATAATAGTAAGAAATACTAACAGCAAATCCCAAATGAAATCAAGCAACTTGAAATAAGGATTCAGACCTTTTAGCCTGAGGTTGAGGTACATCAGTTCACGAAGAGTCCAACACATAATGCATACGAGACTAGGAATTAGAACCCAAAAGGAGGTGGCTTAAAAAAAAGACTTTGCAAAGTGATTGAGAGACACAGAGCATAACTATTGACTACTGTCTACAACACCTTAATGGTTGTCAGGTAAGTTGCCTCAATGATGCGTTTGAACACACAACCTGGTCTCTAAGAACCAGACAAATCCTTTCTATAATGTTGGCCTTTCTATAACGTTGGACTGACAGATGTATAAAGAAATGTTGGCCTTTCTATAGATAGCTTAAACTTATAACAACTTCTAACACTAATAACGCACAGTTTGGGTCCTAAGTCACCTATTTTGGGAGATTTGTCTCAAACTAAAATCTGAAAATTTGGATTAATTTTCACTCAAAACAAAAAAAAAAAAACCCAGCTATTTAGGATCCTCACAAATCAATAATGCAATAAAGAGGGAGTATAACACAGGGATAGTTTAAATTCAAAAAATCAGTAACAGAGATATGCAACGGACACTGGCTAGGGAAAAAGTGAAAAACCAATAAGAAACGTGGTGTTGAATAACAGTCAGGGCTTGGTTTATAAACTACTCTTCAAGGAATTACAGACAGCAGCTAATGCTAATTAATACCAGACAAAGGAGTAAGTAGAAGTAATAAACCAGAACAGGTTAGTGATTGATTATCAAGAAAACAAAATATAGAAGACTAAGAAATAAGCTTCTCACCACGCAACAATAGACAAGCAATTTAGACTAGGATCACATACAGAATCATTCCAGTTGTAAATAACAATTGGCAAGTTTAAAGACTAATTTTTTCAGTTAAATCATCTATTACAGTACACAATTTGCTATCTATATATGTCAGACAAACATAAAAAAGAAAAGATAAATTCTATACAGTTGATTCTACTAATCACTCAGCATATAAAAGTACTTAAAAAATTCACAAACCAGGAAGCTGTAGGCGCAACATAGTGAAGCATATAACTCCATATTCAGCATAAGAGAAAGCATCCATCAAATGCAAGTGCATCCATTAGAGACTTTCCTTCTTCCGCACACCGACCAGACGCTTTAATCCATGAACTCCAACTTTGCGTCATTTTAGCTATATAGATTTGAACAACCAACAATACCTGTAATATCGATCTAATTCTTCTATAGAGTCTTATTTTCATCAAAGTAGAGTGAGCTGTCTTGATATTGTCATGTTTAGGAGAGCAGAAAAACCAGTAACTTTTTTAATGTTCTGTACAATTTATTTCATTCAAGTAAACCTGAGATTGAATCACTGTCCTTCCAATCTTAAAACCTGGTACTACTGTGAACCCCACCTTCACTTTTGATTTACTTGGCATCGACAATTTCTTTGTGACATCTTCCATATACACCATTGAAAAATCAATACCTGCTTCCACTTGAAATATCTCAACCACAGGATCGAATGAATAGGCTAATTTGTGCAGCGTCCATACTGCGCTGGCCGTGTTAACAAAGGACTCATAAAATACACTCAATGACTTCCATGAATGCAATACTGCTTCTTTTTGGTCCAAATTGCTGAATATGGATGATTCCACAGTAGGATGAATAATCTCTTGATATTTGCTCTCACAAAATTTAGAAAATTCACAATTTTGATCCATACTTAGCAACTCCATTGGATTGCTCGATACGTGCTCGAGCAATTGCTTCAATGAACTACTTCTCTTATCTGAATCCAAAACGTGCCCATTACACAAACTTTCATTCTCTCCCACCCCAAAATATTTAGAATTGAAGCCTCTGAACATTCCCAAACACACATATGATAACAATGCATAGCGATTGTGCGATTTCTTTGCATATTCAATATTAGGATGAACCAAATTTGCTGCCAAGTCTAAATCCCATCCAGCTTCCATCATCAACTTTATCAAAATCTTGGTAAATCTATGCGCTAACCTACAAGCATCACGTAATACAGAATCGAAAACACTAACAGATAACAAAATCTCACCAGGAAAAGCCAAGTTACCAGATAATCTTTTTGCCAACTTGGAATTACAATTCTGAAGCTCGTCCGATTGCTTCTTTAAAGCCAAAACTTCGTTATGCTTCTGATCAATCTCTGACTGTAACCGATTCGAAACTGTTCCCAGTATTCGAAGTTTGCTTTGATTCTCTTGAACCTGAGCTTCCAAGCAAGACCCAATTGGTAAATTGATATCAAATTCAGGATTCTTACAACAGTCCGCATAGAAATGCTTGAGTTCAGAGAGACTCTGAAGGTGCGAAACCAGAGCTCGATCAGCTACTTTAACACTTTCTTCCACAAAAGGAACATGGGAAGTCTGTAATTGAAGATAGGAAGCTTCAAACGAGGAAATTGTGGCCAATATTGAAGAGATTAGTGTATGGGTCAACTGAGCATTGATGGGTCTGCTCTGGGTTTTCTCCAAAGATCTTGTTTTCACCAATTCCTTTGTTTTTCTCTGCAAGGTCTCGCTCGAAATAGACTTTCTTTCCGTCGATTGAGGCAGCGAAAAATCCTGGGCATGGTCTGGTCTGATAACCACAACCTTCTGGTTCGTTATTACCTCTTCAGCAGAGTCCAGGAGCGAAAACCCATCAGCATCTTCAGCTTCTTCGTCCGCGAATAACTCAAAGGTTTTAGCTTTGAAAGCGAGGGCAAATTTCTGAAACATTTCAGAGATTTGTGGAGGTCTTGAGGAACCATCCATTTCTGTCATTTTTGTTTCCCGAGTCTCTTTGATAATAGGTATGAAATTTGGAACTATAACTTTCCTTAATTGTTATTCTCTCTTTTTTCCCCTCTATTCACAAAGATAGCAGAGGAAAATATCAGAGAGAAGCAGAGAATTCTTGGGTTTTACTTCTGCTTGTATTGTGGCTTTTAGAGATGTCTTCAAAGGAAGGTATATGGAGTAGCTTGCAGAGCTTTCCCTTTTGTTTCTTGTTCAGTAACAAATTATTCTCTTTTTTTTTTTTTTTTTTTTCTTTTTAGTCTAGCGAATAGACTCTAGCCATTTCTAGGCTGACTTTTCTTTTTTTTCCCCTTCCCAAGGATTTGGCAACGGTAAATAGAAAGACAATTGGGTTAGGTCAATTAAAGAGGCACGCTAAAATAATACGATAATAATAGATTTAATTTCATAATTATTAAAAATAAATATTTTTAAACTTATAATTATTAAATTAAATCAATTAAATTTTTTTATTTAAAGAAAAATAGTCAAATTGATTCTTTCTTTTTTCTCTTCTTAAAAAAATTAAATGTCTATTATTTTCAATTCTTATAGAAGGAAGAGTTTTTTATTATATGAACTTTCCTTTGGTATATATAGTCTATTTTATTTAATTTATTTTAATAAATATATATTATAATTTTTTTATTATATTTAAATTTTAATCTAGTATAATTTTTTTACCTAAATTTTGATATAGTAATTTTTTTTAGGCATATTCTATTATGTTTTAGTTTATTTTATTTTCATATCAAATTTAGATCTTATAGTTTTATTTAAATATTTCTATAATTTAAAATGTAAAAATTTTAAGACATGAATAGTCAAGTTTAATTGAAAATTTATCATCTTATTGACCAAAAAAATCATATATGTTTGAATAACTAAAAAATATAATAATAAAGTTCGAACTGTGGTACAATAATTTTTATTTACTCTTATAATAATTTGAAGTGTATTCATTTTATTAGTTTAATTGTTATTTTTTTTTTTTTTGAATAAATAAAATATAATTTTTTTCTAAAAAAAATATAATGTCATCGAAATTATGTATTGTACATACGAAATTATGCATTTATTAAACACTTATTTAATTAACTAAGACTAATTTCATAATTTCAAAATGTACTTTGAATCTCTTTCCTATGGTACAGATTTTAAAATGATAGAATTTAAAAATATTATTTTTCTTGGACACAAAAATGGATAAAAATAATCTAATATCCATAAAGAAGAATTACATGTCTCCCACACATACTCTCTCATGCATGGTGTTTCAAGAAAATAACAATGCGGATTTATATGACTCATTCTTAAAAATTTTGGAACTTATTAGGTCAAATTTAAAAATAAGGAAAACTAAATTGCTTATTTTGAACATAATGATACTAATTCATCCTCTCACTCAAAATAATATCATTCAGTACTAAATTATTCAGTTAATTAACTAATTTTTACTTTTGAATTTTCAATGAAAAAATATGTTTATTTTATTGATGAGATTAAAAATAAAATTATATATATATAAATAAAAATAATAGAGAATTAAACCAAAAAAATATTACGTATAGTTAATTGTTCATGACTGATAATTTTTATTTGAAAATTGTTATAATAATTAAAAATATTACCTACCGCCTAACAATTTAATACTGTAAGATTTTTAAAATAAAAAATATTGTTATTATTTTAGAAAAACTGTTATAATATACTGCTATCTTTTCATTTTCTTTATTTATTTAGAACTTAATTGACACGATTGGTAAGTGAGATAGTCACTGAAAATTAACCCGTTTTGTGTCTTTTTCCTTCTACCAAATAAAACTTTTCCATACTTATGATGGAGAGTATGAATAAGGGGCAATAGAGTTTTATAAAAGCCTGAATGGTATGAAGTTTTTGTCACAAGATAAAGGACAAATTATATAATAAGAATAAAATAAAATAAAATAAAGAAGAAGAAGAAGAAGACATATTTACTTTATGTTAATTATAGTATGTCAGTATGACAAAACATTTTTAAAAATTAAAAAATCATTCATTTAAAAAAGTTATAATATATTAAATTATAATTATGATTCTAATAAGTATATGTAACAATAATTTTTGTTATTATCGTAATAAAATTTATAAATTAAATAATAAAATTATTATTAATAAAAAATAATTATGTCAATAATAATTATATTATTTTAATTTTATGCTTTTTTTATTTTTTAATTTTTTTTCTTTTATAAGTCACAACTAACAAGGAAGCAATTGATGTTATTAAATTCAATCTTTAATCAGAAATAAATGAAGCTACTTACTCGTACATGATGCCGTTAATTCAACATGGTCCATCATGTGACTCTCTTCGGGAACCTAACTAGGCAACTTATTTGAAAAATATTTATTTATGAATTAATTTTGCAACCATATTTACCTTCAACCTAATCATTATATAAAGAAATTATTAATTATTTTTAAAATAAGTAATAATATAATACATTAAATTAATAAATTTAATATTAAAATAAATATTTTTTTTAAATACAAATATTTAATAAGTAATATAAAAAAATATAATTAATGAGATGTATAGTCAAAAAGTATTAAATAATTCATCTAATTATATATCACATATAAATTAACCATAATTATTTAATTAATTTAAATATAAAATAGTATATTATATAATAATTAATGTAAATACAAATATATATGTAAAATTAAGTAATCTTGATAGCATTCTTCGTCAATTAGTATATTATAAGTCAAAGTCAATTAGTATATTATAAGTAAAAAGCAAAACCTCATCTTTGATTTTTAAAGGTATTGTAGAAGAATATAGAAATTGAAGCTTTTTTTTTTTTTTTTTCAAGTTTCGTTGGTATGTGACTCATTTGGCCTTGTGTCTAGCATCATTTATAACTTGCAAATTACTTTTCAAAATGTTCTAACTAATTTTGTTATTTTTCATTTGCATGATGTTTGAAAATTGTGTTTGCTTCAGTATTTATTGGTGTTTTGGACTGATTGATACGAAGTGGGACAAATAAGTGATATAAGTGTAAAAAAAAAAAAAGCTAGAAAAGATCATATTATTAATGAATATGAGCTAAATGGGCTTCTTTGCTCTGATCAATCACATTATTATTCTATAATAATTACTAAAGGATTAATATAGATAAATTATATAATTATAAAATATTATTTTAAATTCATGGTTATATTTATGAAACTAAATTATTATATTAATAGCTATGAAATGTGTAAGGTTTATTTTGTATTGGCAATTTTCGTGGACAAAATGTTTGATTGTAATCTAGAACAAGAGATCACCGCTTAATCAGACGATACATGATGATAGAGTCACCAAGCTTGCAATGCCCACATGACAAGTAAAATATTCTATCATGCATACATCTTCACACAATTGTGCACTACACTTAGTATGAATCGTAACGAAAAATAATTTGTGCACATGTTGGTCGATCAATCGAGTATATAGTTAGATCGATTGAGTTATCGATCGATCGAGTGTGGAACGACATCGATCTAGGTGCTCTCGGGTTGAGATAGATCGATCGATAATTTTGGTCGATCGATCGAGTCCTGTTCGATTGATCGATTCTGGAACAACATCGATCTAGGTGTTCTCGGGTTGAGTTAGATCGATCGAGAAATCTGGTCGATCGATCGAGAATTGGATCGATCGATCGAGCCAGTTGTTAGATCGATCGAGTCAGTTTTTCACTTCTTCTACAACTCTTTTTAGTTTGACCCATATGCTACTTTTACCATATCTGACTCATTTAATATTAAATGCAAAATTCTTATATGAGTAGAATTGTTGTAAAAGTTAGAATCCTTATATGAGTAGAATTCTTATGAAAGCAAAATCCTAATATGAATCATTGTATGAGTAGAATTCTCTTGAGAACTAAATCCTTATATGAGTAGAGTTGTAGTCCATTGCAAATCCTATTTTTAAGTTAAATTGGACTCTATATAAGTGATGTTTGTTTGTGCATAATTATCATCTGACACAAAACTAATATTTTCTATAACTGAATTGTCTTTTATGATATTTAGAATTGCATGATATTTCTAGAGTTTACTAGCTGATTTGTTTTTACATCGTATGCTGTTGAATCTGCTAGTTAGGATTTTTCATTGTTTGAATCCGCTCTAGGATACACCTTGCACTTGTGCTATCTGTGCTAACGTTTCAGGTGACGTGCTCGGTATTTCGTGTGACTCAAAATTACCGAGGTTGACGGGTTCGATTGATCTTGTGTGACTCAAGTAGATCGGAACGTTGGTCCGGATCGAGACACTTATCTTGTGGAGGCTATGAAATGAGCGACGGCTCGTAAGTAAATTACAGAAAGGTGAATCTATCTGTGAAGGGTAGTTCTAGGACCTATGGTTGTAATTGAACATTGATTTTCATAGTGGATAGTTAGGTGGTCCGGTGGACCGGTGGTTTTCCTCTTAGGTCATTGGAGTGACCTATGTTGTTTTCACCTAAAAATATCGTGTGTTATTTTTATTTCGCATTTTATCTTTACACGCGATTGCATATCTGGCCGTTGTGATTAGGTTACATAATTAATATTTGTTAAAATTGAAAATAACCTATTCACCCCCCTCTAGGTATAATTGATCCGTGATTAAAAACTTTCAAAATGAATTGTATTTATGTTTTATTATAGTATAAGGTTATTAGAAAAGAAAAAAACTAATAACATAACAATTTTTTATTTTTAAAAAATTTAAAGTGTTATTTTAAACATATTTTTTTCCTATCACAATCAACACCTGATAGCAAGTTTTAGTTTTACCTTATACTTCCTTGCATTGATTAATAAAAAGATTTTAGGTGCATGGTAAAAATATCGCACACCACCACATATCAAGATCATTCATAATTTATTATTTTTATCAATCACAGGCTAATTAGAGATACTTAGGGGGCCGAAGTACGATTGGCAGAACGACGTGTTCGAAGAGTAGAAAAATCACGCCCATTTTCGAAAGACAAACAGTGCTCTTATAAGTTTCGAACCCACACCTAGTACTTAACTATAAAAATCCAACCATTGGACTAATCAATTAAATAAATTGGTTATATAAAATTTGTAGGGTATTTTAAATTTGAAAAAAAACATAACATATATAATTAGATGATTCAATAATTTAATCTAGATTTATTTTTAAAACCTAATGCATTATTTTTTAGAATAAAAATCATAAAAAAAATTTATAAATACAATAAAATATTATATTTAATCATAATATTGTATTGTATATAAAATATTTACTAACCGAAAATGTTAATTGTGAAACTCATTAGCAAAAAAAATTATTTTTGCAACTGTTTATAATTAGCTATCAAAAGGTTTCATGATTTCAAGACCCAAAAAAAAAAAAAAACCTCTCATTGTTCAAAGAAAAATCCTGAATAAAGCTTCTTATATACTTGTAAGAAATTACCGTTAATCATATATTACATACCTTAAGATCTTGGTTTTCTTTGGCAAGAATTTTGAAATTGTATATTTATATTTTTAAAATAATATCGAAATAAATAAAAAATTGAATCTCAAAATTTACTAATTAAAATACTTTATATAATATTTGCTTTCATACGAAAGATAAACTTATGTAATACAAAGACTCTCTTTACATGTCCGTCTAAATTCTTGGATATTCAGTCCAAAAATTTGGAACTTCAATCATGATAAATGAATTATTTTTTAGCAATTTCATGAAAATTCATGAAATTTGATTGCAACAGTTTCATTTTAATTTCCAACAGCCATATTTAAATTGCTATAAAATGGGCTTTGAGATGAGGAAAAAAAATAGTCTTTTTCTCTTCGTTTTTTCCCTGCAATAAATAGTTTCCAATTTTCAATAAAATTATACTCTATGGCTAAGTTCTACGTGATAAATAGCAGGAACTATTTTGTTCACCATAACAATATAACTTGGTATTCTTAAATTATTTTTTATTGTTATATTTTGTGAAATATTTCTTCCTTAATATTAAATATTTGATATAATAGAAGAAAAAAAAAATTATTTTAAAGACACCATATAAGATAATACGGGCTTCAACTTTCTTTTATTTTATTTTATGTTGAGTGTTATAATTGACGGTTTGAATTTTGATGTAAATTTAATCTTCTCAATTTATATATAAAATGTATTTTCTTGTTTGTCTTATTTGCCAGATAAATAACCGTCAAAGTTAAAGTAGTATTTCTTAGTTTTTCATTATCTTTTTCATAAAATAATCAATTATATATCTAATGCGGTATCTTAGCTCGACAAATAAATTATTCCTTTCTTTTTCTCATTTTAATTTTGATATGTTTACCATTTTTATCATTATCATAATAAAATATACATAAATTATATTTTTATAATTAATTACACTTTTACACCATTATTAATAAATAAAATTACCTTTAACAAATAAATTATGTGACAATAAAATTTAAATTGTGTTTTTAAAATAAACAAGAAAACATATTTCATTAATGCGACATGTATTTAAAAATTAACATAAAATATTTTGAGTGGTTACAATTTCTGTCAACTTCATGATTCATGGATCTATGTTTATAAGCCCTTCATCTTCCAAATGCACAATACACAACACACTCACATTTACACAACACATACGTACTCTTTGCCACAATCACCAATATATAGTGTGAGCATTTTATTGTGGATAGTACAATGAATCAACTTATTTAATGAGTCAGTTAAACCTGTTTGGAAGATATAGGTTCATGAACTTTCGTATAAATAATAAAATAATATGTTTATTCATTTTGATGGCAATTAATAAAAGTATACAATGTTAACTTTACATATTATTTGTAAAATATTAATTGAATAAAACAAATAAACTAATTCATAATATAATAAGAAAAGTGTAAATATCGGCAGCTTATATTATTATATTTAGTTTACAATGACTGAACATCAGTCATTTAATAATAAGGATTTCATTATTTAATGAAAGCTGTAAGGTAAAGCAAGAGTTGAAAAGGCAAAGACCAATAGGATGGTCGTGCCAAAACCTACCTCAAGGAACAAATATCACAACATGGCATATATAGCACATTAAGTATACATTATAGGATGATATATTACATCAGAATAAATGCTCAACATAGAAAACAAACAAGAAACAACTGGTAAGACCCAATTTGATCCTTACTGAGTGAGGGCGATCATATACAATCCACCTTGAGTGATCTATGTTGATTAAAACACCTTCAATGCACAACAACAGAGCCTTGAATTCCACAACAAATTAAATGTCTTATATAGCACATTCAAAGTTTCAATTTTTCATATCTAGATTTGTTATGGAAGGAAAAGCACTCTGCACCCAAATGGCACCTTCATGAACCACTTCATTAAGTAAGTTTGCAGCGTCATGCATGTCATTTGTAACCTATTAAGCAAGATACACTTTTTTTTTTTTGGAAATTATTAATTAATTAAATATTTCAAAATAAAATGTTAATTTCTTTTTACACGACTGGGTATGTGCATTTGGGTTTCGAAATTTATTTACCGTGTGAGTATTTTAATTATTTCAAAAATAACAATAAAATGTCCAAGTACATAATATCACATGAGATCAATATATATAATTTTAATGGTAATTTCTTACAACTCGATCACTTTGGTTTTTGTCATCTTTTCAAGTGATGCAGGATTTTCAACACAAGAAAATCAATTTTCAAACACAAATCTCAAATCTCAACCAACGACAGGAAAATCAACCATTTCTGCAGATTTTGTTAATTTTCCAAACCTAAAAACCTACCCAAAGATTTACAAAGACTTTGAGAGATTTCCTAAATATTTTAAGTTGTTATTTTGTTTTTTTCTTGTTCAATTTTCATTATAAATACCTGTAAGCTGAAGTTTTCAGCATCAAACATTTTATAAATCTATCCTAATATTACCTTAGAGCTTCTCTCTGAGAATTCTCTTAATTCCTCTCAATTGTGAGACGTAAGCTAGAACGAATCTAGCAAACCCGCTGCGTCAAGTGGTATCAGAGCCTTCCTCTGTATCAGGCGGAGCTTTCCTGGTTACTATCATCCTTCAACACCATCCCTATATCATCCGAACCCTACCTCCATCTTCGTTCATCCCACTTATTCCAAAAAAAAAAAAAAAAAATTAATTATCAGAAACCCACCAACCACTATATCAAACCCAAAATTTCCTACTGCTAAATACCAACCCATTCTCTCCATTCTATTTTATTTAATACCTTTTATAAAACACCTACAAAAAAAAAAAAAAAAAAAAAATCTTACCGAAATTGCTCCATTATATTGAAGAGGTTGCTGCCATCACCCAAGAAATTTTCATCACAAATATTTCAGTATTTTCATATCCTATCTTCTATATATATATATAAAAAAAAAAAAAAAAAAGGAAAGCAGAACAGAGCAGAGAAGAGAAGAAGAAGAGAAGTTTGAAGAAGAGAGAAGAAGTGAAGTGAAGTGAAGTGAAGTGAAGAAGAGAAGTGAAGGAGAGAAGTGAAGCGTGGGAAGAGAAGAAGAAAGAAAGAGAAGAAAAAGGGAAAAAAGGAAAAAGAGAAAAGGAAGAAAAGTAAAAAAAAAAAAAAAAAGCAAGAAGTGTCGGCAAGAGAAAAGGAAAGAAAAAAAAAAAGAGGAGAGAGAAAAGTTTAAAAAAAAAAAAAAAAGGTAAAAAAAAAAAAAAAAAAAAAAAGTTGATATTTTTTTTCTATCATTGTAATAAAAAATAAAAAAAATGTCTGATAGTGAGTCTACACGTCAAGCTCCAATAATAGAGAAATATGCAGCAAAAGAGTCAATCGATGTTCTTGCTAGACAAATGCAAAATTTGGAAGCATCATTCGAAAGACGTTTTCAAGCTTTGGAAGCAATTTTGACTCAACGTTTTGGTGGACCAAACACCAATAATGAACTTCCAGTTCGTAGACCAGCTGAAGTCAATATGCAGAGACATGATAATTTTCGAGGTAATTGTAGAAACCTCAGACAAAACATTGTTCTAGATGAAAACTCCAGTGATGATGATGAATTACCAGTTCCACTAGAAGATAACCATGGACCTCGACAAAATGACTATCGCATGAAGATAGAGATACCACAGTTCGATGGTTTGTTTGTAATTGAAGAATTCCTTGATTGGTTAGCCGAAGTAGAAAAGTTCTTTGACTATTGGGGAACTGAAGAACACATGAAGGTCAAATTGGTGGCCTATCGACTTAAGGGAGGTGCATTAGCTTGGTGGGATAAATTACAAATGACACGCATTCGGCAAAACAAAGACAAAGTTCGAAGTTGGCGACGAATGAAAAAGTTTATGATTGAACATTTTCTACCTCCAGATTATGAGCAAACACTTTTCAGTCGTTATCAACATTGTCGACAAGGATTCCGCACAGTGCAAGATTATGTTACTGAATTTCACAAGCTGGGAGCTCGAGTTGATATCCGTGAATCTGAAAATCAAAGAATTTCAAGATTCATTGATGGTTTGCGTGCCAACATACAAGATGAGGTCTACAAGCAATCTCATAATACACTTGCCAGTGCCATTCAACTTGCCTTAAAAATAGAAGCACAACTCCATAGAAGAGTAGCACGTGGCCCTACATCTTCACAGTCTTCAGCCTTTGTACCAAGATCCTTACCCAATAAAGGAAAGATAGTGGAAGGAGCACGTGATGATGCACCAAGGCCGAAACCACCCACTGGTCAACTAGTTACACGTCCGCAACGAGAATCAATCGCTAACCAAGCTTCTTCTAGCAACCCTTATGCGGTACCTAGGGGAAATAAGTGTTATCGATGTGGACAAACAGGGCACAACTCTCACCAATGCCGTCAAAATAGGCCAGTCAACTTAACCATTCATGATGATAACTTTGAGGGAGATGAAGTTTACCATGAAGAAGAAGACTTTGCAAAACAAGAAGAAGAAGATCCAGAAGACATTATTCATGAAGATGAAGGAGTATCTTTAGTAATAAGAAGGTTGATGTATACTCCAAAGAAAGAAGAAGATCCACAACGACACAACATCTTCAAAACAAGGTGTACAGTTAATCAACGAGTGTGTGATCTCATCATTGATAGCGGCAGCAGTGAAAACATTGTTTCCAAAACCATGGTTGACAAGCTACAATTGAAGACACACAAACATCCATCTCCATACCGTATTGGATGGATTAAAGATGTTGGTGAAACAAGGGTAACAGAACAATGCTTTATTCCTTTCTCAATTGGCAAATATAAGGATGAGGTTTTGTGTGATGTTGTTAACATGGATGCCTGTCACATGCTACTCGGAAGACCATGGCAGTTTGATCGAAGAACAATGCATGATGGTAGGAAGAACTATTACACCTTTTATAAAGATGAAGTAAAATTCACCTTGGCACCAATGAAACAACAACACCATCCAACAAACTTGGAAACAAAAACCCTTCTCTTGGTTCCAAAAGAAAAAGTTGTTCCGCAACAACTGCCTGATCAGATTCAACACCTCTTATCTGAATTTAGAGATGTTGTCCCAGAAGAATTACCAACAGGCTTGCCACCCCTTCGAGACATTCAGCATCATATTGACCTTGTTCCAGGTACTAGTCTGCCAAATTTGTCTCACTATCGCATGAGCCCTAAAGAATATGAGATTTTGCAGTCTCAAGTTGAAGAACTTCTTCAGAAAGGAATGCTTCGGGAAAGCATGAGCCCTTGTGCTGTACCGGCTCTTTTGACACCAAAGAAAGATGGAAGTTGGAGAATGTGTGTAGATAGTCGAGCCATCAACAAAATCACGGTACGTTATCGTTTTCCGATTCCTCGGTTAGACGATATGCTTGATAGGTTGGCTGGATCAAAGGTGTTTTCCAAGATTGATCTTCGAAGTGGATACCATCAAATTCGTATCCGACCTGGTGATGAATGGAAGACAGCTTTCAAGACTCATGAAGGACTATATGAATGGTTAGTCATGCCTTTTGGACTATCAAATGCACCAAGTACTTTTATGAGACTGATGAACCAGGTATTCCAACCATTCATTGGAAAATTTGTTGTTGTTTATTTCGACGACATTCTAATTTACAGTCGAAGTGAGGAAGAACATTTACAACATCTTCATGAAGTTTTCAACGCACTGAGGGTGAACAAGTTGTATGCAAACCTAAAGAAATGCAGCTTTATGGCCGACTCTCTCATTTTCTTGGGCTTTGTCATAAGCTCTGAAGGAATAAAAGTTGATAAGGAAAAAGTGAAAGCCATTAAAGATTGGCCAACTCCAAAGACAATCACAGAAGTACGTAGTTTTCATGGCCTAGCAACATTTTACAGACGATTTGTGAAGAACTTTAGTACTATTGCTGCACCTATAACTGACTGTTTGAAGCAAAGGCAACTTGTTTGGACAGACCAAGCCGAGAAGAGTTTCACAACCCTGAAAGAGAAATTGACAAATACACCAGTCTTGGCACTTCCAGATTTTGAGAAGATCTTTGAAGTTGATTGTGATGCCTCGGGAGTAGGAATTGGAGCTGTTTTGTCTCAAGAAATGAAACCAATAGCTTTCTTTAGTGAAAAACTCAGTGAACCAAGACAGAGATGGTCAACCTATGAACAAGAGTTGTATGCAGTTGTTCGAACATTACAACAGTGGGAGCCATACTTAGTACAAAAGGAGTTCATTCTTAATACAGATCATCAAGCTCTCAAGTACCTCAACAACTCCTCAAAATTGAATCGTATGCATGCTCGATGGATTGCCTATATTCAAAAGTTTACCTTTTCACTTCGACACAAGTCAGGCCAATTGAACAAAGTTGCTGATGCTTTGAGTCGTCGAGTTATGATACTAACTTCTGTTAGGAGTGAAATAATTGGTTTTGATTACCTGAAAGAGTTATATGCAGATGATGAAGATTTCAAAGAAGAATGGCACAACTGTAGCAATGGAGTTACAAGCAAACATCAAATTCATGATGGTTTTCTATTCTATGAGAGTCGTTTGTGTATTCCTCGAGGTTCACTTAGGGAACAAATCATCAGGGAGCTACATGATGGAGGATTGGGAGGACATATGGGTCGAGATAAAACCATCTCCTTGGTAGAAACTCGATATTTTTGGCCACATCTCAGACGGGATGTGGAGAAGTTTGTAAAACGCTGTTATACTTGCCAAACTGCAAAGGGACAAGTTCAGAACACAGGCCTCTACACACCTCTACCAATTCCTGATGCTCCTTGAGAAGATTTATCCATGGATTTTGTTTTGGGATTGCCAAGAACACAAAAAGGTTCAGATTCTATTTTTGTTGTGGTCGATCGCTTTTCCAAAATGGCTCATTTTATTCCTTGCAAGAAGACATCTGATGCTACACATGTTGCTCAATTGTTCTTTCGAGAAGTTGTTCGCTTACATGGTTTGCCCAAGACAATTGTCTCTGATCGTGACAGCAAATTTCTTAGTCATTTTTGGCGAACTTTATGGAAGAGACTTGATACATCATTGCATTATAGTAGCACATGTCATCCACAAACAGATGGTCAAACAGAGGTCACGAATCGATCTTTGGGTAACATCCTTCGGTGTTTAGTTCAAGAAAATCCAAGACAATGGGAGAATGTCCTACCTCAAGCAGAGTTTACTTACAACAATGTACCAAATCGATCCAGCGGCAAATCTCCTTTTGAGATTGTTTATATACGTCCTCCATTGCATACTTTGGATCTGGTTCCTTTGCCCAAACTTCCAGGAATGAACATTGTTGCTGATCACATGATCGATAAGGTCACCGATATTCATGGGGATGTCAAGAGGAAATTAGAAGAGTCTGCTGCAAAGTATAAACTTGCTGCTGATAAGCATAGGCGATTTAAGTCATTCAATGAAGGAGATCTCGTGATGGTTTATCTGCGCAAAGAACGAGTTCCAATTGGAGAGTATAGCAAGCTCAAACAAAAGAAGATTGGACCATTTCGTATTCTTCAAAAGATCAATGATAATACCTATGTGGTCGATCTCCCTGATACTTTTACAATTTCCAAGACATTCAACGTCCAAGACATACATGAATACCATGGACCTGAACCGTTACCATAGTCAACTCGCGGACGAGTTTTTTTTTTAAAGAAGGGGAGAACTGATGCAGGATTTTCAACACAAGAAAATCAATTTTCAAACACAAATCTCAAATCTCAACCAACGACAGGAAAATCAACCATTTCTGCAGATTTTGTTAATTTTCCAAACCTAAAAACCTACCCAAAGATTTACAAAGACTTTGGGAGATTTCCTAAATATTTTAAGTTGTTATTTTGTTTTTTTCTTGTTCAATTTTCATTATAAATACCTGTAAGCTGAAGTTTTCAGCATCAAACATTTTATAAATCTATCCTAATATTACCTTAGAGCTTCTCTCTGAGAATTCTCTTAATTCCTCTCAATTGTGAGACGTAAGCTAGAACGAATCTAGCAAACCCGCTGCGTCATCAAGGAATACATAAAAGACAAAAACTGAGGTGTACAGTCTGCTATAATTTTACAGCTATCTTTTTTATTTTATTTGCCTATCTTTTCCTGATGTTTTCATATTTATACTTACAGCAATAATGAATAAAGAAGCAGTTCAGCTTCAGGTAGAAAACTAGCTCTTTGCATGCAACCTCTTATGACTTGCAGATGCATATCCTTTTTAATTTACTTTGATTTCCCACATTCGCCTCTCAAAATTTAAAGCCCTTCTTGTTTTCCATACATTGATATTGATATATATATTTCATTCCATACTAGCTTAGTTTTAATTTATTTCAAACTCATCTAATTTTTATATGAGTTAAATTCATCTCAATTTAATTTTAAATGAGTTAGACCCAGATTATAATTAAGTTTACTCATTTATACTTCTACCTAAACCAAACAAATAAAAAATATTTATAATTTTGTTTGAAACAAAAATGTTAGTCTAAATATTATATTTTATAAAATAAACATATTATCTTTTAATTGTATTTTTATAATAATATTATTGTAATTATAAAATTATTATTATTAACAAATATATTTTGTAGTTAATTAAGCTTGTAAGCTATTCATAGCCTAAGTGACCTACTTCTTTTGAGCTCATGAAATGAGTCTTATCGGAGATCAACTTTATTTGACATCACAAGCATAATCAATTTTCCATTTACATTTTTTTAAAATTTTGTTTCAAGAATAGCGACATTCAAATACAATTAATTGTAGAGATATTATGTATAATACATACATTTTTATTATAATAATATCAAAAATAGATTTTGACACTATCAATATCCTAAATATAGTAATACCTTTATTAATTAGCTAGAGTAAAGATGAGAAATGTAGTAAACCATAAACTTAGGGTCGAAGTCGGCTTGGTCACACGTGTTTTTACAAGGCCCATTTATTCTTTTAGGGAGGGTTTTTTTTTGGGTCCAATTATATATCAACAGAAGCTTCATATACTTCGAAAGGGTATATGTGCACCATTAGTTTAGCATGCTCATTTTGGTGAGACATGAGTTGAAAGTTATGGAAGAGTTGATCAGCCTAGTAATTATCAAGAAAGAGGATCTCCAATGAATTAAAAAGGTTAGATTTTTAAACTAATTAGAGACATCTATTACACATTGGAAGCTCGATACAAAAGGCTGGTGGTTGAATTTGATTCACTTCTTAAAGACGAAATACAATTGAAGGTATTTTTGGTTGATAGTGTTTTATTTAACTGAGGCTACATGTTTAGAAAGGGTAGCAAGAACATGAAACTACGTTGCTCACACTCTGTCCACAAATTGTATCCAAACGTACGGTTGCTATAGTTTCTAAATGTGTGGGGAGCGTGGTTTTGGCAGATGCATGGATCTCTAATATGACCCTTTTTATTGAAATGGAAATTACATGCATTTTTATAAATAAATAAATAAAAGGGGTTAGATTTTAATTTGAAGTTGAGATTAGCAGAATTTATTTTCTTTCTCTAATACAAGTGTTGACAGCGTTGTAATGCAATTTTATGTTTATTGTCTAATTTTTTTTTTTTTGGGTACATGATCATAATTAGTAATTATTATAAGATTGTTAAGTTCCTTGGACAGTTTTTTCTATTCAACTTTTAAATATAAAGATAATTTTTTATTTATATTAAATAATTTTATTTTTATTATGGAAAATAACGAAATTCTTGTTTACACGGTTATGTTTAATTTTTAAGTAAATATTATTTGGTAAATTAATTCAGATAACATTTCCTTAAAAAAAATAAAATCAGGATACAATTAGTGTGAAAATGAAAAATGAACCATTTCATCATTTCAATAGAATTCTCCTACAAGATTACGTTGAATATATGTCGTTGAATATTTGTTTTCTAATTGAAACTACTTATTCCTTGTCCATACGTAGTAGGGCAGCTGTGATGTCTGACCAGCTGTTCATGATAAATGCTAATTATTACGATTGATTAATGCTTCAAAATTTACTTTAAATAATATTATTAAATTTTATAATAATTAAAATAATATATTAATAATATTTAATAGCGTCTGACTTCAACACCCAACATAATTTAACTATCACACTTACAATTTAAAAGTAGCACAATTAACCGAATGTTTATTTTAAAATATTTGAGGACATTAAAAATATTACTTTTTATTATTATAAATTTTTTTTTTCTTTTAAATGTCCTAAAAATATATTTTTATCTTCAAAATTTTAGATTTTTTTTTTTAAATAATCTTTCTATTCAAATTGTATCTTTTAATTAATTTTATTTATCTTATAGAAAACTTATCGATTATCCTTCTTCTTTCCTTTTTTTACTGATAAAGAAGTTTATTTTATATAAATTTAAATAAAATATGATAATTTTTTTTACCTAAATTTAATTTACGACAATGTCATGTTCTAACAATTTTTTACCCCAAATATAAAAATAAATTTAATAATATTATTTGAAATTTTGTTGCTGTTCAAAAGTTAAATAATTCAAGCATTAAATTTTATTGAAGATTTAAATTAACAATGTCAAACTTATATGGAAATAAAAAATAATTAAAGAAAAATGATCGAAAAAATTTACTCATTATACAACAAATCTATTATTATGATTTTTATGAGAATTTGATAATTTACTATATTTTTAATTTTTGATTTAAATTTTATTAATATACATTTAATTTAAGTGAATGAATGTTTTTCTCAAAAAATCAATTTACTACTCAAATTATTTTAATGAACTTGGGATTCAAATATGGTTTAATTTATTACTTTTATTAGCATACGTTCAAAAGTAACTTATATAATTTTTTACATAAAGTAATTGATTAAATCAACTCATGAAGTTTCAATAGTAAATTGAAAAAATTTAAGTATAAAATAATAATTTGAATTAGAACGAAAAATATACAAGGGTATTTTTGAACTTTCATAAGGACAACAAATCTCTGCGTTGATATTCTATAAACAGGTCTTCATCTCACTCTTTCACTGATAATTGAATATTGTGCCCGTATAACGTATAATTTATAAGATTTTTTTTAATAAATTATTATAAAAATCAATATCATTTCACTTAAAATTTAAAATTTATATACAAATAAAACAAAATAATTTTAAATTTAATTTTATGGCATAAATTTTTTATATATAAAATTTTATAAACTCATAAAAATATATATATAATTTTTTTTATAATTTAAATAAACATATATTTTTTAGCATTAAAAAAATAAATATATTTTTTATTAAAAAAATTAAAAATTAAAATATTTAAATAATTAAATTATATATATATATATATATATATATATATTTCAAAATAAATAATTTTATTTAAAAAAATAATGCGTTAAAATAATGTTACCATTTTTGGTAGGAGAACTGACCCTAATTCATAAGCAATCACATCTTGATGGACACGCCTCATAAAAATCAACACAATAAAAGTACTTCAAATCAAATGAAGGAATAGGGGTAGTTTAAAAAGTAGATTTTAAATTTGGTATTTTTAAAATAAATTGTTACAAAAATTTGTTTTATAAAAATAATAAACTTGTGGTATTTTCAACAAAATTAACCTTGCTTATTTTTTATACATCTTTCTTATAAAAGTAATTAATTTATTTTGATTATAAAGTATATTTTTAATAAAAATAATGAACTTAATCATTCATTCTTCATTAATATTAAAGATAAATTACTTAAGATATATTTTAACTTAAGTCTATTTTACTCAAAAATATAAGCGTTATTTTTTTCTACAAAAAATATTTATATATTTATTTTATTTACACAAAAAAATTTTGTGATTAAAATTTATCATGTTATTTAATTAGTGTTAATTACTTAATATAATACGTACTAAATTTTGATACATAATAAAATTAATTGATGTATTAAATCTTAATTTAAAAATAATAATATTTATATGTATATAAATAAAAGTATTAGCATTTTTTTAAAGAAAAATAATTCAAATATTATTATGTATAATAGACATAACGTTGCGTGACTTAATATTGTATGTCTAACCTAATATTAACAGAGTTAAATAGTACTATTTTCGTCAAATGGATAATATAAAAAATATATATTTTTTAAATTTGTGAGATAAACCTTATTTTGGAAACATTATTTTGAAGACTTGAGACCATGTAATTAGTACAAGGAATGCGTCAGTTCGTCATTATTTTTTCTTATTAAGAAAGTGTACTCCAATTAATTAGAGAATGGTACAAATTTATTTATTTTTTAAAAAAATATAGGTAAAAAATAATAAAAATTTATTTTATAAAATTATAGAAGTCCATAAAATAAAATTTTGATCTTTTTATAAATATAATAAATTTATATTATTTTACTTAATAAATAAAAATTTAAATTACATTTAAATTATCTTTTTTTATGTAATTATATTTAATAAAAAATTATCGTATTAATTATAATTATAATATTTAATAATATTATAAAAAATGGGTTTAAGATCTTAATGGTATATATATTATCACTTTGATATTAATTTTTATTTTTATTATTAGATAATTTTAATTTAATATTTAAATTTATCTATTCATATCCTTTTCGTAAAAAAATATATTAATTTAAAATTTTAGTCAAATAAAATGGGATAATTTTAGTATTTAAAATTATATTCTTTAAAAAATCTAAGTAAATTTTGTACTTATTAACAACCAAAAACAGAACGGAAGAAAATGGTTTATTATTTTTTTTAGAACTCCGTCTAATTTTACAAATTAATTAAAAGAATTCTTTTTTAATAAGAATAAATATTTTAGTAGAGGAAGCTAATAATTTTCAAAATAAATACATAACAATATTAATATTTTTCAAAGGTATGTTACCAATAGTTGTTGTCTCTATCTATTTTCATGGTTAACAATTAAAAAATTAAAAAAAATAATAAAAATAGTATCCTTCAAAATTTATAATAGTAAAAATAATAAATATTATGCTAAAATTATATATATTTACAATTAAAAAGTGACTATTACATTATTTTTTTTAACAATTATCCAATTACGTCTTTCAAGTTAAAATTCGATAATTTAGACTTATTTAATATTCATTAAAGTAAGAATATATGTTGTTAATAATTAAAAATAATATATGTGAATAGTATTATAATTTAAAAAGGAGGGGTCATAGATATCCATTAACTTATATTATTAATATTATGTGATTTTTAAGATTATAAATGATATATTTTGATCCATTAATTTTAAAAAAAATATATTGATTAAAGATAAAATACATGATTTTAATATTTTTAATTAAAATATTATTTTTAAATTAATATTTTAATATAAAAAATATTAAAATAATATAATTTATTTTAAATTGATCATTTTTTTATTAAAATAATATATTTTATTTTTAATTGATTTTTTTTTTAAATTAAGAGAAAATAATATCATTTATAATTTAATAGACTAAATAATATAAATGATCTAATTTAACTAAGCTTATTGAGATTTTTCTCTTTAAAAATTTTTAAAAAATATTATTATTTGATATGTAATATAATATTATATGTTATTAAAGTACTAAAAAGACGTGAATTTGAATCTGTTAATGTATACGTGCATTGATCTAATTGTTACTTTAAAATTAAAAAAAAAAAAACTATCGCTAATATTTTTAAAAAAGTAATCTTAATTGTTAATTTTTTTTTAATTTATCAAAATATTTAGTTATTATAATTTTAAAAAAAAAAAGTACAAATAAATAAACTCGATTATTAAACTAACATAAGTGAGATCGAATATCAATATAATAAAATGAATTCTACTAAAATACCGGACAGAAAATTCACTATGGAGCTACTCTATGTATGAAAATAGATGGCTGCTAGGCTAGACATAATATGTGATGCTAAGGCCTATTTGTGTTTGATGATGTGCAGTTTGCTGAGAGAGAGTGATGAGGTTTGAGTACTGTGCTATGTCGCTAATCCTATCCTCGGGGGGTTTAAAGCTGCTGTTGCTGATTGCCATATTGCGTACGGCTTATAAAGCCTTTTGCCCTAATACCCTCTTTGTCTGCAGCCTATAATACCTCTTCACTCTTCATAATCTGTCCTTTTCGCTTACCCATCAAATCAGCATTATTTATATATTTATTTATTTTTTTCCCAAACGTTTTCCCCAAGACACAAATACAATATAATATATGCTTTGGAAATTTTTTACAAAGCAATCAAGTTTTACTTTTAAGAAAAAATGTGATCGCATTGATTTAGTAGACGTTAGTTGGATGCATTTTATACATTACAATTTATTATTATTATTTATTTTTGGAATATTTTAGTTATTATATTTTTCATTTTTTTTTGTTAATTTTTGATAATTTTTTGTGACATTTTCATGATCAAACATACACTAATTTTTGTTATTAAAGTTTAACTTAATTATATTTATATTTTTTTTTCTCAAAAATTAGAATAATAAAAAAAATCTAAAGTGATCAATAGTGTATAAGTAATTAAAATGCATAATTTTACGGTAATTTAACTAATATGTGTGTGTATTTGTCAAACAAAAATAAAGAATTCCATACCGTACTTTTATATCACAAACTTAATGTGATATAACCTGTACAAAATCATCAAATTCTCTTTGGTTACCATCATAATTTTAATTTCCTGTAATTATTAATAATATTTACTTTATTCTTATTTTTGTTATTTTGGGTACTTGAATTTCATGTTCATTTTTGTTGTTCGGGCAATTTAGTAAAGTTTTTTTTTTTTTTTTTTTCCTTCCTTTTTAAGGAAAATATAGAATATGATTTTACGATAAGTGATATTAAAATAATTATAAAATTGTTTGAATTCAAACTCAATTTAAATTCCACTATCTTGGAAATAGGGACTAAAATCAAATTAAAGCTTAATTAATAAGCTAGTAAGACCGTCTTAGTAACAAAAACAAAAAAAATCTAGTAAGACCGGTGGGAAAAAGTATCCTATTACATTCACTTGACCTTTTTTATTTTTTATAACTACATTCACTTACCTTGATACATGAATATAATATCATATTGCATTTTACATTAAAGATATAATATTAACATTGGTAGGCTTAGTAACAATAGTAGATTATATATATATTTACACATAAATAAAAAAAAAATATACAGATGTCGTAAAATGATTGGTTCGTTTAAGAATAATTTGATCTCTAAAGATAAAATTGGCTAAATTTAAAATAAATGATGTTGGACTTTGTCTAAAAATAGCCAATAACTCAAGTATTGTGACCTGTTGAGTCCTATAAAATGAACAATGTAATGTATATGTATGTATGAAATAGACGAAAGTTGATAGTATGATTCAACGACTTACCAATACATTAAATTTACAAGCTGTCAAATAATTCTATAAAAATTAACGAAGTTATCCGTCACGTATTACGAGTCTAAGAAGTAACACTCTAGGTCTTAGGTGGATCATTTATCAAAACAATATTATTACCAATTTTAAAACTTACGTAGGTGAGTTTGAATCTCACACCTGGTTTTGATATTTTGCATGTATCTTGCACATTAAAATAAATTATATGAGTTGAAAGAAAAATAGTTGAAAAATAAAAATAAAAAATCTAGAATACGAGACATTATGGGTAAAATGAATAAAGAAATATAAGCTTAGCCAAATAAAAAAAATATAACATTATTTAAGGAGCCCGAAACACTGTCCTAGGAATGTGTCTGTATGCATATACTAATCAACAGATGAGACCTCTACATTATCGTTAGAAAATAGCTAGGCGTCCTTGGTAAACAGACTAAAGCAAACTGAGAACGAAGAGTCACCACGACATACCGAAGACCTTCAGATCTGGAAATGAGTACGAAGTAATTGTGTAAGGATAACTAAAACAGCCCTTATGTACGAAGTGTCTGTCGAACGTCCAACGGAACAAGAGACCCCGTGCCGGTGAAGTGATCTAAACATCGTCTTCGTTGCCCAAGCCTAAAGAGGACTTCGTACACACTGAATCATATGACCTCGTATGTACGAAGTGGATCTATGTGTATAAAAATACTTGTAGGTGCGCGGCTGATTATAAACCACTAATAGACCCCTTCAGATCGCGTGCTGATGCGAACACTTACCAAGGAGTATGATATGATGTCATTTAATAAGTACGATCTGATGTAGGGCTCAGCATCGGGTAACATCGTACGTACGATGTTACTTACACCGGTCGACCACCAGACATCGTATACATGAGGAGAGTCACCCATTGACTCCATACGTGCGTCACAGGTCATACGTCATTTCAAAGAAGGATAGTCTGCATAAACGTCCAATCTGATTGATATGTTGCAGGATGTCAGACTTTGTCTCATTAAGACAGCTGTAAATGTAAATGCCTATATATATGTAATAATAGTCTCAACGAAGGGGATCGGTATTTTTCTAAAAGTTCTAGTGATTCCTAGTGTGATAAATTCTGAGTCACCCATTGACTCCATACGTGCGTCACAGGTCATACGTCATTTCAAAGAAGGATAGTCTGCATAAACGTCCAATCTGATTGATATGTTGCAGGATGTCAGACTTTATCTCATTAAGACAGCTGTAAATGTAAATGCCTATATATATGTAATAATAGTCTCAACGAAGGGGATCGATATTTTTCTAAAAGTTCTAGTGATTCCTAGTGTGATAAATTCTTAAAAACAATTATCATACATATATATATAAACATAAATTAAAATTCATGTTAATGATCAAAGTCTTAATTTTGACTTAGCTTTGAAATTTTACTTTACTAACGTACATAAAGTTAGAATTCGAATTATATGCCAATGGAAAGTTCTCGAATTTTTTATTTTTATTTTTGTAAACAAAAAAAGCTCTGCAACGTCCTCGTTCCTAATGTGCCGCACCATTATTTGTGATTTTGAGTTCCCTCTCTGTTGTTCAAACGACGTTGCACAATGCAATTCTAAGCTTAGTAAATTAACTTTACAATAATTAGCGTTAATTCCTCTTTCCGCGCCTCTCTCATTTTCTCTAGGGTTTTTGTTTGGTTCTATTGGTGATTGGCCGACGGCCACCGTCAGCCAATCTTGGGTCTTTTGTTTCGCTACTTCTTGCGTGGCTGACTTTGGTTTCTGTACGTCGGAGTACTTTTTTCGTTACGTTTTCACGATGATCGTTGCGACCCCTTTTCTTAAGTTGCTGCAGGTGATTGGAGGGACTGTGGCAGTTTTTGTCTTCCCTTTCAACGTGCAGCTTCTCTGGTAACGTCAGTGCAGTAGTTGTGGGGTAGTGTGAATCTGAGTGAAGGAGGTGGCTTGTGCGGCAACTTTGTTTTGCTCAGACGGCTCCTCACCTGCTCTGCTGCCATCGTCGGTGGCCCAACCTTGGCTCCGTTGTTGGTGTTTTTTCCATCAGAGTATTCTGATAATTTTTGCTATTTTGTTTAGTTTATGCTATTTTAATAATTTTATTGTCTTGTGTAGGTGGTTTGTTGTCGTTTTCTGTTGTCATCTTTTTTCGGTAATCAATTTTTAAAGTCTAGTCGTAGAGATTGTATTGTTGTTTTAAGTACACTTATTTGTATTTGCTTGATAAATTATTACTGTTGTCGGAGGTTAGTCCATTAAAAAAGCTCCCAATATGTGATTTCATTCACTTTTTTTCTCATAGGAATTTTTTCTTTAATTTGTCTTTTTGATGTTTGAATGTGTATCTCAAAAAAAAATTTACTATTTGATATATTTTGAGATTTTGATTATTGAAATTTTTTATTAAAAAAAAAAAAAGTAATAAATTAGAGTACCTTATATTTAAAGAGTTATGAGTTTAAATTTTAGCAAAAATATAAAATTTATTATCGGTCAAAAACTAATTTTGCAACGATGCCTTATAGAAAACTTCAATTTATTTTAAAAATCTGACAAAAAATTTATTTATAAAAAATGTAATTTGCATTAAGTAGTAATAATGATTATAATTTTTAATTTATGATTAAATAATTAATTTTAAAATTTTTTATTATTTTATAAAAATAATCCTCAATATTTGCTAACAATTTTTAAGAAAAAAATTAAAAATTATCTTAAAATTATTTGATAATATTTTTTGTTTGTTTATTTAAAAAAATGATTATGTTTTACAAATTTTAAATTTTTAATTATTTTTTTTAAATATTTATACAATATAAAAATTATATAATTCTTAATTTTTTAAAAAAATATTTTATCAAAATAAAAATAAAAAATCATAAATAAAAAATTTAATTCAAAAATATTATTTATAAATATTTATAAATCATATTTTTATCAAAAATAATTAATTAAAAATTATTTTAAAAAAATTAAAAATTAAAAATCAAAATTATTATCAATCAAACCTAATTTTTGTGTATTTTTGCTTTCTGAAGATTAGAGAATCGTCCCACAAAATCTAATATTTAGTCCATTATATATATATATATATATATATAATTTGATACCTTATGGCCTTTTTATATGATTGAGCGTCTCTAATTATCTGTGAATTAGTGTACGTATTTTATGGAGTCCTTAAAGCTGGTGATAACTACAATAGTCATGTATCAGTATCACACTTGGTTTTTTTTTTTTTCCTCCAAAAGTCAATCAATTTCATTTATATAAATTATTATCATTACAAATAAGTTTAAAAGATTAATTAACCACAAGCACCAATCAAAAATGTAAAATAATTACTACCAAAAACAAAATGATTATGGCTAAAAATAGAGAACAAAAGAATTTTAAATAGTTATTTATTTTGACTTATATATCATGAATTTGACAATTTAAGTCAAAAAAACAAAAAATTTATTTGGCTACATAAAAATGAGTTTTTATATTCGAACACTATATTATTAAATTTTTTATGACATTAATTTGTTAATATAAATAGTATACAAAATGTAAAAATTTACTTGAAAAAAAAAAAAAAAAAACACTTGCACACTTCTTTCAATCAAGTTAAAGTGCATCACAGTTTCTGGCTCTTGCGACACTTGTTTTCTTAAAGTGTTGATATTTTCTTAAGAAATCAATTAAGTCGTCCTACCACTATTGTAGTTTTGTTACATTAATGTTTATATACCCACTTGCGTGTTACACTATAGCGATGGGTGACAATTTTTATTACTTTTATTAGTTCAAACAATTAATGACCTTTATATTATGGTATACAAACGCATTGACCGTCATTCTCATTTAGGGAAACTTTATTTACTAAAAAAAACTTTAATAACCATAAGGGTGTGAGAAATAGGAAGCTATATAAAAATTTTGTAATTATTTAATTTAATTTTATAGTTATTACATTAAATACTAAATATTTTATAATCTTTGAAAAAATATTATAATAGTTTTATTATTATGTACAAATAAATAATTTAGTTCTATAATTTTTGAATTTAATACCTATAATTTTATTATTTATAAAAATTAGTCACTATAAGTCCTTAATTTTAATATTTTTATTGGACTATGAGTGCTTATTTTAAAAAATTATATAATTATAATTGCTTACTTTTTATAATAACATAATTTATAGTGTCTAACTTATAAATTATAGAGACTAAAGTATTTATTTTAAAAAATTATGAAATCTTTAGTCTTTAATTAAATAATTATAGAATTAATATTTTCATTTGATAAAAAAAAATTATACGATTTTTAAGATATTTTTTTCATAAAAAATAAGAATTGATATATTAATCTTTGAATATTTTTTGAAAAAAAAAAAATACATAATATCACCAAATATACTCACAAACGTGGGTCAATCAACAAAACTTTGAATCCAACTCACAAAATAGTCTTATTTTGCATGTATAAGTAAAATGATAATTTAACATGATAATATAAATAATAAATTTTAAAAATTAATACAACAAAAATAACAATTTTGTTTGAATTTAAAGGAATATAATTCAATGTATAGGTATTATATATGTTTTTTTTTTTTTTGTCAAGAATTTTTTTTATTGATATAAACTACAATCCGTATTATTTTAACTCATCGATTAGCGGAATAATTAGCACCAAACCTTATCAGAACACAAGACTAATTACAAGTGGTGCAGTGAATAAGCACTTTCACCAAGTATTTGCACCCAAGGACTAACCCCAGGTTATCCCTACGATAATCATCCAGTTGCAGCATCAACTCCACCGACCCATCTCAAATATTACATATGTTTCTATTTGTAAAATCTAGGAGGATATTTTTTTTGTTTTTTCCATGATAAAAAAATCAACATTATGTATAAAAAATATTTTTGAAATTTCTTTTAATAGCTTTATCCTTTAAAATAATTTATCTCCTAATAATTTTTAACGAAAAAAAAAATCACACAATTTGCAACAACTACTATTAATGAAGGAGATCTAGAAGATTTTTGTCTACTCAATGCGTTCCATGGCTGCTAGCTAGCTAGCAAGTAAAAAGATCATATATAAAGTTTTTAATTTTTCAAAAGAGTGTGTAGATTTTTTCAACATGTTGCCGCAATCCTGAAATCCATTTTGCAAAAGTAAATATATATATTTTTTATTTTATTTTAATGATATTATGATTCTTTTAAAAAAATAAAATATTTTATTTTTTAAATAAGACATCTTGCAAAATAATATAGCATAATAGAAGAAGATCAAGCATCGAATATATATATATATATATATATATATATAGAGAGAGAGAGAGAGGACGTAAACACATTATAGTTTAATACATAAATTTTATTACACAATTTAATTAATTTATATTAATAAATATTTAATAATTAATTCATAATTTTACATTATCAATTTTATATTTAATTAATAACTAACATATTAAAGCGTATAATAATTATACATATTGCATTGCTATAAAGAAATTGAATTGTGTTAGCAGTACTTCAAAAACTAATTTCTTTTAAAGAAATTGAATTGTGTTAGCAGTACTTCAAAAACTAATTTCTTTTAAAGTTTAAGCTTTGTGAGTACTAAAGAGTATCAAGAATACTTCTATACGTTGAAAAATTCCCTCAAGTTTGAACATAAGATCAACTCTTAGAAAAATATCGCCCACTATTGAAGGATGCCACCAATTTTATACATTTATTAAATTGGATTGCATGTAATTATAAAATTGGAATGGACTAGATAGCAAAAAATTGGAACATGTGTGACTTTTTGTTTAAAACTGTTAAGAAAAAAGCTATTGTAAATTTATTTTGCAACTATATGACACAAAATGAAGCTTTAGTGATGTGAAAGTGGTAATTAATATTATAATAAAGCTATTCAGCTACACGCTTTAATAATATATATATATTTTTAATTTTAATATAAAAATATAAAAATTAATTAAACACAATTAGGTAGAGTCGAAAAACGAATTTTTATAGTAGAATTACAAAATCTAAGATGTTATTGCCTTTTATAATAGAGCCAAAGTTATTTGTTTGGCGAGTAGTTTTTGGATTTTTATACTCACGCACTGATCAATTCTCGTTCTCTGGTGGTTAGACTTCAGCTTTAAAGTTTATTGGAGGCCAATTGTGATCATTTTTTGTGTGTTGTTTGGTCCATTTGAAAGGCTCATAATTTTTGAATGCATGACAAGAAGAAGAAGGATGCCAGCAAGATTCTGAGGTGGGATTTGGTGGTTGGTGTTGGCTAACACCTGACATTTGCTTCTAGTCAGTTTAGTCCCCTTGATGGAGTTCTCACTTATGGGGTGTTGAAAGATAAACACAAACACTACTTGAGATTTTAAAGTCTTTGGTGTCGAGGTTGGGCTTTGTTGTTTGGGATCACAACGGTTGTTTTGTGGCGGTGCGGATGTTAGGGTGGCAATTTGGATAATTTAAGTTGATTTGATTTTAACCTGACTTGATTTTAAAATAGGTCATGTTAGACAAACTCGGACCAAAACTCGACAATCCAAATACAATCTGATTTCAAAATAGGTTATGATCGACAAACCTAAACCCGTACTAGAAAAACTTGAATCCAACCCAAATGCGGATCCAAAAACTTCTTTTAAAAAAATTTAAAAATGCATTATACAACTCTTCTTCTAGAGAAATTCATTGATCCAGGATGAAAAATAGTAATTTCTTTATCTTATCCCAAAAAAAAGTCCCATGACTCTCACTGTAGTTAATTGCTTCTGTTCATTATATGATTTTCACAATGTGGCTAATGACACAATTAAATGACTAATCTGTCTAAATAATGGATAAATAATTAAGAAGCATATATGCATTAGATTAAAGAGTAAATAATACTCACACCAGATATGCAAATTACAATTAATTTTAGAAGATATCAGCTAATTAAAGAAGTAAATTAGAGAGCTTAAATAGATACAAGGAGGTACATCAAACATACAAATACATAGAACCGTCACACAAAATGATACCACAATAATAAAAAGTAATTTATAGATTAATTAAACAACAAACTTGGCATTTCTAACATAAAATTATAAAAACTAAAGTGGGTGCCTCTATCATTATAAGTAAGTTTCTTAACTCTAAATTTATATCACAAACTTATTTTATTTGCAAAAAAAAAAAAAATGTTAAGATCAAATTTAGTGAGGAGTATCCAGCTATCCATAATTATAAGTCAACAAAAAAGAGTTTGGCTAAGTAATTTATATTTTTACTTATAGTATATTTGTAAAATACATTAAATTGAATGACGAATTTTGTACCTCTCAAGGGCAAGCCGACGAAGTACATGTAATTGTGCATGGACTTAGGTTGAGACGCGAATAAGGGAGCAATAGAAGGCGTGATTGCGCAGAGTGTGAGAGAAGAGCGATTGTACTGAGCGAAGGACGAGAACGCGAGTACATGACGACATGGACTGTGGCTTATGGGTGAGTTGTGAGCCTGAGTGGGTCGTCAGTGGACTGCGGTATGGCCATGTGGGTTGAGTCTTATTGTGAAAAATATTTGTCTTTGGTCGTATTAGACTATTAAGAATTTAAGAAAATGGGTATTCTGTGAGTTGTGAGTGAATGTCTCAATTTGAGAGTCTCTCTTACTGTTAGGCTATTAGCTATTACATATTAGTCATTTAGTCAGGAGTTATTTATTTATTTTTTCTTCTTCTTTTTCTAAAAAAAAAAAATAACGGATTCAACAGGTTGATTTGGACCCGACCTTTTATTTTTCATGTTATTTCAGATTGACAATCGACTCATTTTTAATTTAAAATTAATACGATTCGAGTTCAAATTCAAGTCAAACTTTTTCTATCTTGTCAAAAATTATCTCTCTTAACAAATATACAGAGTTTTTTTTTTTTTTTTAAGCCCCATTGCTATTGAACTGTTTGCCCTGCAGGAAGGGCCGAAGCTTGCATTTGAGATGGATGCCCAATGTGTTGTACTATCTCTTGACTCATTATAATTTATATGTAGTCCTCAAATCGCAGTCTATTTTTAAAGATTTTTCGTAGCTAGGACTGCTCGTGGGTGATACTTTACATCACCGCAATTTGCTACTTATTTTCAATTTATTTTTGTTATTAGAAGTGCGTATTTAATCGCCAATTATCTATCTATATAGGTTAATTTTTTTCATTCAATAATTACTTAAGTTCTTTACTTTAACTAGATTCTGTAGAATAAAAAAAAAAAAAAAACAAAACAATATTGTGTTATTGCGAATTATATAGGAAAAATAGCATTGCAATGTAAAATGTATTTTATTAATTTTCTTTTGAATGTTTGCTGTGTATTATATTAGTTGGTTTCTTTATGTTAGTAGTAGCTTTTTAATTGATAGAGCATTATTTTTTTCCTCATAAAATAGTTTTCTAGTTTTGTAGGGAAAAATAATAAAATATATATAATAATACAAGGGAGGGTGATACTAAGATTCTTAATATTATATTTTTGGGGTGTTTTAGCTCTCAAACATTTAATCGGTATATTTAAGAATTAAAATATTTCAAAAAAATATAAGTTTAAGAATCATATAAATACTTTTTCTATAATATAAAAATAATCGAATTATTAATTTTTAATTTTCATTATTCAAAATGCACCAAAATTATAACTTGAATCAAATCATTAGATGCAATTTAATATTTGAAAATTAAATAAATATTATTTTTAAAATTTATAATAATAAAAGTAATGTTTGAACAATACTGAACATGATTTAATGTTAAATTACGTGTTAAATATTTTTTTAATAAAAATATATAAGTTAGATATAAATAATGATATTTTTATAATTATAAATTTTAAAGAGTGTTATTAATATTATTTTTCTATTTATTTTCGAATTCATATAATTCCTACTAATAAAAAAAATATTAATCCAATTAGCTTGCTAGGATAGTCAAGATGGTAAAACTATTTGGGTGCATAGTATGTGAGACTATGGCTTTATTAGACAACAAAACTCTTAAATTTGAGATTCAAAATATATATTTTGATATCGAGACTTACACTAAAATCTTTTTGTAACCTTGTGCGGAGTATCAAACGACTTTCTGATCGATTTTTTTTTTTTTTTTTCAATTTTTGATGATCTTCAGTGATTTGAGTATGCGACAATTATTTTATCTCTTAAAGCTCGGTGATATTTTTTTATGTTAAAAAAATCCAATCGGGATGAATAGCAAGATCAGATATTAATAAAATTAATATTATCTATTATATTTTAACGATATAATTTTTATTATATAAGTGTTTCTTAAACTAAAACTTGCTCATTAAAATTTTGAAATCAAATTATTAGATCAAATCATTCCTTTTTCTTTAATCTATGAACAAACACAACATTCACATTATATTTACAATTATATAATCTCCATAAAGGGATTTATTAAAAAAAAAATTCATTTATTTTAAATTTTTTAATATGTTATAAATAATATAATATAATATTATTAATAAATATAATTATATTATAAATAATATAATTTTATTAAAAAATTGTGACATATAATTATTATAAAATTGTAATATATAAAAGTAAGTTTTATAGGATTTGATACTTTAGAAGTTTTTTGTCTTTATAAAAGATACATTTTAATTCTTTTTTTTTTAAACGATATACTTTAAAATTATTAAATTTTTTTAAATATACACTTAAGTTTAACTTTTAAAAAATTAATTTTTTTTGGCACATAGTTTTAATGTGACTTTTTAAGTTAGTAATTTTGAAATTTTAATTTAAAAAAAAAAAAAAATACAGAAGAAAAATAAATGAAAAATTGATCAAATTTTTAAAAATTTTTTTAATACATTTTTTAATCAAAAACTGATTTTTTTAAAAAAATATTTTTGTAAAAAAATGTTTACATTTTTTAAATTATCTATCTAAAAAATTATATGTGAATTATGTGCTAAATTTTTTTTTTTATATAACTTAAAAAAATAAATTAAAATATTTTTTTAAAAAAATAAAAAATTAATAAAATACTAAATTCCAAACCCCATCTTATAAAGAAATTGCAGAGTACAACTTCAGATTTGAAAAATCAAGATTATTAATGCACGTCCCGTCACAAAATTATATATGCAGCAAAAAGCCGGAAAATAAGAAAAGAGAGTCATGGATAAAGAGGTAATTTCAGAGTTGGCCATTTTTTTTTTTTTTTGGACGAAAAGCCCTAATCCCACTTGCGCCTTTTTTACCGTTTTCCACCGAGAACTGAGAAAAAGTCTGTGCCTTCTTGTCTTGTCATTTAGCACTTAGCAGTAGCACCATGAGAGAGAAATTAGAGGGCCAGCTAGTAGAGTGTACTGAGCCAACAACTCGTCCATTCTAATTCAACCACTTGGTTAGGGTTTTGGGGTTATGGGGAAGTGGGCTTCGTTAAATCAACTTATCAATCCAAGGAAAGTTTTTGTTAAGTTTTTAGTCCGGTTCTATTCTAATTATTTTACTATTTATAAATGAGTATTTCTTTACATGTCTACGAATTTAAATTTAGAAGAGTTAGTGCTCATAGCAAAATATATTTATCAATAAAAAATATAATATTTTTTTTTTATTTATTTTACATAATTCTGAAAAAATATATTTTAAATTTAATTATATTAATTTAACCTAAATTTTAATTAGTACAATTACCTTTTTTTTAATAATATATTTAAAAAATATGACATATTAATATATTATATTGCACACAATCATTATAACAATGATAAATGGTGTCATATTATTAATCTTAGTTTTATCATATTAATTTTTAAAAAAATATTAAATAAATCTTAATATTCATAAGTTGTGTAAAATTAGTTTAATAATAATTTAATATTATAAATTTTAATAATAAAAAAATATGAGTAATTTTTAACTCTTTATATTCTAATTATTTATTATAACAAAATGATATAATTTAAACTAATAAATAATTTTGGTATGTAAATATTTTTAATGAAAACCTAACTAAGGATGAAAAAAATTGACAATAACATTGATATTATCGTAATATTATTGATTTTTATATATTTTGATATTCAAATGTAAAATTCATTTATGTTAATTAAAATATTAATGTTGTTAAATTGTTGAAAAAAATATTCTTTAGCTAAAATATTATTGATATTATCGTTAAAATGTCTATAAAATATTGGCAAATATCAAAAAAATATTGTTTCAAAATAATTTTTTATATAAGTTAATTATTTATATATATTTTTTTATCTTAAATAAAAAAATTAAATTTGAAACAATATTTTATACTTATTTATATATATATATTTTTATTTATAATTATATTTTTACATTTATTTTCTTAATTTTATCTATAAATTTTATTTTTTTATAATTTAAATTATATTATGTATTGTTGAGATTGATCTAATTATAATAATATTATAATAACAATCTAAATATTATTTTAAATTTTAACTAGTTATTTTATCAGTTTGATTAATTGATTTATTATTTAAACAAAATATCATAATTTTTATAATTAAATATTTATATAAAAAAATGAATTTAAAAATATAAATAATTGGCCATTTTAATATTTTATAAATAAATTTTATAATTTTAATAAATTTTTTATCAAAGAAAAAATATTTTTGATATTTTTATAAAATTTAATTCTGGACCTATGTAATAACCACCTACTTGTTAAACCTTGAACCTAACTATGTTAAAACACGTTTACGATAAGAATGATATTCAATAAATATTAATAGAAATAAGAATATTATGCTTAATTTTACACGACACTATTCTCTGTAAAAGAGACCAAGCCCTCTCTCGTTAAGCAAAAAAGAGGCCAGCCCATCTCTTCCTTTCTATATTTCTCTCTGGTCTTTCTTTGGTATAAGCAATTATACTCAACAATCCGATTCCTGACGCCGTTCTGTATCTCTATAAGTCCAACTTCTCTCTCTTTCTCAAGAACATGGTATGTTTAATCCAATTCTCTGTGTTTTACTAAAGCTCTTTTTTTTTAATTTCAATTTTAGTTTGATTTTTAATTAATTTCAATTTCTTCTGTGTTTTTAGTTTGTAAATCTACTACCTCGTTGGCTTCAAGTACTTTTCACTGAGAAATTCTACAACGCTTGCTTAATTCATGAAGACGCCAAAAAGAATGAGAAGAACGTTTACTGCTTAGACTGTTGTATCAGTCTTTGTCCTCACTGTTTGCCTCCTCATCGTTCTCACCGACTCTTGCAGGTTTATTCCCTCTTAATTTATTTTCCCACATCAATTAATTTCTTGTTTTCTTTAAATTAATTTTCATTATTGGGTCTTTTTTTTTTAATTTTATTTTAAAAATGTTAGATAAGGAGGTATGTTTACAACGATGTCATAAGATTGGATGATGCTTCCAAGTTAATTGACTGTACCTTGGTTCAAGTAAGTCGTTAAATTATTTAAAAGTTCAATAATATCAGCATTATTTAGAAGATAATAACCATTGTTGACTTCAGTATGATAATTATGATATCATGATTTCAAGAAGTTGTAGAGACCATAATTGAAATGGCATCTGAAAATTATAATTTTAAAAAAATACCAATTTTTAATTGATTAATAAGATCAAACTTGTCATATTTTTGTAAATTAAGGAGGAATTATGAAAAATTGTTTCTCATTTCAAAATTGTAATTCTCTCTACTTTATTTATTTCTCTGTACATGTAATGGGTAATGTACGTACAGTCATACACCACGAACAGTGCAAAAGTGGTATTTTTGAACCAAAGGCCACAAACGAGGGCCTTCAGAGGCTCCGGCAATTTCTGCACCACCTGTGACAGAAGCCTTCAGGACCCATATCTCTTCTGTTCTCTCTCCTGCAAGGTCCTCTTTTTTATTTTTATTTTTATTTTAATTAATTTTCTCATGTACCCTTTTCAAATTTGCTATTTTGCTAATCTGGGTCGGTCAAATTTATTCTTACTTTCCATGTTGTCGCAGGTTGATTACCTTATTAAAGCAGAAGGTGGGCTTTCCAAGTACCTATTTGAGTGCAACTTCATGGCATTACCTGAACCTGGTTCAGAAGAGGGTTTGGCTACTCCCGACTCCGTTCTGGAACAGGACGGTTCGGTCCGAACGTCCTCTGATTCAGGTGGGTGTGATGGTGTGGGGTCTAAGACCTTAATGTGCACTGCTACGACTGAAATTGTGAGGAAAAAGAGAAGCAATGTTTCGGCGTATCGGGTAGCTTGTAGGCCAGAATATTCACCAATTTCGGGTGGTTTAATAAATCGGAGGAAAGGGACTCCACAAAGAGCTCCTCTTTATTGATATATAATTAGTTTAGAGACTAAGAGGAAGGTAACTATGGGAGAGATTAGAATTATCAATTATTTTTGGTGAATGAATTTTAGGAAAGTGAGAAGCCTTCCAATTTTGTAGAGAAGTTCCCCTCAGTCTCTAAACGGTTCGGGTGGATTGGGTTTGGTTTGGTTTGTTTTGTGATTTGCTGGATGTTTTGTGGCAAAAAGTTCCCTATTATATTGCTTTTTGCCTTTTGTTTTGACATTCATATTTTGGACATATCTTCCCACAAATCTCAATTATACTTTTAATATTGGATTTGAATTGCCCTCATTTTTGGATTTTTCTTACGTAGAAATATCTTTACATTGGACATAGTATTGACAAAATACAAGACCATGCTTGTTATCTTTACCTTTTTTTTTTTCTCCCCACAATGCCCTTTTCTTCAACTAAAATTAATGTGGTAATTGCCCACAAATTTAATAGGGGCGTGTTTATTATGTGTGAATTTAAAATCGAGAGTATTTGACATTTCTTCTATTGTTGGAATTAGTATTATTTGTTGACACTATTTACTAAATAAAGTAGTCGTCGTGACATTGTTATTCAGTAAAAAATTATTATTTTTTAGTTTTATGTTGTAACTTTATGATAGCTAAATCTTCCTTTCACCTTCATATTAATTAATTGTAAGCAATATCATCTATTCAAATTTTTGAAATAAAACTTGCATATAAATTCATTTCTAGTTTTCCACTATCTATAAGAGGTTGGGTGGATGTTTGTTTAACATGAAATTTTTCCCCCAAGTCTTAATTTCTTTTTTTATTAAAGTTAGCAAGTCGTGTTAGACACTTGTTGATTTCCATAATTTTTTTTATTTAGGGTAAAAATATAATTTACTTCTCTAAATTTGTTCAAATATCATCATAGGCCCGGCTAATTCACTTTTTATTTATTTATTTATTATTATTATAAAAAAAAAAAAAAAAACTCATCTTCAATACAACTATTGGAAACTAAGACAATAATATAAACACTAATAATTTTAAAAGGCGAAATTGGGATATTCTTGAATATTTGTTATTATTTAATGAAACATTTAGCCAGAATAGTCATAGAGAGAGAAAATTAGTAATGGCGCTGGATTTGTGTAGAGAAAAGGGGACATAAAAAGGGAGATAATGATGAGGAGAGCAAAAAATAAAATAAAGTTGATGGCACGCCGACATAAAAATACCATTAAAAGAGATTAGTTTTTTCAATTGAGATTTACTCAAAGCAAAAACGAAACAAATTAAGAGATGAGATAGTCTCTTAATTTCTAATTATTTCAATTTAAAAAAAAAAAAAAAAAAGAATTTTTTATTGTTTTTATTTTTAATATGTCACGAATATTTAAGTTATCAATTATATGTTAGTTCGTTGACAACCTATTTGAAGTTTATTTTAAAATTTGGAATATTTTTGCTATTTGAAAAAACTTGATTGATATTTTATAAATGCAGCGACAATTCACAATTGTTAGAGAAAATTACGCAAGTGTCGTATTCTTCATCACTTCCTATATTTGCTATTGAAGTACCCTAGTCATGATATTTATTGTACGAACATTGAAATTGCTGGGCCACTCTGAATCTCTCTTGCTAATGCTATTACACTCTACTGTTTTTCTTAGTTTCTTTTTTTTTTTTTTTTGTGTTTGCCAATTGCAGCCCGTCTAAAAAGATCAAAGTTTTGACCCTATCTAGGGAAAGAGGTAATTGATAAATTATTCATTATGATCTGGATTTTTTTTCTTGGTAGTTGAATACATTAAATCTTTCACCATAAAAATAAACACTTCATTAAAAATCAATTAAGATTTCCATAAATTGTACTTGCCTTTTAACCTTATGTTAAATATAATAACTAATAAAATTATTAAAAAATATACGTCAACAATAATAAATAATACATTAACTATATAATTTAAACAGTAATTTTGATTTTTGATGATCATTTTTGCTTGAAGTTGTGCAACGGATTGATAGCCTAATTCTAACATATATATATATATAAAATGATATTTGGTATAATGATATTGCTTAAGGCTGGTAATATTATCACAATTTAAATTATTATTGACATAATAAATTTTCTTTAATTACAATTTTATCAAACAATAATGATACTAAAGTGTAATTAATTATGAAGATAATACAAAAAATTCATACATTTTTATTATTACTGCAACAAAAAAAAATATTTGATTTTTACAATATTTTACTCTCCCTCAATGCGTAATTGAAAACAAAAAGATTTAAGTCTTATGTGTGAATCATTTGATACGTTAATTAGAGCAGAATTAGGTACATGGTGTCGGAGTATAGTTTATTTGGATATCTCATTTTATATTTTATAATGTTAATAACATAATATAAACGATTTTATATTACCATTATAAAATGTTTATTGACAACCAAAACTTGTGTTCACTTTTCAAAGTTTTTTTTTTTTTTTTTAAATAAATAAATAAAATTACTGTTTCAAATATTTATCCAATTATGGTATTAATGTTCCGTTAGTTTGGAACTCGTTGCTCCAATTTTATAACTTGAATTAAGGCAAACCCGTAGTTATATATAATTTTGCAAGTTCTAGCTAATAAATTTTTAATCTTTCTATTCAATAAAAAAAAAAAAAAAAACCAATTCAAGGAAATGCTGTGGGTAATAATATTTAAAAAAAAAAAAAAAATTTTTAATCCTACTTAAAACTATAAAAATAACACAATATACACCTTTTATATTTTTAAGAGAGGTATTGATGTCAGTTAATTAGATGTTATTCATGTTACTTTGATCTCGTTTAATTTATTATAATGTTATTTTTTTTAATAGACTTTAATAATGTTATTTAAAGTAAACCTTTTGATAAAATTATTAACTTGACTAACGTATATACGTGTGTGTGAAAACAACAATTCAATAAAAGTAAGTTTGAGATCAATATTTGATATTTTTATTAAAATTTTAATTTAGGTAAGATATTTAATATATCTTTTATTTAAATTTGATAAATGTCAAGGTAATAGTTCCATAACATGTTTGTACTATATTTTAATAGTTATAAATTATAATTAATTTATGTAATATTTAATTAATATTTAACAAAAGGAGGGCAAAATATAACTTTTTTTTATCAAAAATTAATACATATATTAATTTATATGATATATTTTAATTAATTTTATATCAATAAGTCATATTATAATTATTTTTTAATCAAATATTTACATTTTATATTTAATTTAATATAATAATTTGATAGATATATAACGTATAAAACAGGATGTGACATGACATTATAAAACATAAGAACAACGTGTAATTTTATTTGAATATTAGATGTGAAACTAGTTTTAGTTCGTGTCAAATCAAAGTTTGTATGTAAGTAGACATTCAACATTTACAACATCTAATGTACAGTGCTTCATATTAATCCAATATAATTATTGTAATAAAATTTTTGAGAATTATTAATGTATTCATTCATTTAATTAACTTGTCGATAACAATATATAAAAAGAGATTTGATGTCTCTCAAATTATAGTCATTTGTTTGGTTTTGTGTTTTTAAACATTATTTGTTTTACTTTTTATTCTATATTATATTTTTAATTTTTTTTTTAATTTACATAATACAAGTAAACATCATAATTTTTTATGTGACACAATAATATTTTCTTTTTTAAAAAAAAAGAAGCATTAAAGTCTCATTCTTTTTATTAATAAGAAAAAACACACTCACACACACGGGTAAAATTCGAACTTGGGTTCATGGTAGGGGAATTAAGAGACTTACCACCTGAACTACAAAAAATTCCCGATTATAATATTTGTGAAACTTTATAAGATTCATAAGCACTCTAATCTCAAAAAATTAATCCAAATTTAAAAGTGCTTACTAGGGCTCGAACCTGGACGCAATATCACCAATTCCCCTCATATCCCAAAACAGATTTATGTGACACAATAATATGATATAAATATAATACAAAACTTATATTATTTAATGTGATATAAAATAACACGTAAATATAATACGTAAATGTTATACAAATAAAATTGTTACAATAATATTTTATTTTTATTTTACTCATGATAGGATAACATGATTTCAACAAAATATAAGATCTATACAATTTAACATGATATTAAATAACAACTAGATGTTTAATAAATAGTTCAACACTATAAGATACACAAATAAAATTGCTAGAATACTATTTTATTTTTATTTACTTGCTCCTCCCGATAGAACATTATACGACTCAAAATACATGTACTTAATGAGCCAATTTTTTTTTAATTAAAATAATATATTTTTGTTAATTATTTTTAATTTAAAATTTAACAACCCACAGCCATAATATTTCAAACAAAATTAAAAGGTTGACACAACTCACATGAATTGTCCCTAAATATAACTTGTAAGATAAGGAAATTAAAAATATTATTAATAATGTTGTGCAAGTATGAGTAGAAAAACACATAAAAGGTTAATTCTATGCTTGATATGTGGCTTCACTTTAATACTAATTAATTATGAGTTACTTATTTGACTTTTTATCCTTTTGAGTTTTTTTTTTTTCACAAATTTTACAATTATTAAATATTTAAAATAATAAATTTTTTTCTATAATTATCTTGTTATATATTTTCGTTTATTATAAATAAATTATGCATAAGAACCATAATATTTTCAATAAATAAATATTTTAGTACATGCTAAGTAAGTTGAAATTTTTTTTGAACTATCGATTACTTAAAAGTTTCATTTTTGTGAACAAATTTAAAATAATAAATAAAAATTAAAGGATAATATATTGTTATAATTATTTTTGTTATTACTATAGTAAAATGCATTAATTATTTATTTTATTTTTATAATTAAGGATATTATTATTGTTGGATAAAATTATAATTATTGAATTGATAAAACGTATTAAGATTATTGTTAAGATACACTTTTTGTAATAAATTGATAAAATGAGAAATAGAGAGGTAATGATCTCAATATCTTGCTAAGAGAGCTGTTTTTTTGGAGAAAAATTTCTAATTTTTACCATTGGGTTTAACTCATTCAAAAACTTTTTTAAATTGTAATTACGGGTGATACCAATTTTAAGATTAATTATAAATAAAAGTAGAAAGGCAATATTTATAAGAAAGTCTTAATGTAGCCCTAAGTTGGGTGGATTTGGATCCTCCACGTCGGATTGTCTAACTATCTTTGGAATTAAATCCCTCTATAAGTATAACTAGGACTAGGAGGCAATTAAGTAAATAGAATAACCACTACGATATATATATATATATATATATATATATATATATATATATATATATATATATATATATATATATATATATATATATATATTTTTTTTTTTTTTTTTTTTTTTTTTTTTTGAAGAAGAAGAAGAAGAAAAAAACTTAAAGGGAATAAGGTGTGTATGTGTAATCATGATTATATATTAAAAAAAATTAATTTATATTATATTATTAATAATACGAAAGAAAAATAAAAATATTAAAAATTTATAATATTTTTATATAATAATATATATTTATATATTAAAATAATTCTTATTTATCATTTAAAACTTTACATTTTAACATTTTTGTTCTAGATTCATCCCAACTATCACATTAATTGAAACATATCTAAAATTTAAAATATTTAAGTAATTTATTCAAATAATAAACACACATGAAAAATAGGGGTGAGATTTGAACATTTACATCTTTTTACTGGGCACCACAATCTTACCTATCGAACTACAAGAAATCAGCATAAAGATTACAATATTTCATTATCATTTACTTGGCTTCATATAAACACATTCATTTAAAATATATAAGTTTATTTTACAATAATCACCCTTATCAGGTGTGTAAAATAAAGGTTGAGATTTTAATATAACATCTTTTGTACTGGACACCACAATCTTACCAATTAATCGTATGATTATAATGATCTATTTGAATATATTTATCTTATAAGTAGTTAAAATAAAGTTATTTTATTAAAAATAATCTAAAGAAAAATATTTATATATTTGACATGAAAATATTAGAAGTAATTTTGAGTGACATATTAATAATTATTTTTGAATGAGAGCATACATTTGAAACTACTTTTCCTAAAAGCATAAATAGTGATTATTTACTTATCTTAAAAGCATAAATATTAATTCTCAAACTTTTAAAAACGCTTATTGTAAAGATTGACAAAGACTCTTAAAAGTATTTTGATGCATTTAAAAAAACTTTTAACGAAAAAAAAGTAGTTCAAAACAATCCAATATTTCATTATCATAAATAAAATGTCATAAAGATCCCTAAATTTAAGTCATTTGTGTCATTTAATCTTTTAGATTATAATTAGTTCTATTTAGTTCCTTAATTAGTTTTATAAAAATGGGCCAATTTAAGATAAAATATATGATTGTAATGATTTTTTAGTTAAAATATTATTTTTTTAAGGGATCAATTAAAAATAAATTATATTATTTTAATATTTTTTTATATTAAAACATAAATTTAAAAAAATTAAAATAATGTGTTATGTTCTTAATTGGCTTTTTTTTTTTTTTTTTTCCTTTTTAAAATTAAGAAACAAAACGACACCATTTATAATTTAAAGAACCAAACAATATAAATAACATAATCGAAAATATCTCTATTACCTTCCTCCCCTGTCATTTACTTGGCTTCCTATAAACAAATTCCGGATGCCTGGTTGGATCAAGTAATACCTTTATTTCTTTTACACATTAAACATGAACCCTAGTTTTATAGGCTTACTTTGTCATGATAATATACTCTATTTCTAATGCATATATTTAAGTTGCAAAGTTAACATATAAGAGCAAAATAGTGATTTTGCTCAAATGTAGGTATATATAAGCTAATAAAATATAATTTTCCAAGTGATCATGTGTAGATTTGATAATTTTTAACATAATTTTTGAAATAGATACAATTTACCCACAAAATAGTTAGGTCCAAGTTAGGTTTATACGAATTGGGTCAAGAATAGTTTGATCCGTTTAACTCATTTAAAAAATCATGTTATAACGAGTGAACCTAGATAACTCGTGAACGTATAAGCAACTTGAATAAATATATAAAATTATTAAGATATGTAGGTAATTATTTCTAATATAATTATTTTATAGGTTTGAACATTGAAGCATTCTTGTGATGATGTTCAAGTTTATTCTATATTTTTTATTTTTGTTTGTTGTTTATCAATTTATAGTAATATATGGTTTAGATTAATTTTGTGTTTTGATTATTAATTATTTATTTTAGACTCCAATAAATTTTACATATAAAGAGCTCATAATATTTATATAGTTTTGTTAGACTTTTTATTGGTGTTTGAGAGCTTAACACTTTGACTTTGATGTATAGTACAACAATAATTATGATTGTTTTTATTATTTTTATTTTATATTAGTTAATCTTTTAACAATTTTGTTGAAATAATGTTTAAATTAATTTAATTTTGTAAAGTCTAATTAAATTTATTATATTAACAAATTACATAAATATATGTTGATATTTAATACAATATGTCAATTTTTTGTTATATTATAGAGTATAATATATATTATTTGATATATATAAATGAGTCAACTTATTTATTAAATAAGTTAAATAATTTTTTTTTAATCTATTTAATAAACTTATCGAGTCTAAATTTAGTTTATATAAATTGGGTCAGCTTGGACCGAAAACAATCCACTTGTTTCACTGTTCTAAATTCGTGCGTTTATGGAATTTATTATAGCTTGATCCGGCACACTACAACAATAATATGATGAGTATGCTCTTTGTTTACTTTTTAAGTAATAAAAAAACTAGTATATTTAAAATAACTATGGAAGATAATTAGTTATTATGTATTGGCAAAATAAATTATTGCTTCGTTCATGTCAAATAAGAAGCTTGACTTCTCATATTGGACCCTCTCTTCAGGCCCATTTCGTAATGAGACCAATAGAAAGAAATAACAAACAAACAAACTTTCGAGCCCATTCTTTGAGTATTTTCATTAATGAGCCCTTGTAATCTCTACTCTTGTGGATGCTTTTGATGTAGAGGTGGTGTATATAGAATGGAAAAGTTGCTTGCAATATGATTCTTACCACTATTGTATTCTGCCTTCGATTCAAAAATTGATTTTAATTTAATTTTTTGTTAGGAACTTTTAACGGCTAAGAAAAATAATTAAACATGACATGACTCAGATGTGATGTTATATAACAGGATTTATAGAATGGACAAAAAGCCAAATTGTTTAAAGATAAGGGTGGATGTGCATGAAATTTCGCTTCAAGATTTAGGGATGTTTTCAGCCACAACTTAGTTCTGTCCTTTCACCTTTGCCATTCTGTCCTACATGAATAAAACGTACAAGCAGAGTAACTTCTCTTTCCACTTCACAAAAGACTTGGAATTTTGAAAAGGAAAAATAAAAAATAAAAAAAATGGGCAATAAGCTTTCACAAAAAGCCATTGCTCTATCGGTGGTACTAAATCTTATACTGGTCACTTGTGTCTCCTCCAATAAGGTTCCATGCCCTCCAAAAGGTCATCCAAAGAAGGAAGGAAAATGCCCCAAAGATACCCTTAAGTTTGGTGTTTGTGGTAGCTGGCTAGGTTTGGTTAATGAGGTTATTGGGGCTAAACCAAGTGAGGAATGTTGTACTCTCTTGAAGGGTCTAGCAGATCTTGAAGCTGCTTTATGTTTGTGCACTGCTATTAAGGCTAATGTTTTGGGAATTGTCAAGCTCCAAGTTCCAATTGCCCTTAGTTTACTTGCTAACTATTGTGGAAAAAAGGTTCCTCAGGGGTTTGTATGTGCTTAATTTGTAGTTATTTGCTCTTTCACTTGTCGATGTTTTTGTGCGAAATTTCGTAAAAATCACATTGCTTATTTTAAAATGTTAATAAGTATAAACACTCAAATTTCTTAAAAGCTCCATCATAATAACACTTTTACTTTTAATATGTTATCACTTCTATTTCTTCAACATATGTATTACTTGCATTTTTTTTCGTTGGCAATGTCTATTTAATTTTTGTACGAGGTGATATCGAAAAAAAAAATTGACCCATTAATTTTTTGGCTTATATTTAGTTCATAATTTATTCAAGATTTTTTATAATTTAATTCATAATCTTTCATTTTATACAATTTAGTAACTGATATTTATAAATTTAACAATTTTAATAAAAAATACCATTTTTATTAAATTAATTTAACAATATTATATTTAACTATCACATAATTAAAGTTAAAGATCAAATTATAATTGTTTTAATAGGTTATGTACAAAATTGTGTATTTTAAAATAGGTTGGGTATCACATAAACTAAGTTCTGTCATATATAATATTAATTTAACAAAAATTAAAATTTTGAATTAAATTTAAAAATATTAAAATTTAAATTATATAAATTAAAAAATTAATAATTAAACTATAAAATTTTAATAGGTTTGAAACAAATCAATAAATGTCTGTGCAATCAGCAAATTTTTCAGTTTGTTCTGAATTTTTTAATGTTTTTTTAGTCGGTGCATTAATTAATTAATATAACAATATAGTCACGGGTTAAGAATAATAGATGGTGTTTTATTGGGTCCAGAATAATTGTCGATGAATTTGTGAAGCTTTTTTTTTTTTTTGTCTTTAAGTACAACTAGACCAACTCAAAAAAGTAATCAATGCTCTAGATATATCAAATCAAATTTAAAAATAAGAGTTGATCAATCTTACCACTAAATTATTAGATAATTAATGACTTATTGCATTAATACAAGGCTTTGGAGTTCTAAACTTCTTAGACGCCTACGCAGATGGACTAAACATCAATTAATTTATTAGTTTAATTTAATCCTTCACTTTTTTTCTTCCATAGAAGTTAAATTATAAAAGTCTCTTAAATTATATTATTTATATCATTTAATTTTTTAATTTATAAAAAAAAATATCAATTAAGAATAAAATACATGATTTTAATAATTTTTTTAATTAAAATATTATTTTTTAAATTAATATTTCAATACAAAAAATATTAAAATAATACAATTTGTCATTAATCGATCTCTTAAAAAATAATATTTTAATTAAAAAATATTAAAATAATATAATTTGTCCTTAATTTGTTTCTTTTTGTAAAATTAAGGGACTAAATGACATCACTTATAATCTAAAGAATCAAATTATACAAATGATCTAATCTAAAAGACCTTAATGAGACTTTTTTTCTTTTTTTATTATCTATAATTCTATATCCAGATGAAAATAAATAATTATATATAAATACACTGTACACAATTAATTAATTAATCCGTTACTTTTGTGTTTTTAGAGTAATCTTTTTGAAAAATAATTTTGAAAGGTATGAACTAATGGATTAGTGAATATATATATATATATATATATATTCAAAATATAGTTCAATTAGATCTTTTAACTTCAATAATTGTAATAAGAAATTATAATTTACTTTTGTATTGGATTAAATATTGAACACTTGAATCATGGTTTACTTCCCAAAGACCAAGCTCACAAGTACATGTCAAGTGTCATGACTTGTTCTTGAATCCTAAGGTTTCATGTGGATATACACGTAGATATGCATTAATAATTTTTATTCCCTTTAATAATTTATTTTTGTAACACAAAATAACCAATTGAACACATGACATCAAAAAAAATAAAAAATGCAATGAAACACAAGTGAAAGAAATAGAATACTATAAAACAAAAGGAGCCTACATAAGGTAGGCGTAGAAGGATATATATAAATATATATATATGAAACTCAATCAAGCGCATTTGAAGCCAGTTGGAGCAGTCTTTCCACAATAGTTCAAAAGCAAACTCAAAGAGACGGGGACATTAAGATTGATACCCAAAATGTTAGCCTTAATTGCAGTGCAAAGGCAAACAGCTGCTTCAAGATCAGCTAAACCTTGAATGAGGCTACAACAAGGTGTCTTTGGTGGAGTGCCCACAACAAGATGTACTAAATCATTAAGCAAGTTAGCACACACTCCTAGCTTTAAGGTGTCTCTTGGACAAGTAGCCTTAGAAGTAGGTGGGTTGGGTTTAGGATTTGTGGGTGAGTGCTTTGGTGGAGGTGGGCATGGAACATAAGTTGAACTCACCATTGTGAAAAACAATATGTTGAGGGAGAGTAATAAAGCACTAGTTGTAATTGCTTTTGAAGCCATTGGTTTGGTGATCAACTTGAGCCCAGCGTACTCTAGCAGATAGTGAGTTTGACAAAGGTCTAGGGATTTTAGCTCACTTGAAATATGAGTTAGGTGCTAAGAGTGTAGGGGTTTTATAGGTGAACATTGTGATTTTCTTTTTTGGAAAATTACTACAAAGTCCATGAGGTTTTAAAAAAAATGCAAAGATACTTTTTTTTTTTATTTTTTTTATTTTAGAAAATATCATATCTCATCCCATTGTTATGTCTAAAGTATACAAAAATTCGTTTGCTATTGAGTGGGGTTAGCTAAAGTTGATTGTCTCCTTCAAAAGTCCAAATAACATTTTTCTTAATAAAATTTCAAGGGCAAATCTATCTTTTTGAAAATTATTTATTATTTTTCACAAAAATGATGCTGTAAATATTTGTAACTCATCTTCCTAATCCATAATAAAATTTTCTTTTTGGAAAATATATTTTTTATTTCGAACAATAATGTGTAATCAAATAGTTTTTTTTTTTTTTTTAAATTTTATTTTTACATGAAACTGCTTATTATTATTATTATTTAACTGGAACTCAATGGGTAGTACAAATACAACAACATGAAACCTTCAACACCACAACTTTATTATCCGCCATCAAAGATTGAAGTCTCACATCAATTGAACATGGGTGAAAGCTAAGATCAATGTGTATGAAAAGTGTAATTCCAGCACCTCCCTCATCAACTTCAAATTCCTCAACCATGTTGGAGGTAGCCAACATTGACACAGTGACGTTGAAGTTATGGTTGTCGATCAATGCCATGAGATCAAACCCATAAGGCCCAATTGGTAATAAAAAGTTGAGTACTAAGTAAAAATATATATACCCATTATTGTTTGAATAATAAAGTAATAAACAGTTATATATATATATTTCCAAAATGAAAATTTTGCGGTGGCTATTCATAGTAGAAATATGTATTAGTATTACATTGTGGTGTACATAAATTACAATTTTTTTTAAAAAATATTTATTGCATTATTTTGTCAAAAAAGAATAGTTTGCCCCTGAAATTTGACAACAAAAAATGTAATTTGGACTCGATCGTACACTTTTGAAGGAATTAATGGATTTCAATTTCCACAATCAATGGCATTAAGACTTTTGTATACTTTGAAAATAACAAACAGACAATATTACCATTCTTCCTTATTATTGTATTACATAAATTTTATAACTTCTGTTAAATTTTTAATATGGGTTATTTTTTTTTATTTTTTGGCTTATATTGTTTTAATTAAAGTTGGATTTAATTAAATTGCCCAAAAGAACCCATGTGATGTGAGCACATTGTTTTATAGGACAACGCTCGACTAGCTGGCAATACAAGTTAGGAATTAAAGTAATGTGAATTTTCAAAGTTTGAAAGTAGCACAAGAAACAAAAAATACAAACTTTATATTAAAAACTGAAAAGGGTTTACTTTACATAAATAAACTGAAGATATTATATATACTGAAACGCGTTATCTCAAGTTTTTCTTTGGATCAAAATAAATATTTGTATGGTACTGCATTTGAAACTCATATATAATAAATTCGGTGTTTAGGGTCATATTAATCTTGTAATTTTTCTATAACAACATTTTAGTATTATTCTTAAATTAGGTAAGATAAAACTGAATTAAAATAAATAAATAAAAATCAGAGAAGACAAAAAAACCCAAAAAATTAGAAAACTTAATTTTTTTTTTATCTCAAAAAATTAGAAAAGTTATTAGTTGCACCAAATTTTATTATTTCAGGGTTTAATATGCTTAATTTACAATCTTCATTATCCCAACTTCAAAATCACTTGAAAAATGTCAAAGCTAAATTGATGTCGATCATTACTCAAGTAATTAATACAATAGCCGAGTGTCTGCAAATACCTTCCGAAGTTCAAATTGAAGCTTTAAATTTGTATATGACATTGACTAGATATGATACCATAAACAAGTTTTCAATCATATACGGAGCACCAGTGTCCAACGTAGTAGATGATCAGTTTTATCCAAATATGACTAAGAAGGCCCAGTAAAATGAAAGTCTGTTCAGCCCAGACACTTATAAAATTAAAATCAACTTTCAATCGCCAATTCTGTGTACATCTAATTTCTTCCTCTACATATCCTACTTAATTTAATTGCCTTAGCGATCCTATGCCAGTTATGTGCAAATTTTTATAAACATTAATAATGCCATTTTTTGCAATTTTACAAGACACAATATTGAAATCTTTTTTAATAGAAATAATCAAATTGTACAAAATTAAGGTAGTGAAAAACGAAAACTGTTTGTTTTAAAACCCAAATAAGTTGGACGTTTAAAATTATTGACTCAGTGCGAGTACAATCTTGAATTGTAAAAGCTTATGTACGTCTTCCTTGATGAAAACTCGATCGGTGCATATTATTATAAATTACAAATTTATTAAAATGACTAATAATGTCAAGACCCGTTTACTTTATTCTCTCAATACAAAATATATATATATATAAAGAGTGTATTAATCACACATCATATTATCATAATTACAGCTAAACTCACATAATTATATTCAACAATAAAAAGTTAATATTTCACATTTGGATTTGTCATATGGAGAGTTAATTAAAATAAACCAGATACATGAAATCATTCGTCCAAATCACATTCTTTGCATTTAACACAGTCTCTGCTTGTATGGGAGAATTGTCCATATTTAATAAGCATTTTATGCAAGGGCGGAGCCAGAAATTTATTATAGAGGCTGAAGCAGTGGAACTGGAGTAACGAGCGACGCAGAAAGCAAGACGACAAAGGTAGGAGTATTGGAGTCTGGAGCAGCCGCACAGAACTGAAGGCATTTCAAGTTCAAGGGGACGGTAGGCTGGGCCGCTAGGGGCAGACGATCGAGGCTGGAGCTAGAGCTGGAGCAAGTAAGCAGCAACGGAGGGACAGACACGGCGCAAGTTTGGAGGGGCTGTGAATCCTGAAAATGACGGAGAGAAATAAGTGGGCAAGTCTCAATTATTTATTAAGTTTTCAGTGAAGATATTTTTGTAATTTTACATTAAAAAAAAATTCAAAAAATCTAGCCAGAGCTGAAGCCCCCAGCCCCCCTGATTTTATGGCTTGCGAGTTTACTTATTTAGGTAGGTAGAAATTTTAGTTTCAAAGTTTCACTTAAGAATACATGAGTTGTATTTATGTACATTTTATAATAATATATGAAGTACTAGAAATATGAAATAAGGATCTGGCTTCACAAATGTTGAGTTAGCTATATCCTTGTCTATTTCTACTACCTTTCGGAGTTAATTGCTTTAAACCGAAATGATTTTGATTTCAATAATACGAGTCAATTCACTTGTTTAAAAATAATTGGCTCGTATTAATAAATCATCAAATAATTATATTAATATTTTATATTCTTAATTTAACAACTAATATAATTACTAAGATGGACATCAGTACACATCTAAAGTTGAGAGAAGTAGCACACTAAGGAATTTTTTTCAATATTATTTTAGTATTGATTATTGAAGGGTGAGTATCAGGAGAGAGATGCTCAAATATCAGGATGATTTTTAATTTAAGATGAGGTATTGTAAAAATTATTTAAAATAAATTATATATATCATTTAGTTTTTTAAATTAAAAATAATATTATGTAATTTTAACTTTGTAAAAAGAGTATAACAAGAATAAAAGTGATAAAAATATGAATTTTTAACAAGTATAAAAGTGAAATTGTTTATAAAAAAAAAAATCAATAATAACAATATTCAAATAAAAAGTTATTTACATATATATTTTACTTTTTAATAAAAATTAAAAAAATCAATAAAACATTAAAATAAAATAGTTGCAATTAACAAATATTCAAAATTAATATTTTTTTTGAATTTTTTTATATTAATTATGACCTTATTATTGTTAAAGACTCATGTTTTAATCACTTTATACAAAAATAATAATATTCTAATAAAAAAAATCATTAAAATAATATAATTTATTTTTAATTAATCTTTTTTATAAATTTGAGTGACTAAATGATATATTTTATAATTTAAATAATTAAATAATATAAATAATTTAATTTAAGGAATTTTTGTGAGATTGTCTTCTTTAATTTGACTTAATATCTAATTAAATTATTGTCCTCTATATTAAAACATCAACTGTAACTAACTGTGAGTCTGACCTTTGGGGGAGTTAAGCTAACTGTAACGTAACATAGCTACCACAATGGGCAGACATTAATTAAATAAGATCAGGAACCAACCACCCCCCATGTTACAAATATGCGCTTCCATCAATATTGGTGTTTTAAGATATCTTCCTTCAGCGACCATTCTACCTCTCTCTCACGTTCATGATTCAAGTATTTTTGCACTACTTTGAGCATTTATAATTAGTAATTCAAATATTAATTAATTTTTATTTTGATTTTATTTTGCAGAAAAACATATCTTAATTTGCATATTGTCACATTTTCTAAAAAAAAAATCTCTTTCATGAGTACTTCACAACAAATTAAGTCCAACAACATATGCAGACAACTCTTGAGCAATAATAATTAATTTGATTTTTCCGCCTAATATATAAAATGATGGGATGTCACAAAAGTTTCTTAGATTAAATTATTTGTATAATTTAATCTTTTAATATTATAAAAAAGACAAATTAAAAATAAATTATATTATTTTAATAATTTTTTTTATTAAAATTATTATTATTTTTTATCAAGTGTTTAAAACGTGATTAAAATATGACTTTTTAACAAAAATAAAAGTAAAATTTAATATGAAATTGTTTAAGAAAAAATTAACAATAATAATATTCAAACAAAAAGTTATTTAAATGTATATTTTAATTTTAATAAAAATTAAAAAAACAGTAAAAAATTAAAATAAAATAGTGGTAATTAACAAATATTTAAAATAATTTTTTGTGAATTTTTTTTCATATTATTGTGACTTTACCATTGTTAAATACTAGTATTTTAATCGAGTTTAATAACTTGATAGAAAAATAATAATATTATAGTAAAAAAATCATTAAAATAATATAATTTGTCCTTAATGAATCATTTTTACAAATTTAAGAATTAAATGATATTTTTTATAATTTAAGAGATTAAACGACATAAATAACCTAATATAAGAACTTATAATATTTTAAGCTAATTGGGAACACATGTTAGTCAGAGAAAAGGAAAAAAAAAAAAAAAAAATTCTGACGTGCATTGACAAATAGATGAAAAGAGATACCGAAACTTAAGAGTAGCACAAAACATATATCCACCTACAAATATTGCGCGTTATACAGTCACATTACAAGTGTGATATGATTTGACTAGAAGATTAGTCTATCGCTAATATTTAGAGCCCTAGCTTTAGATTACTCTCGATTTCAGAAAGTTCCTCAAGATATCATGAGTGCATAACAATATATATATATATATATCTCTACTTATTTAATTAAACAAAGACGTTGATCATCAATTGTGAGAAGGAGGGTGTGTTTTGGGGGGAGAATAATCCAAGTTAAAACCAGGTTGTTTCTCTCCCCTTTTCTTCTTTGGTACCTTCCATGTTACTGAATCTACTGATTCTTTTACTCCAACATCATGTAAACCTGTTCTTTTCACATCTTTCTTTGATATCTTCCTCATCCCATTTCTTTCTTGGGGGGTGTTATTATTAATAATAACCTTATAATTTATATTTACTTCATCCACCACATGAGATGTATCTAAGGACTCCATCACTTTTCCCTTTTTCTCTTCTACCTAATCAATAAAACAAACTCAAAAATAATATTAATAAGAAACTGAAAGTATATATATTTAATTAATATTGTTAAAGTGGGTTGATAGCCAATCTCTTCCCAAAAAATATATATAGTTTTGTTAAAATGATATATGATCATGATCATGATTAATTACACATATATCACTATATATATGTATATGTATATGTATATAAAATAATTACTTGTAAATGAACTGACCTTGTTGGAAAAGTGGAGATCTTTATCTGGGGCTTTAACAAGTAGAGCTCCAATTACAAGATGCAGAGCATCACATGCTTGTAAAGAAAAGAAAAGAAACAAGAGAATAATAAGGAAATAAGTGATTGACATAATAATGTCAATATGTGCGGGACTACAAGCTAGTTTGATATTGGATAACAATAATAAGGAAACTATACTAACTGAATACTTGATGATCAGATTTGGTCAGTTAATGAATTAAAGTTAGTGTGTGGGGGGTTTATACATACATACATACATACATATATATATTGTATGGTGCGAGGAGATGAGCATTAAATGAAAGCATTCCATAAGATTTATGAGCTTCTATTGCAGAACATTGGCGTGTTTCGAATAATATGAATGTAGAAAAGGATATTGTGATGTGGCCTGGTCAAGTGAAAATTAAACATGGGTTAGTTTCCTTTTCTCTCTCTTATCTCTCTATCTCAATGTTTGTTGCATCCCAAAGAAAGAGAAGCAACGCTTTCATCTTCAACGGTATATATATATAGAAAAGTAAGAGAGAATATCAGCAGGCCAGGAGAATTAAGCCATCTTTCTTTTCTTTTCTTTTGAAGCGGCTTATATATATATATAATACTACACTTTTCATATCATTCCTATATAATCTTAATCGACTAGATTATTATTTAACAATTTTCTACGATTATAATACTTTATGTTTATCTAAGTTCTTTTTGTTTTTTTTAGAGTTATTTTTTTAACAATTTTTAATATTATAATATTAGAGTTGTAAGTTATGTGTTCAAAGCTTAGTATAAAAAGTTGTTGGAAAACTAACTCTTTCAAAAGTTTTATCTATGGAAAAAATGACTAATTATATTTATATACATTTATTACTGTCCTACAAATGTTGGTTTTATACATCATGTAGATTAAATACTTAAAATTCAATAATTAGGATTGTCGGATTTTAAATACAATAACTTCATCTCTGATATTATATTAGAAGTTAGTGAAAAATCAATTTTTTCATAAATTTAAGCTATGTGTAAGGATTAATTATATTTATATATGTATCACCCGGTTATCATTATCGTTGAAGTGCAAGTATTTGATTTGAAAATTATTTGTAAAGCTAATAAGATAAATATATAAAAATATTAATAATAAAAATTTTAATTTTACTGGTTGATTAAGGTTACTGTGTCAATGTCGTGCATAATCTAATTAACAAAGATGTCAAATAAGTTAGGTTATTTTCGTTCCAGTTTATGAGATTGTGTCAAACTTTGTCCCCCATGAATCAGAAATCAAGGAAAACTAGCTAGTTCCTGACAAATAAACGTTAATACCGAGGAATAAACTCAATAGCTTTGTCCTTGTTTTATCTACAGATCCATGTAGCATGGCTTGTGTTGTGTGCCTGCTTGTTCCTTGCCCTTGCTTCCCTTTTTCACCTTGGAAAACATATACTATCACCATTATTATAATTATTTTATTAAGCTTCGATCCAAAAGGTAGAAACCATATATATTCCTTGATATTAATAATTATGAATTATAATATACATTGAACTATAACTCTACATGTACTTTTATGTAGGGGGAAAACATTTGTTTTATTAGTCGGATTTCATAACTCATTATTTTTGAGTTTAAAAATGTTCAAATCAAGTCAACTAATAAACAAATTTCAACCTAACCTATTATTTAATGGTCGGATTATGTTGGTTTATCGAGTTCAATTAAAAATTATTTTTGTCAAAATTATTTATTTTTTAAATAAAAAAACTTTGACATTAAGAATGTTTAATATTTTGAAAAAAATCAAATTTATTTATACAATATTACATATATTTTATTTAAAATAAATAAATTTAAAACATGCTTTGAGGTAAAAATATACATTAATATTTAAGTAATTTTGAATATATAATTTATATTCTTTTTATCAAATTTCTTAAAATAAATTTAATAATTAATTTATATAAGATATGTGTTATATACTATTTCATAAATAATTGTTATAAAATATTAGTTGTTAAATATAATACTAAATTATTTGTGAAGATTAAACATTTATATTTAAATTTTTTTTTTTGTAACTTACATATTATTATCGATTTGAATTTCATGAATTGTAAATTTAAAAACTCAACTCAAATAAGTTGGTATGGTTTGAATGAGTTGAATGGATTAGTTCCAATTATACGTATGAACTTTACAAATTATAAATCTAGCTAATTCAGATCAGAAGAGTGAACTACTAATTACATCATTACGTAAGATTCATAGAAAACAGCTAGATTAACACATATTTTTAGCATAATGTGCAAATATATATTTCTAATCAATGAATTTTGACATTAGTTGGTTACAGAAATACTATTGAACTCAAAATTGTTACAAAATAAGATTAAACTTACTGTTATTGTTAATAGTATTCGTTAAGTCTGTTACAAATCTTACGGAAATTGATCTAGATATTGATGCAGCCAGCAATCAACTGACTTAGCTAAATGTTTATTTAGTATACTTGTCGTTTGTTTTCTTCCTTATGTCGTTTTGTTTATTAATGTTTTGTTAACCGTTTTTGGCATTTAGCGTTGAGGTGGCAACTGTGCCATTAGTCTGCCACGCTCAACGACCGTTATCACCCCACGCAGAAAGGACCTCAAACATTATTATTAAGTTTTCCTTTTTGTTGTTGCTAAGAGACTAAAAGCTCTCTGCAAGTTTTCCAGAGTTCAATCAATGAATTGTGCTCATTAGCTTTACTGTTGTTTTCTTTTCTAATTCCTATTGAATCGTAGCTTCCTGCGTCAGAAATTGGTATCAGAGCCTGAGCTTTCACAATCTCAGATGACGATCACCGGCGAGGCTAGCCATGGCTTTGGGGATGAGGTTAACGACGCGAAGAGTCTGTGGACAGCGATGGCTGGTCTAGAAAGCAGATTTGAACAACGAATTGAAGAAGTGTCGCGAGACCTTCGTCAATCTTTCCAACAAACTACCACTCAACTTAGTGACCAACTGAATGAGATTCAAAGAAGTTTAAGGACTAGAGGGAAAGCAGTTCAAAGAGGAATTTCCCCAACGCCAGTGGATCGTTCACCCAAGTACAATCGTGCACCTCCTCCTCAACGAGTCTTTCTTGATTCTGATGATGACTGTACACCATATTACAAACCAGCTTACAATAACTATGGATTTGATGGGGGCACACCAGATTGGGTTAACAGAGGCGCACTCAACGAACGAATTACCCACACCCTTAAACACTCAGAGAGGCAAGATTACAAACTGAACATTGATCTGCCAACTTTCACTGGCCACTCACACATGGAAGAATTCATGGATTGGATTACTGCAGTCGATAAGTTCTTTGATTACACAGAATTACCTGAGGAAAAGAAAGTGAAACTAGTTGCCTACAAGCTAAAAGGTGGAGCATCAGCTTGGTGGGATCACCTACAAAATGAGAGGAGATTAATGGGAAAACCTCCAGTCATTTCTTGGGAAAGAATGAAGAAACATATGGTACAACAATTTCTTCCAGCAGACCATGAACAGTTGCTCTACCAGAGGTATCATCAATGTCAACAGGGAACAAGAAATGTTAGTGAGTACACTGAAGAATTTATGAGGCTGGGTATACGTGCTAATATGTGGGAGCGTGAACCTCAAAAGGTTTCCAGATATGTTCAAGGTCTCAACTCACCTATTAGAGAGAGGTTAGAACTCAACCAAACTCTGTGGACTGTGAACCAAGCTAATAGCATGGCCCTTAAGGTAGAGAACCAATTGTCTCGAACAAAGAAACCTACACCCTTCAAAACTCGATACTCTGAAAATTTTTCAGAAAAATCCTTCCCCAAAATTTCTCCAAATTTTCCATCTCAAAAATCCAACACCCCACCAACTACTTCAGAAACACCACCCATCAACAAACCTATCAACACAAAGCCTACCAACAGACCCAACCCTTATGCCAAACCAACTCCTATCAAATGTTTCAGATGTTATCAACAAGGACACAGATCCAATGAGTGCCCACAGAGACGTGCAGCTAACTTGGCCCATGAGTTTGAACATTCTGAAGAAGAAGATGACCCTTATAACCTGGAAGAATTGGAGGATGCAGAACCTGTTGAAGGAGATGAAGGTGATAGAGCAGTCAACTGCATTGTGCAGAAACTTTTACTCACGCCCAAGCAACCTGTGTTATCCCAGAGACATTCCATTTTTAAAACCAGATGCACAGTGCAGCATAAGGTTTGTGATGTTATTATTGACAGCGGTAGCACCGAAAACATCGTGTCAAAAAGCTTGGTGAAAGCATTGGGATTGATCACCACTCCTCATCCTCACCCTTACAAAATAGGATGGATTAAGAAGGGCAATGAAGTAAAAGTACAAGAGGTATGTAGAGTTCCATTTTCTATTGGAAAATTCTATAACGATGAGATACACTGTGATGTTGTGGAAATGGATGCGTGTCAAATCCTCTTGGGACGCCCTTGGCAGTATGACGTTGAAGCCATCCACAAAGGCAGATGCAATATCTATGTTTTCACATGGAAGGGTAAGAAGATCGCCTTACTACCCACTAAAGACAATGACAGATCACTAGAATGTTCAAAGTCAAAACAGAAAGTGCTACTTAGTCCCACCATAAACCATTTCGAGAATGAAGTCAGAAAAGCCAAGGTTGTCCTAGCTCTGGTGATACAAGAACAGAATCACACTGTACACACCATCCCCAATGAGGTTGCACCATTACTGGAATCTTACAGCGACTTGTCACCCACAGAATTACCTAGTGAATTACCTCCTTTAAGAGAGGTTCAGCATCACATAGACTTCATTCCTGGGAGTAGTCTTCCAAACCTTCCCCATTACAGAATGAACCCCAAGGAGCATGAAGTACTTCAGGATATAGTTGAGGACCTTCTGAACAAAAACCTCGTGCAAGAAAGTAAAAGTCCTTGTGCCGTCCCAGCTTTGCTAGTGCCCAAAAAAGATGGTACCATGCGAATGTGTGTTGATAGCAGAGCTATCAACAAAATTACAGTCAAATATAGGTTTCCAATTCCCAGAATGGAAGATATGTTGGATAAACTTCAAGGCTCTAAGGTGTTCTCCAAACTTGACCTTAGAAGTGGGTATCACCAGATTAGAATCAGAAAGGGGGATGAGTGGAAGACTGCTTTCAAAACAAGGGAAGGCCTATATGAGTGGCTTGTTATGCCCTTTGGTTTGTGCAATGCCCCTAGCACATTCATGAGACTAATGCACCAAGTTCTTAAGCCATTCAATGGGACTTGTGTAGTTGTATATTTTGATGACATTCTAGTATATAGCAAAAACCAAGAGGAACACTTGGAACATCTTCAAGCTGTCTTACAGACACTCAGAGAACACAAGCTGTTTCTCAACCTTAAAAAGTGTGAATTTATGACTGATAAACTCCTCTTCTTGGGATTTGTTGTAGGATCTGAAGGGATATCAGTAGACACTAAGAAAATTGAGGCAATTCAGTCTTGGCCATCTCCAAAATCCATCCAAGAAGTTCGAAGCTTCCATGGTCTGGCCACATTTTACAGGAGATTTGTACGGGATTTTAGTTCAATAGTAGCTCCTATCACAAATTGCTTAAAGAAAGGGCAATTTTCTTGGGGCACAGATCAAGAGGATAGTTTTCTTCTAATCAAACAAAAATTATGCTCAGCCCCAGTCCTTGTTTTACCAGACTTTGACAAGGTCTTTGAGGTTGAGACCGATGCTTCTATGGTTGGAATAGGAGCAGTCCTTTCCCAAGGTGGTAGACCCATTGAATTCTTCAGTGAGAAACTAAGTGAAGCCAGACAGAAATGGTCCACATATGATCAAGAGTTTTATGCTGTTGTAAGGGCATTCAAACATTGGGAATACTATCTGATCTCCAAAGAATTTATTCTTCATAGTGACCACTCAGCCCTCAAGTGGATTAACTCTCAAAGGGACATTTCACGAGCCCATACCAGGTGGGTTATTTATCTTCAGAGATTCACCTATGTGTTTAAACACAGATCCGGCCAACTGAATAAAGTAGCTGATGCCCTCAGCAGAAGGCATGCATTGCTCACTATTCTTCAGACTGAGGTCTCTAGTTTTGATGCCTTACCAGAATTATATGAGACTGATGAAGAGTTTCAAACTGTTTGGGAACAATGCCTGCAACATGGCAATGGAGGTGGTTTTCATATTCAAGAGGGTTATCTTTTTAAAGGTAATAGGTTGTGTATTCCTAAAACTTCATTAAGGGAATATCTAATCCAAGAACTACATGCTGGTGGCCTAGCTGCACATGCTGGCAGAGACAAAACTATAGAACTAGTGGAAGACAGATATTTTTGGCCCCATTTGAAGAGAGATGTGACTAGATTTGTTCAAAAATGCCCTATCTGCCAGAGGTTCAAAGGTGGAACCCAAAACACTGGTCTCTATATGCCACTTCCTGTTCCTTCTACCATTTGGGAGGACCTTAGCATGGATTTTATCCTAGGGTTGCCAATAACTCCAAGAAGGGTGGATTCCATCCTCGTGGTAGTGGATAGGTTCTCTAAGATGTCCCATCTCATTGCTTGCAAGAAAATACATGATGCCAGCAATATAGCAACTATTTTTTTTAAGGAAGTTGTTAAACTTCATGGCATTCCAAAAAGTATCACCTCTGATCGAGATGTTAAATTCATGAGCCACTTTTGGAAGGAGTTATGGAAACGGTTTGACACTTCTTTAAATTTCAGCAGTGCATACCATCCTCAATCAGATGGCCAAAGTGAGAGCATCAACAGAACTGTGGGCAGCATGCTAAGGTGTCTAGCTAGTGAAAAACCAAAACAGTGGGATCTTTTGTTACCTCAGATTGAATTTGCTCTCAACAGTATTTCCAACAGGAGCACAAATCACTCCCCATTTTCTATTGTGTACACCAAGGTACCCAATTTTTCAGTTGATCTGTTGGTCCTACCTACTCCGAAAAGTAGAGCTGCCAGTACTTGGGCCAAGAATTATGAACAATTTCATGCAGAAATCAAGCAACACATTGAACTAATGAATGCTAAATACAAGTCTAATGCTGATCAGCATCGGCGGCACAAAGAATTTCGTGTTGGGGAACTTGTTATGGTGCATTTAAACAAACAGCGCCTTTCTGCTAGTTTGAGCCCCAAGCTGCAGCAACGCAATTATGGTCCTTTTCGCATTACTCAGAAGATCAATGATAATGCCTACATCATTGACCTCCCTGCAGATTGGAAAATTTCTAACACCTTCAATGTGTCTGATTTGCGTGTCTATTACCCACCAGAGGATGCTCCAGCAATCGAAGTGAATTCAGAGACGAATTCTTTTGAAGAAGAGGACTATGATGCAGCCAGCAATCAACTGACTTAGCTAAATGTTTATTTAGTATACTTGTCGTTTGTTTTCTTCCTTATGTCGTTTTGTTTATTAATGTTTTGTTAACCGTTTTTGGCATTTAGCGTTGAGGTGGCAACTGTGCCATTAGTCTGCCACGCTCAACGACCGTTATCACCCCACGCAGAAAGGACCTCAAACATTATTATTAAGTTTTCCTTTTTGTTGTTGCTAAGAGACTAAAAGCTCTCTGCAAGTTTTCCAGAGTTCAATCAATGAATTGTGCTCATTAGCTTTACTGTTGTTTTCTTTTCTAATTCCTATTGAATCGTAGCTTCCTGCGTCAGAAATGTTACATTTTACTGATATTTTCCTTGGCGGAAATTACTAAAATGATTTCTACAAAGAAATTACGAAAATCATATTAACCAACAACTATTACAACTTGTTATAAGGAGGTGGAAGATACAAAGCACTTAGTAAATTATGAGTTTTCAAACAAAATCTTCTCTAAATTGGAATTGTTTCATGAGCTAGTTCCAAGTGGGACCTTTCACATTCAAGATTGAATAAAGAATGTATGGATATCAATTTCAGGGGCGGAAAGAAACTTATTGTATGTTGGTGGAGGATATGAAAGATGAGAAATAACAAAATCTTTCAAATAAAAGTTCGGACTATATATTGATGAGGTTATGTTTTTTTGTTACGAATAAATTATCAGAGCTTAATGTTGTGGCTATTTGATGGTTTATTATTTGTTAGTTTGGCAGGACACCTGTTTTAGTCCTATTTTCCATTTTCACTCTGTCTTAGAGCTAATCTGTAAAACATTTATTTAATCTAACTAATACTTTCAATTGAAAAAAATAAAAACTGTTACAACTTACAACATCAATATAGGCTCTATTACTAGATATCTATGTGTGTGCCCATACCATACACATTGTAAGGTTTATTTTGTATTGGCAATTTTCGTGGACAAAATGTTTGATTGTAATATAGATTAAGAATTCAACGTTTAATCAGACGATACATGATGGAGTCACCAAGCTTGCAACGCTCCTATGACAGGTATAAAATTCTATCATGCATACATCTTCACACAATTGTGCACTACACTTAGTATGGATCGTAACGAAAAATAAATTGTGCACATGTTGGTCGATCGATTGAGTATATGGTTCGATCGATCGAGTGATCGATCGATCGAGTGTGGAACGACATCGATCTAGGTGCTCTCGGGTTGAGCTAGATCGATCGATCAATCTGGTCGATCGATCGAGAATTGGATCGATCGATTGAGCCAGCCATTAGATCGATCGAGCCAGTCATTAGATCGATCGAGCCAGTTTTTCACTTCTACTAGAACTCTTTTTTAATTCGACCCATGTGTTACTTTTACCAATTTGACTCATTTAATGAGAAAGCAGAATTCTAGTATGAGTAGAAGTGTTAAGAAAGTAGAATCCTTGTGTGAATAAAAGTGTTGTGAAAATAGAGTCCTTATTTGCGTAGAATTGTTTTAAAAGTGGAATCCTTGTATGAGTAGAATTTTTGTGAAAGCAAAATCCTGAATTGAGTAGAATTGTGGAATCCTTGTATGAGTAGAATTCTTGTGAGAAATAAATCTTGATATGAATAGAATCATTGTATGAGTAGAATTCTTTTGAGAACTAAATCCTGATATGAGTAGAGTTATAGTCTATTGCAAATCCTATTTGAAGTAAAATTGGACTCTATTTAAGGGAAGCTAGTTTGTGCATAAAATTCACCACATCGAAATAAGTTTAATCTGACTTGTGCTTTTAACTTCTTCTCTTCATCTATCATTCTTAGGCGTTCTCATGTTTTATTCATATGCCTAATTGATTTGCATGATATTGAGCTTTATATGATTGTTCTAGAGTTTGCTAGCTGATCCTGTTTTTACATCGCATGTTGTTAAATCTGCTAGTTAGGATATTTATTGTTTGACTCCGCTCTAGGACACACTTTGCACTTGTGTTATTGTGCTAATGTTTCAGTGAGGGGTTCGGTATTTCGTGTGACTCGAAATTACCGAAGGTGACGGGTTCGATTGATCTTGTGTGACTCAAGTAGATCGGAACGTTGGTCTGGATCCAGACATCTAGCTATTGGAGGCTGTGAAAGGAGCGACGGCTCGTAAGTAAATTACAGAAAGGGGGATCTATCTGCGACGGGTAGTTCTGGACTCTATGGTTGTAATTGAACATTGATTTTCATAGTGGATAGTTAGGTGGTCCGATGGACCGGTGGTTTTCCTCTTAGGTCATTGTTGTGGCCTAGGTTGTTTCCACCTAAAAATATCGTGTGTTATTTTTATTCCGCATTTTATCTTTACACGCGATTGCATGTCTGGCCGTTGTGATTAGATTACATATTTAATATTTGTTAAAAATTAAAAATAACTTATTCACCCCCCCTCTAAGCTTATTTGATCCGTGATTAAAAACTTTCACACATGACACGATCAAAACCCACCGACGTAATGAAAGCATTGTTAAAAGTTAAATATGTCTATGATCATCGAGAAGCATACTACCCCAAGGTCCCAAAACCAAAAGGAAGATTAATAACAAAGAGAAACACATGGCAAAAAGAAACTGGTCATGTATGGATACGACCGAAAAATTCGTTTATCTGACAAAGCCAATCTAATCTATTAACTTTTGAATGAATTTTATATAATATTTGAATCGAATTAGATTGAAAAATTTTCAATCCATTAAATACAGGTTGGATGGTAAAAATTATTATATATATTTATATTTATACACATAGCATATCACATTAATCATTTTTATTTTTATTATACACAACACCATATCTTAACACGTTAACCATATCTTAAACTTAATTGTCAATGTTCATGTCCCGTTTCTAACAACGTTTTTTTTTTTCGTGTATGTTTGTAGTCCTACTCCTAAATTCCTAATATAATTTGTTTAATTTGTGAGATGTGTTCAAATTTAATCACGATATGAAACTTCCCTATATTAGCTCATGGCTCATTACAATTTATGACTGAATTAATGGTCCTAATTAGTGAGTTATGTACATTTTTTTTTCTTTAAAATAACTACACTATTAATGCCTCATAATTAAATTCAAATTTCAAATTTTTTTATATAAATAAGTGAATTATATGTTATTAAATTACAAACTCGTTGATAAATTAGTATTTTTTATTGAACAAACGTAATTGTTATAATTTAAATAGATAGCAAATATTTTATTTGTTATTTTTTGGGTTATTTATTATTTGTAAGAAATAACATTGGATGTGATTGATTTCCCTTAATTATGTACTCAAACTATTATCAGAAGCTTAATGATGACAAATAACTTAAATCTATATGCCTTATATATTAAAAAAATAAAAGGATTGAGTTACAAACATTCACTAACATCTTATCCATAATAAGAGAAGAAACATATTGTGTTGAATTGACCATAAGATTTGACGAGTACATGATGGATTGGAGTCTCATTGCTGTCGAAAGAACCCGTTCCTAATCCACCGAAGAACATATATGGATGGGAGACGCCTCGTAACTGATATTGTGCAATTGCCAATTGTCAGCTATTAGATTTTAGTTTAAATAATAAAAATAGGTATTAGGTTTTGTATTACATGCTTCGTTTGTATTCAAACACTCGTGGGATTGTCTTCTTGATGGATCGGAGCGACGGCGGACAGGCTCAGCAACGAGGTGGCTTGAGATTGACAATTAGCTTGACAAATGTGTCTCGCAAAAAGTCGAGCAATCCCGTTGTCCCCATGCCATCTCTCTACTCCACTATAATTCATATATCACTTAATTATTCACGTAATTTTTTATTCCTATACAATAATGAATCCAACAACAAAAAAATGTGGAAGAACTAAATTATTTATTATATACAAATCATTTTACCCAAATATAATTATTCCACTTCTAAAGGGTTGAACTAGTAGAAGATTTAATTTGTAATCGTTCATCTAACATATATAATATCAAAAATAGATGTCTTATATTCATATACAAATATATATCATATTAATTATATTCAAATTTGTTTTCACGAGGTGCACTATTATACAATAAAAATTAAGTAGTACTAAATTTTTTTAATTATTACTTATTTTTAATTAAAAAAAATATTTGTAAACTAGTGAGTCATTATTTTAAAAACCTAAAATTTAATTGCAGTTGAAACACATGTGCATGTAATTTTTTATAATTTCATAAACAATGTTACACCTAGAATTTTATTGGATGAAGTGCATTAGGAGTTTTGTAATGTACAAGTCCTGTAATTTTTGTGAGAGTATTTTTAGAATAAAAGTTTTATTAAGATTATTAAAATAATGATAAATTATTAAAAATAACCTTATAAATTTAATTTATATGACCATCACTTAAAAAAATCTGACTTAATTTCTTAGTAAATTATCAAAATATAAGACGTACTTTTAATGTTATCAAATTTATTTGTTGAGTGTTTTGTGATAGAGTAAGACTGTTAAATATTAGCTTAATTATGATTATAATCTAAGAAGATCCCATTAAAACGGAAACTTTAAGTACGGGTGGGCATTAAATCAAATAGAAAAAACCTTAAAGATTATTTATTTATTCAGACCTATATCCCAATAGATTAAGTATTGGTATTTATCAATGTCTTTAAATGAGATTTATTTTTTAAACTTACATTTAAATTTACATAAATTGAGTAAGGGGCAGGGGCAGGGGCAAGGGCCAGGTTTAAAAAAAATTTGGACCAACGGAATCATAAACAAAAATTGCTCTGAAAATATATATAACATGGAGTAATGCGAACCCTGTGCTAAGATAATGAGCACCATTACTCCATTATCATTCGCGTTACTTTTCCATCATGCAAACTAATTGTGAATTAATGTCTTATACTGATGCTGAAGAATGTCATACTCAAGGACATTAGTTGAAATCCACTCTAGTAAATTTTCTTGTACATAGAAGACAATAGTTGGAGAAAACCAATTTAGGAGCAGGTAATGCATCATACCATACAGCTTTAGTATAGTTAAGAGTTAACTAGAATCATGCACTTAAATAGAAAGGTTTGAAAATTTAATGCTTGCAATCCCAAGCTGTTGAGCCAATAGTGTAAATGCAATTGCAAGATACCCTCTTTCATTATTACAAAAACACTAAACAATTAACTCAATAGACGGCAGAGGAAATACCATATTATGTCTCCAACAGATAGGAATAATTAAAAGTCCAACTATATATATGAACATATCTAGCTAACATAATGCATCAAAGTAACTGAAAACAGAAGGTCTTTCTCTTTTCTACAAATAAACAAGTAATGGTATATGTTAGGTGTACAAATGAGTTCCACTTTAAAAAAAATATGAAAAACAAATGAGTTCCACTTTAACATAATGCAGCAAAGTAACTGAAAACAGAAGGTCTTTCTCTTTTCTACAAATAAACAAGTAATGGTATATGTTAGGTGTACAAATGAGTTCCACTTTAAAAAAATATGAAAAATAAATTGTATATATAATTAGGGTAAACTATTCCTTCTAATATATTAATTTTTTGGATTAATTGAAATCTTAGGCCTGACAAGTAATATTAGAGTGATGACCCAATTTTTACACAAATAAGCGAAAAACTGAGAAATTCCTAAAGGTTTAGTCAAAGAATCAGCCAACTGACCTGAAGCACCCACATGGTACACATCCAAAGAGTTGCTTTTGAACCAAATCACGTACACAATAAAAGTCAATTTTTATATGTTTTGTTCGAAAATTGAAGAATGGGTTGTGACCAAGGTATGTACGTAGCACTCAAATTATCGGGAAAAAAAAAAAAAAAAAAAAAGGCAAGTATATCTATGATAAGGATCGTACATCCTTGCAATGAGAATTTCACAATGTTGTTCTACTCTTATTGGAATCTCGAGATTTGCTCAAGCAGATGCTTTTCTCCTATAAAAATACTATATCTTTTTATATTTATTTGCAAATATGTTATGCATGAGAGAGAGAACGTTGCATAATCTTCTTGTTAGAAGAAAGTTAAAGATGGCCACACTTTGATTTTATTGTTATTGTTAGCATACTTTACGATGTAACACTTATTGTTATCTCTTCTTTTCTTTTTTCTTTTCTTTTTTTCTCTGCATAATTTCTTTAATATTAGATTGTTGAATATCAACAAATTTTTCATTAGAAAAAAAATTAATATGGATCACTTTTTGGAAATAATTAGACTCAACGTTAACAATAATTGCAGACAACTTACGCGTGTTGTTTTTGGTTTGATGTTTGTTCTTAATTTTTAATAAGAAATATGTCATAAGTTCAAGTAGCAATGCATCAAATAATTGGAGACAACTTGACCACTTTTATGTATACCATTTAATTACGATAATTAAGTCAGCCGTTCGAAATTGAAACTCCCATATTTTTAGTCCAAACTAACAATAGGTACTAATAGAAAAGTAAAATATAGTGACCAAGTATAGTGCCAATATATTAATAAGTCTGTTTTTTTTTTAAGATCAAAATCGACTAGTTGAGTAATGTAATAATATCAAGTTAAAATACACCTCACTCTTAGTTTAAATTTTATATACACATAGTCCACTTAATTTTTTATATGATTTTATGATGCGAATCCATGGAATGTTTGAAAACTAATGTGAGTAATCAAGCAACAAGGGTTTGACTATGAGAATTGCATGGTATCAAATGTGGAGAAAAAAGAGAAAGAAAACAAGATTACAGAGCATCCAAGATCGACCCTTCAAGATAGATCGATCCACCATAGATGGATCAATCTCACTCCGAGCACGATCCGATCCTGAACTTTCTGCGTAGTTTATGCTAGAAAGCTATTGCCCATACATGAAGACGGATGATCCCCCTCAAGACGGATCGATCCCACCCTTACGAATAGTTTCTATTTCTTCGCAAAAAATAGGATAAATGATTTTTAAAGGCATGGACTTTGTCCTAAGAAGTTAGAAATAATTTGGGTAATATTGTAAGTAGGTGGAAAATAAAGAAATGAAAAAGATTCCTTATGCAAGTGTGGTGGGTAACTTGATGTATTTAATGATTTGTACAAGATCGGATATTGCATATGATGCAAGTTTGGTGAGTTGCTACATGGCTAATTCAAGTAAAAATTATTGGGAGGCGATGAAATGGGTGATGAGCTATCTACGGGGTACAACCGGGGTTGGTCTTCTATATGATCGATCCAAGGAGTTGAGTGTTAGAGTAATGGGTTATGTGGATTCAGACTTTGCCGGTGATTGTGATAAGAGGCGGTCTATCACGAGATACTTGTTTGATTTTGGAGGAAACTTGGTGAGTTGGAAGGTCAATTTACAACCAATAGTAACATTGTCTTTTACGGAGGCGAAGTTTTTTGCCGCAATGGAAGCAGTGAGAAGCTATGTGGTTGAAGGGTTTGGTTAGTGAAATCGATTTTGAGCAAAAGAGAGTCATGGTACATTGTGACAGTCAAGGAGTACTTTGCTTGACTAAGAATTCTCAATTTTATGATCGTACAAAACATGTAGATATAAAGCTACATTTCATACGAGAGATGACTAAACAAGGTGAGGTGGAGTTGGTAAAAATTCACATGCATGATAACCTGACAGATAGGGGTGTCAAATGGGCCGGCACGGCACGGCCCGTTAAACACTTGGCCCGTTGGCCCACCAGGCCAACATGGCACGGCTCACTAAATATTTGGCACGGCACGGCATGGCACGCGAAGCCTTATTATTTTAAAAATTAATTTTAAAATAATACCATTAAATAAATAATTTTTTTTTATATTTAAATAAAATTGGACATAATCTAATAAATTTTTAACAATTTATTAAATGAGAGGTTGAAAGTTCGACTCTCACTTTTAATTTTTTAAAGCATTATTAATAATTTTTAACTAAATAATTAAATAAATATATAAAAAAAAATGAAATAAAGGGGTCACGGGCAGTACCGGCACGTTAAGCACCGCCTAACAGGCTAGGCATGGCACGGCACGGCACGTCAAAGCCCACGGGCCAAGAATAGAGGCACGGTACGGCCCATATAAGGGCCAAGGGCCGGCACGACACGCTTACTAACGGGCCATGTACCGGCACGGCACCCTAATTTGCCTGGTTGGGCTGTGCCGGCCCGTCCTTTTTGACACCCCTACTGACAAACATAGCAACAAAGCTGATTTCCTTGGCAAAGTTTGTGAAGTGTTAAATTTTGGTCAAGATGACCACCCTATCTAAATGATGATGAAATGGTGGGTCTTCATCCAAGAGAGTTTAAATTTCAAGGATTAATATCAAGGTGAAGAATTGTGATATTGTGATGTCAATCCATGGGGATGCTTGAAAATCAATATGGGTGATCAAGCATTAAAGGTTGGACTAGGAGCATTACATGATATTAAGTGTGGAGAAAGAAGAGAAAGAAAACAAGGCTATAGAGCATCCAGAATCGATCCAAGCTTGGATGGATCAATCCCCCTCAAGACGGATCGATCCACCATAGACGGATCGATCCCACTTCGAGCGCGATCTGATCTTGGACTTTCTGCATAGTTTCTGTTGAAAAACTGATGCCCAGACATGAAGACAAATCAATGTCCCTTAGAGCCAGATTGATCCCCCTCAAGATGGATCGATCTGCCTCTGTCTGGATCGATCCCGCCCTTACAGACAGTTTATGTTTCTTTGCAAAAAATAGGGTAAATAACTTTTAAGGGCATGAGCTTTGTCCTAAGAAGTTAGGAATAGTATGGGCATTATTGTAATTGTACAAATGTGCTATATAAACACATTTAAGAGCTTTTAGGGTTTCTAAGAGAAAGGATTTGTGTGCTTAAACTTGAGAGAAAAAAAGCTAGAAAAGAGAGAGAAAAAGAGAGGGTTTTTTACCATTGTTAGCGAGGAAAGTTCTTGAGTGTCTCTTTGAGTGTTTTTCTTCAAGCATTTTCTCCATTGTATTTATAATCTTTAACTTTGAAGCTAGTGGAACTTATCTCCATTGGAGGGGTGAAAAAGTGGAGTAGACTTACCATATTAGTTGGATTGAACTACTATAATTTTGGTGTGTTATTTTCTTTTGCTATTTTTTATATTCCATTGTTTTTTATTAAATATCTAAGATTTGTGGTGATTGTTGTTTGATTGATATTTTCATTGGGTATTTACTTGAAAGTTTTTATTATACTTGGTTAAATTCAATAGAAAAATATTTAAGAAGTTGAATTTACGCATAAAAAAATATAATATATAATGAATAATAATAAGAATAATGCACAATCAATTAATATATGCTCATGCATCTGTAACAGTATGTGATTTCGAATGTATCTATTATATAGGAAGTGCGTGAATGTGTAAATAGTTATTCTAAAATTAATAATGTGCAACAATCAGTATCAACAGTAAATGAAATCAAACACATGAAGATGAAAATTATTTTGTAGGATGTAAGAGCTGGTGAATGATAATTAGGAGTTTGGGCTCACATGAAAAAATGAATTTAAGTCCTAAATGCTATACCCATTTGCTTGCCAAGTTTGGTGGTCAGGCCTATATATTCGTGAGGGGATATATGGTGCCTATTTAAGGGCCCAAAACAAAACTGCAGGCTGTAGACAAGGTAAGGAAGGCTGGGTTATGCAATGATGATTAGAGATCTTCTATCAGCTCCCGTAGTTTACAAACAGCTACCAACTGCCAACTGCCTTTCTGGTCTTCCAATTGTTCTTACATTTTTCTCTTATTGCTGCATGGCCAATCACATAATCACCAATGTCTCTATATGGATATTGCTTGTGTTTATATCTCCGACGGTACAAGTAAAGTTTTCCATATATGTACACCAACGTCTTGTGTATATGAGTACGAGACTTATGTACGTATTATGTACTTCATATCTTTGCACTTCAAGCAAGATCATTAAAAAAGATAGATATATTGATCACTGTCTTATATTTATATATAATTTATAATGCATGCATATTTTGTATGTTCTTTATGTTTGAGTACGATTTTGTTGTCTTATGGATTATTATGTGGGGGTGTAACCAAAAACTATAGGTGAACTAATGTTGACCCATACATATAGTTCCAATAATTAATATTTACATTTTTATGAATTCAAATCTTGTACGATTTTATGTTTTTAGAAAGTGACAAAATGTCCATAATTTAATACAAATCTATTAATTGGAAATCAATTTTAAAACAGAAAGATTACTAGTTTCCATAGCACCAAACACCTAAAATATCAGTATTACAGCACATTGGAATACATTCAATATTTAAAATAAAAAAAATTTAATAAAGAAAATGCAGACATGATCAAACATAAGTTCTAGACTCAAGAGTATATCATTTATAAATTCTTAATTTCTGATCTATAATAAAATTGATTCCATTTTACCAAATAAGTACTTTAATTATTTTCAACAAAGCTAATCCTGGAGATAATAATAATAATAATAATAATAAAGTATGCCAGCAATAAATTATTTATCGCCGCTAGTGGTTTTTTTAGTTGACCTAGAGTTTTAACAAATTAATTTATAAGATGATTTTTTTTTTCTTTTACGTGAGTTTTTTATATATAAAAATAGGTATTTTAGTTTTTTATATATTTTTTTTGTATTATTTTACTTTTTTTTTATTTTATAAAGTGATGCTATTAATCAATTTTTTTTTTTTTTTATTATGTAAGGCTTTATAAATATTTATTAGATATTTACAAGATCTTATAAAAATAACTTATTATTTATAACATTTTATTAATTTAATTATAATTTATTCTAATAGTTGAATTCATTTTACATGTTTCATATTTATTTTTATTTTTTTTATTTTTCTTTAATAGAGTATTAATTTTAATAATTCTTATTTATAATATTTTAGATAATTTATTTATTTTGTTGTATTAAGTTGGATAAATCTAATTTTAAAATTTATTTAATTTATTTACTGACAATGATACCTAAATTTCATACAGCATTTTGATTTTAATAATTTTTAATATTTAAGCATATAAAATTTTTAGAACAAATTTTCCTTTTTAAACTTGTGTTGAGTTAAAATTTCTAATATTCACAAATAAATTTTTATAATTAATAAACGAAATTTAGAGATATTTTTGATATTTTCTTAAAAAAATGAACTTGTGTTGTTATTTTTTTTTATAAGAAGATGACTTAAATATCATAAAAAATAGATAAATATGATTAAACTTCTTTTTTATAAAAAAATAAAGGACTAGTAGGATATTTTATTTATATATGACTCATTATTATTGTTAAATGGCTTAATTTATTGATAGTGGTCTTTGCTTCTATGAATTAATAATGTAAGGGAAGATTGTTCACTGTTTCTAAATTTGATAAAAGGGTCCCCTCCTTCCTTCCTTCATTGCACACTTTAATATTCTTCATTATTATATCCGATTTCATTTTTTTATCCAATCACGAGGTAAACCTACAATGCAAAAAGAAAAAAACCAAAATTTAGATCGATCATTAGTTAGTTAGTTTTTTTTTGGGGGGGGGGGGGGGGGGGGGGGGGGGCTAAAAAGGCTATTAATTAATAAATATATAGGTTGAAATAATTTTTAAGAAGCTTAGTTTGTTTTGGAGGTGAAGACTCAAGTGGAGTGAGTGGCTAGGCAAATACTAATCCTTTTTGTTCGCGTTTGCTTGAGTCGTAGGGTGTCTTGAGAAGAGAGAAAAGCACATCCCACCTTCTTCTTCTTCAATTTTATTTTTTTCCTTTGTCTTAGATTAGTTTAATTAGCAAAAACATTAGTTATGTTTATGTTCACTACATATAACATATATATATATATATATATGAGAGAGAGAGAGAGAGAGAGCTAGACAGATATATCAAATTTTAGAAATAATATATTGAATAGAAAACTAAAGCGAAAGAGGAGGTTGAAGCTAGCTAGTTCACTTTACACTTCATACGGGAGAAGGAGACTGAGTAGTTGTTAACCATCTCACATGGGATGAGGGAGCAGAAAAGAAAATTTGACATGTCCAAATCATGTTTTCCCCTTATTAAATATGTTAATTGCAAACCTAAGCATGTCTCTCTTTCCATTAGACTTATGAGTAAATAATGTGTTACTTCTCGTTAATCATAGCTTACTTTTTTAGTATATATATATATTTAAAATAATTACACTAATATTATATTTTATCAATTATGAAGTAATTTGTTGTCTGCATGAAAAAGTTAAGCACTCGGCTGTCTTTCAAATTAAAATTTGTTAAATTTAAGATTTATTATATATATGTATATATTAAAGTGATTACAACAACAAGTGCAGTTGTACTTGAGTTATATAAATTTATAAATCGCCTGGTTAGTACTCATATATCTTATATATAAACTAAAAATTGTTTTAAATGTATTCATTCTTTGTCCTATTTGAGAAGGTGCGACATTTTTTTTTTTCTTTTTCCATTTTCAATCTGTTTTTGTAATATTGATCTTCTTAAATTTACATATATTTTCAATAGAGTCGTGAACATATTTTTATGTACATTCACGCACTTATTTATAAAATAAATATTATTTTAATATTTATTTGAAATTTAAGTATATATTTATTATAATTATTATGTTATAAGACAATTAACATAACAATTAATAAAAAGCAAGTAAATGATTTATATATATATATCTCGACTATGATACGTCATATTTCATATATGGTTATGGATAAACGATGGCATGTGTTGGAGAGGAGAATTAACAAGTTCCAAAAATATTATTCTTTTTTTATTATAATTAATTTTTTTTCTTTTCAACTGCGTCAATTAGCAACACAACTCACGCCATTCTAGTAAAAAGTAGTAGCACTATACGTAATTACATACATACGAAATTACATATTTACTTTTTATAAATATTTTTTTTTAATTTGTACTTATTTTAAAGAATAGTATAAGTTAATTATCTCTATGAAAATGATAATCGGTAAAAATACATTATTTTTATAAAATAGACTTTGGTGACCTATTTTCTAAAAATAATAAACTTATATCATTTTTAAATAGATACGGGTCTAAAGTATATTTTTGTCAAAATTAATGAATTTGGACATCCATTCATCTTATAATTCTTTTCCTCTTTAGAAGTTGAGGTTTTTTTTTTTATAGTAGATTTTAACATCAACATTTTTAAGTTTTCAATCCAAAACTTATATCTTATATCAAGGTATTATATACAATTAACCTATAAAGCCAATAGCCCATAAGTCAAGTTAGTACTATATAATACTATATTAATTAGTACTAAGATAATAAAAAAAATTAATTAACAATTACACACTCACACCTTCATACACATAATAACATTATACAAATTCATGTTCTCACAATACCTATAAGTAACATATATTATTACATAGATTATTATACTACAGTATAATTAATCAAATATTCATGAAAATACTTATTGAGATTAGGAGCAGATATATATGTTGTAAGTTTAGAGGGGGCACGTACCCTTCTTAGGTTGATCAATGATATAATTTTATATATAAAAAGTTTCATTTGAAAGTTTGATAATACTTAACAAAAAAAAGAATATAATAGTACTCTTGTTATTATGTGTAAATAAGTGTTTTAGTTTCATAATTTATGATTTGAACATTTTTAATCTCATTATTTATAAGTATTTGAATATTTTAGTGTAAAAATTAGTTCATCCTGATAAAATTAGAAGTATTCATTTTAAATATGGGCTTTAAGGTGCACATTTTTAATTATTGAAGCATTAGATGTTTTGGTTTCTCAAACAAGATTAATTGTGTTTAATTCAAAAATTACGGAAGTAAAATATACATTTTTATGTTAACATGTAATGCTCACTCTTTAACTTAAATTTAAACTCATGTTTTAAGTATAAAATATTTTAAGGTGCAATTTTATGTGTAAATTTAATTATTTTTAATTAGAATACAATAAAATTATCAAATCTATTAAAAAAATATTAATAGAAATTTAGTTTAATTTATTTTTAAATTTGTAAGTTTTTCGTACGAACTGTTTATTGATTATTCTGTCTAACTTTGAAACAGATTTGAGATTTGCCACTGCTGAGATCGAGCATATAAAAGAAAATGAAAAAAAAAAGACGACATTTCCATATTCGTGAAGGGTGAAATTAATATATTGATCGGAAGAAAGAAAATTGGTGCAAAAATGGATACACATGTAAAAAAATCAAAGACTAGAGAGGCACTACGTTGAGTCGTTGTGTCCCCTCTTTTAAGGCTTTGTTTCCAATTGATTTGATATGACTGATAGTAACGCATTGCCTACCTATTTCACAACTCACAATTAGCTAGCTATTTAGACATGGAGATTTTTTTTATACTATATGGTGAGCAAGCAGGAAAAACATAATGATAATTATTAAATTAATGGAAAAAAAAAAAAGGTGTATAAATAAATGATTAGAGAGATTTTACTTTATTTTTTTTTATTCACTCTCTTTATATCAATGAAAAAAAATTCCCCACTATTAATCTCTTTTTTCATTCCAATGCAGCTTTCTTGAAAGGAAAAAAAAAAAAATCAAAAGCAACTAGTCATTTTTATTAATTTCTTGAAATAATATTTATTTAAATTAGTAATCTCATATATATTAAAGTAGGAAAAGTATTTTTTATCGTAATTTGATCATTCATCTATCCAAAATTACGATAAAATTGATAATGATCTCACAAATATTTTTATTCCTTACTTTCTTAATTTAAATATAATTTTAAAATTATACTTAATATATATAACATTTTAACAATTAAATTTTTACGCACATTAATTATAATGTATAAAGTAATAAATCTTTTTTAAATAAACTAATGATATCGCAAATTATAGCGTAATATTGCATTAACATTCCTCTTGTTATTTTGTCCATGGACTCGTCCGATCAATTTTAGTGCATCTTATATTAATTGTTTGAGTAATGCATTATTTTGCTGTAAATGTTGGTGTTAGATTTGACGTGAAATTGAAAATGATGATATATTAAAGTAGTTATATATTTATTTAGTTATAATGCATAACAATATAACTTTTTTCTTTTTTATATAAAATTTTAATTTTGATCTTTTAAAAATATATATATATGTTCATTTTTCTTGGAATATAAATAGATATATATTTTTTAATATCGTAAAAAATGAACATATATTTTTTAATAAAAAATTAAAATTAATTAAATTATTAAATTATTTATATATTTTCTAACTGATTTTTTTCCATTTAAATTCTCTTAATAAATGAAACTGTCTCAAATATTTTACTCATGTTTAATGTCCTCACGAGAAATGTTAAATCTACATGCACAAAGATATAGCGTCATGCGCTAGCAAAATATATATTATATAGACATATGTCCTCCTTTAAAGCGAAAATAATGACATATCCCATTATGCGTCAAATTAAAACCTATAGTGTCTATAATTTGAAATTATGTGGGAGCATAATTTTCATTAATAATCCATTATCCATATGTCTCACATAAGGGAAAATGTCTGCTAAATCCTATAACTATTTTAATCTTAACTCATGTTTAGTTTAAAATTTTAATTATTACTTACTATTTAAGACTTTTTTTTTTTTTTTTTTTTCACCTAAGGGCTTTTTTAATGAAAATAAAATAATATCATTGTAATTCAAATATATAACATGAAATGAGATAATCAAAACTTTGGCCATAATGATTTTTGTAATTTATAATTATTTTATAAAATTAATAATCAATGTGTTTGATAAAAAAAATTACTTAGTGATTTTAAACAAAAAAATAATAAAAAATTATCTACAAATTGTTTAATAATGTTTTCTATTTTGTTTCAAAAAAAATTTGATTTTTTTTTTTTATAAATTTGAAATTTTTAATAATTTTTGTCCGATATTTGTACTTATAAATATTATAAAATTTGATTTACTATTTAAAAAAATATTTTTATAAAATAAAAAAATAAAAAATTTGATTCAAAAATATTTTTTTAAAAAAATTTATAAATTATTTTTATATTTTGATAGAATGATTCTTTAAAAATATAAAAATATTTAAAAATATAAAAATAAAAAATTGTTACAACTTACGAGGATTAAAAATTATTTAAAAAGTAAATAATAAAAATAATTATCACATTACTAGTTTAATTAACAAATTTGCTATAAACACAAACATCACTATTAATATTTACTTCAATCATTTCATATGTCCGATTCAATTAATTAATACAGAGAATTTCAGCGTGAAATAATTTGTACATAAAATAATTGTGTCAATCATTCTTTGCCTTCTTTTTTGGCTAAGCAAAAATCATTCTATGCTTAAAACTGAAGCATTTTTTTACCCAAGCAGAAAAAAAAACAAAAACAAAAAAAAATAGCTGAATCATTTTCCATTCATGTTTACCCTAAAGGAAAAAATTACCTAAAATGGCAAGGAAATATATGGTTGACATTTATGACAGGAAACGCTAATAGGAATATTGCACAAATAAACATAAATTGGCTTAAAGATTATCATCTAATTTCTTATTTATAATAATATATATAATAAAAAGTAATTTAAAATATTATTTAACCAACACATAAATAAATAAAAAGATAATTTATTGGGCCTCCATATAAACTCAAATCTTGGCCCAACAAAACGCCTGTTATTTTCTGAGATATGAGGTTAAATCTGAACCACATGTTTATGATACAACCAAAATATCTTGTCCGTCCAATCTATCTCGATATTTTCAATCCCTTCAAAAAAGCTAGTCATAATGTGCCGTCAGATTCAGTTTCGAAATCCAGGCCAAGCAGAAGGTGTTCGGTTATAGTTACAACAATGCCCCACTATTTACCATCCTGTGCACATATGATTAATTTTACAGTGAAGGGTAAAATTGGATTTATAGTTTATTATACATAAATCTATCTGAGCCAATTTACCTTTTTCTCTGTATCATTGGTCTCCGTAAATTTTTTAAAAATAAAACAGTAGTCAGAGAAAAATATTCACGCGAACTTAAGGAGCTTGGATACTCTAATGCTCAACTAAAAATTAAACCATCAAAGGTATGTATATTACGCGCCAATAGTGAGCATGGGTTTGAGTTAAGTGAAAGAAGCCCTACTAGTGAGATAACTACGTCTAGATACAAAAGCCACATAAAAAATTAAATAAAATAAAAAAAAAACAGAGAGAGAGAGAGAGAGAGGGAGGGGAGAGGAGGGAAGGAAGGCACTTTACCACTTTTATATGTTGCACGCATCCAAATAGCAGAAAACAAAGGGAAGACAAATACTCCCAACTGAGAAGAAGAAAAAGAGAAGGCAATCAACCCACTAAGGCTAATCGCAGAATGAGAGGTGATGATAACGCCAAAAATGAGTCTTGAGCAATTGTAAAAGAAGTGAAGGAAAAAAAACAAAAAAAAGTAAAAGAAGAAACTTGTTGAGAGGCTTCAAATCAGTAGAAGAAGCAAAGCAATCAAGAGAATTTTTTGGTTTTCTTGTACTGTTCTTCTATTCACTTAGTATTTGTGTGGTGTCAGAATTTTTATTTCAAATCAAACCTTAGGTTTCTTAAGTCACAGCAATCTTCTTCTTCTTTTGGGTACCCTTTGTTTCTGTTTATTGTCAGATTCTTCCTTTAGGATCGGAAGTAAAACCCACCCTTGCTGTGTGCGTGCTTAAAAGGTGTTTGTTGGGTTCCTTTTCTTTGAAAACTGGAGGTATTTGGGTTGTTGGATTTCTGGGTTTTTTTGTTATTGAATTCTTTAGATGAAGGCCATGCCCCTATCCTTTGAGGAGTTTCAAGGGAAGGGGGTGTTAGATTTCTCTTCTGCATCAGAATCATTGTTATTGTCACCACAAGTAGAACAAGAACAGCAGCTACAAAAGTGGAACACCACAATCAAAGGGAATTGCTGTGTGGGCAGTGAGCCCACCTCTGTACTTGATACTAGAAGAAGCCCAAGCTCTCCCACATCCTCGTCAACACTGTCTTCTTCTCTCGGCAGCGGCGGCAACGGTGGTGGAAGCGGTTCTACAGACACTAGGAACACCACCACTGGCGTTGCTGCTGCGGTCTCTGAAAACCCATCACACAGCAACAGCAACAGAGCATTAGAGGAAGGAAAATGTGGGCTTGGAATGGAAGATTGGGAGAGTGTGTTGTCTGAATCCCCAGGTCAAGACCAGTCTATTTTCAGGATGATTATGGCAGATGTTGAAGACCCATCTTTAGGATTGAACAAGCTTTTGCAGAGTGGAAGCTGTTCTTCTCAAGATATGGAATTCAATGCAGGCTTTGGTGCAGTTGATCAAGGATATGGATTTGAACCCAATAGTGGGAATTTGGTGAGCAACATTCTTGACCCTTCTATGCAAGGAACAAATTGTTCTGATTTTTCTTTCAATAACTTAAATGTTGAATGCAACAACGGAAGGCTTGGTTCTGTTTCAAACCCTAGCCCCATCCCTATGTTCTCTAATTCAGCTAACAACCTTTTGCCAGTTTCCCTTGCTCCAATGGTGCTTCATCAACAACAACAGCAATTTGTCGAGGCTGTTGATGAAAAACCTCAGTTTTTTAATCCCCAGTTGGTGATAAACCAAAACCAAGCTCAGTTTACACCAAATCCAGCTTTATTTATGCCTTTGAGTTATGCCCAATTGCAAGAGCATAACCTTCTATCGCCTCCTCCCTCGAAGCGGCTTAATTCTGCTGTCACTGGACCTTATCACAGCCAAAAGGTTCCATTTTCGAATCCGGGCCAAGATCAATTTGTCAGGGGACAACAACAGCACCTCCAGTTTTTACCTCAGCATCTCCAGCAGAGGCCAATTATGGCAGTTACTAAGCAAAAAATGGTAATCCCAGCAGGGGGTGACGATTTGGTGAACCAACAGCTTCAGCAGGCAATAATTGACCAGTTATCTAAGGCCGCAGAGCTGATAGAAACCGGCAATCCGGTACTCGCGCAAGGGATATTGGCGCGGCTCAATCACCAGCTCTCTCCCGTTGGTAAGCCTTTCCAAAGGGCTGCTTTTTATTTCAAGGATGCTTTGCACTTGCTCCTCCACATGAACACTACTAATAGTTCATTGGCTTTGTCACCTTTTAGTCTCATTTTCAAGATTGGGGCTTACAAATCATTCTCTGAAATCTCACCGGTTCTTCAGTTTGCCAATTTTACTTGTAACCAAGCCATTCTGGAAGTAATGGAAGGCTTTAATCAAATTCATGTGGTTGATTTTGATATTGGTTATGGTGGGCAATGGGCTTCTTTAATGCAAGAGCTTGCCTTGAGAAATGGTGGTGGTTCTGTTTCCCTTAAAATCACTGCATTTGCATCACCATCTTCGTATGACGAACTCGAGCTCAGTTTCACTAGAGAGAATCTGAAACATTTTGCTGCTGAAATTAACTTGGCATTTGAGCTGGATGTTGTGAATCTTGAGCTTTTGAGTTCTGGTTCTTGTCCACTGCCTGTTCATGTCTCTGAAAGCGAGGCTATTGCGGTGAACCTTCCAATTGGTTCATTTTCTAATACACAATTATCCCTGCCCGTGGTTCTTCGCTTCGTTAAGCTGCTTGCTCCGAGAATTGTGGTATCTTTGTGCAGAGGTTGTGATCGTACTGATATTCCATTTGCTCACCATATCATCCATGCCCTTCAGTCTTACTCCGGTCTGCTTGAATCACTTGATGCTGTAAATGTGAATTTAGATGCCCTGCAAAGGATAGAGAGGTACTTGCTTCAGCCAGGCATTGAAAAACTTATACTGGGTCGCCACAGTTCTCTCGATAGGACGCCTCCATGGAAGACTCTTTTCATGTCATCGGGGTTTTCTCCGGTGACATTTAGTAATTTTGCGGAGTCTCTAGCTGAGTGTTTGGTGCAGCGGACTCCAGCTCGGGGCTTCCATGTTGAAAAGAGACAATCTTCCCTTGTTCTTTGCTGGCAACGAAAGGAGCTGGTCTCGGCCTCAGCCTGGAGATGTTGAGGAACTCCGGCCGTTAATTTTGAACCATGGAGGTGCTTCATAACTTACTGCTTTTGTTTTCTCATGTTTTTATTTTTTATTTTTAATGTATTTTCTTTCCATGTACTTCTTCTATGCTAATTGTTTATGTGCTGTAGCAGGCTTATTTTTTTTCCAATCAAGAAACCAAAACATTCTAGTAATTTGATTGCTTTGTGTACAGTTTTTCATGGCTGTCATGATCTCAATATGGACTTGGATATATTGTTATTTGATAGAGTGCAATTTATTATCAATTTAATTGTGTTGTATTGGTACACTAGACATTCAAAACATATAGTTTGCCATTTTCTCCTTCTCAATTGATTCTTTGAACCTTTTTAGTCCTTATGTAAAGAATGATCTGAGAAACTTGTTTCTGTATAAAATTAAAAATTTGTACGTCAATCTAGTTTCAGTTGAAGGAAAAAAAAATTGTATGTCAAGTTATTAGAATTGAATAATGAAAATTTTAAATATATGTTATTTGTTTTGGCTTTCAATTATTATTCTAGGGTAGAGATGTTATGGGTTGTACTGGAGTACATGACTCTTAATTATCCTTTGCTTGTATGACTTGGTAAAGTAATATATTTTCAAGAGCCCTGAATAATTGAATTGCCAAGGAAACTCTGTATTTGCTTCTTTGGGTTGAAAGAAAAGTTGGAAATTGTTGACTTAGAATAACCAATTTTCTGATGAATACGTGGCATTTATTTATAATAGGTGTCAAGGAATGGATTTATCAGCCTAAATTACTTCTCCATACTTGCACTTTCAGAAGCAAATCATCTGCTGCCGGCTTTAATAATATCAATTGTCAATCATCTTCATCATGGTTGGTGGTGTATGTGACTGTGTGTAGTATTTAGATTTTAACATGCACTAATATTTCCTACATCTGTTGGTATTTAAATATTTATTGAGACATATGTATTATGCAACTTATGCGAGCCTATATAATTTGTACATTGAATTTGCCCTTTTGGTTTAATATAATATATTTTTATGTTTCTATTGGTGTAAACCACATGGGTCTTGTACTATTGGGACCTCTTCTACATAATTAGTTTATGTGGTTTTGTACTATTGGGACCTCTTCTACATAATTAGTTTAAATGAAAATCCTCTTATCTTTTTATTTAACTACATATATATATATATATAATTAAACACCATTTGTAATATTTAAATGATTAAGGTGACGTTGCATTGTTTTGGCCCTCCCTCTCATCTACTTGATTATCACATCATTGTTAATTTTATTAAATTATAAAGCAAACCAAAAGAGGTTGGTCCCGTCCCATCGCATGAAAAAATAATGGTCTCTGAAAGTGATTTTAACATAGCAGAAGCAAAATAAGCAACAATTTTGAAAATATATATATTTCAACTTATTTAAATGTCTATAAAAGGTGCACCAACACTTGGGCTTTAACATCAAGAAGGGGCAACCCATTATTTTTAGGGTAAGCAAGGCATCCCCCAATTCCTCTCTGCAAGGGTTTGGTTGTCTCCAAAGTAAAATAATATAAGGCTTATCTGTCACCATCATATTACTTGAAACGATGTAGCATTTAAATAACTAAAGCTTTCATTATGTCTCCTTTTTGTTAAGTTTCTCCAATCATGCTTATTATATTCAAGCTCAAGAAATTTGCTTCTTAACTTTCTGTAGGTTTCTTTATCATGAAAAAATAATAAATTTAAAGGGGGAAGGAAGGATGATAAATAATTATGTTAAACTTTGAAGAAGATTCCCAATTAATTTTCACAATTTTTTTAAAAAAGCCTATGCAATAAAAACACAGATGAAGTGATCCTCATCTATTTATTAAAGCTAGATAAGTGAATGATTGGGATTTTATTTAGGCCTTTGACATGTTTCTAATCAATTCATTTAATTAATCGGTGGAATTTATATCATTATTTTTTCTTTTTTTTTTTTTTTTTAAAAAAAAAAATGATAGATTCAATCAACTCAAGTATTTTACACCAAGTTAAATTCTAAGCCATTGGCTGGCATAAAAGAAAGAAAAAGTCAAGAAAGCAAGAGAAATGATGCAGAGCTAACGGCGACCCTCAAACGGCGTAACTCCAATACTATGTGATATATAGACCAATTGTCGTATGTGTTGCCTTACTTGGAGACATTATCGGAAAATGAAATGACATATAATCGTTAAGCAATAATACAAAGTGGGATTCAAAACACATGCTTGACTTGCTTCTTTGTCTTAGATATATAATAAAAACATCAATAACCGGCAACACTAGCTAATTATATATGTACGAGAGAATGATGCTAGCACTTGCTTTAATTTTGTATCTTTGTTCTTTTTTTTTTTTTTCGAAATTTAGAGGTTAAAGTAGTTTAATTAAAATCTAAATGCATAAAACACTGATTTTGTAAAAGTTAAAATGGGATCCCTCACCGGTTATATATATACATTTATATATTTGGTAGGGTATGGGATCCCTCTCTGTGGTGAAAATGGCTATAGCAACATGTTCCTCCTCACATTGTCACATTTACTTCCTAATGAAAGGTCCCTATCACATTTTGTTTTCCTATACGGTTGACTGGTCCCCTAACATTGCAAGTTTTATGAGTTTGTGAGAAAATTAACCTAAAATTTTGAGTTGTTATGATATACAAGTTGTATATGAGTTTTTTAGACGAGTAATGACGTGAATAATAATAAAAAGGGTGCAATTTAAGGTCCAAGCTGGCTGTATACGATTGATTAACTAACTAACTAACCACTTGAACGCTTCTTAAATAAAGTTTGAGGTTCTATTGGTTCTTAAATGGGAGGACAATCTAAGAAAGGGAAAGGGAAAGGAAAAGTAGAGGTGTAAATTCAAATGAAAGTCACAAAATTGAACTTAAATTCTTTAATTGACTTGAGATCAATTTTAATTAATTACTAGTAGTTAATATTATATTAACTTAAAAATGTGAACCAATTAATTAATTTCATTCACCTTTGAATTGTCATTAGCAAATATATGAATTTCTTTGATCTTGTTGGAGCAAGATATACTGAAGATCTTTCTTTTAGTTAGATCGTCTAAGGCTTTATACCTCAGACCAAGATCATATATATATATTCTTCCATCTAATTCTAGCTATTTCATTTTAACCTAGCCTATATATTATCAATTTTAGCAATTACAGATTCCAATTTCTTTACTTTGTAACTTCTAAAAGCATGGAGTTAAATATTTCAGGCTATTGAAGTCTTGATAGAATCCTTACATTTTATTTATGATGATGTCAAGTTGTCAACTAACTATTTTCACATTTATTTTATTTTGTTGAAATAATCATAATAGCCAAGTTTGGTTATCTTTGGTTTGCATGATATAAACTCGAGGAGAATGAGAATAATAATATAAATAGAATTTAGTTAAAATAATAATAATAATAATAATAATAATAATAATATTATTATTATTATAATGTTAATTTGAGCAGTCAAATTAAAATAAAGATAAAATTACAAATCAAGCAAATTTGACTTATAATTGAAAAAAATGAGAAAAATTAAGTTAATGAAAATTAAATATGTGAAGAAAAGAAAACATTTCATTGTATTCTTGAAGAAATGATGAATAATGATTTTTTCTGGTATTGATCGAATATTTTTCATTCCATTCTATTTTAACAGTGCGTAAAACCAAACACATAAATATACAAAATTCTTTTTCATTACCATTTTACAGTCACCGTCACCATAGTTTCACTTTCCTTAAACGGGTAAAATTGAAGGTAAAGACTCCTCTACCACTTAACTAGTATAATGTACATATTGAGAGAAGAAAAATAGGAGATTAAAAGATTTGTTTCTCTTTAATATATATATATATATAATTATTTCAATATATATATATAGATATTTATTGTTGTTCTTATTCGATAATTCAAATCAGATCAACAAATACAGTTTGATCATAAAAAGTAATTCATAAAAATGCACCACAATGTAGTGATTGATGAAGACGCATGGGGTAGCTGGGCGGAACAAAGGGAATTTATTATCCATATTTACGTGCTTTTCAAAAGCAATATTGAAGGGTCAGTTTCAAAGCGCATGCACGATAAAATTGTTTTTTACGGAAGTAAAGAGCATGCACGATGTGTTTAAATCCACAATGTAAATCAACAATAAATTAGCTGTGTGCAAATGGTGCTAAAGATAGTATCTTATATCTTGTTATATGTAGATTCAAATTGTCCGCCTTGAAGTTTATAATAGCTAATAAATATTTATGTCAAAGTAGTTGTATATTAAAAAATTTAGCAAAAATTGTAGTTATCAATTACCATATTCATATGCGTAGAACTTAAAAACTTGAGAAAATAACAAAAATAACACTTTTCAAAACTTGTAATAATAAAAATACCACCCGTTGTATTCAAACTTATAATTTCACAATTAAAAAAATAATTGATATATCGTTTTTGTTTTAACACTCATTTAATTGGAATTAAATGACGATAATTTAGTACCCGTTTAATACTACACTTTCAAATTGAACGTTCAATATTATTAAGATGCTAGTTTTGTTATTATAAATTTTAAGTGTGTTGTTTTTGTTAATTTCAAAAAAAAAAAAAAAAACTGAAAATAATAAAAGAATCTAAGTTTGTTATATAACATAATCGTTTTCTTAAAATTAATGAGTTAGGAAATCTTCAAATTGAATTTGAATGTTGAGGGAGCAAAAAATGGCCATAATTGATTTAAAGAGACTTCCCTTTATCAAATATTAGTGGAAAAGAGGCTTTCTTTGAACAATTCTCAAATACCTAAATTGAGTCTCCCTTGTATGGACCTGCCATTTTTTGTTGTTGTTGTTGCTGCCTTTAGTCACCTCAGTAGATGAAAGCAGATTCCGAGAAGAGAGAAAGAGAAAGGGAGGAATAGACAGAGACATCCATAAGAGAAAGAAGCATCTTCTTGATATGGAAATGGAAGCCCATCAAAAAGCACTTTCCTTTTTTCTTTTTCGAAAAAAAAAAAAAAAAATCAGACTCCGTTGGAAAGTATAATGATAAATGACTTTTCATTAAGGAATTTAATTGAGGTAAGCACTTTTGTCTTGAAGAAGCCTCTCCTAGGAGTGAGGGATTCAGTTAAAGATTTATGAAGAACATTAAAGATTGTGCTACCCCAAATAAAAGGCTTTAAAAGACATTTGGCAGCTTTTGTCCTCTTTCATTTTGTTTTTCTAAAATTAAAAAATATATATATATTGAAGTAGGACACTATCTAAAGCCCAATTGAACAGCCATTTTCAAACAATCTTCTCAAGCTAGAGATTACAAAAAGCACATAAAAGACATTGGACCCCTATTATTGTTTTGTTGCATTGCATGCATGGGTTAAAACAAGAATATTGAAGTAACTTTATTTCAATAGCGCACTCACTCTTCAAATGGAATTCAAATTGGTCTTATTTGTATGGTGAAATTTCAATATATTAGTTCAGTACACCTTCACTATCTATCAATAATTATAAGAATCATATTCCTCTCTTTTTCATATAATTTTTATTTATTTATTATATACATTCCAATATTTTTCCTCTCTTTTTATTTTTTTATTTTCTTGCTAGTCTCTATATCAATATATATTTATATCACCATAGTTTTCAGCTGGAATTTTACCCATATCCAACACACGTAACTGAGGCATCTTATATATATATTTTTTAATATTTCCTTAGCAGTGAAGAAATGAATGTCTAGTCTCTAGGCAATTAATAATAATATTCCCTCTTCTAAATTCTAGTCCTTGCATATAGTTTTAATATCCTCAATTTTTATTATTTTTTTATTGTAATATTATAGACCATAATTTTAATATCCGATGGTATAACAATGTGTTTTATATACAACTTAATTAATTTTCAAACTTCAAAGATAGTGGTGGAGAAGATGAAAGGATATAACAGAAAAATAAAATGAAAAACTTGAATATAAAATACAAGTCTTGAAGATGTAGAATTTGAGTTTCGTAGAAACAATTTATCTATAGCTCTTAATTAATTAGCCACTTACGGATGATAATTGGGAGAATAACAAAACTAACACCCCTCAAAATTTCTAATAACAAAACTAGCACCCCTTTATATTTTCACAATTAAAAAAATAACTAATATATCATTTTTTTTTTAACATCCATCCAATTAGAATTGAACGACGATAATTTAGACTTGTTTAGTATTGAACGTTCAATATTTTACGTTCAAATTGAATATTGAATGTTCAATATTATTGGGGTGTTAGTTTTGTTACTATAAGTTTTAGGGGTGCTATTTTTGGTAATTTTCCATAATAATTTTCGACTCCAGAACATCATTATGACACAGTAAAATACATGAATGAGATTAATTAATAGTTATTTATGCATTTAGGATTCATATTATTATAATTAAATAAAAAAAATTTATAAAAACATTTAATGTGTCAAAAGTTATTGAAAAAAAACAAAAAAAAAACTAAATCTCTCAAAAATTTAATATATTAAGAATAGAGTCTAATATATTTTATTGTTAGAAGTTGTTGATTAACAACTCTCTCAAAAGTTTAAGTTAATAGGAGAAAAGCAACATTACTTTTATACATTACTATCTCACAAGTGTTGGCTTTGCGCACAAATACTTGTAATCAAAAATTGGAGTTGCCGAGCCTTGAATATAAAACTTTTAGTTCTAATATCATGTTATAAATTGTTAAAAACAACTCTTCAAAAAACTTAAACTAGTAGGAAAAAGACAAACATTACTTTTATACACTTATCATTTATACATATATCAAAAAGTAATTAACAAAATATTAAAAATAATAATATTTAATTAAGAAAGAAACATATATTATAATTAAAGTTAATTAAAGAGCAAAACCAAAACCATGTGAGCATCCAATGCAAATGGCTAATTAAGAAAAAAAGCAATGGAAAGAAAAGTAAAAGTGGGTGTGAGGTGGAAGATGGAAGATGAAATTAGGGTTATAAAGATATGTATTGTTCATGGATGTGCGTGTGAAACAAAGTTTAGGTTTTATATTTTTGAGCAGACACAATATCTTTAATTAGCTTCTCTCTTCTAACTTTTGTAGATGCTTGCCCACCATATCTCTTCCAAAACTCTCTCTCTTGAGTAATACCTTCAATAATATTATATTGTCTTTTTCAATTTTATTTTGCTCTTTCTTTCTTTCTTTCTTTCTCTTATCTTTTTTTTTTTTTTTTTTTTTAATATTTTTGCTATTAGTCAGCTGACAAGCAACGCATTCTTTGCAATCCACACATCTTTTCTTTTTTTATGTCATAAATTAAAACCCTAAAAAGTAAACACTCATATGATTGTAAAAAAAAAATCCATTTTGGTAGGCCCTCCTTCCAATAACATCCAAGATAGCTAGGCACACTCATTGGTGATTGGTCTTCTCCTTCTATCTCTCAATCTTATTGCTCAAGACTCCTCCTTTTCTATCTCTTTCATTTTCATTTACTTGGTGGCTTTGTGCCTCCACAAAGCTATTGAATGGATGACTTGGCTTTTCTCCATTTCAGTGCCTAGTGTTTCTTTTTATCCCTTCTTCTCCTATTATCTCCGTTCTTTAATTCCAATTTTTTTTTTTTTTTAAGATAAAAATCTCTTGGAGGTCAACCCAACACATCCATTTTTCATGTCTTTTTCATGCTTCTTTATATTTAGGAATTAAAGGCATCATTGGTTCTTTTCAATAGATTACTTAAGTCCATTACTTCTCAAATGGTTTAGTTTAGTCCATTTCATATTCTAAATGAAACACATAAATGTTATATTTATCATTGACAAAAAATTGAACTTGTTTAGGAAGTCTTATTTTAATTTTGAGATTTTTGTTTTTAAGATTTTCATCATATCTTTTTGATATAAAAGATTTTCACCATATAACCATTAAGGTTCAATGGGAATCCCATTTTGTAACTGTTCACTAACCTAAGCTTGAATTATATGTGTGTGTGTGTGTGTGAGAAAAAAGTATGTAAGCTTGACTTTCATACATATGTGTGTGTATGCGTGTGAAAAAAGTATGTGCATTGGAGTAGTCGTAAAAGTTGAAATTGTAGCACTAATGAAAAAGTAGGCATTCGGATAAACGGAATAGATGCTAAGTACGGTTCTATAAGGTGGTCTATTTTCCCCTATTCATGACATTTATTAAATTTGGAACTCTTTAATCTAGAATATGAAAAAGGTGCAAAAATCAATAGATGTTAAAATATACATTATTGTTATTGGGTTACCATTTTTCATGTTAGTTGCAATTTGCTAGAGACAAATATTAGATCAAGAAGACAAGGCGATTTATTTTTATTTTTTATAACAAGAACAATTAGTTAAAAGAGAACACATTCATTCACAAAACAAAAATGGTTGGCAACTCTATTCATTCTCTCTAGTTTAGATTATTCCTGTCTTTATTTGCTGGTTTATAATTAGATTGACAACTCTGCTTCAATTATTTCACTTTCTCTCAAATTCGCTTGAATTATAAGTGATTGACTTTGACTTTGATCTTCACATATTAACATTCATTGTTCTCACGGAAAATAATTAAATAAATAAATCAAAGAGAAATTCTATTTCCTTCTTCTTCTTTTTCTTTGAATAATATTTCAAATAATTAACTGATTTCAATGCTGATGATGCATGGTCCTATTTCGACTAAGGTTGACATGTTTAAAGATTATTTTAACCCAGGGTTAAGTGTATCAAATAATAATTCAGTCACTGTGACCAAGTTCATTTAAAAAAACCCCACCTTGCTTTTTCTCTTCTTTTTCTTCTTTTTTCCCGCAACTTTTCATTCTTTTTTTTTTTTTTTTCTCTTTTTTTTTTTTTTTAACTTAACCTAAAATAAATTCTCAATTTTTTTTTATATAATTATATATTTTTTTATATTTAATTAAACATATGTATTTTTTTTTATAATTAAAGATATATATTTTTCTGTATAATTCAATCATTTATATTTAATAAAAAATGAAAATTATGAAAAAAAAAAAAAAAAAAGACATGTATCATATCAAAGAAAAATCATATGTTACAGAAAAAAAAAAAAATGACATCATATATACCATTTTAAAAAATAACACATTTGTCATTTGACCAAAAATATATATGTATCATTTACTAAAAAAAGCGTATGTGCCGGTTATTCAAAGAGAACAAAGGTGGGGTAGAAAGTAGGGATTATTTTTTAAACAAGTTGAATAAAGAGATCATAAAAAAAAAAAATCGAAAGGTAACTTTAAAGCCAAATTATTAAATGGAACTATTGGAGGCGAGAAAAATATTTTTAAATTTTGAGTCAAAATTAAAAATTATAATTTGGAGTAGTTTGATACATGAGTAATTGAAATTGTTTATGATTTGATTGAATTCAGTAAGATGGACAGTGCACAATGGGCTCTGTGACATATATGGAAGACTCCGAAGACATTACATAACCACCGGTATTTGAATAATATAAGTTAATTTTCTTATTTGAGATCTTTATAATTATAACAACATAAAAACTAATATTTTTTTAGTAAATCACTCGAGAAAATATTTGCGACTGTGTTCGAGATCTTTAATTAATTAATTAATTAATTAAAAGGATAGGAGTAAAAGAGTTAAATAGAAAACAGTTAATCGGTTTAGAAATGTATTCTAAAATCAACCAAAACGTTTCTAGTAATAAAAATAAAAATAAAAACCAATGAATATCTTAGAATGATGAGTAACATAATGTTGTCATCGTCGCCAACTACCAAGCTAAACATTTGACAAGATACATACTAGGTCCATAACTCCCTGATAAAGCCCCTAATTTTGACATTAAGGCTAAGATTGTGTCGGTAGGACCCATGGCAAAGGCAATTTTCAACTACATGTTGATATGTGATGCAATGTTAGTTGGTATGTCATTATATCATCTATCTAGGTAATATTTCTTCTTAGGCTAGCACACGTCACCATTTTATAATTCATATCCAAATCAAATGGAAAACAACACATGAGTGAGAACTAATCATTTTTTTTTTTTTTTTTTTGTGTGCATATTTTAAACTCCTATTATCCCTTACTGTTATCAAATGAAAAACAAAGTCAGCCTTATAGTTTTGGACAAGAGAGGTACCTGAAAGCACATTCTAAGTACATGACTCCAGTGCATCCAAGGTATATAACTATGCATGCAAATAATAATGTAATTGAACTAAACGTCCAAGAAATTTAATTTACAACCGACATAAAAAAGGCACAGTGGCTATTTTAGCTGCACCTCAATAGGCATCGGCGTTCATTCCAGTTAAGTTAAATCGGAACTTTGTTTAAGCATGAGTATTGTATGCAACTAGGTGAATGCAAGAGCAAAAAGCATTGAAATCTGTGATCAAGTGAAAATTACGACTCCTAGTCGCTCTTTTGCTAATTTAAGGAAGCATATGAAGAAGTGACCTCCAACAAGCACCATGCAGGATTTTGTTAGGCCACATGACGGATTTATTAAGATCCTAAGCTGCTCCAGCAGCAGGCTTCAGCACACTTCAAAGCTTTGAAAATTTAATCCTCCCAATTTGGTTGAATTCTATTTGCTAGGAATGTTAGTCTCTGTAATCCATCTTGATCATAAATAGGTTCACCTCAAAAGCTCAAACGCCATAAAGTGGCAAAAAGGTCTTAACAAAGGAGTATGCAAGAGCACCTGTAAATATATAACTGTCTACTCTATCCAGTATTCCACCTGTGTAAAATGACGAATTATAAAAAGTTCAACAGCATTGCAAGAAAACTTCTGAGACTCAAGTGACAGATAGTGATATGTCCAAAAACAGGAGAAAATGCATGTCAAAATTTCCACGAGGCAAGATAGCCAATAGTCCAACACCAAGCTTCACCCTTCATGGACTTTCAGTTAAGAGTAGAAAACACAGTAAATATTTTAGACGACAAGCTGATAGATAACAAACGCAGGCTACTAGATCGCAAGCTTACCTTTTACATTAAACAAAATGGAGTATAAGATCCGCCCAGATAAGTGAAATAAAGATATAATAACACAAAATCAAAATCAAAAGTGAGAGTGTACATAGCATGAACTGCATGCTAAAGAAGCCAAAGTGATTCGTAGATCAATAAGAGAAGGAAAAGAACAAGGATTCAGAAAATGGAGTGATATTTTAGCAGAACATGAGCAAAAGGTAATTACCATGTCCTGGTATCAAGGAACCAGAGTCCTTTACGCCCGCATCACGCTTGATCATTGATTCGGTGAGATCGCCAAAAAGAGAAGCAAAGAAGTTCAAGAATCCAAAAGCTATCGCACTGAACAACTCAAAAAGTTCAGTGAATGCACATTCATCAAGAGAAGTCTGTAAATATATCTAATAAACAACTGCATAAACACAGAATGAACATTTAACAACAAACTTTTTCGTGTGTACATATTTTTTTAGCAGGGGACGGGGATCATATTAAACCCTGGTTTCCTTTACTTTAGTTGCTAATGATCAAATCGAACTTAATTCAATTGGTAATAACAACCACCATCTTCACTACCATGCATGCCAAATCAATTTTCTCTGATGTCTTTTCAAGTTAGCCGAATTGGAAGATTACATGGCACATTATTTTTTTTAACATGATGCACCATATTGTCTCCATTATGAGAGGAGTTATACAGACAATATCTATCATAAAATCACAAAAACCCTAAAAATATATAACCAGATCATAACTTCCTAATTTCACCATGCTTGAATGAAAAATAAAAAAAAATACTAACAGAACTTACAATTACAGAAGGCCACATCACAGTAAATGTAAAAAAGCATAATAGCATACAAAGGAATGACATCTTTAATCTATAGTCATAAACCTCCAACTGTTTGAGAAGCATATATGATGAAGAGTAAAATTTACAGTCATATTATCCAAATATATATATATATTCAACCGTCAAGAATAAACAGGCTATTTAGATAATACAGACTAATGTTTCAAGTGCTCATATGCTTTAATGCTGATAATCCAATGAAACAAGATAATCCAAAACATGCTGTCTCATCAAACATACTTCTTCAACATGTACAAAGACTGCACAACATAATATCAAATACCTGGGCAAAGACTTTGGCCAGCAAAAAATCCTTGATAATATCACTGATGTGGCTATGCAACCGCCCAAGCCTACGATGGTTCCCTCCCATGTCTTCTTTGGGCTAACAGTAGTAAGTGGTGTCCGACCAAATGTCTACAGTGAATTACAAGTTTGACTTGGAACTTGGAAACCAAAGAATATGAGAAATAAAAAAAAAACATGCTTTCACCCACGTATCCAGGATATATGCTCATAATCACAGGCCACACACTATTCACTGATTCCCAAATTTGACTTCAAATTGAGCTGAGAATGAATCTTATGCATAAATTACCAACAATATAAAATAAAAAAATATACATATATAAAGACTTTCACGAACAGCTGCATATCAAGTATAGATGTCCATTAGCCTGATCTATGTATTTATAATGAAAACAAACATTTTACAAAATTGAAACGGTGGGCATCTGTAAAATAGCTCAAAAGAAGATACTACACCCTTACAAACTGTTAGAAGACTTTACTTTAAGTTCATAAAGGTTTAAGGGAAACCCTTTTGGCACATATGTATGTCAGAATAGTAAGCTATTACTCATGTTACAGTCAAGCCAAATTTTTTATGTTACAAAGAGTCGAGGGTGATAAGATATGGGTATTTCACCATGTGGTTGGCAACTTGTAATGATGGGTATGTAAATCCAATAAATAAGAATTGCATGTTATTGTGTTGCATATCTCACAAGCCACTAAAAAGTTCAGTGGAAAGCATTTCATAAAATCTATGAATACAAAGAAAGATACAAGTGCAGTGCAGCAATTTAGAGGGCCTAAATACCTTCCCACCCAGAAACGCAGAAGTGTCTGCGGCAATTATGCTGCTGAAAGAAAACAAAGTTGCCACAAGACCCACTGTCCAATGAGCTTGGCCGCCAAATAGAAGAGGCCATGATGCTCCCACTTCTGCAAACATAATTTGAGAATCATAGATCAACAAAAGCACCAACAGATCATTAATAGTGCAGGCCAAACATGCTTACACCCACTCACTCGTACATAAGTCAAATTTATACAGTAATAGGAAAGAACACAAGTAAAGCAATAAGTTTCCACCCCCACTTCACCTACAAGGCTTCCAAGGGTTACATCCTTACACCTTTGGATAATTGCATTTAGTTTAGCCATAGTTATAGTGGTAATATTGGTGAAATGGTCGTAAACTTATTTCTCATAAACTGTTAGGGCATCTCATACCCAACACCAAAACACCAAATTTGGTGCAAAATTTAGTATTTTGGTGCTCCAACCTAGCACCATTTCTTGCACCAAATTTGGTGTAATGAACAGTGTTGCACCAAATTTGGTGCGATACTATGCACGACACCTAAACACTATTCACGCATTTTTTTTTTTTTTTTTTAAATTATAAAATTAGTATATGATACAAAATTATAATAAATTAAAATTAAGTAATAATACAAAATTATTAAAAAAATACTACATAGAGCTAAAAATATAATATAAACTATTTTTTAATTTTTTCTTATCAATAAAATTTTTAAATTTATTATTAATTAATTAATAATAACATATAATTAACTGATGGAATATAATAATTGTTACGGAATTAATTAAAAAAGAAAAATAAAAGGAATATACTTTTTGGTGTTGGAGAAGAGAAAGAATTTGGTGCAAAATGCTGCTAAGGGTTGGAGATGGTCTTAATATGAGAACTTTAAGATGTTCATTGTAAAGATGTTAAAAAATATTCTTTAAATTAAATAAATTTAGAAGAACCAATCTATCACGAAATTAAAAAATCATTCAAATGCCTAACTTTACCATATAAGCCAAAATTCTTACTAGTGTTTAGGGCGGGGGCTGCCATACCACATCGAAGTTTGACCCAGAAACATGGAAGATATCCACAATAAAAAAGACCAAACATGGTACTGCTAAGCTGTGCAAAACGAGGATTCCCTCTCTGTAAAAGCAGTGCTATAGCAACAATAAAGGCAGCAGATGTCACAAACACATCAATTTGCCCAAAATACCTGGCCAAAAATCGAACATAATAATCAGCATATATGTTTCACCCTCCCAGAAAGTTTGCCTTTTCCCAGGACTTGATCATCAAAACGCCCAAAACATGGTCCGTGTCAGCAAAGGAAGGACCTATTACTATAGTTGAAATTATTCAGAATCATTGTGAAGTTTTACATTGATAGCACTTCAATGTGCCCTCCCATTTTCTTTAAGCAATATAACCAAAAAAAAAAAATTTATCTCAGAAGTGGTCTTAATTTACATAGTAACCTCTATTAATAAGAATGCAAGAAAGGTGACTAGACACTCTTGTCATCCTAGATGGAAAGTTAAAAGTTACGACTTGAGAGAGCTAAAGTCTACAGCAGGATGGGGACATGGGGTAAATAAAATATAATTACTTGTTTAGTAAAACAACTGCTAAGTTCTAACTTTTCAGTTGCACATTTACTCTCATTTTGCTACTAATTTATAAGAAACTAAACATACTCCCCATAAGAAAAAGAATCAAGATAATAAATGTTGGTGATCTCTCTAGTTTTCAATGATTACCTTTTTAGCATAACAACACAACCAGCAATATAATGGGAGAAAAATAATGGCACGTTACCAATCTTACAAGGTAAGTATGGGCATCAGAGCACAGATAAGAGAACAAACTCGAGATACATATCGAGGAGGCGCTGTCATTCCCACAGTGATTCCACGACTCCGAACTAATCCAAAGTACTCGCGTGCGCCAGCAAAAACAGCAGCAGCCAACGCCAGGGTGAATACCCACCCTCCAGCCAGAACAACACCACCAACAGATATTCCTATCGCAAGTCCAAAAACAACTCTCTTCCTCAAGTGGTTCGTTCTTTGTTGGGTTTCTGAAATAACCTCATTTGACGGCCCATATGACTTTTGTCAACTTCCTATGAAAAAACCATTTCCATGCAGCCTTACCATTATACAAATATTATTAAACAATTACAAGAACTATAACTTCAGAAAAGTTCAATCAAAATTCAAACTAAATTCCCATATTTTCATAACTTCCCAATTTGTCACAAAGTCATTGAAAAGGGTGAATATATATTATAAATATCAAATTTCAGCATCCTTCAAACTAAGATGACAATAACTTGCCAGGTGTTCCAAGGTTATAGGAGAACATTTACATTATCATGAAACAAAATGCACAATGTGAGTATAACGTTGACAAACTAGTTAGAGTGAGTATAACGTTGCCAAATTCATTCAGTACTACAAAATCCTATTACATTTAGTCCATAATCCATGTTTCAATTCGAGCACCAAAACGACCACTCTAACTCGCGCATACAAAATTCATAGATAAAATTCCACCTCAAAGAAATTCGAGTTCTGCCACTTACAACTAAATTATATAACTAAAGTCTTCAAGCTTAATCAACGACTCGAAATTCAAAGTACCTGTTGGGAATCGCCCTTACCGAGACGGTCAGACTCGGAGCAAGACACGACCGTAAAGAAGCGTCGGCGAGCCAAAATGCAATTTCGGCCGAGCCCCAGCACAAGTTTAGCTTTGAGGCCGTCATGGTTGAATTGCGAGCAAGGTCTAGATAGAATTGTTGATTGTGGGGACATAGGACGATAACAATGCACATAGGGACAGAGAGGCAGCAGAAGCGATGAACTTGAACCGCTCTGTTCTCGAATACGACGTCGCTCGTACCGCCATCAGATAATTTACTTTGTTCAGGATTGTAAGAGCATATTGACTTAGTTCATCGCCAGCGAGTCGGTGAGTTGAAGCTCAAAAGATAGTTGTAACTCGTGTCGACGTTAACGAAGCACAAGATGAGTTGAGAGATATTGAGAGAGTGAGGTGCGTGAAGCTGTTGAATGTTAATAGGGCTGGTTGTCAAATATATTTGCAAAATTGTAATATATGCATAGAAATGCACTAAAAAGGTCTGAATTTTTTTATGAATTTTAGTTTTAGTCGCGTACCCGTAATAGTGCCACAAATTAAAAAAAACATAATAATTTTTTATAATAATATTTTTTTTTTAAAATATTATTACATAATTTAGAATAAGATATAATATCAGTGTCCTTCTTATTTATCTATTTTTAATTTATTCATATATTTTATTTAAATATAATTTTTAGATTAAAAAATAAAAAAATAGAGATTTATCTTCACAAAATTTACTATTTTTATATCTTTATTTTTACTAAAAATTTATTTATATCTATACATTTTTTTAATATATACATATAAAGAAAAGTTAATGATTATGTAATTATTTGATAATTTATATTTTTTTATTTTTAATCATGTGATATAATTTATATTTTATTCGGTAGATAAGTAGTGTAAATACACTTATTTTATATTTTTAATTTATTTGACAATTTTATATTTATTTTAAGATAAATAATATATTTTTTTATACTTTTTATTTATAAAATTTATTTTATTTTTTATATATATATATATATATATTATATATGTGTGTGTGAAATTTGTTCCAGTAATTTTTTTGGATATTTTCTTTGAGAATTATAAAAGAGATAATTTTTTGTTTTTATTATTTTTTTTAAGAAGGGACAATAAATGTATTAAACATAACCTAAATAAAGTTGAGAAAGCTTAAATTATAGAATAGAACTTACCTAAGTGTGTTTTGTATTTTTAGGTATTTTGATTTTTATTATAAGTGTGAAAAAATATTTCCTACTTTTTTGTCTATTATTTGTTCAGTTTTATTTTTGTAAAATAATTGTTTTGATTTATTTGATATTTAAAATATATTTTTTTCAAAAAAAATTATTAAATAAATTATTAAGTAAATCATATCAATTTATCACTACTCATTACATATTTCTCTCTTTTTTTTCTTGTTAATTTTATTTTATGGTTCCATTTATTTGACATAACTTTTTTACTAATTTTTATTTATGAGTATATGATATAAAATGTTATCACTCAAATATTAATGTTACTTTATATAAGTGTACTCGCTTTTAAACTTAAAAATTTATCACACAATAGATCCAAATATAAATACAAATATAATTTTATTTTCTTAGTATTTAAATTAAACATGAATAGTTATAAACTATTATGCTATATTAAAGAATTTTAGTAAACAATGTAGTTAACTCGAGTTCTAAACATGAGTTCTATATATATTATTTTACAGTTTATTGAGTTCAAGTTTTTATTTAAGTTTAAAATTTTGATTCTTTATTTTTTTATTTTTTATATCATATAATAAAATTCTATTTCATAAATTTTTGAAAGTTATTTAAAATTATAATTTTTAAATAATTTTATTATTATATGTGAGTTATACTGCAATTATACTATGCTTTATTTTAAATTATATAATATATTTTTTAAAAATATATTATTATCAAAAAATTTAAAAAAATAATTATTTTTCAATTATAAATTAATTCTTTTAATTTATGATGATAATTAAGACACAATCACATGCGTTACTAATTAAAAGCAACATATTTTAAATAACATATGTGAATAAAAAAATTTATGAAGTCAAATAATAGTATAGAAAAAAGTCTCATTTTTATATATACTAATAGAAATAAAAATAAATATACTAATATAATTGATTTTACTTTAATTTAATTACATAAAATTTTATTTTTAACAACTTTTTTCATGCTATAAATATATGTTTTGTAAAAAAAAAATTTTAAAGACATTAAAAATGAAATAAATTGAATAATTGAATCATATATAAATCATATAGTTTTACTTGTAATTCCTAAATATGCATAGCATTAAGTAGTTAAAATTATAACTTTGTATATGTACGAAGAGATATTATATCGAGTTTAAGAGAATTGTTTTTTAATTTTGATTTTAGCAAATGATGTGTTTGATAATTATTTGATTATTAATATTTAATTTTTTAAGTAGTTTTTCAAATAAGTAATAATTTTTTTTTAATTTTCATATTTTTAAAAAATATAATTAAATTATGATTTATAAATATCTAAAAAAAATTAAATCAAATTTTTTATTTAATATTTTTTTTTATTTTCACAAAATATTTTTTTTAAAAAAGTCTTATAATTTTGGTATATTCATGTATTAAAAAACTTAAGGTAAACAAATTGTCTTTTCAAAAAATCCAAACCGTCGTTCCCTCACCTCTCTCTTTCAAAAATTTATTTCTTTCTGGAGATGATTTCCTTCTACAAGAGCACCCCAGTAAAGTAGTTTTTTTCATATACTTATTTTTATTACTTTAAATAAAAACACATATTTATATTTCTTCACTTAAATATTATTTTAGGATAATTTTTTTCATTTAGATATTAATGTTAAAAATTTAAATTTTCATTTATATATATTATATTCAATATCTTAAAAGTTATAAAATAATATTAAAATTCAATTATTTCTAATGAATATTTAGTATATTAATTGAAACAATTAAATACTCGATTGGAGAACCTTATTTCAGAGCAAATAATTAAACCTGAGCCAACGAATATTATTAGTTTTAATTTATTAAATTTGTTATTAATGTATTTTGATGGATGAATTTTGATATAAATTGTATATTTGGTATTTATTAATAAAATTTAATTTTATTATCTCAAAAAATATTGAAAAACTTAAAATTTATAAATAATAATTAATTTTTTATTTTTAAATTTTTGAAAAAAAAAATAAAGATATTATTAATAATTTATAGGTTATTTTTATTTATTTTTTTTAAATTTAGTAAGTAAAAATTATTATCAAATTTGATAATTTTTTAAAAAATTCTGAAATCCAATTATAATGGATTTATGATTTCTTGAAAAATACTAAATTAAAAAAGAAAAAGAAAAAAAGGGTTTCAATAACAACCATGGCAAGAGAGTGGTGCAATTAATTGAGCATTTACTGTGCGGCAGTATCATTTGCTTTGAATCCCCATTTCCGACATGGTCCGTCAGAAATTATCAGAGTCAGAACCTGAAGCATCTCCTGAAAGATCAAGCTCGGAAGAATCTGAATCTGAATCTGAAGCCGCCGCCATTTGCCAACGCAATGAAGAAGGGGTGTCGGAGTACGAGAAGCAGAGGTTGTCGAGAATCGCAGACAACAAGGCCATTATGGAGGCTCTAGGTTTGCGTAATATGGCTTCATCTTTGATGGGTTCAGCTCAGAACTTGACAAAGAAAAAAGGGAAAGCCAAAGTTATTGAAGACGATGAGGATTATAAGCCTGATGATGAAGTAGCTCGTTTCTCCAGCGAAAGGGAAGAAGAAGATGAGGAGGAGGACAATTTGGGAAGGAGATCTTCTCGGTCTAATAAATCAAAGGTGCTTCTTTTTTCTTTGATTTTCCTGTTTTAGCTTAGTTCTGATGATATATCTTGCTCTAATTTTCACATGAAATTCAAAGGCTTTATTCATTGAAATGTGTAAACAATTGGCTAATTGTAGTTGCTAGTGTGCTATTCACATATTGGTATAACGAGACTTGAATACATGTGTGTCAAACCAATCAAGTAACACATACTTTCAGCTATATCATTTATGTATCAATTCATCAGGCGATATGATAATGATTTTTTCATCACAAATCTTGCTGAAGTGACCCTTTTTATCAAGTTCTATTCTTTTGATCGACAAAACTCCTTACTCAGGTGAAGAATAAAGCTTCATATCGTAAGAAGAGAGATCCTAGTGGAAAGATTTCAAGTAATTCAGAGTACATGGACAACGACGACGCGGCATTGTTGAGGGTAAGTTTCTTTAAAATCTTGTAATTTTTTTTTTTCTTTTTTAGCTTGTTACAAAGTAAAGGTAAACAATAGTCCATCATGGAAAAAAATACGACAATCCAATTGGACATGTAAGTGATTGGGCTGTTTCTCCCAGCAAGGCTAACATTTTGGATTGGAACACCATAATTCCATTGACTTGTTAGGCTTTTACATAGCTATTGCCATGTTTAGGTTGAGAGTTTAGAATAATAGCCAACTGGTTTGGTTACTCATGCATTGAAGTAGCTGTTCAGGCAATGTTTTGGATTCATGTTGTTATATGCAGGCGATTGCTCTCTCTCTACAACCTTCTACCGAAGTTTCAAAAGTGGCACATTGTGGGCATTCAGAGGCCTCTGATTTGGCAAATGACAATGACAATGTTAAAGAGAAAAGGGGAAAGGTGCAGACACAGGAAGAAACTGGGAGGAAGAAGAGGAAGAAACCAGTTTGTTATCTTATGCATATATGTTTCTCTTCTTTCATAATATTCCTCACCTAACTTTAGTTATGGTTGTTTCTCTTTCAATTGGCTGACAACAGTTTGCTAGTCGGTTGCAAATGACTGAGGATGAACTGCTCCTGCAGTTCTATCAGTTTGACGGTAATAGACAGAACCGTTTTATATTGTGTTTGTGTATCTACTGCATAGGATAAGAGAGAGAGGGGGTTATTTTGTTCATCCATCACTCTCAAAAATTAAAATGGTGGAATTTGGATATTGTTTAAGTGCATGCTTGACAATAGTGTCTTCTTATTTTCCAAATGAAGAATACTTTTATTAGGCACAAGAGAAACCTGCAAAAGTAAATCCCAGAAGCACCTAAATAGAACTTAAGGATTTTTGTATCTGAGGTGAGGGAGAAGTATAAATTTGGCTGCAATATGTTATAAAACATGCAATGTTTTACCGTCTGTTGAGTTTCAAAATTGTGGATTGTGAGTTTGAGGCGGAATTTGAGTATTCTTCAATGTCATAATGTCTTTATGTTCATTTGCTTGGTTGTTATAGACTTATAGTAAAGGAGGGAGTATTGTGCTGATAAACTAGGAACCAATTTACTTTCCTTTTGATCAAGTTGATTTTTTGGCCCTTGAGCCTTTGACCCAAAAAAGAGTTGATTTTATCCTCAACTATATCATTGTTCTACTAACCTTTTGAGAGTTGCTTTGGCTATCCATGGCTTGGCATGCAGAGGAATGGAAAGGGGACATTTCTGCAAAGGATATACGAAGAGTAGCAACAGCGCATGATTTTACTTGGACTGACAAGGAGTTGGCTGACATGATTCTTTGCTTTGATAGCGATGGGGACGGGAAGGTTAGTACCTGCTGCACTTTGCTTCTACGTTTTGTCATTTTCCTATAATATTTGGTTAATTATATCCTTTCCATTGCATTGGGCTGTTCAAAGTTACTGATTTTAATGGAGATCCAAAGTTTGTATTTTATCATATGCAGCTAAGTCTAGATGATTTTCGGATGATTGCTATTCGCTGTAAGATGATAGAAGGATCCAAAAGTTTTTGATGGATAACTCCAAAGTGAAAGAGTACGGGATGCTGCAACTTAAATATCTCTGGTTATAGCAACAATCTGATATTTATCTTCCATGTCATAATTGACCAACCAAGGTTTTATTAGGATGTATATTGTCGGTAAAAAACTATGGCTTGACCTGAAATGTTTGTATCACAAATTTTTGGGAACTTTGTGTCATGCTTCATGAGTGCACTAGTGATTTCAAATTTATTTAAGCTGTATCTAGCATCTCAAGCTCATTTAATAAAATGCATTGTAAAAAATAATTACTATATTTACACTATGGTTTATGATATAATTATTTTCTTGTTTTAAAAAATTATAATTATAATTAAAATATAATATTTATATTAACATTTTTGTTTTTAGATAAAATTATAAATATTTCTTATTTTTGTCTTTATTTTTTGTTTTTTAAAAGTGTAAATGAACTATATCATAAGCTATTTAATTCAATTCATTTAAAAATTACCAAATTATTTGAGCTAAATTTAATTTATATAAAATTTAGATAAGTTGAACCGAGTTGGATAGCTCAACTTATTTTATACCTCCATGTACACCCCCATCTGCCCTCCCTTACGATATGTTCTCATACTGTGGTTATCTAAACAACAAAACCACGATCGTTATCCGCAAATGAATGGTTCTGAAAGATAGCAACTTTGCCAGATTTTGTTATTCGTAGAGGTGTAATATAAATGATAATGGGTTCTCTCTATCAGAAACAAGGATGATTATTTCTTGTTCGGGTAACTTTCTACCTTTCATTTAGATTGTGTTAATTTTTATTTTCCTTTCCATTTTGTTCTATGTATTGTGAAGGGGTTAATTGGTGGTGTTTATTTGTTTGTTTAATTTGTTATTTGGGTTTTGTATGGTGGATGTTATGAGTCAAATTTCTTATCTTGCTGGATTGTAAAGTTTTAAGAGGTTTGATTTTCAGTTTTTGTTCTTTTTGCGGCCATTTATGATAGATCCAGCTAGAAGAATTTGGATAGAGTTTTAGAAGCAATCAGGTTTGAAAGTTTTTATGGTTATATATTTTGTTTGGATTTTTTTATCAGAGGTTGTATATTGTACTTTTGCTTCTATTAATGAAATATCTATTTGGACAAAAAAAAAAATGTGACGTGTAGATCCATGCTAATATTTATCACATATATAAGATAACAGGGACAAGGCCATAGTCGCAAGCAACGAACTTTTATGTTGTGTATGTGAACCTTCACTTCAAACGGAACACATTTAACATTCCAGCAAGCTTTGACGAAACTAGTCGCATTGAAAGATTTAGTTCTTGGCGACATCACCTATACGAGCAATTTTCGACATGCCAATGACTACTTTAAATAAAATAAAGAAACGCAGTCACACATTACTAATGTTTTCTACTGTCGAATACAAGGTTGTACAACGACAAACAATAGTTTGCAACTAATCAATCACACAATTTTCCTTAAAAGTTTTTTACATTTCAATTACCCATAAATAAAGTAGCTCTGTTGAGGAAGAATAACATCAGTCCGCTTTTCATGTCTTCTTCAAAAGGTACCCCAAAATAACGCCAAACAAGCCAATGAGAAAAACATATATTAATGGAATACCACCTCGACTTCTACTGGCTTCACGCCTCAAAAGTTCCTGTACCCAATTAAGGTCATTACTCATTCCACATTAGTTAACAAAAAAAAAATTAACCATTTGAAATTATGAACTCAACGTTCAAAACATACAAAGGATAACAATATTTAAAGGGATTATAAGGAAAGAAGACAACAGTTTTTATAAAAGCAAAGATATCCACAAAGACGGTATTGGGTTGCAAGTACTTGGCTGAAGTAGGCCCGAGTAATTATCAATATATAGCAAGTGAAGTTTCATTCAAAAAGCCAGCTTTCTTGACCCAAAATAAATAAGCTAGCTTCCAAGATTTTCCATCAAAGTTCCAGAAATCACATTGATCAACTTTGACAATAAAGTTGGAGATCATTCAATATTTGGAATATCTGTTTTAATGTTAAAAATCTCAATTTTTCTTTCAATTGATTAAACAATAGATGGATAAAGTCGCAAATTAACTATAAACCATAAATTTTAAAGTTCTTCCTACAATACAAAGACTAAAGGATGAAAAAGGAATTATTAGCATAACTTTAAAGTCATAAAATGAATGCTAATAAGTACTATTCAACAAGGTTTTTTGGCTATCATACATTCAAATCCAAAGGTTAAATGATCAGTGGAAGAAATAATTTACCAATTCTTGCTGAAGTCTGTTATTTTGCTGAATAACAGAACTTTTTTCCTCACTCAGCTTCATAATACGAGCCCTGTCCTGAAATTAGATATTATAAAGAGAGTCATTACAGATGATATGATAATCGGGTCGTGTAGCTTGTTTATTAATAAAAAGAGGGGCATATTGTTAAATATGCTACACCAATAAAGTGGTTCTTAGATACAAAATATAATAAATATGAACACATATAGGAAGGTTCTATGATTATCATTCAGCACTATCAGAGTTATATCTTCCACTAACTGAAGGAGTACAGAACCAGCACACAGGCCTTCGATATAGATTTGTTGCGTGCATCCCCCAACAACACATTATAGGTAAATTGGGATATGCATGTGATGCAGTGGATATTTGATCAGCTTATATTTTTATTGTTTATATGTTCACTATCATTTATTATTTTCTTAGTCGTTTCCTAAATCGTGCTTGCACCTAACTGATGTTGTCATCTAGTACTGACATGACAATTGTGATGTTGCTGGCACACAGGAACTTGTGTAGAATCTGTTGGGCATAACTATTATCTCACAGGCACACACCACTATCTTTCTTTATTTTTAAATGTTTGTTTTGTTTTATGTGTGAGTTGAGTAATATATAAACCAACTCTTACAACTTGTGAGTCAATTGTTATTTCCTCTTTGAAAGCTTTTTAAAGCTATGGTTATTGAATGAACTTCGAGATCCAATTGACAAATTGGTTTCTCAACCTTGTGGCTATTTAGGCTCAAGTTTTATCTTAAAGACCTCCTATGTCAGCATGGTACCAAAATATAACAACACTGGAAGCTAGTAGAAAGAATATTGAAAACAGTAAATAAATAAAAAAAAAATACTGAAATCACTTTTCACTCCGTTTAGAGAGACGTAAGTACTGGAGCACAGTTATTAATTTTGGAAAAGAAACAGGAAAAAGATAATAAGGTGCCTGGATAATGACCAAATGATGGTAGATAATTATTGAAGGCATGTGACATACAAGTTCTGCAGTTTCTAATAAGCTATTTATTTACTTGTGAGCAAATGGATGTAAGCTTTGATAACTACTCATAGGTATAATGGGGTTTGACTTCTCAGCTTATGAGGTCAGAAACATTTACACATGAATCACGCACCAAAAGGCGACTTCCCTACACTCTCTTCATCAAATGCCACTATGTCTTTGGAGTTCAAAAGCTGAAAATCGAAATAACTGAGCAAAGAATACATTACCTCGGATGAGTTATCTTGAAGTTCATTCCCGTCAACATAAGCTTTGGATCCCTGCAAATCACAATTATAATTCATTGAATAACCTACAAGTTGAGATGACAATATTTTCCCCCACACACATGCACACACAAAAAAAAAAAAAAAAAAAAACAGAGAGAGACAGAAAAACGGTTGAAATGATACCACAATTCATCAAATACTCACAGTACTAAATTGAGAAGCACTTGGGTTCCCATTATCTGATATTGAGGCCCTAGGTGGAGAACCTTCCTCTGATCCTTCTCGAACTGGGGATGGTGGCCGAGGAGGAGCGACATAGACAACCCTCAATCTACAATCTTCAACATTATGACCCGCCTCCTTATTGAACTGAAAATAAACAAAAGAAAAAAAAAAAGGTTGGAATTTTACTTAAAATATGGGGGAAGTACAAATACCAAAGAGAACATTAAGAAGTCCATAAGAAGAATTCAGGCCATTACTATCTCGGGAGATATATCCTTTGCGGAGGCGCCCGGGCTTGCGACTACACTCTGAAGAAGGAATTTGTCTTTGCATTGCATATCTGGAGGGGCCTCCTTTTGAGCTTGCATTGTTACTAAATCCATAACATTATTTGAGATAATTAAGCACTCGACAACATAGAGGGAGGCATAATCAAACACAGGAGTCGTATTAAAAACTTTGCCTTTACCTATAACATCACAGGTAGACCTTGGTAATACAATTCCAGTGTTAGGTCTGACACAATACTTCTTTGGATTTGTCGTCTTGACCTAAAAATCCAACCAATTTTGAGGCCAAACAGACATGAATCAAAGTTGCAAATCACTAGGGCACAAAATTGAGTTACCTTGAAAGCGACATAATTGTCGGTCTTATTGGAAAGTTGTAAGGCGCAAGAGATCTGCTTCCGCAATTCAACTTGTTACCAATTTCCAGGAAACAAAAACCCCAAAATAAAATCAGAAACACTTGTAATAGAGAGAAAAAAAGCACCGATCAAAAAATAAGACGAAAAGGAGCAGTTTTTGCTTTAAATTTACAGAGGTTAATGTAATAAGAAGTTGAACTAGTGATTTAGAAGATGCTTACAGGGGAACTGGAGCTCTTGGGGTTCAACGTTGAGTAGTTCGCCGGTACTCATTCCGATGCGATCGGAGAGAAAACGCCGGTGAGATAAGATACTATCGGGTTTGGATGAAGAAACGCGGTTCAACGGTGATGTAAATCCAAAGCTGGACAGTTTTGGTCCGTCTTTTTTCACATTGTGCTGCGCATTTATCCGGATAGTTTAATTCAATGAGGGTGTTTTTGTCACTTTCAAATATTGACTAATTCTTTAACCTCTTTTTTTTTATATATATATATATATATATAACTAAATTCAATAGTATTCACCTTTACAAGAATGTTGTGAACAAAAACTTTTGAAACATGGACACTTCGGGTCAGCATAACAATGGGGGAGCGGTTATTATATTGGTTTTTAAGGTTGATTTCGATTCATATTAACAAATTATTTAATCTGCTGCAATCTTTTTTTAACATTATTTAAATTTAAATTATATTATGTATGATTTTGTTTTAAGACAACTTAAATTTCATCTCTCACTGTAACTAATAAATAAATAAATAAAAATTCGCATATTCTATGAACTATATTTCTCCAGTTGTTCTATTGAATTAGGAAACAATCTCTCCTTTAAATCAAGATTCAAGGCCAAACAAGTAAGGAAGCTTAAAGAAAAATAACAACAAAACAATGAGAAAGTCATTTTGGTGATAATAAATCTTGTTCATCAATTGCCTAATAATGCAAATAAAATACTAATGATGATATTGTTATAATTATTTGGGTAAGTTATCACGGACAAGTCACATACAAGAAAACTTGCACGTGTGATTTTGGCTTTCGGTATCTAATAACCTTGCTTTTGTTTGCCGTTGGTGCACTTCTCCTAACTATTGCCCATTTATTCTAAAATAATCTTTATTATCACAACAAAAATATATAAAATATCTATTTTATTTTTATTATTAATTACATCTTAGTGACATTATTATCAAATAAAATGATCTTTAATGAATTATTAATGTAATAATAATAATTAAAATTATGATAATATTGTAACATTTTTTTTTAAAATGTTGACAAATCATAGTTTTTTATCAAATTGGTTTAACACATCATTTCATTCTTATTGAAGCAATCCCAAATTCAACTTAAGGGAAAGTGTTTTCTTTCTTAGGAAAGCTATGTCATGTATTTCTTAAAGGAGTATATAATACGCGCATGACGGCGAAGAAAACATGGTCCTCCAATTAATAGAAGGTTTGAACAAAACAAATTAATTAATAGATGTGATCATGATGTTGGACCGTTGGATGCTCCTTTTTAGACAATTTTCTGTTACTTAATTATCAACTTTGATTAATTAATTAATTAGAAACAAAAACTTTTTTTGAATAATTGATCCGAGTCTTGATCAACAGCTGGCTTCTTAGGTCACCTTAAGTTTACATGATCCAGTTGGGGCGTAAGGTGAATAAATGGCACCTTGTATTTTTCAAAATTCAACACCTTTGGTTGCACCAGAGAAAATAAAAATAATACAATAATTTATATAAATAAAAGTAATATAAGGAAGAAAAAAAAAATATACAAGAAAAAAGATAAAACGCTACTGTCTCTATATTACGATCTTTTGGAAATTCTTTCATGTTAAAGTTAAAATACGTTTATCTTTTTTTTTTTTTTTTTTTACTATGTTTTATGCTCATAATATATGAATTAAGTAGTAAAAATACTCAAAAAATTTGCTTAATTACAATTGTATTTATAACGTTATAGTTAATAATAAAAATATGTTCAACCTGACTTTAAATTAGAATTTCTTTTGTTAAGAAATAAATGATATATTTTGCATTCATCTTGTCATTTCATCATTGCTCCTTCCCCCAAAGTATTTTATTTGTCTATTTGTGACTATCTTGATTATAATTATAAATGCATAACAATCACATGATTACTTCATAATAATAATAAATTTATATAATTTTTAAATACAATATATGTTAAATTCATTTAGCAGTGAATTCATTATTCATATGATAACCCATATCAGTTGATAGTTATATGTTTTTTTTTTTTGTGAGTTTATTTCTTTCTAAAATTTATAATGTAAACTTTCAATATAAAATCAAAATAGATTATAATATGTGAATTTGTGATATAAATTAAATTTAATAATTATATGAATTAACTGATATTATATAATAATCATATGACTATTATAAGTTATAATCATAGTTAAAAATAATTACACATAGACAAAATATATTATTCATTCATCAACAAAATCAATTATGTTAAATAATTTAAAGTTAGTTATCAATTAAACATGTTTTTATTGTTACTTGTGAGCATAGCTACAACTAAGTAGACATTTTTGACATTTTTGCAATTCAACCCATATATTTGAATATTAAACATAATTAACCCCAATTTTTTCACATGCTCCTTTCAAGCGTTAACATGAGAGAAAGTAGTTCCTAGATAGATTAAGGATGAGGATTTAAAGCATCAAAATAGTACACATTATCATGTAATATATACACAAGTGTTCAAGTTTGGTTTTTTCTCATTGTCATGTATGAAGGTGAGTGAGATCAAACCACAGTTTCTTCTATGACACTATAAATCATACACAAAAGTGTATACTCAATTTAAAAACAATTTAAGTAGTTTTGATCCTACTGAGTATTACTGATCATTGGCAGCAGGAGGAGACTTTTGTTGCTGAAACCTAGCTGTGAAACCAGCAAACCAAGCAACCCTCATAAGTTGCATACCAAGAATCAGAACCCACAAGGACACCAGTCCCCTAATTGTATGCATCATCCAAGCCGGTGCACTGATCTCAATTCCAAGCTTCAAGCCCCTCATGAGTTGTAATAAACGGTAAGCCTCATAGATGACAGGGGTCACCAGCCAAACAGGTGATTGCCAATGCCAAGTCAGCATCTCAGTTAGAATCTGTACGGACAGCAACAGAAAGTAGGGACCCAACAAAACTGCAGATGGGATGAAAGTCACCTGAGGTTGAAGATAGCCTTTGTGTGAGCCAAACAACATCATTAAGGGGATGATAAATCCAGTTACAGCTGCAACCATGTTCCAGAACTGGTAGCTAAATGGAGCCTTGCTCTTGCAGGATTGTGTTGAGAAATTGGACCGAGCACAAGAATCTGCCATGAGGAGGAAAAGGGTTGCACCAAGATTGAATATGCAGTCAAGACCAACCAAGGAAAGCAAGCTAGCTATGTTAGGGCCAAGAAATATGGATGATATTGGTAGCCATAAGGTTGGAACCATGCCTGTTATCAGGAGAACAGAAGGACCCAGGAGCCACATTGGCCATTTAAGGAACTGAAACCCAGGTGCAGGCTGACTTGAGCCAGTGACATATTCAGTATTTTCAGCTGCATCGTCAGAAGTAAGGGTTTCAAACATGTTGGTTTTCTTCAAAATGCTACCACTGTCATTTTCAGTAGGTGCATATGTGGTGGGCGAAGACTCCCAAAGAGACAATTTTGTGCAGCAAACAGGGGAATATTTCCTCCGAAAATTAGGGGTTTCAAGTCCAAGGAAAGAATTAGAGAGTTTCATGCTTTTCAGGTTTTTGGGGCATATCTTAAGCATAGTAAGGGTAGATGTAAACGAAGGTAGAACTACTGATGCCATTCCTTGGATCACAGGAGTATTCCAATAATACCAGGTATACCTCTCTCTTTCACTTGTCCAAAGACACTGAACCTAAAAGCAAAACCAAAGAGAAGACCTAATTCAAATAGATTAAATACAAAAATCATAAACATATGTGTTCTTTGTATCGTGCATATTCCTCAATGCTTGCTAGAATCACAATGCATTATTTTCCATGTTCAAACATGGAATCAAATGAAAGTACACCCATCTATATACAATCATGTATGCCAAAAGCTCAAACCTTTCAATGAATACCTTTCTATCTTTCAAATACTTTTAAGGGACCTGTGAGTGGGAAATGCAAAATCTACTGATTGCACATAGACTCATAGATATGAAGAGTGCCTTATTAAGTATTAACATACTTTTTCTCGGCAAAATATTACAAATTTTTTTTAACATTAATATAGAAAAAAGACAAGTTCAATAGTCCATAAACCTCTAATTGTATGTATGGCATAATTACTTTCATACATAAAGATTTTAGCCTAACAAAAAAAATTATGTTTATTTTGCCGAGATTATTTATATTTTTATTATTATTATAAGAAAATAAATACACGTTAAATAGCTAGATTATTTATGTATTGGTTGGCAATTTTATATGACATAATATTCAAATGATTTGACTTTTTAATCCTAAAAAGACATTTTTTACATTATAAAAAATAAAAAAACATACATACATCACATATGCATTAAACAAATATTTTTTACAATATAGACAAAAAAACATATGAGCTGGTTAAAAATGAACTTCATCCATATCTATCAAGAGTTTATACTATGCCATACATAAATTTAAGCTCAACCAGCAGCCAATAGACCTGTAAGGCGGGGGAGAAGGCTCAAAAGCCATTTATATGGTGAAGGATAAAGATTGAGATTTGGTTTCATGGTCAACCCAATTAGCAATCCGCTTAACTAGATGGATCTCTCCGTTCATGATTGTAAAGGAGGAAAAGAAAAGGATCAGAACTAAAATTAGGTCACTTTGAAATAGAACTGAACTGAAAGATAATAGGAATTAGATGACATAATAAAGAAGATGATTTACCTCTTTCGTATAAGAAATTAGTCGCTAATGGTCTAAATTGCCGGAGGAGGAGTTTAGGTTCTACACAGAGTTCAGCTCAGCCGCTCAAAAAATTTCAGTTTGTGTTTTTGGACTGGCTTTTTTGTTTCAGGATTTAGCTGTGTATTGGGCCAGCCGCCAGGCTTTTCATGTATTTGGACTGTGGACCAACTGTGAGCTTTTTTTTTGCCAAACAACTGGGAGCTATTCTACTGCACTTTATTTTAAACTCAATGCACATTTGATGAGGAAAAAAAAAAGTACAAATTTAATTTATTAGGTGAAATATAGACACACAACACTGATATTATCAATCAAAGTACTATATAAAACCATAAGTTCCACTTTGCATGGTGAGAATATCTTATTACCCTCGATATAGTTTATTTAAATTCATCGATCTTTAATAAATTAACATGGCATTAGACCGTTGGTTAAAATATTTTCAAGTCATCTTAATAAATTTTCACAAAATCTTTATTTTCTTAGTCAAAATTAGAATAAAAATTACTATTAATTGTCTTATATCTAGAAAGAAAAAAAAAAAAAAAAAGTAGAAAATGAGGGTTGATGATAGCTTAGTGATAAGAATGCGTATAAATGACGAGAAAGATTAGTACAATGAACAATAGTGAAAATTATTATTGTAAGAAATAACGAATAAAATAAAAATGAACGACAACGATAAAAACAGGTGGTAAAACGAAGAACGAATGCTAGAGATATGGTGGCGGTATTTGGATGATGTTAGACTGTGGGTGGTGGTGATGAAGGGTGGTGATGGAATTTTGAGAGGAAAGTGGATTAGGGTTTAGTGTTTTTCTATGTTAGTTTTTAAAATGGCTCTTGTACACTTCAGGTTTTCCGTTGTACTGAGAATTTTTTTGAGAATTTTTTTGTTAATTGATAATACATGATTACTCAATTCGCTTGGCTTTAGTTCTTTTGAGATAAATTGCAGCTACAACTCAAATCATTTTATTTTTATCTCAACTTATATAACTTTTTATGCCAACTTTTATATAAGTTGAGTGGCTCATCAGATGTCTTATTTACATTTTTAAAAAAAAAATATTGCCTGTGTGTGTTTCGTGAGATATATAGCCTTAACCAACATCACCAGTTTAACTGGTGTTTGTTGCTTCTGTGCTTTCTGTTTAGCAAAAAAAATCAAATGGGTATTGTCCCACATCGCCTGTGTGTGTGTGTTTTGTGAGATATATAGCCTTAACCAACATCACCAGTTTAACTGGTGTTTGTTGGTTCTGTGCTTTCTGTTTAGCAAAAAAAAAAAAAATATTATATTTCAATTATTTTTTTTAAAACAAGGAAAAAAAAATAAAGTATTATCTTTTTAAGTGTGTTTTTTTTTTTAATGGCATTATGGTAATAATTTTTTTGACAAATACATTTTATTACTTATGAGTAGGGGTGTCCAAAAATCGAACCAAACCGAAAAAAACCGAAAAATCAAACCAAACCGAACCGAACCGGACAGTTTAATAAGTGAAACGGTCCGGTCCGATTTTTTATTTTTTAAACTGTTTGACTAACGGTTTGGTCCGGTTTTTCGAAAATCCAATCCGGACCGGACCGAACCGAAATTTAAAATTATTTTTAATATTTTATTATATATATATATATAGACCAGAAGTTCTGATTCAGAAAATCAGAACCCTAACGCGTCGCGGACCAGCCGTCTCGCGAATCCTAGCCTGCGCCGCTTGCCGCCTGCCGTCAGCCAGTCCACAAGCTCCCCCAGCCGTCACGCGCCCCTCCAGTCTCCAGCCGTTCAGCTCCTCCTCTTCGGCCATTGAGATTTTCTCCTTTAAATTGAGCAAGGTTCTCGGTTTACCCTGTAAGTGTGAAATTTTCATCCTTTTGGGCATTGATCCTCTCATGTTTCTTGTGTGCTTCTTAGGTTTAGCATTTATTGATCGAAACCAGGCAATATCGGGCATTTATCTTTTCTTCTGTTTCATCTGTTTGGCTGCTGAGAAATATAGTTATTTATTTTATCTGTTTTAAGAAATTTGTGTAAAGAAAAATCCAAGATTCTTTCTGAATTAGTTATACTGCAATAAATCGTATTATTTTTCATTCTGAGGAATGAAACATCACTTGTGAAATGTCTGCATCTAACTGAAAATTAACACTTGTTTTAAATGCGAACGTTTCTAAATTTCAATTATCGTCTTACTTGGGGGGTTAACAAATGTACCTCTGTATCAGGAATCAGAGATCATGGTTTTTTGGGTTTTTGGATACGGTTCCCTTGTATGGAACCCTGGGTTTGATTACGACGAGAAAATAATGGGTTTCATTAAGGATTACAGGCGAGTATTTGACGTTGGTAAGTTTCTACAGTTTTTCAGTTAATTCAACAGCTAAAGTAATTGAGGGGAAAAAGAGCAAGGAAATGGATACTCTATTTTAGTTGTTAACAAGACAATAAACTTGAAGCTTCTCCTTATAAAGTATTTTGAACTGTTATACTAATGTCATGTAAGACCAGAGCACTTCTAATGATGACCATAATTGTGATAATGGGCATCATGAAATGTGATCTTCTTCTAGCTAGTGTAATAGTAGCTTGGTTGAGGAAATAGGATATGATAGTTATTCATATATTATTACTCTGCTTCTAATCATTTAATAAATCAATTGAGTATTCGGGAATATTGATAATTGATGATATGTTGAAATAGTTGTAATGAAATCAGTACGATGGATGTAGACCGTGTGCTATCATTAAAAACTTAACATATGACTATTTTCATAGGTAGTGATAACATATATGAAAGTTCAGAATCTTTGCAACAGTTAAATGTTGAAATGAACTTGATTTCAAAATGTTGTTTCATCTTTGTTGTCCAAACCGGAAAAAACCGTTAACCAAATCGGACCAAACCGTTTGGTTTTAAAATTTTATTAGTCAATCGGTTCGGTTCGGTTTGGTTAAATTAATACGTTCGGTTCGATTTGGTTATTTTTTTTTACCAAAATCCAGACCGGACCGCGGACACCCCTACTTATGAGTTGTGTGCTAAGTAACTCATTTTGTACGTTGTTCTTGGTTATTATATTATACTATACATGCGCATAGGGGTGGATAATAGTTGGGCCGATGAAAAATTAAAATTAATCCGAATGTTTTGAGTTTAAAAATAAATAGGTTGAAATCGGCTAATAAATACTCCAAATCAAATCAAATCAAACAAAAAATATTCGAGTTGGGTTGGTAGTTCGGCCCAAAATTTTAAATTTTAAAAACCAATAAATTTAGTTGAGGTACCTGAACAACGCGAAAGGGGTCCCAGAAATTTTTCGTTGCCGCTGAAGAAGAGAAGAAACGACGCCGAACTTAAGGTTGCCAGGAGCTGGTGCTTTCGTCGGGGATACTGGGCGACTGGGCGAGGCGGTTTTGAATGTTAGGGCGGGCTTTGGCTTCTCTGTATTAGTTTTCTTCGAGCTGAGCTTGTTTCAGATGTTAGGGCGGGCTGTTGGGTTCTCTGTTTTGTTTCCTTCGTTTTCAATTTTTTGCGTTTTGTTTTTTTTTTTTTTTTTTTTAATTAACCGGCTAAATACCCGGTTAGAGGTCTGTTTTTAATAAAAAAACTTAAGCGGTCCTTATATGAAGTTTTGCACTTTAAATAGTCCTTTTAAGGCAATTGCCCCAGGATTTAGCTGTGTATTGGGCCAGCCGCCAGGCTTTTCATGTATTTGGACTGTGGACCAACTGTGAGCTTTTTTTTTGTCAAACAACTGGGAGCTATTCTACTGCACTTTATTTTAAACTCAATGCACATTTGATGAGGAAAAAAAAAAAGTACAAATTTAATTTATTAGGTGAAATATAGACACACAACACTGATATTATCAATCAAAGTACTATATAAAACCATAAGTTCCACTTTGCATGGTGAGAATATCTTATTACCCTCGATATAGTTTATTTGAATTCATCGATCTCTAATAAATTAACATGGCATTAGGCCATTAGTTAAAATATTTTCAAGTCATCTTAATAAATTTTCACAAAATCTTTATTTTCTTAGTCAAAATTAGAATAAAAATTACTATTAATTGTCTTATATCTTGAAAGAAAAAAAAAAAAAAAGTAGAAAATGAGGGTTGATGATAGCTTAGTGATAAGAATGCGTATAAATGACGAGAAAGATTAGTACAATGAACAATAGTGAAAATTATTATTGTAAGAAATAACAAATAAAACAAAAATGAACGACAACGATAAAAACAGATGGTAAAACGAAGAACGAATGCTAGAGATATGGTGGCGGTATTTGGATGATGGTAGATTGTGGGTGGTGGTGATGAAGGGTGGTGATGGAATTTTGAGAGGAAAGTGGATTAGGGTTTAGTGTTTTTCTATATTAGTTTTTAAAATGGCTCTTGTACACTTCAGGTTTTCCGTTGTACTGAGAATTTTTTTGAGAATTTTTTTGTTAATTGATAATACATGATTACTCAATTCGCTTGGCTTTAGTTCTTTTGAGATAAATTGCAGCTACAACTCAAATCATTTTATTTTTATCTCAACTTAATATAACTTTTTATGCCAACTTTTATATAAGTTGAGTGGTTCATCAGATGTCCTATTTACATTTTAAAAAAAAAATGTAGTTTTGTTTAATAATAAGAACGCCTGTATAAATATTATATTTCAATTATTTTTTTTAAAACAAGGAAAAAAAAATAAAGTATTATCTTTTTAAGTGTGTGTTTTTTTTTTTTTAATGGCATTATGGTAATAATTTTTTTGACAAATACATTTTATTACTTATGAGGTGTGTGCTAAGTAACTCATTTTGTACGTTGTTCTTGGTTATTATATTATACTATACATGCGCATAGGGGTGGATAATAGTTGGGCTGAGGAAAAATTAAAATTAATCCGAATGTTTTGAGTTTAAAAATAAATAGGTTGAAATTGGCCAATAAATACTTTAAATTAAGTCAAATCAAACAAAAAATATTCGAGTTGGGTTGATAATTCGGCCCAAAATTTTAAATTTTAAAAATAATTTATTTTTTAACTATAAATTTGATGTCTATCTAAAAAAAAAAAAAAAATTTATAACCTATGCAAACATAAAATTCAAAGGGGGTAGTTAAAGGAATTATGAGAATATAAGCAATGAATACTTTTTTACAGAGGTAAGTTAAAGAGAGTTTTTTTTTTTTAAGCGATGTGAGATTAAAAAAAATTGAATTTTTACTTACATATTACATAACTTATAAATATATTCTTATTCATTAATATAAGTTTAACATTTATCAAAGTGATATGAATGCTAAGTTATTTCATGCCTACCTTGAATTCACATTCCATAGGTAGTACATTTCTTTAAAAGTTAATCAATAAATATTCGGGTTGGGTTCTATAAAAAAAAAATTCTCAACCCATTTCTGACCATAATTGGATGGGTTGATTGGATTATAATCCAATATAGCAAAAATATATTTTGAACCCAACCCAATTCGGATGGATTGGGTTGATTTGTATGGGTTCAACGGATTTGTTTGAATTTTGTCCACTCTTACGTGTGCATACATACCCCCTCTCATAAAAAAAAAAAAAAAAAAGAAAAATTAGTTACAAATCTAATGAATTATAGACAAATTTATACATAAAATGAAAGTGTACTGCTATCTAAATTTTAAACTTTAGACTTTTATTCCTTAAAAACTCATTATAAACTAAAAAATAGGAATATATTTATATTCAAATGAAATACATATAATATTTTTATTTAACTAGAAACAAGTTGAAAAGAAAGAGTAGTATTTTTTGAATGCTAAGGTCTAATCCTGGCGCATACATATAGATAATAAAGTTGCAACAGAGGTATCTTAAATTTCGCACAGTGAAAATGTAGTGATATTTAGCAATTTGGTTGTCTCTAACGGAGCAAATAAAAATGTAGGTAAGTGTGACTATCATGCTCAAAACATAAAAACAAATCAAACGTCGTATGAAATGATTTTGTGTCTTACTTACCATAACAATATGGTATTTGAAATTGGTGATATTTTGTCTGAATTGAATAAAATTCATTAGACAATTGGTATAGGAGAGTTGATTTGAAACGACTGTGAGTCAGGCAAAGAAAATTGAGTCTTAGTGGAACTTCCCCTTCTAATCTCTTGCATAGTCACCAATGCTGCAATTGTGTTCCTAAATATTCCTTCAACACCAGGCACTTTATTAATTGATTGTGTTGTTTCTTCTTCTTCTTCTTCTTCTTCTTCTTCATCAACAACTTGAAACACTGCCTCTATAGCTATCTCACATTCCTTGACTAGTTTTGAAATAATAAGATCAGTTGTGAAAAATGGTTGGTCTAATACTTTCTGAATAAACGGCAACCGTAACAAACCACCTGTTCTCTTGTCGTATTTCTTTAATATCTTGCCCAATCCTACCAAAATTAAGCAGAAAAATAAAACTCATTAGTTTGTTTATTATCTTAGTTTGAGTAGTCACAAGTCAGTACCTGTGTAATTGATATTGCTGTAGTTCTCTAATAGCACCATTTCGCCGTGGAAATCAACAATCTGCTTTCTAATTTTCCACATTTCTTCTTTGTAAAGAGTCTCTGAAGATTGACTCCCTTTAGGTCCATAAGCATCAATTATTCTCTGAATTCTCTGTTTTAATTCCTGCATTTAAACATACATATTTATCATGCTAAAAATTGCTGGAGATTATCTTCCCATTCAATTAATTTTTTAGATAATCAAACTATAAAGCTAAGGTTGCTTTTGTCTTTTCGTTGGCTTATGTGTAAACAAACAACAAGCTATAAAAAGAAAAAAAAATTCCTCTTCCTCAAAAGTCTTTGACTACTGCTAATGTACAAATATGACTGCAATTAGTATGATATACCTTGTGCCTGATAATAAAATCCTCTTCCTGCTCCATGAAGAAAGCATTGAACTTTTCGATCTCATTGTTCAACAAGTAGACAAACTTAGCCTCAGTTTTCTCATACTCCAATGATCTATTCAACAGAGGAGGAGCCGAAGAAATAAGCCTAACAAGCTTCTTCAGTTTCTTGTACGACAAAAACTTGTCTTGCCAACCAGGTAATGTTTCTTGGATTTGTTGCTTCAATCGTTTCCCAAACTTCATTGGTATTCACAAAAATGAGAAAACTATGAGAGACAGAGAGATAAAAATTATACAAGACTAAAAACTTGGGATGGTTTGTAACTAGGGAGAAGAACAGAGGGGGCTTTATTACTAGTACAATGTGTAGAATATTAGTGAGCATATGCTTGGCGTGACTATGTGGCGGTTTAGAAAAGCTATTAAACGAGTTGTTGAAGCAAAGAAAATTCTTGGGCATATTCGTTGTCTACTAATATGGTCAGAACTATGACTGTGTATGGCATGGTACCTTATGCTCTGCTTAACTTGAAAGGATTAAATTGTAAACGGACCACTAAGGGTGACTTGCGTCTGATTAAAAGATGCATTTGATTGGTTCCGTACAATATCTCTAAGTGGAAACTTGTTACATGGATTGGCTCTTGTCAAACTTTAAGCGAGTAATGAGCTGTTAGTTTAGAAATTCAGAGACTTTAGGAGAGGATGATTCCAACGGATCTCCCAAGAATCACGCAGGTTTATGAAGATGAAACAAAAGTCACAAAAATATTATATCATAATGTGACTTTTGATAAATGTTTACTTTAGGTTTTGGTATAAACTTATTAATGAAAATGAGAATGAAAATTGAAAAGAAATTTAACAAAAAATAGTATTGTAATTATTATTATGTTTGATAGAATAATAAAATCAAAATAATAACAAATATTAAAATAATATTTATAAAATTATAAATGAAATAAAATTAGAAAATATTTTTTTTATTTTTTAAATAAGATAAAATGTTATATTCTTCTGAGAAGAGAATAACACAACACAGACTAATAAAATATTTAAAATTTTACTTCAAAAGTTAATATTTAATCAATTTAAATATAAAAACTTTATAACACTAATTAGAATTAAAGATGAATATTATTTTTTTCCGTTTAAATAGTTAGATTTAAATGTTAAATACATTAATATAAAAAAAAAATATAACATAATATTATGACAAAATAAATAAATTATAACTATTTATTCATTATTAACTTATTTTTTAAAAGAAAATTAAAGAAAAATAACCAATATATCATAAAAAAGAAGTATTGAAAAAGATAAAATATTATTTTAATTTCAATATAGTCTTTTTTTTTCATTTAAAATTTAATTTAATTTTGAATTAATGGACCTGCCTTATAAATTCCGAATCATTGAGCATGGGCTTAACCTTATATAATATAGTTAAATAGTTTTATTTTTCAAAAACTTAACTTTATGCAAAAATCAAAATTTCAATAATTTAAGAAGAGAATAACACACACTTTAAAGCTCATAGGGGGCAAATCAACTCACAACTTACAACAGAGTATATAAATTATTTATTAGTTTTTTTTTTTTTTGGAAATCATTTATAAGTTAAAATTAACTGTTAATTATTTAGTGCTAGTAAAAATATTGAATTTTTTTACTATTATAAATAAATAATTTGGTTAAAAATAGTTCACTTTTTTTATAACATTAAAAAAAAAAAAAGTGAAATTGGAAAATGTATTTTTAAAAATTTACAGATTCCATAATTAAATGAATTGATCTTGCTATTAAAAGAAAGTTAAAATATTCACTTAAATTTGAGGATTATCCAATACCTCTTTTTCATGAAAAGGGGTAGCACCCAATCTGAACCGTATTCCATCCATGCCTATAACCTTGTTACAAATAGTGTAAAGAATGAGTAACATAATTAGCTCTCCTAGGACATTGAACACAAGGGAAAGCACTCACTCCTTTGGCCAAATCTCTAATATTGTTTGCTAGTAGTTGCCCTTCCAAAGCCAGAAAATGAGATGTGTGATTAATCAATTCTACTGCTCGGAATTTAATTTAATTCAACAATCACATCCCTCAGACCACTTTCCAAGCCGAAATTAAGTCCATCGCATATAACAGAAGCTCAACAGCCAACGACGAGCACAAAAAAATATCAATTGATTCCTTCGTGACATTGTTCAGGAAAAAAATCAAGGTCTTGGGCTGGACCCTTTAGAAGTCTCTTCTGGAGCTCAGTGTTCTTGGGCAGTACGAGCTCAACTCCCTCTCCTGACATGGCAAAATATCTCTCCAGAACCATCTGCAGCCAGACCGAAATTACAGTGAAAAATAGAGTAATTGAGCTATTCATCACTATACAATTTGGAGAAGGAAAATAGTACAAAACAGCTTCAAATAAAAGTTAAATTTATTGCATACCATGGCAGCATATGCATCAATTTTTCTTTGCCTAGCAGACTTGCCAAGGTCCCTGAGAATATTAAAACAAAATTTTATCCCCCTTTGAATTCATGTGCATTTGATATAGGATTTTCCATCCCATGCTTTCTTAAATTGATAAATGTAATTATATTTCCTCCGTGTATCCACAGAACATACCCAATATCTTCTAGTTTAGATGCTTATTCTTAAATACACATATCATATGGTGATTCAAACCATCTAAAAGAGTAGCTGTAAGAAACAATCACCAAAACTATCCAACCAAAAATGAAATGAACGAATTGATTAACATCTTACATGTTAATCATATGATTGATGGCTTCCTGCGAGGTGCCATGTTCATCCATAAGGAATACTCTCCATCCCCTGAAATTTTATCTATCAATCCAACATCCCAAAATGAACATATTTTTGGTAACAAAAGCGAAGATCATTTAAAAACTTACAAATTTCAAGAAGAAGAAGAAAAAAACATTTTCCAATGCAAGGAAACGTCTTATCCTCTAAAGATGAGACTAATAAATAAAGTATAGGGGAATTCAACCATTGAAAGGTAAGCAACCATACATGGTTGACCGTACCCACATTATCATAAATTGTTTTTTCTTGTCCTAAAGCAATTGAGTGAATATTTTCATTCACATCTAATTGTTCTAAAAAGAGAATTAAAAATACAAAACAAAATATACAAGTCTAACTAATAAAGTAGAAAAGAGCAAACCTCTCAGCAGCGCGAACAGCAAGCCTACCAGCCACACTGCGAACCTTGTTAGATTGGGGAGTCTCCTTCCCATTGCAGGATTTTGGAAGCCCAACTATGAACTCATCTGCTTCCTACATTTGCTCTTAATATCTTATTCATTTCCATAAAAACACTTACAAATAATACACAATTTAACAGAGAACAATAATATAAATACAGATAGATAATACAATACCTGCTGTTGGGCAATCTCAAGAAGCTGAATTTCGAGCTTCTGCCCTCTCAATTTCAAAACCTATTTATAAAATCACCAAATGAGAATAGGTCGAGCTGTGGCTCAACGGTATGTAGCCCAATGGGCATGTAGAAATTTGGGGTTCAAGTATAAGTTATGGGTGCCTGAGTTATAGATATTAAAAAAAATCACCAAATGAGAATGAACAACACAACTAAAGTGACAAGATTTCCTTTAATTTTTGTGTGTGTGTGTTTTGCACAGAACATTAAGGCATTAGATTGAGAGCAGGAGACAATAATGTCTAATTACCGAGAGAGGACGAAAAGAGAAGCCTTTGCTAACAGCCAAACCTGTGCAAGACATTCCCAAGTCTACCCCTAAACTGAAGCCTCCTCTCCAACTTGAGTCGAGCTTCCGCCGAAGGGCATTTGGTGGTATCAGAAGCGGCTCAAGAGTTAGTGAGGCCCTAGGAAACAATTAAAAATGAGGCTCTGGAAATACAAGTTCAAATGTATTGAAAAGTTCATAATAACATTATAGAACGATTCAAAGTTACAAAAAACATCATATCAGATCACTGAACTAGCTATTATCAAAGTAACATACATACAGGGTCGGAATTTCTAAGCATAGAGAATAAAATTGAAACGATTAAATAAAAACCTTCATGATATATACATTACCTATTACTAAAAGCCAACCAGCAAAGTATCGAAACTACAAGCCGATGACCCAAATATAAAATTAATCTAAATGAAACTTGAGCGATTTTATTTCATTTGAAAGAATCGTGAGAATTGAAAGACCAGCTAATAATAAATATATAATAATCACAAACTGGGAGATTGAGCTATCTTACATATAACAGATGAGGGAGATGGAGAACGGATAAGAGAGTATGCTATAAAGATTATTGGATTAGTGAATGGCATCAATGGAATTTACCAAACTGCAATTTTGGAGGATTATTGAACAAGGGAAGAGAATTATTAGGGTAAGTGGAATAGAATGGATTGGGACTTTGGAGTTTATTTTTGTTTTATTTTTATTTTTATTTTTATTTTTCAACCCAAATATGACAACCGTTTTGATAGTTTAGATATAGATAAATTATTTGCGTGGGTAAGTTTCGCTAATAATACGCTTTACTTTATTATATTTTATATAATTTTTTAAAAATTTATTATTTTTTAAAAATAATATATTATTAATTTTTTTTTTATCAAAATAAGTATAATTGACATGTAATTTTTTTTTTTTTATAAAATTTAAAAAATTATATGAAAATATTTTAATTAATTGATACTTTTTATAATTAAAAAAAGAAGAAGCCCTTTTAGGCTTAAACAGAAAGCAAATAAAAAAAAAATTCTGAGATTCAATGAAAGAACATATAATATTGAGAGATTTTAATATTAGTTAATTTGAAGCTTTATAAATATCAGTCCGCTTGTTATTTGATATCCTAATTTAGGATCTACATGTTATCCTTTTTATCCGGCTAATATGCAAAGCCGTGAGAAGAGAGGGAACATGTTGCAAGAAAAGTTTGAGAAATAATTTTTAAAAACAGTGAAAAAAAAAATATTTATCAACTATATATATATATATAACACATTCACACTTAGATTTGCAACAAACGGATTCAAATCTACATCTTTAATATGCACTCTAAAAAGTAAGAACAAAGATCTTTGTAACCATAAAACAGTTAGCTTATATATTGTTGTTATAAATATTTTAAAAACAAAAAATTAATTAAAATAAAAAAATATTAAATTTAAATCATAACATGTAATTAAGAATATATATTAATTAATAAATAGATTATGATATTTAAATAAAATATTTTATATTTTATAAATAAAAAACATAATAATTTTCTATTATATAATGAAGTAAATATTATAAATATTAAATTATACAAAAATATAAATGATAAATTGATAATATATTATTTTTGAAAGTTGGTGGGCTTTTGGAATACCGTATAAATTAATCTAATTTATTAGACTCTATAATGATCATATCTAATAATGTATCATTAATTTAATTTACTGAACTCTTTACTAAAATGTTCTATTAATCTAATTTACTGGATGCTATAAATTATTTTTATTTTTTATTTTTAAATAGAATAATTAGTCATTTATCTGATGTAATGGGCAATGTGGTTTTTTCTTTAGTGAAAGACATTACACGTGTCAAGCTTTTGTGATTTAACGCTAATTTCTTTGAAGCAATACCGACACATAGACAACATGTGCAAACACACATGTTTTATATACGTAATATCTTATTAAGTATTTATATATTAAATTTTTAATTAAAAATTCAAAAATATTAAAACTTAATATAATATATTATGAAAATCAATTGATTTAAACTTTCATAAATAAAATTAAGCACATTATTTTATTATATTTAATAACATAAATATATTTATATAATATATATGAATTTAATATATTTAAAAAGATTAATATATACTTATTTATAATTGAATTAAAATATTAGATAAAATTATATAAAAATTATTGATTGTGTATTCGGGTTTATATAATAATAATAATAATTGAGTTTAGCAAAATGCAGGTACAAATATATGTATTTTTTTTAGCACAATAATAAAATATTTCTATTAATAATAACTTATATTTTATTAAATATTTATTTTAAGTTATATTATTAAAATACAAGTGAAAATAAAATTAATCATTTTATTTTGTTATAAATAGACAAATAATATTAATAAATTTATAAATAGGCAACTTATATTATATGTTAAATTATAAAGTTTTAATAGTGATGGGAAACGATTATAAAAGTAGGATTATCTACCTATCTTACTTGATTTATTCTTAATATAAAATATTTAAAAGGAGTAGAACTATTATAAACGTAGGATTTTTTGTCCATCTATCTATCTTGCTTGATTTTCATTGATTTATGGGAGATTTAAAACAAATAGAACTTTAATAAAAATAAATTTTTAACTCTTTTAAGTGTGATTGTTATGTTTTATCTATATAATATAAATATATTTAACATATTCAGAAAATGAAATAAATTATTAATATATATATGTATATGTAATTAAGTAAAAGTGTTGAATAAAATTATCTAAAATTTATTTACTGTGTGTTTGCATATAAAAAATAGTAATAACATGGTTTGGTAATATTAAGTTAGGCATCATGCATACTAAGTTTTTATATTAACACTACCTAAGAATATCAAATTTATATCTGAGTGGTTATTAATATTGAAAAATTTGTTATTTATTATTATTAAATAGAGTAATAATTTATTATTACTTATACAATAGAAATTGATTGCATTTGTATCATTTAATTTTGTGTCATATTTATTATTAAATTATATTTTAATTAATTATAATTTTACACTAAATTATGATACAAATTATTATTTATTTAAATAATATTATCTAGCATCTCTTATTAATATTACAATTTTCTATTTCAATGTTATTCTATTATCTAATTTGCAGTGTAGAGACATTACTCATGTATTAATTAATTAGTAATGGAATAAGACGTGAGGGTACATTCTCATCCCCACGTTAAATTGTTGGAGTGGATTTAAGATTTTCCAATTAAGTTTTGGTGAACTTTTTGGCATCTGTCGAGTCTTTTTTTTTGAACGAAAATTATATATATATATATATATATATATTTAATTATACGTTATAAATTATAAAAAATTATAATTATGTTTAATAAATATTAAAATTAGTTAAATAATTATAGATATAATAAATTATTTATTTTGATTGTTGTTAAATAATTAAAATAAATTTTTTAATTATAATATAATATTTTTTTTATATATAAATACTTTATTTAGTTAGAATAAAATTTGATTGAGCTTTTTATTTGCTTAAATTTTTTAGTTAATAAATTTATTTTATTCATGAATGATACTAATATTTATTAACTTGTTATATTTTTGTTTAATTTTCGTTATAAGTTAATTATAATGTGTTAACTTTATATTTTTTGAGTACTAATTCTATGTTTTTATTATAATATAACATAAAAAAATTTAGTATTGAATTGATTATAGTCTATTATAACTCATATTAATTTTATATTTTGTATAAAAAAAGAAATTAGCCGCCCTTAAAATTTCTTTCTGCTTCGCCCCTGCATAGTGCATACCGTCGATAGAGATTGTGCGAAAGTTAATGTAAATTCTCATAGACACCAGGGAGATGCCGAGGGACGCACAATAAAAAGAAAATATATATTTCGGCCATTACAATATTAGAAAAAGGACAAATTTAACACTAACGTAGAAGCTAGAATGCCATAGTCACCGAAGAGGACTAAACGAAAATGTTTTATATATTCTTGAGGAATTTTCATTTCACTGTGATATTCAAACTTGCGATAAATAATGATTGCTACCAAAAACATATAATTTCATTTCACTGTGAGCAATTTTTTTTTCTTTGGTCAAGATTCATTTTTTAATGCAGGTAGTTTTTTTTTTTTTTTTTTATAAATTATATAATATTTTGGTTTAAATATGTGACTTAAAATGCATGTTAAATAGAATATAAAGAAATTAAATAGTAAACTTAAGGATTATTAATCTGCAAGAAGCACCTAGAAAATGTTTTAAGGCATAAAATAAAGAATAATTTTGGCTCCTTTTTTTAACAATAGTTTTTTCTTTTTAGTAAACTTGATATAACCTTTTAAATTTGGTTCAAAATTATCAAATTTATAATATTGTTGAGTTAATAGTTGGTAAAATTGCTCATAATTTCAATTTGTTTGTATAAGTTTAATAAATTTTGTAATTTAATCTATTTTTTAATTTTTGTGATAAAAATAACTAACATCACAAAATTTGTACTTTGGTCTTGTAATTATGAAATTCAAAAAATTTAATCCCATAATTTAATAAAAAATTCAATTTAGTTCAATTAATTTAACACCTTACATTTAGGTATTAGAAATAGTTTTTTTTTTTTTTTTTTTAATTTCAATTTTTTTAAAATTTTGAAATTAAAAAATAGAAAACCTCCCATGCAACCCTTCACCTTTTCCCACGTTACCTTCCACCCCACCCTATCAACCCATGCCACTCCCACCTGAACTTGCCACCCTCACCTCCACCCGTGACCAAAACCCACTACCAACGAATGGGTTGAGTTTTGGTAGTAGGTGGGGGTGAGGGTAGTAAGAAGTAGGTTCTAATAGGGGTGGGTATGGGGGTGTGGGCTAGTTGGAGTACGGTAGAAGGTGTTGTTGAGGGTGGGGGGGAGAAGGAGGCACTGTGTGGGTGATTTTTTTTTTTTTAATTTTAAAAAATTATAAAAAATATAATTTTAACAAAAAAAAAATTTGGACTTAGTTGAACGTTTTTCTAAAATTATAAGACTAATTTGGCATAATTTAATAATAATATGATTAAATTGTTCATTTTCGTAAATAATAAAATTAAATTGACCTCTCGTTTTATATGCATGTCTAGTCGTTATTCTCACTTAAACTTAGTAATAAATTTTCACAAATCTTGCATTAATTAAGGAATGATTTAAATCTATAGAAATGTCTAGGGAAAATTTGGTACCCAATTTTCGTGATTAGACTGAATTAATCTATACAACTTATTTTTGACTAATTTTCTACCATAAATTATCCATTTTAATTAATTTATTACTTAAACTTTTGACTATCGAGAGCCTGACTTTTTCAATTTGGCCAACATAATTTTTTTAGGGACAAAATTTGTCAACTTGAAGAAAATAATATCTCAAATTAGTAAAATTGAAATGGTTTAACTTAATACTTGAAAACTAACTTAATATGTGATTGGTTATTTTGTTATTTCTGTTGGAAAATGGGCATATATACCGATAATAATATATCATTTTGATGCATTAATTTGAGTAAAATTTACTTATTTTTAGTATGTGGTCTTTATAGATTTGTGATATTTTTATGTGAGGATTTTAAAATCAAATGTTTAATTGTTCAAATAACATTATAGTGAATAAAAAATTGAATCTCAAAAATTGCAAATTGAGATGAAAAAATTGCTATGTGTTTGCTAATCTCATAAATCATGGATTACTCTTGTAACAGTTATGATCATTTTGTCATTTATGTCTACATTATAACATAACGATTACAATAATTATTTATGCATTATGGCATAAATGGTTATGGGAAATGAATGGTCACAGGGGCGGACCTATTCAGGGGCTGGGGGGCTGAAGCCCCGGCCGAATTTTCTGGAAATTTTTATCTGCCCTTCCGCTCGCCTGCTCCAGCTCCAGCTTCTGACGTCTGCCACTCTGCCCCAACGAAGGTTATGAAAACCATTCTACATTGAATACCCAGATGAAGAATTGGGTTTTGGGGGGGTCAGATTGGTACAAATATTCTGTCTTCACGGCTTTTGATATTACATATTTACATTATTGTACTGTTTTTAGTATAAAATGATCTCTGTTTTCCTTTCTTGGGCGTGTATGCCTTTCTTGGTTGGTTCAACTTGTTGTTGATGTTTATTAAGAAAAAAATTGGCATTTCTACTTGAATATTTCAGGTCATCCAGCGTTTTCAAGAGCTTTTTGCCCAAACTAAGTATAAAGAAGCAGCCGAGCTTGCTGCTGAGTCTCCACAGGGACTGCTTCGTACACCTGATACAGTTGCCAAGTTTCAGGTTTTTATCTAGATTTTATTGATGTATGTATTTCCGTTATTTTAGATGATGTGCAGAGTGGACATGATTTCTATTGAAAATATTCTCATTTACTTCTCTGGAAGTTAAGCTCCTAATATAAAATTGTAGTTTTGTTACCAATAGAGTGAAAACATTGAGTTTAATTTACTTTTAGCTAGTCATTTCTCTGTGAGGAACATTAGATTGATTTTTAACTTGTTTCTTGGATGGCCATTCATGATTTCTCTTGGTTGATTTCAAATGTCAGTTCTGAGATTGAATGATCTCTAGGTGGAAAGAGATAAAAATTTAAGTTATAGTTAGAACTTGTTGATTTGCAATTAAATAATAGAACACAATTTTTTAATGTTTATTGGATGATTATTAATTTTCTACGATAAAATAGTCGAGATATAGAAGTAATTGACTATTTCGTGAAGACTTGTTGCTTCATTGTTTATTGGGAGGATTTTCATGTTTCTATTCTCTATCTAAGTTGAACAAAACATCTGACGTAGTGTTCCCTGTGGTCTCTACTCCATTGAAAAGCTAATATGTATATTTTTTGTTTCAGTTTTGTTGTAAGGCTGCTGGTGAAGAGGTTGCTCACAAAACAGCTTTGACAATTCTCCAGAAGCTCTCAAATTATGACTGGGAAGTTAAGGCAGTGCTGACTATTTCAGCCCTCCAGGTAAAATTTCCTGGTTCCGCCCCAGAATGGTCAAAGCATGGAGTGATTATAAATTGGTTTCAAGGTCTTTGTAAAACTAACAGGAAATATAGAACTAAGATTTAAACAAAAAAAAAAAAAAAGAGCTCTTAAAAGTTTTTCTTAGTCAAATTTATTTTTAACACTTTCTTTAGAGCAAGGTTCATTGCGGTGGAGTTCACATGTATTTTTAGTTATTCGAAATAGTTATGTTGGTGTATGTTCGTTGCTTATATATTGTTTTATCTTAAGAGGTGAATGTTCATGATTCTCAAATATCTACATTGAGAGGATAAATTTATCTTAAAAAAATTGTATAAAATACAGGACTCGATATTTATTTCTCAACTTTAAATTAATTTTTCTATTCATGGCCTTTGTAATTTACATTTTTTTTTATTATTTTTCATAATTTTATAATATTCAAATTATATTTATATTTTCTTTTTGTCCTTATATTTTACTAACATTTTTCATGATTTGAACTTTGTATCGAAGTATATTGAATCTACCGATACAATTTTATTAAATAAAGTCCAATAACTACATATCGATAAATAAATAAAAAATTTAATCAAGCCATAAAAAATTGGTCTACTAAATTAATAATTTGGTGCAACTAATAAGTGTTATTTTATAAATAAAGGAGATTTTAATGGTCTTTTTCTAAATAAAAAAAAAAAAAAAAAGATGCATTTTCGTTTATTATTTATATTTTGCATTATTTTAAATTTTTTTTTTTTTTTTATAAAAGTGACACAATTAGTCCTTTTTTACTATGTAAGACTTTACAAATATTTGTTAAGTATTTATAAAGTTTTACAAAAATAGCTTTTTTTTGTAACATTTTATTAGTTTAATTATAACATCTTTAAATTGTTGGATTCGTTTTATATATTATATATTAATTCTTTTATTTTTTTCTTAACTAAAATATTTATTTTATTAATTATACTTTATAATATTTTAGATAATTTACTTATCTTGTTGTATTAGGTTGGATAAATCTAATTTTAAAATTTATTTAATTTTTTTTTCTTGCTCTGACGCCAAAATTTTAGGCAGCATTTTAATTTTAATAATTTTTAATATTTAAGCAGATAAATTTTTAAGAACAATTTTTCATTTTTAAAATGACATAATTTTTAAAATGCAAAAATAAATTTTTATAATTAATAGACGAAATCTAGATGTATTTTTATAGAAATTTTTTTAATATTTTCTTAAAAAAGATGACTTATGCTATCATTTTTTTAATAAAAAAATGACTTATATTGTTCTTTTTTCATAAGAATTGACTTAAGCATTATAAGAAATAAATAAAGGACTAAATTGCTTATTTTAAATAAATAGGGCATCTCTAAAAGGTTGAGATTAATATTACTTAATTTTTTTCTAAAACTTAGAACCATATAATTTTTATTGCTCTTAAAATAAGTTACGAAACCTTTGCTTCTTGAAATTTTTGTCTAAGCACCAGTCATGTTTAGGTATAACAGTTATCTGAGTCATTCAAATGTGGTTGAACAGAGTCACAGACCATGTATCCATTCCATACTATTGACTAATGACTAGTCATATGTATGTAAATACCACTCGGCACTAACTTTTACGAATCAGACATTTCTCATTGTATTCCAGGTCTCAATTGTATCACTCATAATTGATGTTTCCCTCTCGGCATATTTGCTTAGTTTGACTTTCTTATTTGTTTTATATCTGGTCTTAATTAATTAACCACTTGAAAACGTCAAGAAAAAAAAAAAAAAAAAGGGCAAGTGAATTGGTTGAACAAAGCCACTAACCAAGAAGGTAATTTTCAGGAGAGGGGCAGCTGGCAAGGAGCTCTTTTGGATAATTAATATTAATAAGAAAATAAACTAATTATTCATGCTCTCTATTATATTCTCTTAAGAAATTTCATTTTGGGAAAAAAAATAATATTACATCTCTTAAAAATTATAAACACAAAATCAGCATTATTATATTCAGCTCATACATTATTTTTATTATTAAAAATGTTCATTCAATTATTTCATATTTAGAGCATTTTAAAGGTACAAAATAACTTTTGGAGCAACTTTAGGGACACAAAAAGTATATGGCAAGCTTTGCACCTTTTAATACGCAAGAAATATATCACTATCACAAAGATTAAACGCATGCACAAGTCATGTTGCCGCTTATTAAGTTATTCTCGGTAATATTTTAGAAGTTATACTTGTCAAAGGCCAATTTTTTTTTTTTTTTTAAATTATTAAAAATAACATTTTTAAAATTTATAATAACAAAACTAGCACTCAAATAACATTAAACGACAATCAATATTAAATGTTCAATATTAAACAAATTTAAATTACCTCTGTTCAATTTAAACAGCTTTAAATTGACCGGGGAGTTAAAAAAATAATATAACAATTATTATTTTAATTATTAAAATATATAATTTTAACACTAATGGTACTTTTTTTATTATTATAAATTTTTAATAGTGTTTTTTTTGTTTTTTTTTTTTTTCCAATTTTTTATTATTATATAATTTTAATTATTTCTCAACAAATGATAAAGAATAATTTAAGTCGAACAATAATAGGTTGGTCAAGTATACTATATCTATACGTCCATTCAACTTTTAGATTTTTTTTTTTTTTTTTTTGAGAAATATAGAAACTTTAAGTGCATTAAGTACATATATTTTTGTAAACCTCTTCTCATAGACTCTTTAATTAACATACTGGTATTATTTTTGAGTAAACTTGGGACATTCTTTTTAGGGTTTGGTAATTTAAAGGTCTTTTTATTTAACAAAAATACTAATTTGTATCTTTATTTTAAAAAAGGTATTTTTTTTGTTCTCTTATTTAATTTAATATACATAATTAATTTAATTTTAAATAATAAATACAAGTACTGACTTGGTATATTAACAAAACCTTTTGGGATTAATTTAGCAATCTATTGAAATTATGTGGGGATCTACAAATTTTTTTTTTCTTTTTTTTCTTTTTCAATCCAAGCAATCTATTATTATAAATCAAGTGAAGAATGAGTTAAGTCCACATCTAAATTATCACTTTTACCACCAAGTTAATGGATTGATGTGCCAGATCTAGAAGTTAAAGATCTCTGTTTCTGAACTCACTTTATTCTTGAACCCTTAAGTTAGTTGCTTAAATTTTTGGCTAAATTATACTATTAATTCTTAAATTCTTACTAAATTTATATATAAATTTTTAAAATTTTAAATTCTACAATTTAGTTCTCAAATTTTTAAAATTTCATACATAAGTTTTTAAACTTTTAAATTATAAAATTTAATTCTCAAACTTTTAAAAATTTAAACATAGATCTTAAAATTTTGATTCAAAAACATGTATTATAATACCTACGATAGATCTATGTATGAATTTTTAAAAATTTGATGATTAAATTGTAAAATTTAAAAGTTTAAGGATCTATGTATAAAATTTTAAAAATTTAAGCCATAAATTATAAAATTTTAAAATTTAGGAATTAAAGTATAAATTTAATTAAAGTTTGAAAATTAATGGAGTAATTAAACTTAAATTTTTTTTTTTGCTAGAAATCCATTGAATAGCTTCATAGAGCTACCGATGGACGCAAGTTGATACATATTCTTCGTGAAGAGAACGAACAGACCAATAATTCACAAGAATTTTCAGTACTGCACAAGCTTGGCTGATGCCTGATGGCTTAAAAGCTGATAACTTTTTCAACAACAAAAAAAAAAAAACAACTTAAAACTATAACGTGGGCTTTAAGTAAGATACAAACGGGTGGATGTACGTGAATGTGAAGAGAAAATGGGTCCTATTCTAATTTTTAATAAATAAAATTTTAAATATAATATTTATTAAATTATAGATAAATTATATATATAATTATAATTGTGCCTTAAATTTAAAATTTAAAATTTTTAATATTTAATTACTTATTAAAAACTCAATAATTTATACATATTTTTATTAAAATAATATAAATATAATATATTTTTTAATTAAAAAATATTAAATATTATTTTTTATTTTATAAATAGTGCCTTTATATACATCATAAATTCATCGCTGAATATAAATATACAATATATTAAAGCAAAAGCCTGAATACTAATTCATATACCTTGTATAAATAAGTCGGTTTAATTTTTAACAACCAATAAAATCTATTATTTTTAAAACAGTGTGAGCATAGGTTTTTTTTTTTAATTTTTATTTTTTTTATTATTGATATTGTGAGCATAGTTAAGTAAATGAAATCTAGACATTTCTTCTTTATTAAAAAAAAAAAGAAAAAAAAAAGTAAATGAAATCTAAGAAAGTGAATGCATGGTTATCAATATACAAGAAAGTCATCTTTGTCTACTAATAAAGTCTTCTATTACTTAAAAGATATGATGTGAAAACCAATAAAAAAACTAATTGTGTGTCTATTAATTAGTTTTTTTTTACGCCAAAAACTAAAAAAAAATAAAAAATCTGTAGCTACGGTCCCAGAGCTCCAATTGTGTGTCTTTACGAAGAAAATCCAAGTGCTACATGACAGCTAGCTCAAGAATCAAATTGCAACTCATTCTAATGAAGACCTAATACCCCATTATTATTAAATGTTTTTTCTAATTATTAATTCAATTAGTCCCCTTTGCCTTAGCAAATGGCTTCGGTTGATTCTTTTCTTTTTTCTAATCATCAACCATCTAGAATATATATATATATATATATATATAAATTTGTTCAAAAAGAAGTCTTCTTGAAAAGATGGAATAACGTTCGTTTTTTATATTAATCTAAAACACCTCCTATATTTAAAAGTATCAATAATAAATAGCATTATTCATTAGCCAATTTTATTATAAAGAAATATATATACAATTAAATTGTTAATTAATTTAATATATTTATTCTCTTAAATATTATACAGTCAAGATTAGATGGCTAATTATAACATGTAAAAGTTATTTTAATTATGATAATGATATGATATAGATTATAGTGTGGGTTAGAACTTTGATGTAGGAGAGAAAAAGAGTGGAAAAAGGATCACAGTTTTGACTTCTATAAATTCTTTTTGGGATTGGTGGAACTTTTGAAAGTTGACGGCAAATTAATTAAGGTCGTTTTCTGTTTGTTTTATTAGTTTTTTTTAAAAGGATGGCACCATTTTAGAGCAATAAACACTTCTACCTTCATTTTTAAAAAATATACATTTAATATTAATTGACAAATAAAAAAAATATAGGTATAGACTTTCTTCCCCAAAAAAAAAAAAAAAATTCTTAAAGTTATAACAAAAATAATATTTAATTAAATAGAATTCAATTTTAAATAAATATAAATAATTGTTGTTTAATTTAAATTATATTTAATATAAAATGATGTTACAAAAATAAACTTTTACAAAATGTTCAAGAAAAAAAGGGTGGCACTCACTTTCAAAGATATAAATAAATAGAAAGAACTTATAGCTTTACGATTACTAGTCCCTTTTTGATAGGTTTCTCCTCAATATTTCTGAATAGTACAAGAGCCAACCCACCGACCCATTCGGTCCTCCCTCAATCAAAGTGAAAAAATCAACAATAAAGGGTCACTAATTAAAACAACGCTGTCCTGCGTCCTGCCTTTGCTATTAAATTATCCTACAGTTTTTGTGGTAATCTTTCTTCAGCTAACCTTTTTTTTTTTTTTTTAATTTGATTTCTTACTATTTATGATGATTATCATTACACAACATTAGTGAACATAGAACAATTTCTTAGCCCATGCTTGCTAATTTTCTTTTTCAACTTAGTTTTATTCAATTCAGCTATAATTTTTAGTGCGTCATTATGTATCACTAATCAAAACATAAATGTGTAAAATTTTAACTCCTTTTAATTTACTCATGTTTTCTGTCATTTGCTTACCTTCCTTCTTACGTGTTTACTATTATTTGTAGCACTTGCAATAATTCGCCAAACTTGAATTGGAAAATTAAACTTTCTTTTTGGTCCTGAAATTTCTTTCACTTTCCATTTTTTTTTTTGGGGCCCTAAAAAGACTTCTCAAAAGGGAGATGAGACAATGATTATTTTTTTCCATTCATTCAAATTATTATTTATATTTGAGAGTACCGATAAGCAAGTTGGCCATCTCCAATCTATCATATTTGAAGACTAGTACTAGAAATTGAACGATGCACTTTCATTATGTTGCTCAAAGTTGGGCAATGGTTGCGTTATCCGTATTGTCATTGACAATAGTGGAAAAGAGAGATCATTCACATAGTTCTAACGTCAATAATCTTGTAATTTTTTGATTTGTATAATCCTTATTTTTAATATTTTAAAATCTGCAGTTTCGATCCAAACATAATATTTGCAAAAAAAAAAATTCAATACAAAAAAATGTTAAAAAAATACATAATTTTTATATAAAATATAAATTTATAAAAATGTTTTCAAAAAAATAAAAGATAAAATATCATATTATTTAAGTTAAATTTTAAATTGTTAAAATAAAGTAGCAATTTTGCCCCAATTAAATTATCTTTATTATTATTTTAAATTTTTTTTATTAATAAAATAACATTTTACAATTTAAAAAGTAATTAAAATATTCCATTTTTATTAAGAGAGTGACTTAAGTGTTACTTGTGAAAGAAAAATAATTAAAATATCCTAGTGATACAAAGAAAATGACTCCTAAAATACTTAATTCATAATGAAAGTAGGCTAAATTACACTATTGGTCCTAAATTTTAATAAAATTCATACTTAAGTCCCAAACTTTAAAGTTTTACAATTTATTTTCGAAATTTTTAAAATTTCATACATAAATCTTAAAAATTTGATTAAAAAATAAAATTTATGTGTAAAATTTTAAAAATTTAAAAATAAAATTTAAAAATTTAAATAAAAATTTAATTAAAATTTAAATACTAATAAAATAGTTAACCCACGAAAGTTTGAACTTTCGGCTGATATGGGTCAATAAAAAGAAATGTGCGCACAATAGAATGTTACTTGTTTTCTCCATTTCTATCACTAATTTTAGTCCATACTAGATCTCAAAAAGCATTTCTCTTAGCTTGTCAAGGCAAAAGTAGCTAACATGCAGTTATTTCTAGTATAAGCAATAAACCTTCTTTGTCTTTAGTATTTTATCATGAATGATAATATTGTAATAATTATTTTTATTATTGTTATAAATTATTATTTTTATCTTTATAATTAATTATATTTTAATGTTATTAACATTAAATAAAATTATTATTAATAAAAAATTATTGTGACAATTAATAAATTAAATTGTGACAATATCACAACTCTTTAAAAAAAAAAAACAAAAACAAAAAAATTTCTTTGGTTTAATTAATTTTTATAAATAAAGTAATATTTTTTTTTTATAGAAAAAAACTTACCTGAGTAAGGAGGATATGAAAAATGTCACATACCACCACATATTAAGATTATCGGCGATTTATTATCTTTTACTAATCGCAGGCTAGCCAGAGACACCGGAGAATTGGTACAAGACTAGTAGAGCGCGTGTTCGAAGAACGTAAAAATCACGCCCATTCTTGGACGACAAATAGCACATTCCACGAGCTTCAAATTCACTTCTTGTTGTATGAGGACAGAGACCCGGTACTTAACTACAAGAATTCGACTAAAAATACCTGACGATTATCGGTAACAAAGTAATATTCTAATTTGTAAAACATGATTTTGTTTAGGATTTTTAATTAATTCTCTTTGATATATACTGTATAATTGATTGTTTACAACTTAAAGTAGTAGTACTTTCTCCATTCTTTCTTATTTCGCTAATAATATAATCATATATATTTTTTTAATTTTTTTTTCCCCCCTAAACTTCAACTTTTTTTTGTTTGTTATTATATACATCCAAAACCCCTAGTTGCTTGAAGACAAACTAGTATGTGGAGCTCATATGTAGTTACTAATGGTTTTCTTCTTTTCTTTTTCTGGGAATGGACTATTATTAGTTTTTTTTTTTCCCTTGAAAATGGTCTATCAATAGTTTATTTTAATTATATTTCTTCACGTTTTTAAGACAATTTACATTTTCATATGCTATTAATTAGGAACTCTAGTGGGCAGTAATTAAAAACCTAAAGAAAAGAGGAAAAAGAAAGCTTAAAAAGAAGAAAGGTCTTTGATTGGGAAGAAAAGCACTTCATTCTCTTTGCCAAGTTTTCTTTTCTTTTTCCAAGTGATTATTTGCCAAAGTTATGCAAACATATAAACATGAGCTAGCTACTAGATATTATGACCATGATTTGGCAATCGTGAACCACAACCACTAGTTACTTCATAACTACTTATTTGCCAACGGTAAACAATAAATATTTGAACAAAAGTTACTTAAAATAGGATAAAATTGTACAAAAGTAGGCATTTCTGTCCATATTTTTATAAAGTATTATATTAATGACTTGTACAATAGCATTAAAAAAATAATATGTATGAGATTTTTGGTCTTATTTATGGGGATCTATCCTCTTAACAGGTTTTGCAAATAAATAAATACTGTATCCAAATTTCATGAAAAAGAAATATACTAATCAAATCAAAATAAATATGCAATTTTTAAGCTTTCCCAACTAGAGTAAAGGAAATTTAATGAGAAATCAATTGCACATTCAAGGATATTATAGTCATTTTAGCAGACTTTGTCTCTAAGTAAAGCTTGTAACAATGTCAGACAAAAAAATAATTAAAAGAGTAGTATTGTTGCAGAGAAGAAAGAATTAACTAATTCTTCATAAACTCTATGCTAAATTAGTATCATCCCTATTGATGTGTATGGAGTTATCAACTTCCCTGAGAGTTAGCCAAATTAACTAATTCTTTAAAATTCATATGCACATAGACATTTTTATATGTGTGTTTTAATGGTGAAACAGTCAGCCAAATCTGCTTGAAAGCTAAAACAGAGCACATTAACCAGAATATGCTTACTTTTCCATCAAGAAAAATACTCAGAATCTTATGATGCACTCGAACTAAAAAGTGAAGCAATTAAGCTCAATTATGTAAAAGCTAGCTACATACGCTTTTCCATCGGTTTTGTGCTTAGCTTAGTTGTTACAGTCACAAAAACTGAAGTTTAGAAAAATGAATTACAATTAGAATATTAAAAGGAAGAAGAAGAAGAAGAAAACAATATAGCAAATTATAAGAGACTACTTGATCAGTTTGGCACAACAGCTTTGACATACTTCAGATCCATGAATTACCAAAAAAAGGTCTAAAAATCTTACCTTTGAATCAAAGCTACTTATTTGTGGTAGAAAATTCAATGAAAAATCTTTGAATATTTTTTAATGGGGTTGACAAATTCTGCATCGTAAACTGCTGAGAGTTCAATTTGGCTAATTTCCTCATCATCGTCCACAGGAGCAGGAAGGTTAAGATCTATCAAACTATTTTTAGCTTCGAGCTTAGTTAAGTTTTTAACTAACAGAGTAGTAGTATTCGTTGTTGACGAAGAACCAAGTACATGTGATCTCTTATGCCCACCAAGAGCTTGCCCAGATGAGAAAACTCTGAAACAAATTGGGCATTCATGAATTTTCTTCTCTGTTACAAAATTTGAAGTTCCTGCATTTTCTTGCTGATCAAATTCAGGTTCTTCAAGAGAATTTTTATAATTGGAAACCAATTTCATATTCTTTTTGTGACTTGCTCTGTGTCCACCTAAAGCTTGATAAGACTTAAGTACTTTGTTGCATGTATCGCACTTATACTTTCCTCTTGTTCTGACTTTTGAAGATTTCAACTCCTCGGATTCATCAGTCGATCTTTCGCCTTCATCTTCTTCTTCTTTATCTTGTTGTTCTTCCTTATGCTCTTGTTTTTTCCATTTGTCTCTCGAAAGCATCATAAGACAATAGGCAACATCTTCTTCTGTTGTGGCATCAGAAACAGAGCTCACCGGTTCTGTCTCAACCCAAGACTCGGTCTTGTTGGGTTTGCTTAATTTTATCTTCTTTATAGCTTCAAGTTCCTGAATTTTCTGATGATGAAATTGATGATGATGCTCTATCATAATACCCAATTTTCGAGTACGCTTGGATCGTCTCCGAGTTGGGTTCTTGGAAGACTCGGTCTCGCTCTCTCTATCTTGAAGCACCAGAGACCCAGTATCCACCGCAAAAGAAAATTCAGGATCTACCGTTCGAATGCTTCTTTTTGGGTTCTCTCTTAGCTCATAAAGCATACCTTTTTCTTCTTCTCCGTCTTCTTCTGAAGATGAAGATGAAGACGATTCGGTCTCTTTTCTAAGTTGGGTAGTGTTTTTTTGTGGTTCTGGTTCTTGGTTTTCATCTAATTGATCTTCTTCTTCTATTTCTGAAGGAATTAGCAAGTTCAACATGTGAGACCTCATATGACCACCCAAAGCTTTGCCATTAGAAAAACTTCTGAAACATAGCTTACACTTGTATCTCTCCATTACAATCCAAATAAAAGAGAATCAGGGAAAAAAATAAAAAAACAGAGTAAAACAGAGCATGAGCGCCTATTTATATTTTGGTAAGAGCTCGTTCCTTGCTTTCTTCCACTTATGTGAGAGAGAGTGGAAACTTAAAAAGGAGTAGGTGACAAGCAATTTGTCCACCAAGACACAGATGTATAAAAAGTAAAAAATAAAAAACGAAATAAAGAGTAAAATGGGATTTTGACTAAATTAATTAATTATCTCTTATACTCTTCATAAAAAAACGGCAAAAATAATTCAATTAAAGTTTAATTAATTAAAGCAATGGGAGAAATAGCGACAAGTAACATGCCAACCTTGCCCGTTTCTGTATTTATTCCTACCTTCTCTCCTTTACTTTCACTACTTTTTCAAGCATTCCCCAATATACCCTTGTGCCACTTCAAAAAAAAAAAATTTAGTTTTGGTTAAGTTTTCCACCAGTGGAATATGGATAGTTAAAAAATTAATGCTAAATTTGAATTGTTTAGGTTGGGGTATTTTGGTAATAAGGCAATTGAGGTTACCATAATAAACTGGTGGCTTGCTTGTCCAAGTCAAGGAAACTGCTAGGTTTGTTGTAACGACGAAGCAGTATAAAACCTCAATAAGGTGTCCTTCAAATAAAACGAACCCACTGCCTTTAACATCACCTGACTGTGTCTTAAACTAAATAACAGTGACACTACATCTCATGAAAACACAACACGTAAGTCTTAACCACCAAGTTCACATGTTGTGATGGAGTCCAATTAGAGAAGAATCGCACATGACAAAAAAAAAAGTTGTAAATTTGGTATAATTACTATAAAAAAAAATTAACACAATCATATTTTTATTTATATTATAGTATCTGTTAAATATTGTGCCAAAGTTAGGCATGCAAGCTTGTCCCTTTTGGTATTTTGCATTATATATGGTGTAATATAATTAATTAGTTAATGAAATCATAATTTAGAAATCTGTTTTAGTTTTAAAAAAAATGGATGGTTTTGGTACCTTTTTATCCTTTAATTTTGGATCTTTGGGTTGAAATGTGTAATGGGGAATTAAAGGTGAGAATTGAGCGGAAAACTAACATCCTAATGAGAAGGGGGAGTATTCTAAGGGTTGGAGAGTAAATGCCGTATTGTTAGGGGTTGGTAGACCCAATCCTAAGTCCTTTGTGCACCCCACAATTTTCACACTCAAAGGTCCTATTCCAGGTGGCTAAATTAATATAAAGCTACACTTTCTTGATGACTCAGCACAATAAAACCATTAACCATATATAATTTAAATAAATGAAATTATGCATACACATATACATGTATACATATGTATAACATATATATGTATGTATGCGCGTTCAGATGACATGTTTCTTTAATATATACATATATATAAAATAAAATAAAAAGAGTAACCAACTTTACTATTATTTGATAAGGGAAAAAAAAAAAAAAAACAAACTATTAAAAGTATGCTAGTACCAATTGCCTTATACATAGCGCAATGCACGTGGGTTCAAAAAAACATAGAAATTGATATATATATATATATATATATATATAATATATATATATATATATATTTATATATATATATATATTATTTTTTACTGTTGTATTTGAAAGTGGCCAAAGATCTTATGTTTAAAATTCAACAGTTATAATCATTAAATAATAATATTTATTTGTACATACATAAAATTATCACTTATAAATAATAATAAATATATAAAATAATTGTTTAATATTTTTCTAGCTTGAATTTTGAGATAGTGCTAACACAAATGAGGTGGAAGGCTATTTCTTTAATTTTGGTAAAATATCAACTTTAAAGTTTGAAATATTTTTTTTATGAATTAAATAAATGCTCAAAATATGATGAAAGAATGCTATAAATTTTACTCCACATAAATAAATTTATAACACAGAGCTCAATTATTTAATTTTTTAAAAATTTATTAACTTTATATTTATTTATTTTACTTTAATTTAGTATAAATTTATCTTTATATTAACTTATTCAGTGCATAAATGACCTAGATATTCAATTAGTTTCATTTTTAACCTCATTTAATAAAAAAAAATATGTTTATTTTCATCTAACACTAAAAAACATATATTTATTTATGTTATAAATAAAATGAACTTTTTTTTTTCTTAAGGAGAATTAAAAATGAAACTCTATACATAAAGGAGATTATGTCATACAATTAAACTTTATATTAAATCATTTAAAGTTTAAATGCATTATTTATCTAATATAATATTTTATAAATTACTATCACGATTGAAGGTTTTTAAAGTTTATATTTTATAATTAACCAAGGGATTTATCTTATATTATAATAGTATATATTTCTTATCATGATCATAGTATGCTAAGACTCGTAAAAACTTTTTATAACTCACTTGTACATCACATATATGTTTATAACATATTATTTTATTTAAAAAATAAAATTATATGTTGCATTATGAATTAAAATAATGATCATAGAGATTTATTTAGAACTGAAAATTTTTATATATTTTAAAATTCACCAATATTAATAAAATTTCACACAAATTTCAGTAAAAGCAATAGGAAAATTGTACCATTTGATGAAAGAAATCAATTCATCTCCTGTGACATCTATCCATACTGAAATTACTAAAAACGTACATACCCAAATTTTCATAGTTGAATACAATGCAAATGGCTTGTGTGCATTGGTATCTAAACGTTTAAATTATGCTTAGTTATCATCCAAGGAAGGAAAATTAAAAAAAAAAAACGAGTTTCTTATAACCGTGAATTTGAAATAAGTATACTTAAATTTCCTATGAATGTCGTTGTCGCTCTTTGTCATGCAGGTGCAGCATTAACATTTGATTAATTGGCATAACTAAGCGTGGTGGAGGGAAATTATGCTTTTGTCCTCACTCTTTATATTGTTTAATATTATCAAGAACATGCATGTGTGATGCTTGTTATACTTATGAAGTTTCCAAAATGGATCTTAATTCAAAATATTTTCTTTTTCATCATGCATATATTAAAATTTGTGAGTGAAGGATAATTGTTTTCAATCAATGATATATACATGCATGCATCTACCTCATATAAAATTTTAATTAAAACACAAATAATATTACGTTGTCTTAAAATACATGTCATATAATTTATTTATTTATTTATTTTCATTATAAATAATAATGCGCATGCAGTGGGCACTCCAAGTCTTAGTTGAAAGATAGACATATATTAATTCAATTGGTGAGCCAGTGAGCTCAAGCCCAAGTCTTCCCTAATTTATTATTTAGGCCCATGATCTGAAAGGGCGAAATAATTGTTATAAAGTTTAAGAGGTTCATTAATCATTATATGTAATGGATACAAATACCATGTTAATAAAATTATCTTGGCACTCAATAACATGATGTCTTTATAACTGTTAACACGTTAAACTTTACTGATAGATCTACAAAAAAAAAAAAAAAAAAAATTGATCATGTAAGATTCAAACAACAATCCAACATTAATGTATGAGCAATAATATCTATTTTATTTTTTCAATTAAATTTTATAACATGTAAGATTCAAAACTTTAATTACATAGAAAAGAATAGAAAGAATATTGAATTATATATGAACTTTTTAAGTGTTGAAGTTTATATATTTGTATACTTACAGTTTTGAGGAATATTAATTATGAATCCTCATATTTAATTAATTAATCACAAAAAGAAAAGAAATTAACAAAATTATGAGTCAGGTCCAACGTCAGTTGAAGTACCAATGCCAACCTGCAACCAAGGCGAAGAACCCTCACTCATAGTAATATCCTTCAACTCACTTAGCTTTGCTAACTTCTTCACCTTACTGTCTGCTTCATCATCCATATTTTGCATTGACCCATTACTATTATTATTATTATTATTGTTGTTGTTGTTTTTCGTACTCTTAGTGGTGGTGGGGTGGTTGTTGTTGTTATAATCTTCATTGTGAAGGTCATTATTTTGGTGGCGAGAATGAGATCGTTGTCTATGATGATTATTGTCCTCTTCATCTCCATCTTTGCCACTTATCCAAGGGCGCTGTAAATAAATTTCTGTGGAGACTTGAAAGGTTGTTGGGTTAATAACATGGTGAGGTGGTGCCGGCAAATTAAGGTCAAGTTTGAGATCAAGTGGCTCTAAAATATTGTTTTCAAATTTTGACGAGTTCAATTGATCCAAACTCTGATGAAATTTTGTGAGAGTGGAAGTATCGGGAGCATTAGAAGTGATCCAATGACACCTCTTATGTCCACCCAATGCTTGTCCAGAAGAGAAAATCCTATGACAAATCGAACATTCATGAACCTTTGATTTTCTCTTGGAACTGGACCCCATTAATGTTGGATTGTTAGAGCCTTGTTCGAATTGTAAACTAGTGCTTGTTGAAATATTGGACTTTGTTGGGAAAAAGTAATCTTCGTGTGTTGTGATGACGTCATCATCGGCTAGACTATCTTCGAGATGATCAAGACGGGCGGCGAAACAACCTTTGACCTTCTTGTGTGAAGCTCTATGACCTCCTAAAGCTTGGTGTGAATTGAAAATTTTCTTACAAGCTTTGCATTCAAACAAGCCGCCTTTATTATTAGCAACGCCTTTAGCCTTGTAGTTATTGTTCAATTGAAGTCTACAAGGATTATTAATGATATTCATAGGGGAATAATTATTAATCTTGTTCTTGTTGTTTCGGCGTTCTTGATCTTCTTTGCTAGCGGAAGCACAAGATTCCTCAGGTTCGGCTAGATCAACGGTTGCATTTGACAACATCATTAAGCAATTCGCCAAGTCTTCTTCTTCGCTACAAGGACAATAAGAAGTAGTAATCAAATTATTAATATTATTATTATTATCACTATTATTCCCAATTTTGCAAGCTCTAAAAGATCTCTTCCTTTTAGACCAACCGGTGCATCCTCGAGCATCGTGTTCCTTGTCCGAACCAGGAGAAGAGACAAGGGATTCAGCATCCTCGGAGCTACATTTGCCATGTTCGAGAAAAGATTTCCAAGACAAAAATTCTTTACCACAATTCTCACAAACACGACAGCTTTTGAGACGATTTGGGTTGGTACGGAGAGCATACATGCGCTTATTGATAGGAGGGACGTTGTTGTTGTTGGTACCACTACCACTACCACCAAGTTTGTGGTCTTCCCAATCACTTGCTTGATCTTCGTCATCTAAATGACCACTTTCATCTCCAATTCCATGTGCTCTCATGTGACCACCAAGTGCTCTTCCACAACCGAAACCTTTCTTGCAAATTCTACAAAAATGCTTCAAGTTTGTTTGTTGGTCGACAATCAAAGCCATACACTATTAATTATTAGACTGAAATCAAGATTAAAGAAAGAAAAAAAAAATTTATATAATGGGTTAATTGTTAAGAATGCGAAAAAACACATGAGAAAGAGAAGGGGAGAATAGATTGTTCTTGTAGTGAAAGATGTGTATGGTGAAAAAAAAAAAGGGATGGTTAAGTAATAGTCCTAGTTTTTAGTGGGTGGATATGTGAATGTGAGGGAGTAGTAAAACTAATGGTTATGGAATGAGATAGTTATAATAATAAAGATGAGTTTGGAGTGAGGTGACAAGTGGTGGGATGGTAAGAGTGGTGTAGACTTTTTCTACGACATGGATCAATTTTTGGTGGTGGCGCCGCCAGTCAAAACCCCAACTAAATTGGTTGTCCGAACATGTTGTGAGCTAGCTAATATGTTTTGTAATTAAATTTGTGTGTTAGAGCGAGAGACAAGAGAGAGAAAGACAAGGAGTGAGAGTAGTGATTTATATTAGTAAGAGGAAGTGGTTGATCTAACTGCCATACCTATTCTTATTCCTTCAATTCCAAGCCAAGAAAAAAAACTAACCTCATTCTTCTCCTTGTCTGTCGGTTGGTTCTAGATGTTCTTTCCTCACATTTTGTTTTTTTTCTTCTTACCTTAAATTAAATTTTACTAATTGTAATTACCATTTTTTAAGGTTTCTGTTTATTGTAATTATCCAAGAAAAAGTTTTCTTTAGATACTAATTAATTGGAGGATAACATTAACGCTTTAATATGCAAATACGGTTGCCTTGTAAGAGATTAGCTGGTCAAACTTAACAACCTTCAAAAATATCAATCTTTATTTATTTTGTTTATAACCTATTTTAAAATAGCATCTTACCTTTTTTTTAATTATATATTATGAAACTATTCACTCAAAATCAACCTTTTTTTTATTATTTATTTATTTATTTATAAATTTCTTCGTCTACTACACGATTCACCGTATTATTAGGATCTCACTGCATTAAGCTTAATACTCGTTTGGGTTGATTTTTTAGAGAAATTAACGAAAGTAGCACCCTTAAAACTTATAGTAACAAAACTAACACCCCAATAATATTGAACGTTCAATATTCAATTTAAACGTAAAATTTGAACGTAAAATATTGAACGTTCAATATTAAACAAGTCTAAATTATCGTCGTTCAATTCTAATTGGATGGATATTCAAAGAAAAATGACATATTAGTCATTTTTTTAATCGTAAAAATATAAAGAGGTATTAGTTTTGTTATTAAAAGTTTTAAGGGGTGCTAATTTTATTATTCTCTCGATTTTTTAATTGAATCATATGACGAAAATTAATTTTATATGAATTTTCGTTTTCGATACTTTATATGCCATGTGTATATGACTGCAATAACTGCTGCCAACTCTTCAGCAATAGAAGTTCAAACTTAGCCATCGAACCCTCTCAAATTCACACGCGTCACTTTCTTAAACTTTATTACTGTCTGTTTCTTCTAGTCAAAAACAAGTCAAATATTAATTAGTTCAAATCTTAAATACAATTTGCCGAATTTTCAGATGAAAAAAATAATAAATTAATTTTGGTAAGTATAGAAAATTATTTTTGAATTGAAGTTGGATAGGAATTTGAGCATAAAAAGAAAATATAAATAATAACTTGCAAACAACTTTTTCCTTTTTTAGCAAGAACTTGAAAACAATTCATTACAATTTGGGAAGAAAACAACATACATAATAAAAAAAAAAAAAAAAAAAAATTCCTTTCAAAATAGATCTAAAAGCCTCATTGAAATTGAGAGAAATGATACTAGATCACACACCTCACACTTCTTGTGTCATCGACTTAGAAAGTTAACCTCGATAAGTACTCATTATAAGAAGTGCAAAGTCCGAGTCAATCTTTACATTAGAATGTAGGTTTTAAGTTTCGAGTCTATGTTTTACTGTCCAATAAAACTATAAATTTTGCACAATTATTCGAATGATTTTATCATCCGTATCGCCGCTTAGGGTAACATAATTGAGTCTCTTAATTTTTGAGTATTGTATCGCCGCTTAGGGTAACATAATTGAGTCTCTTAATTTTTGAGTATTGTACGTATACCTTACATCACGTGAACTACTTTTTTAAAAAGTTGCTGTTTAGGGAGTAGTTTAACAAGCTTACAAGATAGAATACTTAAGATATAAAGAATTGTCCTTTAATTAATATATTAAAAATGCAAAGTGCTAATCGTACTGATTACTAAAACGATCAGTCAGTGAGCTCTTGAGTCTTGATTGAGTAAAGAGGTTGCTTCTATTTAGGGAAAGTGGGATTAGTGATTTGTAATATTCAATCATTTCTTAATCTTTTTTTTTTTTGTTGCTTTGATTCAAAGAATGCGCCAGCTGAAAGAAGTGGCCCGGTTTTAAGTAATGAAAGTAATTACACAATATGCTGGCTATCGAGCTCACTCATATAATTAGTTCTAAACTCTCATCATCCGTTTCAACTTAAGTGAACTAATCAGTACGCTTCCAATTAACTACACCTCACCTTCAAATCCATAGAAAAGGGAACGAAAAAACAAAGAAGAAGGTGATGGTTTCAGCTAATCTTTGGAGTTAATTAATTTTATGAGAATAAAAGTTTATTGCAAAGCTTTGTAATTAATGATATATTCACCACACATGTAATTTATTGTATAAAATATTTACACTTTAATTCTAATAAGTCAACGTTATTTAGGTTAATTAATAGTGGGTAAGTCGTAATTAATGGAAAAAATTATCTTTATCCCTCTAATAATTTGTCCACTGATATTTGTTTTAATTAATTTGAGAGCAATTATGTAAATATGAGATTTGCCGTTTTCCAATATGTCTAACTAATTGTGTAAAATAAACAAGTCAACTTTAATTTAATTCATTTAAAATTGAACTAATAAACTGAACAACTCAAATAAACTAATTTTTTAACTCATACGTAACTTACAAATTCATTTAACAAAATATATTTATTAATAATATCATTTCTATAATTATAATAATATTATTATAAATATTACATTTAAAATATTTTATTTTTATTTTTTTTGTTTTATAAAAATGTAATATATATAGTAATAGTTTTTTTTTTAAATAAAATTAAAAATATTTATTTTTTATATTTTAGAATGATAAATTAGCTAGATCATAAGTTGTTTAGTCTAACTTATTTAAAATTAATTTAACTAAATTTAACTCACATAAATTTAAATTAATTAAATTAAACTATAATTCACTTTAATCAATTACAACTAGGGGTGTCAAAAAGGACGGGCCGGCTCGGCCCGGCACGGCCCAGCCCGTTAAATTAGCGTGCCGTGCCGGCCCTTGGCCCCTTATATGGGCCGTGCCGTGCCTCCATTCTTGGCCTGTGGGCCTTGACGTGCCGTGCCGTGTCCGGCCCGTTGGGCCGTGCTTAACGGGCCACGGCCCGTGACCCCTTTATTTCATTTTTTAATATATTTATTCAATTATTTAGTTAAAAATTATTAATAATGCTTTAAAAAATTAAAAGTGAGAGTCGAACTCTCAACCTCTCATTTAATAAATTGTTAAAAGTTTATTAGATTATGTCCAATTTTATTTAAATGTAAAAAAAATTATTTATTTATTGGTATTTTTTTAAAATTAATTTTTAAAATAATAAGGCTTCGCGTGCCGTGCCGTGCCACTCTTTTTGGATAACGTGCCGTGCCGAATATTTAGTGGGTCGTGTCGTATCAGCTCGATGGACCAACGGGCCAAGTGTTTAACGAACCGTGCCGTGCCGTGCCGGCCCGCTTGACACCCCTAATTACAACTATACTATACAGTGACAGTATACACCCAAATAATTAAGCGTACAGCTGGTGTGTTATTCTTAACCGGAAATACATATAACTTTGGGAAATAGGCTCACATGACCCCCTATTATTATTTGTATTCTACATTAGACCCCCAACTTACAATTTTAATAATATTCCCACTTTACCCTTGATCTGGCGAATGATCAATCTGGATTGATATATGAAGGTGAGAACATGAAGGTATTTCCCCACAAAAGACTTGGTTCCATCCTCGTGAGCTACAGAATCAGTTAATGCCAAAGACACCGAACAAAGAAGAGCCGATTTGCTGAACCAAACACCTACCCATCGTTTCGAAGAGTTAGTGGAGTCAGAGGAGCAATTCAGGCTTAACAGTCTAAACCAGAATGGAGTGAAATTAGGGCTCAGTTGTTGCAAAAACGAGCGAGTCTTGAGTGATTATTACGAGGTATATGTATGATATACCTCTGGGAAATATATATGTTGAAATATGTATTTTAAATTCGAAGTAATTCTATCTCCCACTTCGCGAGATTAGATTTTCGATTTCTTTTGCGATCTAGTACAAATATTTGTTAATCATTTTTCCTATTAGCCCCATAACTCATTTACATGTGTTTATCCTCTGAGATAGATGACATATCGATTATATATTTACATCCTCAATAAATGAATTCTTTTTTGCTTCGTTTTCTCCTTTTCTTTTGAATGAATAGTCTGTCAGGAATTGTTGAACCTTTAAGCTATTCTTGGGGTATATTCGTTTTCTCCTTTTCTTTTGAATGAATAGTCTGTCAGGAATTGTTGAACCTTTAAGCTATTCCTGGGGTATATCTTTCTTGATGATGATGATGACATTTTCAGACAAAACTCACTTTGAAGCTACACCTATCTCTTCAACAATTATTTGCTGGGTTGTGACACAAATGAAAAAAGAGGGATATATATACATATATAATTAATTAGAAGAAGACTACAGGAATTAAATATCAAAAGCTTTGGAAATTAATAAATGTTAACTTGCTAGATCATATTTAATTATACTCTGTTGAAAAAAGTTCACTGGTTTTCAGTTGGACACATGTCCAACTCTGTTAAGATGAGTTGGACATACGTCCAACTGAGGGGTTATTTTGGGCAGTTTAGTTGGACATGTGTCCAATTCGGCTCCGGCGAGTGGGGTCACCGGCAAGTGGGGTCGCCGGCTTGTCAAAATTCGATCAGTTGGACATGTGTCCAACTGAGCTCCGGCGAGAAAATATACTCCTCTGGTTTTCAGTTGGACAAATGTCCAACTCTGTTAACAGAGTTATTCTGGGCAGTCTAGTTGGACATATGTCCAACTCGGCTCCGGCGAGTGGGGTCGCCGGTCGGTCAAAATTTGATCAGTTGGACGACTGTCCAACTGAGCTCCGACGAGTGGACATATGTGTCCTCTAAAATATATTCCTCTGGTTTTCAGTTGGACACATGTCCAACTCTGTTGAGGTGAGTTGGACATACGTCCAACTGAGGGGTTATTCTGGGCAGTCTAGTTGGACATGTGTCCAACTCGGCTCCGGCGAGTGGGGTCGACGGCCGGTCAAAATTTCATCAGTTGGACAGTCGTCCAACTGAGCTCCGGCGAGTGGACATATGTGTCCTCTAAAATATAGTCCTTTGGTTTTCAGTTGGACATGTTGAGGTGAGTTGGACAGTCGTCCAACTGAGGGGTTATTAAGGGCATTTTTGTCATAATATGTAAAAAAATTAAGTGGAGGGGGTCATATCAGATTTTTAATAAATAGGGGGTCATGACAGCATATAACCCTATAACTTTTGCGTCAGACACAAAACTAATCCTATATTAGGTAATTAGACATGAGTAACATTCCTTGCAAATGACAAAAAGGAAGCCTTCAATTTTATCTTTTTGGGGTAGTGCTAATATGTACTACTATTCTCAAAGCCCCTCCGTGGGAAAGGAAAAAAAAAACCCAAATAAGCAACTTTAAAGGTATCAATAATTCTTAAAAAAAATTAAAAAAAATAAACAGGACACAAATGAACGGCATTGCAAAATAATGTACCAATTAAGTAACATGCCATCATTTATACGTGAATGAAAAATTATTACCGAGATTTAAGGATAAAAATATCAAAAGAAAATTAATGTTTCCTTGAATTTCAGGAGGTGGACTAGTAAAAAGGAAATTAATGTAGAACATAGCGAAAGACAGTAAAGAAATCAAAGAGGAATAGAGTCAACTTTACTTCCAATTCCTTAGGCAGCTTTACCAACCCTGCTACCTCTGCGGTGGTCTGAGTTAAGGCTCTAAATTTAGCCTCTCTGGATAACCTGCTCATAACTTTTTGTTTGCTAGAAGCCCAAGACACCAAGGAATTATCCAAAAATACACAGAAATCATATGTGCTACTTCTATCATAGTAAGTACTAAGACTAAGAGAGGGACTTTTGTGCAAATACAAACCATGATTTGAGGTAACAACCAAATACGTTAGAACTCGCTTTATAGAGCTCCAATGGGAGAATTGAGAAAGTTTGTTAATTGAATAAGCAACTTCAGGCCATTTAAGCGTACAGGCATCTACAATAATTCTACATTGACTAGGTTCAAATAAGAGTATTCCTGAAGACTTTAGTAACAGGTTTGGCATTTGAAAGTTGTGCCTTATCTAAAAGTTGAAGTATGTACCTTTGCTAACAAAGATGAAAACCATGTGTAAATTCAATTCCAAGAAAAAAGTTAAAATCTCCCAAATCCTTCAAAGCAAAAGTCTTGTACAGTTTGTCCCTGAATGAGATGAGAGTTACTTTCTGTAATCACTATATCATCTACATACACCATGTGGATAACAAAATCACCACCAAAAGCATAAAAACACGTTGAGGAATCTGAAGAAGAACACTTAAAACCCCATTGAATTAGGCAATTACTCAGTTTAACAAACTAAGTTATTGGAGCTTGTTTAAGCCCCTAAAGAGCCTTCATTAGCTTACACACATAGTGAGGCTTCTCAACACTTAAAAAACAAGCAAGTTGAGTCATAAACGCATCTTCTTAGAAGTCACCATTGAGAAAAACATTATTTATATTTGTCTCACTGGCCAGTCTTTTGACAATGCTAAAGTCAACACAATCCTTATGGTGGATGACTTAACCACAAGACTAAGGGTGCGTTTAATTCGCTGAATGTAATCGTAATCGTAATGGAATGTAATGTAAAGGAATCAGTATTACTATTACAGTGTTTGGTTTAGTTACTGTAATAAAAAAAGGAATCAGTATTACAATGTTTGGTTGACCACTATAATGGAATGGAAAAAAAATTATATAATTATTTTAAATTTAACAATTTAGCAAAAAAAATAATCATAACAAAAAAAAATTTAGCATATACAATTTCAGCCAATTCATAACAACAATTAATAAAATTTAATCACAATAATTTCAGTAAAAAAATCACAATTTCAGCCGATTCATAACAACAATTAATAAAAAAATGCAATTTTAGCAAAAAAAAATTGCAATTTCAACAAAAAAAAAAAAAAGCAATTGCAGAAAGAAAAAAAAAAAACAATTTCAGAAAGAAAAAAAATACAATTGCAATTTCAGCAAAAAAAAAAAAAGCAATTGCAGAAAGAAAAAAAAACAATTTCAGAAAGAAAAAAAATACAATTGCAATTTCAGCAAAAAAAAAAAAAACAATTTTAGAAAGAAAAAAAAATACAATTGCAATTTCATCGCGTCGGGAGCGCAGAGGGAGGGAGGATGGAAGCACGACAACTGGACGGGACGACGCGATTGCATGGAGGACACGATGGCAGGGACGACGCGAGCTGGCTGGGACGACGACGCACGCTGGCCGAGACGACGACGCGATGCTGGCCTGGACGGGACAATGCGATGCTGGCCGAACGCGATGACAGAGCTGTTCAAACACATGTAATGTAATCCCCATTTCTTATGTTAGGATGTGTAATCCTTTTTCCTTCTCTACATGTAATTGATTACATTATATTACATGTATTTAGTTCAACCAAATATTGTAATGTGCAAAATCAATTATATTACTTATTCCATTACATTCAACCAAACACACCTAAATATCTATGTATAATCAATGTCAAGAGTGTGATCAAAGCTCTTGGCTACCACTCTACTCTTTTATCTTTTCAAACTCATGTCTGCTTTAAGTTTTTACAACCATTTATTTCCAATAATTTTGGCACCTCGTGGAGGAGGGACCAGCTCCCAAGTGTCATAAAGAATTAAAGCATTAAACTCCTTCATATGATCAAACCACGCAGGTGTTTGTAGACCTTCAACAACATTTCTTGAAGGATAACTTACATGGAGAACACCTTAGGCCATTCTTAGAACGGGTTGTGATGGAGTTTATATATGCCATTCATACGTTTATATATGACACAAGGAATGGATCTGGGCTCTTGTTTATTGGAATTATATGGCCTGAGAAATGGGTAGCACAAGCACCCAAATACTCTGAGAGACTCATAAAGAAGCTTAATTTGTCTTGTGTAACAGCTCATAGAGTGATTTAAAAGAGAGAGTAGTTCTAGATGGCGTTTTATTAAACAAATGAATGGCACACCTAAAAGCATGCTCCCAATAATACAAAGGCAAACCTGATCTGACTAACAAAACACAAAACTTTCTCCACTACAAGTATGTTTCTCCTTAATTTCCACTACTCCAAGGAATGTATGGGCAAGTAACTCTGCGGTGATATCCTCCCTGAAAAAGCAAGCTTTCAAGTGCCTTGAACTCACCATCACCATGGCACTGCACCTGTTTAATTGTAGAGCCAAACTGCCTTTGAACAAAAGCATCAAAATGCTTAAAAATAAGACTTTTCTCTGACAATAATTTAGTACCACTGAAAACTTGAAAAGTCAGAAAACAATTGCAGACAATACTGAGGTACGCTCCCATAAATCTGTATGCACTAGTTTCAAAGGGCTTTGAAACTCTAGTATGTGTATGTAGCATAAAACTATAAATTTTGCACAATTATTCGAATGATTTTATCATCCGTATCGCCGCTTAGGGTAACATAATTGAGTCTCTTAATTTTTGAGTATTGTATCGCCGCTTAGGGTAACATAATTGAGTCTCTTAATTTTTGAGTATTGTACGTATACCTTACATCACGTGAACTACTTTTTTAAAAAGTTGCTGTTTAGGGAGTAGTTTAACAAGCTTACAAGATAGAATACTTAAGATATAAAGAATTGTCCTTTAATTAATATATTAAAAATGCAAAGTGCTAATCGTACTGATTACTAAAACGATCAGTCAGTGAGCTCTTGAGTCTTGATTGAGTAAAGAGGTTGCTTCTATTTAGGGAAAGTGGGATTAGTGATTTGTAATATTCAATCATTTCTTAATCTTTTTTTTTTTTGTTGCTTTGATTCAAAGAATGCGCCAGCTGAAAGAAGTGGCCCGGTTTTAAGTAATGAAAGTAATTACACAATATGCTGGCTATCGAGCTCACTCATATAATTAGTTCTAAACTCTCATCATCCGTTTCAACTTAAGTGAACTAATCAGTACGCTTCCAATTAACTACACCTCACCTTCAAATCCATAGAAAAGGGAACGAAAAAACAAAGAAGAAGGTGATGGTTTCAGCTAATCTTTGGAGTTAATTAATTTTATGAGAATAAAAGTTTATTGCAAAGCTTTGTAATTAATGATATATTCACCACACATGTAATTTATTGTATAAAATATTTACACTTTAATTCTAATAAGTCAACGTTATTTAGGTTAATTAATAGTGGGTAAGTCGTTATTAATGGAAAAAATTATCTTTACCCCTCTAATAATTTGTCCACTGATATTTGTTTTAATTAATTTGAGAGCAATTATGTAAATATGAGATTTGCCGTTTTCCAATATGTCTAACTAATTGTGTAAAATAAACAAGTCAACTTTAATTTAATTCATTTAAAATTGAACTAATAAACTGAACAACTCAAATAAACTAATTTTTTAACTCATACGTAACTTACAAATTCATTTAACAAAATATATTTATTAATAATATCATTTCTATAATTATAATAATATTATTATAAATATTACATTTAAAATATTTTATTTTTATTTTTTTTGTTTTATAAAAATGTAATATATATAGTAATAGTTTTTTTTTTAAATAAAATTAAAAATATTTATTTTTTATATTTTAGAATGATAAATTAGCTAGATCATAAGTTGTTTAGTCTAACTTATTTAAAATTAATTTAACTAAATTTAACTCACATAAATTTAAATTAATTAAATTAAACTATAATTCACTTTAATCAATTACAACTAGGGGTGTCAAAAAGGACGGGCCGGCTCGGCCCGGCACGGCCCAGCCCGTTAAATTAGCGTGCCGTGCCGGCCCTTGGCCCCTTATATGGGCCGTGCCGTGCCTCCATTCTTGGCCTGTGGGCCTTGACGTGCCGTGCCGTGTCCGGCCCGTTGGGCCGTGCTTAACGGGCCACGGCCCGTGACCCCTTTATTTCATTTTTTAATATATTTATTCAATTATTTAGTTAAAAATTATTAATAATGCTTTAAAAAATTAAAAGTGAGAGTCGAACTCTCAACCTCTCATTTAATAAATTGTTAAAAGTTTATTAGATTATGTCCAATTTTATTTAAATGTAAAAAAAATTATTTATTTATTGGTATTTTTTTAAAATTAATTTTTAAAATAATAAGGCTTCGCGTGCCGTGCCGTGCCACTCTTTTTGGATAACGTGCCGTGCCGAATATTTAGTGGGTCGTGTCGTATCAGCTCGATGGACCAACGGGCCAAGTGTTTAACGAACCGTGCCGTGCCGTGCCGGCCCGCTTGACACCCCTAATTACAACTATACTATACAGTGACAGTATACACCCAAATAATTAAGCGTACAGCTGGTGTGTTATTCTTAACCGGAAATACATATAACTTTGGGAAATAGGCTCACATGACCCCCTATTATTATTTGTATTCTACATTAGACCCCCAACTTACAATTTTAATAATATTCCCACTTTACCCTTGATCTGGCGAATGATCAATCTGGATTGATATATGAAGGTGAGAACATGAAGGTATTTCCCCACAAAAGACTTGGTTCCATCCTCGTGAGCTACAGAATCAGTTAATGCCAAAGACACCGAACAAAGAAGAGCCGATTTGCTGAACCAAACACCTACCCATCGTTTCGAAGAGTTAGTGGAGTCAGAGGAGCAATTCAGGCTTAACAGTCTAAACCAGAATGGAGTGAAATTAGGGCTCAGTTGTTGCAAAAACGAGCGAGTCTTGAGTGATTATTACGAGGTATATGTATGATATACCTCTGGGAAATATATATGTTGAAATATGTATTTTAAATTCGAAGTAATTCTATCTCCCACTTCGCGAGATTAGATTTTCGATTTCTTTTGCGATCTAGTACAAATATTTGTTAATCATTTTTCCTATTAGCCCCATAACTCATTTACATGTGTTTATCCTCTGAGATAGATGACATATCGATTATATATTTACATCCTCAATAAATGAATTCTTTTTTGCTTCGTTTTCTCCTTTTCTTTTGAATGAATAGTCTGTCAGGAATTGTTGAACCTTTAAGCTATTCTTGGGGTATATTCGTTTTCTCCTTTTCTTTTGAATGAATAGTCTGTCAGGAATTGTTGAACCTTTAAGCTATTCCTGGGGTATATCTTTCTTGATGATGATGATGACATTTTCAGACAAAACTCACTTTGAAGCTACACCTATCTCTTCAACAATTATTTGCTGGGTTGTGACACAAATGAAAAAAGAGGGATATATATACATATATAATTAATTAGAAGAAGACTACAGGAATTAAATATCAAAAGCTTTGGAAATTAATAAATGTTAACTTGCTAGATCATATTTAATTATACTCTGTTGAAAAAAGTTCACTGGTTTTCAGTTGGACACATGTCCAACTCTGTTAAGATGAGTTGGACATACGTCCAACTGAGGGGTTATTTTGGGCAGTTTAGTTGGACATGTGTCCAATTCGGCTCCGGCGAGTGGGGTCACCGGCAAGTGGGGTCGCCGGCTTGTCAAAATTCGATCAGTTGGACATGTGTCCAACTGAGCTCCGGCGAGAAAATATACTCCTCTGGTTTTCAGTTGGACAAATGTCCAACTCTGTTAACAGAGTTATTCTGGGCAGTCTAGTTGGACATATGTCCAACTCGGCTCCGGCGAGTGGGGTCGCCGGTCGGTCAAAATTTGATCAGTTGGACGACTGTCCAACTGAGCTCCGACGAGTGGACATATGTGTCCTCTAAAATATATTCCTCTGGTTTTCAGTTGGACACATGTCCAACTCTGTTGAGGTGAGTTGGACATACGTCCAACTGAGGGGTTATTCTGGGCAGTCTAGTTGGACATGTGTCCAACTCGGCTCCGGCGAGTGGGGTCGACGGCCGGTCAAAATTTCATCAGTTGGACAGTCGTCCAACTGAGCTCCGGCGAGTGGACATATGTGTCCTCTAAAATATAGTCCTTTGGTTTTCAGTTGGACATGTTGAGGTGAGTTGGACAGTCGTCCAACTGAGGGGTTATTAAGGGCATTTTTGTCATAATATGTAAAAAAATTAAGTGGAGGGGGTCATATCAGATTTTTAATAAATAGGGGGTCATGACAGCATATAACCCTATAACTTTTGCGTCAGACACAAAACTAATCCTATATTAGGTAATTAGACATGAGTAACATTCCTTGCAAATGACAAAAAGGAAGCCTTCAATTTTATCTTTTTGGGGTAGTGCTAATATGTACTACTATTCTCAAAGCCCCTCCGTGGGAAAGGAAAAAAAAAACCCAAATAAGCAACTTTAAAGGTATCAATAATTCTTAAAAAAAATTAAAAAAAATAAACAGGACACAAATGAACGGCATTGCAAAATAATGTACCAATTAAGTAACATGCCATCATTTATACGTGAATGAAAAATTATTACCGAGATTTAAGGATAAAAATATCAAAAGGAAATTAATGTTTCCTTGAATTTCAGGAGGTGGACTAGTAAAAAGGAAATTAATGTAGAACATAGCGAAAGACAGTAAAGAAATCAAAGAGGAATAGAGTCAACTTTACTTCCAATTCCTTAGGCAGCTTTACCAACCCTGCTACCTCTGCGGTGGTCTGAGTTAAGGCTCTAAATTTAGCCTCTCTGGATAACCTGCTCATAACTTTTTGTTTGCTAGAAGCCCAAGACACCAAGGAATTATCCAAAAATACACAGAAATCATATGTGCTACTTCTATCATAGTAAGTACTAAGACTAAGAGAGGGACTTTTGTGCAAATACAAACCATGATTTGAGGTAACAACCAAATACGTTAGAACTCGCTTTATAGAGCTCCAATGGGAGAATTGAGAAAGTTTGTTAATTGAATAAGCAACTTCAGGCCATTTAAGCGTACAGGCATCTACAATAATTCTACATTGACTAGGTTCAAATAAGAGTATTCCTGAAGACTTTAGTAACAGGTTTGGCATTTGAAAGTTGTGCCTTATCTAAAAGTTGAAGTATGTACCTTTGCTAACAAAGATGAAAACCATGTGTAAATTCAATTCCAAGAAAAAAGTTAAAATCTCCCAAATCCTTCAAAGCAAAAGTCTTGTACAGTTTGTCCCTGAATGAGATGAGAGTTACTTTCTGTAATCACTATATCATCTACATACACCATGTGGATAACAAAATCACCACCAAAAGCATAAAAACACGTTGAGGAATCTGAAGAAGAACACTTAAAACCCCATTGAATTAGGCAATTACTCAGTTTAACAAACTAAGTTATTGGAGCTTGTTAAAGAGCCTTCATTAGCTTACACACATAGTGAGGCTTCTCAACACTTAAAAAACAAGCAAGTTGAGTCATAAACGCATCTTCTTAGAAGTCACCATTGAGAAAAACATTATTTATATTTGTCTCACTGGCCAGTCTTTTGACAATGCTAAAGTCAACACAATCCTTATGGTGGATGACTTAACCACAAGACTAAGGGTGCGTTTAATTCGCTGAATGTAATCGTAATCGTAATGGAATGTAATGTAAAGGAATCAGTATTACTATTACAGTGTTTGGTTTAGTTACTGTAATAAAAAAAGGAATCAGTATTACAATGTTTGGTTGACCAATGGAATGGAAAAAAAGTTATATAATTATTTTAAATTTAACAATTTAGCAAAAAAAATAATCATAACAAAAAAAAATTTAGCATATACAATTTCAGCCAATTCATAACAACAATTAATAAAATTTAATCACAATAATTTCAGTAAAAAAATCACAATTTCAGCCGATTCATAACAACAATTAATAAAAAAATGCAATTTTAGCAAAAAAAAATTGCAATTTCAACAAAAAAAAAAAAAAGCAATTGCAGAAAGAAAAAAAAAAAACAATTTCAGAAAGAAAAAAAATACAATTGCAATTTCAGCAAAAAAAAAAAAAGCAATTGCAGAAAGAAAAAAAAACAATTTCAGAAAGAAAAAAAATACAATTGCAATTTCAGCAAAAAAAAAAAAAACAATTTTAGAAAGAAAAAAAAATACAATTGCAATTTCATCGCGTCGGGAGCGCAGAGGGAGGGAGGATGGAAGCACGACAACTGGACGGGACGACGCGATTGCATGGAGGACACGATGGCAGGGACGACGCGAGCTGGCTGGGACGACGACGCACGCTGGCCGAGACGACGACGCGATGCTGGCCTGGACGGGACAATGCGATGCTGGCCGAACGCGATGACAGAGCTGTTCAAACACATGTAATGTAATCCCCATTTCTTATGTTAGGATGTGTAATCCTTTTTCCTTCTCTACATGTAATTGATTACATTATATTACATGTATTTAGTTCAACCAAATATTGTAATGTGCAAAATCAATTATATTACTTATTCCATTACATTCAACCAAACACACCTAAATATCTATGTATAATCAATGTCAAGAGTGTGATCAAAGCTCTTGGCTACCACTCTACTCTTTTATCTTTTCAAACTCATGTCTGCTTTAAGTTTTTACAACCATTTATTTCCAATAATTTTGGCACCTCGTGGAGGAGGGACCAGCTCCCAAGTGTCATAAAGAATTAAAGCATTAAACTCCTTCATATGATCAAACCACGCAGGTGTTTGTAGACCTTCAACAACATTTCTTGAAGGATAACTTACATGGAGAACACCTTAGGCCATTCTTAGAACGGGTTGTGATGGAGTTTATATATGCCATTCATACGTTTATATATGACACAAGGAATGGATCTGGGCTCTTGTTTATTGGAATTATATGGCCTGAGAAATGGGTAGCACAAGCACCCAAATACTCTGAGAGACTCATAAAGAAGCTTAATTTGTCTTGTGTAACAGCTCATAGAGTGATTTAAAAGAGAGAGTAGTTCTAGATGGCGTTTTATTAAACAAATGAATGGCACACCTAAAAGCATGCTCCCAATAATACAAAGGCAAACCTGATCTGACTAACAAAACACAAAACTTTCTCCACTACAAGTATGTTTCTCCTTAATTTCCACTACTCCAAGGAATGTATGGGCAAGTAACTCTGCGGTGATATCCTCCCTGAAAAAGCAAGCTTTCAAGTGCCTTGAACTCACCATCACCATGGCACTGCACCTGTTTAATTGTAGAGCCAAACTGCCTTTGAACAAAAGCATCAAAATGCTTAAAAATAAGACTTTTCTCTGACAATAATTTAGTACCACTGAAAACTTGAAAAGTCAGAAAACAATTGCAGACAATACTGAGGTACGCTCCCATAAATCTGTATGCACTAGTTTCAAAGGGCTTTGAAACTCTAGTATGTGTATGTAGCATAAATATATATATTTATGTGCTTTGGCCATCTGACAGCCCCCACAAACTTCAGGCAAGGAATTAGGCATGCTATTAAACCCCAAATCAAGCAATATATGTCTAATAATATCAACATGATCAGGGTGGCCAAGTTTCTAGCATGGCATTGAACATTAATTATTAACTGAGCACGCTACAGCAGTTGTTGTACTAGGAACAATGCTATTGCATAACAACACTAATAGGCTAATAGCCTATATTAACTATCAGCTTAATACTGTAGAAGGAAAAGGAATATTTCTTAAATTAATATTTATAATCGGTACTGTGTTTTTGAACTTGTAATTTTTTTTTTCCTTCTTTCTAAATGTTTCAACATGTATTTTGACATAAATATATAAGCCTTCCCACGACCACTAACTGCACCACTCTGGAATCCTTTTTTCAAATATGTACTGTATAAAGGTCAAAAAGAATAGAAAAAAATACCTCAGGAAACATTGGGCCATATCCATGAATTGTTTTTTGTTTTTTTTAAAAAAGGACCATTTTGTTTACTCTCTCTCAAGATCTATAAGCCCTTTAATTTCAAAAATTTAACCGATGAGTAAAATTACTCATATTTTTTTATAATTTTTTTAATAATACTATCTTTTATTAATTAATGTGAGACAATTTCTCTTGAACCCTTCCTATTTTTAAGTCATTAACTCTCTTTCTTGTTTTTCGAATGATCTCTCTCTATGGACTCGATCGACTCACACGCCCCAATTCTATTGTGTAGAAGTGATATTTCGTTTCTATTTGTTGGATATTACCATATTGTAACCATTTAGAATTCTTTCAAAAACATATATATATATATAAACTCAAAGTAAATATAAGAAATTAACTTCTTTCTTGATATTAGGTGCCAAGTTTTTCAAGAACTTGAAACAAATACAAAGAATATGGATGAGAAATGTTAATAATACATAAATTTGTATTTATTTTTGTATCTAAGTCAATTATATTATGACATGTGGTAAATTCTTTTTGAAAAATGAAAAACTTATTGAATTTTCTAAATAATTTTGGCACATATAATGTATAATTAATATAGTTATAAAAGTATGTCGAAATTTATGTGCCCATATTATTCCTGGTAATGGATTATCGACATACCCAGGAAGTAGCTAGAAAACAAATTCATATTAAAATTAGGGGTGATAATTTGTTCGATCTAAGTAGTTAAATATATTGAATGAAATATATTTCTTATTGTATTATTACCTCACAATAGAGGTATATATAGAAGATAAAATACAAGAGTCCTAAATAAAATAGAATTATGTACAACTTAAAACTCTATTACAGATAGACACTAATTACATGACTCACGCTAACACTCCCCCTCAAGTTGGCGCATACATATCGACCATACCCAACTTGCTTAGTGAGTCATAAAACGTCTTCTTGGAAACTCCTTTGGTGAGCACATCTGCAAGTTGTTTCTCAGTGGGAACAAAAGGAAAGCTAATGAGTTTGGCATCTAGCTTCTCTTTTATAAAATGACGATCAACCTCCACATGTTTAGTGCGATCATGCTGTACTGGATTTTGTGATATGTCAATGGCTGCTCGACTATCACAATACAACTCCATAGTATTTTTGAGTTCGAGACCCAAATCAAACAATAAACTTTTTATCCACAACAGTTCACAAACACCATGAGCCATACCTCTATACTCAGCCTCAGCACTAGACCGTGCCACAACTTTCTGCTTCTTACTTTTCCATGTAACCAAATTACCTCCCACAAAGGTAAAGTAACCCGATGTCGACCTTCTATCTGTAATACTTCCTGCCCAATCTGCATCTGTGAAGCCACAAACTTCAAGAGGATTGTTGTGTTTAGTGAACATTACTCCTCTCCCTGGAGCTGACTTCAAGTACCTTAAAATTCTCACAACTGCATCCATGTGACTCTCACTCGGGTTATGCATGAACTGACTTACCACACTTACTGCATATGTGACATCTGGTCTAGTATGTGTCAAATAAATTAGGCGCCCAACCAACCTCTGATAGCGGGCTCGATCAGTTGGTACTTGATCTGGATACTCTGCTAGACAATGATTTTGCTCAATAGGAGTGTCAATAGGTTTACAATCCAACATGCCTGTTTCAGTTAGTAGGTCAAGAATGTATTTTCTCTGACATAGAAAGATTCCTTCGCTCCCCCTAGCTACCTCAATTCCTAGGAAGTATTTCAATTCACCCAAATCCTTCATCTCAAACTCAGAGGCTAGCTGTCTCTGTAATTTATCCATCTCAACAGCATCATCTCCAGTAATTACCATATCATCAACGTAAATAATTAGAGCTGTTACTTTCCCTTGTTGATGTTTGAGAAATAGCGTATGGTCTGAATTACTTTGTTTGTAGCCAACCTTCTGCATGAACTGTGAAAACCTTCCAAACCAGGCTCGAGGGGATTGTTTGAGCCCATACAAGGACTTCTTCAATTTGCATACAAAATTACCAGGAGAGACAGCTACATACCCAGGTGGAAGATTCATGTATACCTCCTCGACTAACTCTCCATGAAGGAACGCATTCTTGACATCAAGCTGTCGAAGTGGCCAATTAAAGCTTGCAGCAAGCGAAAGTAGAACTCGAATAGTATTCATTTTGGCAACCGGAGCAAAAGTCTCATCGTAGTCTACACCATATGTCTGAGTGAACCCTTTTGCTACAAGGCGGGCTTTATACCGATTCACAGATCCATCAGCATTATGTTTCACAGTAAATACCCATCGACAATCAACTGCCTTCTTGCCTTGTGGTGAAGGTACAAGTTGCCAAGTATCGTTCTTCTGTAATGCCTCCATCTCTTCCTCCATTGCCTTTTTCCATTTTGGGTCTCCCAGCGCATCCTGCACTTTGTTAGGTACTGATACAGTAGATATTTGATTTACAAATGATTCATATGGCTTAGACAATCTTTTAGTAGACATGTAGTTGGTTACTGGATATTTTGATTTTGCATGGATACTTGGTTCATATCTTTTGGGTGGTTGACCTCGAGTAGACCTATTTGGTAACACATACTGTCCAACACTAGACTCAACGCTATTAGTATCAGTAGGTATACATACCTCAGATGAGTGACCTTCAGTACCAGGGAGCTGTTGATCAAGGGTATGAGTGATGCCTGAGGGAACAGCAGTATCTTCATTTTCATTTGCTGTGGTTGGAGCTGGTGCTTGGACACTTGGAGTATCTGTTTCTTCCACTACTGGATTCAATGGGTTAAGAATCTCAACTGGACCCATAGAAATATCAGTAGGTGATTCTTCCAAATCCTCCCCCTCACCATGATACAGCTCTTCAAAATATAAATTCTCCCCCTGACGAGCAGTATCAAGTGAGGAAAAATAACTCATGTCCTCAAAGAAGGTAACATCCATAGTGACATAATATTTCCTGGTCGGAGGATGGAAGCACTTGTACCCTTTCTGATAACCTCCATAACCAACAAACACACATTTGATTGCACGGGCATCTAACTTGGACCTCTGATTTTTAGGAACATGGACAAAAGCAACACAACCAAATACACGGGCAGGAAGATTATGAAATGATGACAAGGACACATGAGATGCAAGAACCTCGAATGGGATTTTGCCGTGAAGAACACTAGATGGAAGACGATTGATGAGATGGACGGAAGCTTGTACAGCATCGCCCCAAAGGTATTTTGGCATATGAGCACTAAATAGGAGTGCACGAGTCATATCAAGTAAATGACGATTTTTTCGTTCAGACACCCCATTTTGTTCTGGTGTTTGTGGGCAAGTAGTTTGGTGAACAATTCCATGTGTTTTGAAAAAATCTTGAAACATACGATTAATATATTCTCCCCCATTGTCAGAACGTAGGACTCTAATGTTGCTATTGTATTGTGTTTGAACATGAGTACGAAAGTTTTGAAAAACTGAAAAGACGTCATCTTTAGTTCGAAGAAGAGAAACCCATGACAATCTTGTACAATCATCAATAAACGAAACAAAATACCTCATGCCCGATAGAGTGGGCTCTCTACTCGGTCCCCAAACATCAGAATGAATTAACTCAAAAGGAACAGTACTTTTATTAGAAATACTAGGAGAATAAGTAATACGATGGCTTTTGGCCAAAACACACGTCTCACAATGTAAAACAGACTCACTAACACCAATGAACAAAGTAGGCATAGATTTTTTCATAAGACTAAAAGAAGGATGCCCTAAGCGGCGATGCCATAACCAAATTTCACTTAGATTGTCAGAACTCGAGGTCAATGCGGTGCGGGACTGTGCTCCTGGTTTCTCCCCTGCGTAGTTCTGATCCAGACGAAACAATCTGCCCCTCAGATACCCTCGACCAATTATTTCCCTGGTAAGAAGATCCTGAAAAATCACATACATAGGATAAAAGGTTACAAAACATTGAGACTCAGTATTCAACTGTGGGACAGATATTAAATGATGGGATAAGTCAGGCACATATAAAACATTATGGAGCTGTAAAGTTGGAGTGATACGGACTGACCCCTTTCCTAAGACAGGAAAAGCTTCACCGTTAGCATTTGTAACATAAGACACTGGAGGGGAAGATAACTCAGTAAAAAACGATTTATCATAAGTCATATGATCAGACGCACCAGAATCAATAATCCAAGTATTAGACCCAACAAAATGAGAAACGCTTAAGGCCATACCAAACTTACCACGACCGGCTATTGAAGCTATAGGGGTACCTTCACATGTCACACGATGATCCTGTCCAGTCACACCATAGAAATCTGGTTCCTGTACTACTTGTACAGCAGCTGTTTTCACTTTAGAACGATAATTTGGCCGTTTAGGTCTGAGGTGAGGGTTCAGTTTATAGCAAGTCTCTCGAAGATGTCCTCCTTCATTGCAATAAGAGCAATGGAAACGAGGACGATTGGCAAAGCCTGGTGGAGGTCCTTGCTGATGAAGTGGAACTGAACTCTGCTGCTGGAGAGAGGGTGCCTTGGAGTTGGCTTGAATGGCAAAGCCTGGTGGAGGTCCTTGTTGATGAAATGGAACTAGATTCTGCCGCTGGAGAAAAGGTGCCTTTGAATTGGCTTGAATTGCTAGACTAGATAATTCAACCTGTGCCTGATTAAGACTCTCCTGCTGAGATTCGTCCTTACGGATGTATGTAAAAGCTGTGGTCAAGCTCGGAGGGTCTGGCATTCGAAGCAATTCGCCCTTAGCACTATTATGTTTTGTATCAAGTCCTCTTAAGAATGCATGAACTCGCTCAAGCTCCTTTTCCTTCTGGTACCATATAAGGTCCTCTTGATTTTTGATTTTGCACGGACGTTTCTGATCAATTTCAGCCCATATATTCTTCAGCTTGGTAAAAAACATAGACACTGGTTGCCCATTCTGTTGCATGCTGACAGCTTTGCACATTAACTCGTGGACCTGTATAAAGTCAGATTCATTAGTGTAAAGGTCTCCTAAAGTCTTCCATATAGCCTCAGCTGTGTCACACTCTTCCACCATCTGTAGTACATCATCTGTGATGGCTCTAAATAGGATAGACATTACAAAGCCATCATCATCTTCCCACTTAGTATAGGCCTCCAAATCATCTGCAGGAGGAACTTTAATTGTTCCAGTCACATGTCCCATCTTATGCATCCCACGGAGATAAACGGACATAAGTCTTTTCCATGTTCTAAAGTTAGTACCATTGAGTTTGGTACCACCGAAAGAGCCACCTTCTGAACTATTGACAGAAACTTCAAATTTTGGAATTTCAGTTGTCGTTGAACTCTGATTCATTCTTGAATCTTCCATTGAATCAGACAATAATAATATGCAGCGGAATTTTTTTTTTTTTTGAACGGTTGACTTTGACTGTTGACTGAGTTGACCCCGGGCTAAAATTGGGCTGATTTTTTTTTTTTTTTTTTTTAAAGTGGGTTAGGGGAAAATTGGGCTTAAATTGTATGGGCTAGGGTTTGGGCTAGGGTTTGGATGTGTGGGCTAGGGTTTGAAAAGGTGGAGGCAGATCTAGAGTGGCGGCAGTGAGGTCTGGCGGCGCTGGACTGCGGCAGTGAGGCGCGGCGGCAGGAGGCGGTCAGGCTGCGCGGAGTGGACTGGCGGCGCGGCAGATCTGAGGCGCTGCGACTGGCGGCGAGCGGACAGGAGAGGCTCTCGGTGCGGCAGATCTGAGCAGGAGGCGCGGATCTGAGCAGGCGGCGCGACAGGAGGCGCGGATCTGAGCGGGAGGCGCGGATCTGAGCAGGCGGCGCGACAGGAGGCGCGGATCTGAGCAGGCGGCGCGGATCTGAGCAGGCGGCGCGGATCTGAGCAGAGGCGCGCGGAACAGGCGGACAGGCGCGCGGCGGCGCGGAAAGCAGAGGCGAGCGGAGGCAGATAGGCGCTCTGCGGCGGGGAACAGGCAGACAGGCGTGCGGCGGCGCGGAACAGGCAGACAGACGTGCGGCGGCGCGGAAAGCAGAGGGGCGCGGCGGCGCGGAGGCAGACAGGGCGGCGTCGGCGGCGCGGTACCGCTGGACAGGGCGGCAGCGGAGTGGGAACGGCGGCGGCGCTGACAAAGAAAATAAAATTCTTTTACGAATCTTCCGCTCTGATACCAAGTTAAATATATTGAATGAAATATATTTCTTATTGTATTATTACCTCACAATAGAGGTATATATAGAAGATAAAATACAAGAGTCCTAAATAAAATAGAATTATGTACAACTTAAAACTCTATTACAGATAGACACTAATTACATGACTCACGCTAACATAAGTTAGTTTGAATTAGCTTGAATTTAAATTGTATTATAAACTGCTAATCCTAATCTAAATCGAATAATTCGTGCTAACCCAAACTAAAAAAATTTGAGTTGGTCCAAACTAGTCCAAATTAGCCCAAAATTTTATTTACATGTATTAATTAATATTTTTTTTTTACCTTATTGAACTCAATATTAATTGAAAATATTATAAATTTTTTAATAATTTTTAATCTAATTAGAATAATAAAATATTTTAACTAAATCCAATGTATTCTAATAATATTAAATATACAAATAAAAATTTTGTTATAACTTTTCACAAAATTAAAAAATTAAAAGTTTTAAAGTCATAATCATTACAAAATAACTCAATGAACTATTACTTAAAATTAAAGTAAATGAATAATTTAAATTTAAACTTCATGTAATTGTGATTAATGATTACATAATAAAGTTGATATTATTATTAAGAGAAATACAATAAATATTATATGACATAAATTAACAGACTCAACTTGAAAAAAATAATAATAGTAATAATATATAATAATAATTATAATTATTTTTTATTTTCGTATTATAGGACTAATCCTAATTCAACCCTAATTTTTTTGTATTATTTGAACTGGCTTAAGTTGAACCAAAATTTAAATGATTTGTATTTTTCAATTCATATTTGGTCAGAAAAATCTGCCATATAATAAATTATAATCCTTAATTAAAATTATGGTCCTGATTTTCAAGGATCTCGTGATTTAATTTTTATTTTATTATTATTAAAATAACTACTGTCAACCGTCAAGGGACAATTATATGTGGGAGCTGAATCTTATATTTTGTTAAAGAAATTATTATTATTTATAACAAAGAAATTATTTATTTAAATAGTAAACATATTATTTTCCGATATTGTTATGTAATTAATTGAAGGCGCTGAAATGAAATACATTGTATAAATGAAAAGGGTGGCAAAGGGGATACCGGATACGGGGAACAGTCTTCGCTGTTTAATGCTTTTTTAATGATTATTATAAATGTTTAAATGAAATACATTGTTATAAATGAAAAGGGTCGCAAAGGGGATACCGGATACGGGGGACAATCTTCGCTGTTTAATACTTTTAATGATTCTTAATAAATGTTTAAATATTCAAAAGAAATTAAATGATTGGCTAGAGATACCAACCTTATCAAGATAATCATATCTATCTATCTATCTATCAATAATGAGAGTTTCTAAGCCGGAAAAAGCAGCTAAAGCTCACTTAAATTTAATTTTTATTTTTTTAAAATAATAAATATAAAACATTTAAAATATATAATAACAAAAAAAAAAAAAAAAACTCCACCCCTTGATATCTACACAAGAATTATAATACCACTCCATTTCAGTGTTAGTGGCACCACGGAAAAAAAAGGCACACATTCACAAGTCGATTTTGATCTACATCATATAATACGAGCAAGTTGATTGTAGGTTCCTTGTTGATCACTTTGCCTGGTTTTGATTTCTTCAGCACATCTTAATGTCCTTTCGATGTAGTAGCCTCCTCCAATACTAACTTCTCTTTCTAAATGACAACAATAGCTCTCAAAAACACTTACATTCACATGTAACTTGAAGTTCATCATAAACAAAAATTCAAGCTCTAACTTGTTCAATTCCTTACTTGTTAATCCCCCAACTCTAGCAAAGTATGAATTTCTGTAGTTCCTGCATTATTCATTTAAATTTCAGGTGAATTCATAATTAACTACAACTACTTGGATCACTTTGAGAGAATTAAGCAACCAAACAAAACAGAGTAAAACTTACATGTCCTCAACATATTTGGAAGCCACCATAATAGTAGTAATGAGAAGCCTGTGAACATTTCTAGCATTAATCTGAAAGCCAGTAAAATTCTGGCAGAACCGATCAATATAAACGTAAGCAATCACATAAACCGAAGGACCAGCTCTTGTGTATCTGAAAATTCTCTCTAAATAGGACTGAATAGTCATATCTGGGGTCTCATGACAATCAAAAATTCGAGTCTTGAAGTACTGTTTAGACAAATACGAATTAGCTCCATAATTCTTGCCAATCCTTTGGCTTCTTGCCATACTTCTCTCAATTAAAGAAGCAAGAACATTAATCACTAATGGGGTATTCGAATCCTCTTGGTATGAATAACTATACAAATCAGATCGAAGCTTTCTTGGAGAAATTGTTAGAGAATTGGTTGATGATGAAGACATGTTTTGGATGTTGTGAAAAAGAGGCTCTTGGGGGAAAAACTTAAATAGAAAAGAGAGTGAATAAAAAAATAAGAAAAGGGCATAGGTTAGGGGACATTTGGAAAGTGGGTGGAAACTAAAATAGGAAAATCAAAAGCATAAGATATGAGTGCCTCTTAACGCCACAACTTGTAAAGACAAAGTACTGAAGAAACAGCTCAGCTTTCTTATTATTATTATTATTTTTTTTTTTGGTTCAACTCAGAGTCCAAGGAGATATAAAAATAAAAAAAAAATTATAGCCGACACTGGGCTTGTACACCCATAGAGATAGAGAGGTGAAGAGCATTCATGGAGGGTTGGTAATTGGGTCCATGAAAACTAACAAGACGACGGCATTTGAAGAAATTGCATAAATTGTGCCTCGAGATTTTAAAGAAATAGTACAAAATAAAATTGAATCCGTACTAGCTACTAGCTACTAGCTATGTCACACGTGCAATTGGGGGCTCATGTTCAGTTCAGTATATCTTGGTTTGCAACTTGTTTGTTTTCTAGAGAAATTATTTTCGAGTAAATAGTAATTTTATACTTGGTATCAATAATGTAATTGTTAGATAATGTTAAATAAAAAGAAAATCAGAAAGGTAACAAAGAAAAATGAAGACCGAAGAGATACTATTAGAGATAGGGTGATACTAAAATTTTCTCACATTGGTATTGTTAAATTTAGCACAATGCAAGCATTTAAATACTATAAATTTAGACAAACTTAATTAGCAATAGGCTTAATTGTATAATATATATATATATATAAAGTTTTCTTTTTAATTTTTTTATAATTGGCATATATATATATATTAAAACGCAAAAAATCATGTTTTTTATAAAAAATAATATTTTAGTTTTTCTAACGTGAACATGCATTTTTTTTTTAATTAAAATATTTTAATAATTAGATTATATATGAATCTTGGGTAATAATTATGTGGAAAAATTTAGTAGCAATCGTAGAGATATTAGTTGAATGGGCCAGATTTAAACTTTCATTCGGGTTGAAATTTGGACCGATTGTTGAGGCCCATATATCCACTTCAGATAAGTTATGGTTATGGTTTTCATATCTGCAAAGCTCATTGGGAAGTGGGAATGACAATAAGAAAAGATTGTATATTCGAATGGATTTTTTTAATAATATTATTATTTTTTTTTGGCAAATTGCGTTTTCATTCAACAAAATTCCCAAATAGGTACTAAGATTTTTAATCACTAGAGTGCCCTAAACGTATGAACTTTTAGTTTTTGTGGGATATAACCAGACATCCAAAAAAAACTCCAACTACATTCTTCTAATTCACATGCCTCTTAATAATTTAAAACATCGGGTATGTACGAAATTTTGCGAGATGTAACTATAATTTTTTATATTTTTATTTTATACAAACAACAATTATCTTGAGTGATGATAGTGTCATTCACGTGTATTTATTTCGTAGCTCGATTAATTGAATCGAATATAAATTAAATTAAATTTAAGCTAATTTAAATAACTGAAAAAAAAGAGCTAAATTAGGGTTGACTTATTAGCCCAAAATAAAATAAAATAAAATATAATTTTAAATAAAAATATATATAAAAAAAGACTATTAAAATTAAAATAATATTACATATATTTTAATCTTTTTTTAATTATAAATCAATTATTTTTCTTTAAAAAATAAACAAATAAGAAATAAATAGTTATAATTTATTCATTTTACTACACTATTATGTTGTTTTCTTTGATACTAATATGTATAGCATTCAAATCTATCCATATATTTAAACCAAAAATATACATATACATATCATTAATTATAATTAGTATTATAAAGTTTTTATCTTTAAACTAATTAGGCATTAGCATTAGCTGTAAAACTTCAAATTTTTTATCAGCTTATACTGTGCTATTCCTTTTTCAACTAGTTAATTGTCTTGAAAATCATGTATCTATATCTAATAATATGGTAGAGAGTTTATTAGTAACTTAAGAGACTTTGAGCCAATCCTTTTGTATTTAATTTGAATTTGGCCTCAACCTTGTTGACTCAAATTAAATTTAATTTGAGTTAATGTTTGACCAATTTAAATTAGGCTTAATTTAAGCCAACACAAACTAGCACAACTAGCATGAATTGACACCATTATCCACATGGCTACATTTTACTACAAATAATTTTATTTGTCTCATATTAGAACATATCTTAACTTAATAAACAATTTATTATTTGTTGAACTATGTGAGTCCCAACTTTACATTTTAGGTCTTAATTTTAATTAATCTATAGTAGGAATGACAATGGATTAGATTGTATTCAATCAGCTAACAATATAATCTGTTATTTAAAAGATTCAATTTAATTTAATTTTTTTGATTCTTGGATTACATAAATTAGATCCTTGAATCATATGGATATTCATGATCAGATATAATTTGTTCATTTTTTTTTTTCATTTTTTCCTAATATATTATTTAATATAATACATTGCATACTTTAAATTGATAAATAAAAATAAAAAGAAGAGAATACTATAAATTTGTAGAAAAATATTTATTACTTATTTATAATTAATATATTTCAATTTTTATTGAACTTTTTCATTGATGTTGTTATCTATAAATTCAAAAAAAAAAAAAAATTTGTAATAAAAAGTTAATATGGTGAATTCAATATCATCTAAAATTATAAAAAAATAATATTATAAATTTTTCTAAACAAATAATTATAAATTTTGGAAAGTATTTTTGGAATGTTGGATTTTTTTAACACTAAAATTACAATTTTAAAAAGATTTAATTTTGAATTGATCTATCTAAATTTGGTCTATTCTGATTCAATTCGATATGTTGATTTTGTATATGAATATTGATCCGATCCAAGCAAAAAATAATTTATTTTGATCAGATCCAAAATAGATTATATAAGGCAGATATTTATAGAGCTCCCGTTTGATGAATGTTTTTGTATCCCTACCCCATAATGATCCTATTGTCAATTGAGATAAGCAAAATTTTGTCCCAAAAAATATTTTATTTTACTAAAGGCACCCACTTTTATCTTAACCCGCATTTTATATGAATGAATATGGCATGGATGCTTTAAGAAAACATTACCGTGGGAATAGAAAATATATTTTCTCTTTATTTCTTCAATTTTTGGCCCTTCATCAGATCAGGACGTAAGAATTATTTTCAATTTTTTGTTTTTTGTTTGTTTGGTGGAGTTTATATATCTCAACTCAAGTTGTGCAATATTATTAATAATTAACTACGTTGAGCTACTGTTTGGAATAAAAAAAAAAAATTCAAATTGAATTGTGATATTTAATAATGGCATGTGCCTCTGTACTATTAATTTGTGAAGGAAATATTGATATTCCCTTGGTTTAATTAGGAAAAGAAAAAAAAAACCCATAGCCAAAGGAGTGGAACGTGACATTAAAGCACACGAGCGAAGACTTAACTTGCAATCAGCAGAAAGTGAAAACAGGGAATCGTTGGCCTTTCCACAAAAAAGAAAAAAAAAAAGAAAAAAAAAAGGGTTTAGTAATGCAAAAGTAAGGGGAATATAACATAAGGTGCATTCAACTTTGAACTGTTCCATTTAGTTGGCCATTCAAAACGAATACTCAACTACTCAACCAATAAGAGATTGGACCCTCACATTGGACATTTCGCAGAACCCATGAAAATGACCCCTGATAATATTGTTATTTGCTCTTAATTAATTTTCTTTTTAGCAACTGTTAAGTGTTCATTGCTCTCTGATTTTGTTATGTATTTATTCTCTTCTAGTACTGTGCTTAATTTTAACGTAAGAAAATATCTTTTTGAAGATAAATATTGTATGTGCAACGCATGGTATTATTCTGGAGTACAGTATCAACTTACTCCTAAAATAATCAAAGCCATCTCGATTTAGAATTTTAAATTAAGATCATATTTAAAAATATATATATTTATAAATAATATAATATTAACTAATTGAACAAAAAATCAAGAACAAAAAAAAAAATTTAATTTTTATTTAATTTTTTTTACCAAATAATTTATAAAAAAATGATTTTAATAAAATGTCAAAGATAAACTTTGAAGATATGAGAAACAAAATACAAGAAACTTTGACGATATAAAATTTATAATATGATTTTTTTATAAAGTTTATTATAAAATTAAATATTTAAAAAATTAGATTATTATATTTAAAAAGAATTTTTATATACTATATAACTATAATTTTATTTGTGTTACTTATAATTATCAAATACATGAAAAATGAGTATATGTTTTACATTTTATTTATACTTTATATCATTTTTATTTACGTATTTGTAAAATTTTGTTAATATGTATCAAAATATGTACATAAAAATCAAACATAATATATTATTATAATTATTACACAATATATCATAATTATATTATATTTTATCGGTGTGAGATTTTATTATTTATATAACTTTAAAATATAAATTTTTACCTTTTGTAAAAATAATCATTTTATATTTTAACATATTCTATTCTATTCTATTGACACAACAAAAAAAACTGTTTTTAACGACAAACCAACTTTTAAGTAAAACACCTAGATTTGTTGGCAAAAAATTTTCCTAGACAAAATTTTTTGGGACAGTCATCCCAGTAACACAAAAGGAAGCTCTAATAATATATTAATTTATAAAAAATATGAGTCATTTAATCTCAAAAAAATAAAAATAAAAATAAAAACAATAACAATGAATGAATTGGCTCATAAATTTTATAAACTATATTATAATATTACTCTTTATCAAGACTTTACCATGCACTAGTAGTGAGTTATTAACATTTTTTACTATATATTATTTTTAAGTCACTCGCAATGTTCCAAAATAATAATAATACTCACTTATAGAATTACATAGATGCATCAATAATTGAATAAGAACTTAGAAATGACATAGTATTAGCTATACATATTTTTATAAATTGTGTTGGATAGGACGTTTGTTTGGAAATTTAGGGATTGAAGCTAACACACAATCAAAGTAAAGTTGAGAGAATGAAGATAAAAACGAACACAAGTATTTACGTGGTTCACCCAAAATAATTACGGGCTACTCCACGGGCAAAGGCCAGAAGGAATTCACTATTTAATTTTGAATACATGTGTCGGTACTGTGACAATGATGTAATTGTTAGATAATGTTAAATAAAAAGAAAATCAGAAAGGTAACAAAGAAAAATGAAGACCGAAGAGATACTATTAGAGATAGGGTGATACTAAAATTTTCTCACATTGGTATTGTTAAATTTAGCACAATGCAAGCATTTAAATACTATAAATTTAGACAAACTTAATTAGCAATAGGCTTAATTGTATAATATATATATATATATAAAGTTTTCTTTTTAATTTTTTTATAATTGGCATATATATATATATTAAAACGCAAAAAATCATGTTTTTTATAAAAAATAATATTTTAGTTTTTCTAACGTGAACATGCATTTTTTTTTTAATTAAAATATTTTAATAATTAGATTATATATGAATCTTGGGTAATAATTATGTGGAAAAATTTAGTAGCAATCGTAGAGATATTAGTTGAATGGGCCAGATTTAAACTTTCATTCGGGTTGAAATTTGGACCGATTGTTGAGGCCCATATATCCACTTCAGATAAGTTATGGTTATGGTTATGGTTTTCATATCTGCAAAGCTCATTGGGAAGTGGGAATGACAATAAGAAAAGATTGTATATTCGAATGGATTTTTTTAATAATATTATTATTTTTTTTTGGCAAATTGCGTTTTCATTCAACAAAATTCCCAAATAGGTACTAAGATTTTTAATCACTAGAGTGCCCTAAACGTATGAACTTTTAGTTTTTGTGGGATATAACCAGACATCCAAAAAAAACTCCAACTACATTCTTCTAATTCACATGCCTCTTAATAATTTAAAACATCGGGTATGTACGAAATTTTGCGAGATGTAACTATAATTTTTTATATTTTTATTTTATACAAACAACAATTATCTTGAGTGATGATAGTGTCATTCACGTGTATTTATTTCGTAGCTCGATTAATTGAATCGAATATAAATTAAATTAAATTTAAGCTAATTTAAATAACCGAAAAAAAAGAGCTAAATTAGGGTTGGCTTATTAGCCTAAAATAAAATAAAATAAAATATAATTTCAAATAAAAATATATATAAAAAAAGACTATTAAAATTAAAATAATATTACATATATTTTAATCTTTTTTTAATTATAAATCAATTATTTTTCTTTAAAAAATAAACAAATAAGAAATAAATAGTTATAATTTATTCATTTTACTACACTATTATGTTGTTTTCTTTGATACTAATATGTATAGCATTCAAATCTATCCATATATTTAAACCAAAAATATACATATACATATCATTAATTATAATTAGTATTATAAAGTTTTTATCTTTAAACTAATTAGGCATTAGCATTAGCTGTAAAACTTCAAATTTTTTATCAGCTTATACTGTGCTATTCCTTTTTCAACTAGTTAATTGTCTTGAAAATCATGTATCTATATCTAATAATATGGTAGAGAGTTTATTAGTAACTTAAGAGACTTTGAGCCAATCCTTTTGTATTTAATTTGAATTTGGCCTCAACCTTGTTGACTCAAATTAAATTTAATTTGAGTTAATGTTTGACCAATTTAAATTAGGCTTAATTTAAGCCAACACAAACTAGCACAACTAGCATGAATTGACACCATTATCCACATGGCTACATTTTACTACAAATAATTTTATTTGTCTCATATTAGAACATATCTTAACTTAATAAACAATTTATTATTTGTTGAACTATGTGAGTCCCAACTTTACATTTTAGGTCTTAATTTTAATTAATCTATAGTAGGAATGACAATGGATTAGATTGTATTCAATCAGCTAACAATATAATCTGTTATTTAAAAGATTCAATTTAATTTAATTTTTTTGATTCTTGGATTACATAAATTAGATCCTTGAATCATATGGATATTCATGATCAGATATAATTTGTTCATTTTTTTTTTTCATTTTTTCCTAATATATTATTTAATATAATACATTGCATACTTTAAATTGATAAATAAAAATAAAAAGAAGAGAATACTATAAATTTGTAGAAAAATATTTATTACTTATTTATAATTAATATATTTCAATTTTTATTGAACTTTTTCATTGATGTTGTTATCTATAAATTCAAAAAAAAAAAAAAAAATTTGTAATAAAAAGTTAATATGGTGAATTCAATATCATCTAAAATTATAAAAAAATAATATTATAAATTTTTCTAAACAAATAATTATAAATTTTGGAAAGTATTTTTGGAATGTTGGATTTTTTTAACACTAAAATTACAATTTTAAAAAGATTTAATTTTGAATCGATCTATCTAAATTTGGTCTATTCTGATCCAATTCGATATGTTGATTTTGTATATGAATATTGATCCGATCCAAGCAAAAAATAATTTATTTTGATCAGATCCAAAATAGATTATATAAGGCAGATATTTATAGAGCTCCCGTTTGATGAATGTTTTTGTATCCCTACCCCATAATGATCCTATTGTCAATTGAGATAAGCAAAATTTTGTCCCAAAAAATATTTTATTTTACTAAAGGCACCCACTTTTATCTTAACCCGCATTTTATATGAATGAATATGGCATGGATGCTTTAAGAAAACATTACCGTGGGAATAGAATATATATTTTCTCTTTATTTCTTCAATTTTTGGCCCTTCATCAGATCAGGACGTAAGAATTATTTTCAATTTTTTGTTTTTTGTTTGTTTGGTGGAGTTTATATATCTCAACTCAAGTTGTGCAATATTATTAATAATTAACTACGTTGAGCTACTGTTTGGAATAAAAAAAAAAAAATTCAAATTGAATTGTGATATTTAATAATGGCATGTGCCTCTGTAGTCGGTACTATTAATTTGTGAAGGAAATATTGATATTCCCTTCGTTTAATTAGGAAAAGAAAAAAAAAAAAACCCATAGCCAAAGGAGTGGAATGTGACATTAAAGCACACGAGCGAAGACTTAACTTGCAATCAGCAGAAAGTGAAAACAGGGAATCGTTGGCCTTTCCACAAAAAAGAAAAAAAGAAAAAAAAAAAAAAAAAAAAAGGGTTTAGTAATGCAAAAGTAAGGGGAATATAACATAAGGTGCATTCAACTTTGAACTGTTCCATTTAGTTGGCCATTCAAAACGAATACTCAACTACTCAACCAATAAGAGATTGGACCCTCACTTTGGACATTTCGCAGAACCCATGAAAATGACCCCTGATAATATTGTTATTTGCTCTTAATTAATTTTCTTTTTAGCAACTGTTAAGTGTTCATTGCTCTCTGATTATGTTATGTATTTATTCTCTTCTAGTACTGTGCTTAATTTTAACGTAAGAAAATATCTTTTTGAAGATAAATATTGTATGTGCAACGCATGGTATTATTCTGGAGTACAGTATCAACTTACTCCTAAAATAATCAAAGCCATCTCGATTTAGAATTTTAAATTAAGATCATATTTAAAAATATATATATTTATAAATAATATAATATTAACTAATTGAACAAAAAATCAAGAACAAAAAAAAAAATTTAATTTTTATTTAATTTTTTTTACCAAATAATTTATAAAAAAATGATTTTAATAAAATGTCAAAGATAAACTTTGAAGATATGAGAAACAAAATACAAGAAACTTTGACGATATAAAATTTATAATATGATTTTTTTATAAAGTTTATTATAAAATTAAATATTTAAAAAATTAGATTATTATATTTAAAAAGAATTTTTATATACTATATAACTATAATTTTATTTGTGTTACTTATAATTATCAAATACATGAAAAATGAGTATATGTTTTACATTTTATTTATACTTTATATCATTTTTATTTACGTATTTGTAAAATTTTGTTAATATGTATCAAAATATGTACATAAAAATCAAACATAATATATTATTATAATTATTACACAATATATCATAATTATATTATATTTTATCGGTGTGAGATTTTATTATTTATATAACTTTAAAATATAAATTTTTACCTTTTGTAAAAATAATCATTTTATATTTTAACATATTCTATTCTATTCTATTGACACAACAAAAAAAACTGTTTTTAACGACAAACCAACTTTTAAGTAAAACACCTAGATTTGTTGGCAAAAAATTTTCCTAGACAAAATTTTTTGGAATAGTCATCCCAGTAACACAAAAGGAAGCTCTAATAATATATTAATTTATAAAAAATATGAGTCATTTAATCTCAAAAAAATAAAAATAAAAACAATGAATGAATTGGCTCATAAATTTTATAAACTATATTATAATATTACTCTTTATCAAGACTTTACCATGCACTAGTAGTGAGTTATTAACATTTTTTACTATATATTATTTTTAAGTCACTCGCAATGTTCCAAAATAATAATAATACTCACTTATAGAATTACATAGATGCATCAATAATTGAATAAGAACTTAGAAATGACATAGTATTAGCTATACATATTTTTATAAATTGTGTTGGATAGGACGTTTGTTTGGAAATTTAGGGATTGAAGCTAACACACAATCAAAGTAAAGTTGAGAGAATGAAGATAAAAACGAACACAAGTATTTACGTGGTTCACCCAAAATAATTACGGGCTACTCCACGGGCAAAGGCCAGAAGGAATTCACTATACTGAAAGATTTACAACCTCTCTCTAAATACAAGGAGAGAACAAGATACCTCTCTCTCTTATACTAGGAGAATACAATTAACCTCTCTCTCACAATGAGGAAAGAACTTTTCTAAGTGGAGAAGCTTGGAATGCTTAGGATGATTGAGATTTTGGGATGATGGAAATGAGCAAATGAGCTCTCTATTTATAGAGAGAAAAATGTTACTATTTGAAGAGATGACACATGCGCTTAGCTCATCATTTTGATGATGCAAGCGCTTAGCTCATCATTTTGATGATGCAAGCGCTTAGCTCATCACTTTGATGATGCAAGCGCTTAGGTCATCCTTTGAAATTGCAATAATATTCCATCAATTAAGCCATCCATCTTGACATTGTTTAAGAAGTTGAAAATGACTTCACACTTGTCTTTCAATCTCCCACTTGAAGTCATCTTTCACGATTATCTTTTCCAACTTGCCTTTGCTTAAATCCTGCTGCTTACGTCTCTGCTAAGCCGTACGAGGATCGACACCATACAAACTTGTCAGTGTTGATAGGTTTTGTCATTACATCTGCTAGGTTCTCTTTTGTGTGAATTTTTAACATATCCACACTTCCTTCTTCCACTACTTCTCGAACAAAATGATATTGTACTCCTATGTGCTTAGTTCTGGAATGAAATGCTGGATTCCTTGCAATGTGCAAGGCGCTCTGACTGTCACAATACACAAGAATCTTCTCTTGTTTGTGCCCGAGCTCCTCCATTAATCTTCTTATCCAGATTGCTTCCTTGCAAGCTTGTGTAGCTGCCATGTATTCTGCTTCTGTTGTAGATAATGCTACAACTGTTTGCAGTTTTGAAACCCAGCTTACAGCTCCACCTGCAAGTGTGAACACATAGCCAGTAGTGGATTTTCTTTTGTCAAGATCTCCTGCAAAATCTGAATCAACATATCCTTTGACAGTAAAATTTGATCCTCCATAACATAATGCAGCACTTGAGGTTCCTTTGATGTATCTAAGGATCCTCTTTACAGTGTTCCAATGCTCTCCACCAGGATTCGCCATAAATCGACTGATCGCTCCCACTGCTTGTGCAATGTCTGGTCTTGTACATATCATAGCGAACATCAAACTTCCCACTGCTGATGCATACGGTACTCGAGACATCTCCCTTCTCTCTGCTTCATTGCTAGGAGACATACTTGAGGATAACTTAAAATTAACAGGAAGTGGGGTAGATATTGGCTTACAATCTTGCATATTGAAGCGTCGCAAGATCTTGTTGAAGTAGTTCTTCTGAGAAAGCCAAATCTTCCTGTTATTTCTGTCTCGGTGAATCTGCATCCCTAGAATCTTGTTTGCTGGTCCCAAGTCCTTCATATCAAACTCCCTAGCCAATTGAGCCTTTAATTCTTGGATTCGATCTTTGTTGGCTCCTGCTACCAACATGTCGTCCACATACAACAACAAGATAATAAAGTCATTATCACCATCAAACCTTTTGTAGTATGTACAATGGTCTGAACTAAGTCTGTTGTATCCAAGGCTAATAATGAAGGAATCAAATCTCTTATACCAACACCTCGGCGCCTGTTTGAGACCGTACAGAGATTTGTTCAACCTGCAAACCAAGTCCTCCTTGCCAGTTTCAGCAAAACCTTCTGGTTGAAGCATATAAATTTCTTCTTCAAGTTCTCCATGAAGAAATGTAGTTTTTACATCCAACTGCTCTAGATGTAAGTCAAACGTTGCACACATTGCCAAGACTACTCTGACTGTTGTAAGTCATACTACTGGGGAAAATATTTCATTGAAATCAATACCTTCTTTCTGAGCATATCCTTTTACCACCAATCTTGCACGATACCGTTCCACTTGATCATTGCTATCTCGCTTGATCTTGTAGACCCATTTGTTACCAATGGCTTTTCTTCCATGTGGTAATGGTACTAGTTTCCAAGTCGTGTTCTTATGTAAAGCTTCAATTTCTTCCTGCATTGCTGTCATCCACAGAGATGTATCTGAACTACTTGTAGCTTCATGGAAAGTTGATGGCTCTCCATCCTCCGTTAAAAGACAATATGCAACATTACTTTCAGTAACATACTCCGAGTGCCAAGTTGGCGGCCTTCTTTCACGAGTTGACCGACGAACTTCTGGAGCCTCGGACTCAACTGGTTCTTGTACATCGTGTTGTGGTGCTGCTTCAGTAGAATCTTGAATTTCTTGTATTGAATTATTTTCCACCTGAACTATTGTAGTCTCTGAATTCTCATTTGATGTGCTATCGACTCCATCTTTTCTTTGTAATTGATCTTCTGCAAAGATCACATCCCTGCTGATTATGAGCTTGCGGGTAGTGGGATCCCACAAGCGATACCCCTTGACACCATCAGCATATCCCAAGAAGATACACCTTCTAGATTTTGGATCCAACTTCGATCTTTCTTGGGCGTTGTACATTACGTACACAGGACATCCAAATGAATGCAAAGTAGAGTAATCTGCTGGCTTTCCAGTCCACATCTCCATCGGTGTCTTTAACTCAATTGTCGTTGATGGTAACATGCAGTTTTGGCTGCTTCTGCCCAAAAGGAGTTGGATTGACCTGCAGACCTCAACATAGCTCTTATCTTTTCTGCAAGAGTTCTGTTCATCCGCTCTGCCACTCCATTTTGTTGAGGCGTGTATGTAACTGTGAACTGTCTTTTAATACCTTCTTGCTTACAAAGTGCAAGAAACTCGCCGTCTATATACTCTCTTCCATTATCTGTCTTTAAACACTTAATCTGCTTCCCAGATTCAAGTTCCACCTGCGCTTTAAAGTCTTTGAATACTTGAAAGACATCTGACTTCTTTTTGATTGGATATACCCAACACCTTCTAGAGTAGTCATCAATGAATGACACTAGGTACTTTGCACCTCCTAGTGATATTTCTGGTGATTCCCATACATCAGAATGAATCAAGTCTAAAATGCCTTTACTCCTTGCATCAGATATGCTAAACTTCAATCTATGCTGCTTACTTGTAACACAATGCTCACAGAAAGGTAGATTTACCGATTTGAGCCCTGGAAGCAACTTTCTGTCGGAGAGAATCTTCAAACCTCGTTTTGACATGTGGCCCAATTTGAGATGCCACATCATTGTTGATTCTTCTCCTTTACTGGTTGACGCGACACACGCATCAGCTTCCTGTAGTGTTTCCCCTTTAAGCATGAATAGATTTGCTGCAATCTTTTCTGCCTTCAAAACCACAAGTGCACCTTTGATAATTTTCATAATCTCATTCTCGACATGGGTCCTGCATCCAAGACTATCTATTTGCCCCAAAGATAGTAGATTCTTCCTTAAGCCCTTCACATGTCGTACCTCCTGAATAGTGCGAACTGTACCATCAAACATTTTTATTTTGATAGTACCAATACCAGCGATTTCCAAGGCATGATCGTCCCCCATGTGTACATAACCTCTTGAGATTGGTTCATATTTGTGGAACCATTCTTTTCGAGATGTCATGTGCCATGTTGCTCCTGAGTCTATTAACCAGACGTCAGAAAACTGCTTTCTACCTTCAACTGCTGCTGTAGCCTCGCTGTATAAGACTTCACCATCATCAGGGATACTTGCTATATTCCCTTGAGCATTTGGTGGCTCAGGGTCTCCATTCTTTCTTTTGCTCCAACAATCCTTTTTGACATGCCCTTTCTTGCCACAATTGAAATTCTTCTTACTTCTTGATTTCGATCTACCATGATTTTGACTCCCACTAGAGCCACGTTCTGTTGATCTTCCTCTCATCACCGTCAAAGCTTTCGCTTGCTGCGAACTTACTTGTCTATCTTCTTTGTTTTTACGCCGAGTTTCTTCTTCCAAAACAGCAGCTGTAATTTCGTCAAAGACTAGATAATCCGAAAGGATGTTGTTCGTCAGGTTGATGATGAGTTGATCATACGAGTCAGGTAGACTTTGAAGTAGAAGCTCCGCACGTTCAGTTGTCTCTATTTTGTAACCCATTGATGTAAGTTGCGAAAATAGAGTATTCAAGGTGTTGATGTGGTCGGTCACCGATGTGGATTCCGCCATTCGAAGAGTGTAAAGTCTCCTTTTTAAGAAGATCTTGTTGTGAAGTGATTTGGCCTCGTACAGTCTTGTTAGAGTATCCCAAATCTCCTTTGCTGTCTTCTTTTCTGCCACACTGGATAAAACTCCATCGGCTAGTGCTAAGTGTAGATCAGCAATTGCATTGCCATCCTTTTCATTCCATTTTTGATCATCAATGATCTCAACTGGCCTTTCTCCAATTGCTTCCAAGCAATTATCCTTTCTCAAAATTGCTTTAATCTTCATTTTCCACAATGAAAAATTACTTCCGTTGAACTTCTCAACATCGAACTTTGTTGTTGTCGTCATTTTTTATATGCTTCTTACTTGAACCGGCTCCCACTATTACAAGTGAACAATAATTGTATTTGTGAACAGTAACTGTATACGTGAACAGTAATCGTATACTTGAATAGTAACTATATACGTGAACCGTGAACAGTACCCACAACCAAAGCTCTGATACCACTGTTAGGAAATTTAGGGATTGAAGCTAACACACAATCAAAGTAAAGTTGAGAGAATGAAGATAAAAACGAACACAAGTATTTACGTGGTTCACCCAAAATGATTACGGGCTACTCCACGGGCAAAGGCCAGAAGGAATTCACTATACTGAAAGATTTACAACCTCTCTCTAAATACAAGGAGAGAACAAGATACCTCTCTCTCTTATACTAGGAGAATACAATTAACCTCTCTCTCACAATGAGGAAAGAACTTTTCTAAGTGGAGAAGCTTGGAATGCTTAGGATGATTGAGATTTTGGGATGATGGAAATGAGCAAATGAGCTCTCTATTTATAGAGAGAAAAATGTTACTATTTGGAGAGATGACACATGCGCTTAGCTCATCATTTTGATGATGCAAGCGCTTAGCTCATCACTTTGATGATGCAAGCGCTTAGGTCATCCTTTGAAATTGCAATAATATTCCATCAATTAAGCCATCCATCTTGACATTGTTTAAGAAGTTGAAAATGACTTCACACTTGTCTTTCAACGTTTGATTTATAGCGAATTGTGCAGTTGTGCTAGATTAATATGATAATGCAAAGCTCCCTTTGAACTGAAAACTAATAAACATCCATTGATATTTTGAAGTTTATTTTTTGATGGGACATTAAATTGAGTGTAACATGAATAATCATTTTAAGAGATTATTAAGCCAATAGATAGTAGACTCATAATATTAACAAATACTAATTTAGTATTTTAAACATGTTCGGTTGATAAGAATAAATAACATAATTAAATTATTATTAATTTCTTTTATTTGTATACAACTTCTAATCTTAAGAATTACAATTACATGGTAAGAACGTTTGTGAGAATGAATTAATATTCTTCTTTAAATAAGAAAATAATTATTTTTCACCTAAAATAATAAGATTTAAAGCATCTTTACCAAAAAGTCTAAAAATGTATCAATTATTTTTCATGAGATGGAAGACATTTTTTGAAATGATAAAAATTATGGAGAAACCAACTTTTCTAATAGTTTAAATTGTTAGAAGGAAGGTTAATAATTATTTTATATATTTATTATTCCTCTAAAAGTATTAATTTTTTGCATCATGCAGGCCAAACCCTTGCAATTCAATAATTAAAATTAAGACCAATTATACTTTTATATACTTAATAAAAAAATTAATAAAAATATATTATATTCATTTCCCTACATAATATTCCAAATATGATATATATAAACGTTTTATTCTTATTATGTAGCGACTCTTATGAGAATATGAATTGCAATTCATTTTTTTAGTTTTCTACCCCTAATATTTAATATTCATAATTAACGAGAACTTAAATTCTATGAATTGAACATGTCCTAAGACTAACTATTCAAACTTAATTTCCACTTAAAACGAAATGAGAAGATGATTGAAAAAAAAAAAATTTGTTTATCAACGTCAATCACTTAGAACATGTTTGAGAACATTTTAATTTAGGATTTAAAATTTATGATTAAATAATTAATTTTTTATTTTTAATAATTTTTTAAAAATAATCACAAAAATATAACAATTTTATTTAGTGATTTTCAAGAAAAAAAATTAAAAATTACTTTCAAGTTGTTTGATAATAATTTATAGTTTTTTTTTTTATTTTTTTCAAAAAAAAAAACTTTAAAAGTAAATAAAATTTTTACTCATACAAAAGTTATAAGACTTGATTTACTCTTTAAAAAAATATTTAGTGAAATAGAAAAAATCATAAATCATAAATCTGATTGAAAGATCTTTTTTTTTTTTTTTTTTTTTTTTAAGATTTATGTGTCATCCCATATTTTTGTAGTCATTACTTAAAAATGTAAAAATTAAAATCAAAAATTGTTACCAAACATACCTGATTCAAAAATCACTTAAAAAAAATCAAAAATCAAAAATAAAAATCGTTATCAATCAAGAGCCCTTAGTATATTTAAATTTGCCTGCAATTTTCAAATAAAAGAAAATCAGTTTTCTGCAATCAAACAGTTACTGTTATATTATATATGAAATGTTTTTTTTTTTTCCTTTCAATTATAGCATTGGTAAATATCAATAACCTCGTTGAGGTTTGTTTGAATAGCAAAGAGGTCCTAAATTTGAAAATAATATCACTCCAGGGGCGGAGTCAGAAAAAATTGGTCGGGAAGGTTAATTTTTTTTTTTTTATACAAAGTAAAAAAATAATAAGAGTTATAATAGATTATACTTAATTCAATACTGAATTTTTTATATCATATTATAATAGAAATATAGAATTAGAACTTAAAAAATATAAAGTTATTAGAGCTCAAAAATATAAAGTCAACACATTATAATTAACTTATAACAAAACCTAAACAAAAATATAATAAGTTAATAATTATTAGTCTTATTCATGAATAAAATAAATATATTAACTAAAAAATCTAAGAAAATAGAAAGTTTAATTAAACACACAAAAAATTTATAGTTGTTAAGACTAAAATAAAAATATAAAAAGGAAAATATGATTGAAAAATTACCAAAAATAACACCCATAAAACTTGCAATAACAAAATTAGCACCTCTATAATATTGAACGTTCAATATTGAACAGGTCTAAATTATCGTCGTTCAATTTTAATTGAACGGGTGTTCAAAGAAAAATGACATATTAGTTATTTTTTTAATTGTAGAAATATAAGTTTGAACACAAGGAGTACTAGTTTTGTTATTATAAGTTTCAAGGGGTGTTATTTTTGTTGTTTTTCCAATATGATTTAGAATTTTAATTTTGAAACAATATTTAAAAATATATGTTTATAAATAATATAACACTGACCAATAATAATAAAAATAATAAATTTTTTATATAAAAAGATTTCAAATAAATTCCAAAATATTATTAAAATAAAATGTCAAATAATATAATATTAGATAAAGTTAAAATTTTAGTTGAAATAAAACATGATAAACATAAACTTAAAAATTTTAATATGAACTTATTTTTTTTTTATTTTTTTTTTATAATGTTGAGTTTAAAGTTAAATATTAAAACTTTTTTTTTGGATTATCACATTTAAGAAGAATTTTTACATAATATATGACTACAATTTTATTTTTGTTACTAATAGTTACCAAATACATGAAAAAATATATATATATTTAAAAAATTTATTTACAATTCATATCATTTTTATTAACGTATTTGTTAAATATTGTTAATATATTCCAAAATATGTAGATAAAAATTATACAAATATATTATTACAAATAAAATATTTATTTAATACTAAAATTATATACATAATTAATTTTTTATAAAAAAAATTGATTAAAATTGTAGCCCCATCTAGCCCTTACCATCCTCCGCTCTGTATCACTCAACTCTATTTTGGTATTCGCTAAAAATGTGATGGTAATAGGATTAAAAAAGAGTAATATTGTACTCTTTAAATATTTAAAATTTGTGAAATTACTTTTTGTTTTAATCGAAAATCACGAAGTAAATTAATAAAGGAATAAAATAAGGATAATATATGCAGGTTTTGAAGTGGAAAAAATTCCTTTTCAAATCAACATTTTCAATTAATATTACTCGAATTAAAGTTTTGAGTTTGGTTTGGCGAGAACGTAAAAAAATTCAAAAATCCCGTAACACTTTTTGTGTATCATTTATTTATTAGTAGTATATACATTGATATATCAAAAATAATATACATAATTTGGAATTAACATAAAAGACCAATTTAGTCATCTAAATAATTAGAGATTTTGATCGGGATACGAAGAGAATTTTTGGTTAATAACCTTTTTTTTTCTTTTGTCATATAGTTATAAATTGTTATATGTATTGATGTTTACGATTTTTATTTTATTTTATTTTATTTTATAAAAATATGTTATTTTATTTTTAATTTTTCAATAGTCATTATCTAAGCTGGGTTTCATTGAAATTAATTAATACATTAAGATAAAAGAATGATGTAAAATGAAACTGTATACTGGTTTGTATTTATACAAAAACTTGGAGATTTTATTGATATTTACACAGGTCAATACTTAATCTCGTCATTTTAAAATGTGGAAGAAAAATTATTTCACACAAAACTCGAATCTATGTAACAGTTTTTTTTTTTTTTGAAGATAGACTAGTACACTTTCCTGATCACACTTATGATGTAGTAGTTCAAGTGTCAAGTACTCAGTCCATCTTCAAAAATATCTTCTTCTTCTTATTTATTTATTTGTTAAAGGGGACATAAGTAGAAGAATATTTTAAGCTTAAAAGCATGTGGTGATGTCAAGTTCCAAGCGTTTTTATTCATCTCCAATCGTTATATACACACTCTGTTTTTTCGATCTTAATTAGATATGTCTAACATACGTACTACTAAAGTGAGAAATAAGGTTATTTGTCTGTGTCTCTGACTTGTACTTATAAACTTGTATTTTATACGCATTGATGGTACAACCATAGCTCCTTTTTCTCTAAAAGGAAAAAGTCGCATCACATTATCACATTAGCTTGAATAATAATAATAATGTCCCTGTGTGTTAGAAAAGAGAAAAATATTAAAAAAATAACAAAATTAATATCTTTTATATTTAAATTTATATTTTTATAATTAAAAAAAATGATTAATATGTCATTTTTCTTTGAACATCTATTCAATTAGAATTGAACAACGACAATTTAGACCTTTTCAATATTGAACGTTCAATATTATTAGGGGTGCTAGTTTTATTACTATAAATTTTAAGAGCGTTATTTTTTGTAAATTTTCTAAAATGTTTTATTTTAAAAAAAAGTTCCAAGTCATTCAGTATAAGTAAAACGATAACTTATGTGACTTGGCATATTTACAAAAGTAAAACTCTATTTATTATAATTTTATGATAAATTATAAATAATATAGTAAAATATTATTAATAAATATAATTATTATCATATATAAAAGTTAAAGTCATTTTTAAATGATTAAAAATAATTGTTAAATAAAAATAGGCGGTAGAAGTTAACTAATAAATGTTTTGTGTAAAAAAACAAATGAAATGGATGGTAATTAGAATAAATGAAGTTGATGATAGTTGGAGTAAATGAAATGGATGGTAGTTAAAGTAAATGAAAATGAAGGAAAAAGAAATAAATTATAGTGGTTGTAATAGTGAATTAAAATATCTATAAATAAAGAGTTCATTTGCTCATCTTAGTATCTCATTTCAAAATCTCAAGTATTATAAGCCTTCCAACATTCCAAACACAAAGCTATAAGCTAGTGAAATATATTTTCACTTGAAAGAGTTATTTTCTCATTGTCGGAGAAAGGTTAATTGTATTATCCTATTATAAGAGAGATATATATATTGTTCTTTTCTTGTATTTAGAGAGAAGTTGTAAATCTTTCGATATAGTGAATTTCTTCCAACCTTTGCAAGTAGAGTAGCCCATAATCATTTTGGATAAACCACATAAATACTTGTGTCCATTTTATCTTCATTCTCTCAATTTCACTTTGATTATGTATTAGCTTCGACCCATAAATTTCTTAACAATGATATCAGAGCTTTGGTTGTGGGTTACTACTCACGAATACTATTCACATATACTGTTACTGTTCACGTGTAATAATGAAGGCCGGTTCAAGTTAGAAGCATATCAAAATGACAACAACAACAAAGTTTAATGCTGAAAAGTTCAATAGAAATAATTTCTTGTTGGGGAAAATGAAGATTAAGGCAATTTTGAGGAAGGATAATTGTTTGGAAGCGATTGAAGATAGACCCGCTGGAATAATCGATGATGAAAAGAGGAACAAAATGGATGGCAACTCAATTACTGATCTACACTTAGCATTAGCTGATGGAGTGTTATCCAGTGCGGCAAAAAAGAAGACAACAAAGGAAATTTAGGAAACTCTAACACGACTGTACGAGGCCAAGTCACTTCACAACAAGAACTTCTTAAAGAGAAGACTTTACACTATTTGAATGACGGAACCCATATCAGTGACCGACCATATCAATACCTTGAATACTCTATTTTTGTAACTTACATCAATAGGTTACAAAATAGAGACAGTTGAATGTGCAAAGTTTCTACTTCAAAGTCTACCTAACCGTATGATCAACTCATCATCAACCTGACGAACAATATCCTTTCGAACTATCTAATCTACGACGAAATTACAGCTGTTGTTTTGGAAGAAGAAACTTGGCATAAAAACAAAAAAGACAGACAAGTAGGTTGGCAGCAAGCGGAAGCTTTAACGATGATGAGAGGAAGATCAACAAAACGTGGCTCTAGTGAGAGTCAAAATCATGATAGATCGAAATCAAGAAATAAGAAGAATTTCAAGCATTATAATTGTGGCAAGAAAGGGCACGTCAAAAAGGATTGTTGGAATAAAAGAAAGAATGGAGACCTTGAGCCACCAAATGCTCAAGGGAATGTAGCAAGTATTCCTAACATTGGTGAATTCTTATAGAGCAAGGCTACAACAGGGATTGGAGGCAGAAAACAATTTTCTTACATATGGTTACTAGACTCAAGAACAACATGACGCATGATATCTCAAAAAAAGTGGTTCCACAAATATGAACCAATCTCAGGAGGTTATGTACACATGGGTGATGATCATGCTTTAGAAATCGCTGGTATTAGTACTATCAAAATAAAAACGTTTGATGGTACAGTTCGTACTATTCATGAGGTACGACACGTGAAAGACTTGAGAAAGAATTTATTATCTTTAGGTCAAATAGGCAGTCTTGGATGCAAAACTCAGGTTGAAAATGGGATCATGAAAATTATCAAAGGTGCACTTGTGGTTTTGAAGAAAGAAAAGATTGCAATGAATCTATTCATTATTAAAGGGAAAACACTACAGGAAGCTGATGCATGTGTCGCGTCAACCAATAAAGGAGAAAAATCAACAATGATGTGGCATATTAAATTAGGCCACATGTCATAACAAGGTTTGAAGATTCTCTCCGATAGAAAGCTGTTTTCAGGGCTCAAATCGGTAAATCTACCTTTCTATGAGCATTGTGTTAGAAGTAATCAATATAGATTGAAGTTTAGCAGATCTGATGCAAGGAGTAAAGGCATTTTAGACTTGATTCATTCTGATGTATGGGAATCACCAGAGATGTCACTAGGAGATGCAAAGTACCTAGTGTCTTTCATGGATGATTACTCTAGGACGTATTGGGTGTATCCAATTAAGAAAAAGTTAGATGTATTTCAAGTATTCAAAGACTTCAAAGCGCAGGTGGAACTTGAATATGGGAAGAAGATTAAGTGCTTAAGGACAGATAATGGAAGAGAGTATATAGATGCGACTTTCTTGCACTTTGTAAGCAAGAAGGAATCAAAAGACAGTTCACAGTCACATACACATTTCAACAAAATGGAGTAGCAAAGCGGATAAATATAACTCTTACAGAAAAGATAAGAGCTATATTGAGGACTGCAGGTCAATTCAACTCATTTTGAGCAGAAGTAGCCAAAATGCATGTTATGTGATAAATCGGTTGCCATCAACGGTAATTGAGTTAAAGACACCGATTGAGATGTGAATTGGTAAGCCAGCATATTACTTTACTTTACATTCATTTGGATGTCATGTGTATGTGATGTATAATGCCCAAGAAAAATCAAAGTAGGATCCAAAATCCAAAAGATGCATGTTCTTAGGGTATGCTGATGGTGTCAAGGGGTGTCACTTGTGGGATCCCACTACCCACAAGCTTATAATTAGCATGGATGTGATCTTTACAGAATATCAACTACAAAGAAAAGATGAAGACTACACGTCGAAAGAAAATTTAGAGACTACAACAGTTTAGGTGGAAAATAATCCAATACAAGAAGTTCTAGATTCTATTGAAGCAGCACCACAACATGAGATACAAGAACCAATTGAGTCCGAAACTCCAGAACTATGTCAATCAACTCGTGAAAAAAGGCCGCCAAGTTGGCACTCGGAATATGTTACTGAGAGTAATGTTACGTACTGTCTTTTAACGGAGGATGGAGAAACATCAACTTTCCATAAAGCTACAAGTAATTCAAATGCATCTATGTGGATAACAACAATGAAGGAAGAAATTGAAGCTCTACATTAGAACATGACTTGAAAACTGGTACCATTACCATGTGGAAGAAAAACCATTGGTAACAAATGGGTTTACAAGATCAAGTAAGATAGTTATGATCAAGTTGAACGATATCATGCAAGATCGGTGGTGAAGGGATATGCTCATAAAGAAAATATTGATTTAAATGAAATATTTTTCCCAGTAGTACGACTTACAATGATCAGAATAGTCTTGGCTATGTGTGCTACGTTTAACCTACATCTAGAGCAGTTAAATGTAAAAATTACATTTCTTCATGGAGAACTTGAAGAAGAAATATATATGCTTCAACCAGAAAGTTTGCTAAAACAGGCAAGGAGGACTTAGTTTGCAAGTTGAACAAATTTCTATACGGTCTCAAATAGGTGTTAAGGTGTTGGTACAAGAAATTTGATTCTTTCATTATTAGCCTTAGATACCAAAGACTCAGTTTAGACCATTGTACGTACTACAAAAGGTTTGATGGGAATAATAGCTTTATTATCTTATTGTTGTATTTGGACGACATGTTGGTAGTAGGACCCAATAAAGATCGAATCCAACAATTAAAGGCTCAATTGGCTAGGGAGTTTGATATGAAGGACTTAGGACCAGCAAACAAGATTCTAGGGATGCATATTCACCGAGACAAAAATAATAGAAAATTTTGGCTTTCCTAGAAGAACTACTTCAACAAGATCTTGCAAACGCTTCAACATGCAATATTGTAAGCTAATTTTTACCCCACTTTTTGTTAATTTCAAGGCATCCTCAAGTATATCTCCTAACAATTAAGCAGAGAGGAGAGAGATGTCTCGAGTACCGAATGCATCAGTAGTGTGAAGTTTAATGTTCGTGATGATATGTACAAGACCAGACATTGCACAAGCAATGGGAACGGTCATTCGGTTTATGGCGAATCTTGGTGGTGAGCATTGAAACATTGTGAAAAGGATCCTTAGATACATCAAAGGAATCTCAAGTGCTGCCTTATGTTTTGGAGGATCAGAATTAACTATCAGAGGTTATGTAGATTCAGATTTTGCAAGAGATCTCGACAAAAGCAAATCTACTACGGGATATGTGTTTACACTTGTAAAAGGAGTTGTAAGTTGGGTTTCTAAATTGTAAACCGTTATGGCTTTATCTAAAACGGAGGTAGAATATATGGCAGCTACACAAGCTTACAAAGAATCAATTTGGATTCAAAGGTTATTGGAGGAGCTCGAGTAGAAGTAGGAGAAGATTGTTTTGTTTTGTGACAGTCAGAGTGTCTTGCACATTGCAAGAAATCCAGCTTTTCATTTCCGGACAAAGTACATAAGGGTTCAGTACCACTTCATTCGAGAAGTATGGAGGAAGGAAGTGTGGATATGTAAAAAATTCACACTGATGAGAATGTAGCAGATGTAATAACAAAACCAATCAACCCTGACAAGTTTGTATGGTGCTGATTCTCATACGTCCTAAGCAAAGACGTAAGCAGTAAGGCTTGAGCAAAGGTAGTTGGAAGAGTTAATCGTGAAAAATAACTTCAAGTTGGAGAATGAAAAATTGAATCCATTTTCACATGGCTCAAAATGATGGTCAAATAAAAGTGGGTGGACATGGCTCAAAATGATGGTCAAATAAAAGTGGGTGGTAGAATCCAACTAATAAATGCTTTATGTAGAAAAACAAATGAAGTGGATGATAGTTAGAATAAATGAAGTAGATGATAGTTAGAATACAAGAAGTGGGTGATAATTGCTATCAAAGAAAATGAAGAAAAGAGAAATAAATGATGATGGTTGCAATAGTGAATTAAAATATCTATAAATAAAGAGTTCATTTGCTCATCTTAGCATCTCATTCCAAAATCTCAAGTATTCTTTATCTTTAACATTCCAAACACAAAGTTATAAGTTAGTGAAATATATCTTCACTTGAAAGAGTTCTTTTTTCATTGTGAGAGAAGTTAATTGTATTCTCCTATTATAAAATAGAGAGATATATTATTTTTTTCTTTGTATTTATAGAGAAGTTGTAAATCTTTCGATATAGTAAATCCTTCAAACCTTTTCCCATAGCGTAGCACGTAATCATTTTAGGTGAATCTCGTAAATACTCGTGTTCATTTTATCTTTATTTTTTTATTATTTTTTTTTTATTATTATGTATTAACTTCGACCTATAAATTTTTTAACATTATAATATAACTAAGACATATAAAATTGCTCCTTATATTTAACTTATTCAATGTACCAAAGGAAATAAGACTATGGTGCAGAAGCCATGCAAAATCATTGGTAAATTTTGAAGGACTATGGAAATATTCCTGGAATATCAAATCACGGAGAGAGAACACTCTCTGTTTACAATTATGTGAAAATCAACGTGATTAGCAAAAAAAAAAAAAAAACAAAGAGAGAGAGAATAAAATATGTGAAAATCAACTAATTTTCCTATCTCATTCCACTGCCCTTTAAGCTCATGGTATTGACATTTTTAAACAAATATTTGTGTAAAAATATCATAAATTATAAATAAAATAATAAAATATATACTCATATTTTTATGTATTTAGTAGCTATTAGTAATATAAATAGAATTGTAGTCATATATTATATAAAAGTTTTTTTTAAATGTAATAATCTAAAAAAAATTTAAATATTTAACTTTACACTCAATATTATAAAAATAAATTTTAAAAATGAAACATACAATAAGTTTCAGACCTAAACTTTAAAAATTTTATTATTAATATCGTTAAAAATTCTTATATTTTATTTCAACTCAAATTTTAATTTTATTTAACATTTTATTATTTGACATTTTATTTTAATAATTTTTTTAGAATTTATTTGAAATATTCTTGATATGAAACTTTAATATTTTTTTATCCTTAGTTTTTCATTCAATTTTATTTTTATTAGTTAGTCTTTATTTTTTATCAATATATATTTTTGAAATATATTCTCAAGCTTAAAATTCTATATTCATATTTTTATATGCTTTTTATTTATTTTAGTTTTAATACTTATAAATTTCATGTATTTGATTGAGATTCTTATTAAATTAGATTTTTTAGTTAATAAATTTAGTTTATACATGATTGATATTAATACTTATTAATTTATTATATTTTTATTTCATTTTTTTATAAATTAATTATAATGTATTTGTAAGAATTAATGTAAATAATTGTATTAGGCAAGTGCATAATTAGCTTCCATAATTGTATTAGGCAAGTGCATCATTAGCTTCCATAATTGTATTAGGCAAGTGCATAATTAGCTTTTGTATATATTTCTGGTTAGTCAATGAAATTGACACGGAATCATCTTCCTTTATGGTATCAGAGCTCTAGGCGCGTTTCCTCTCCTTCAAGCTTCCGCCGCGCCTACTGTTGCTCCGCCCCCTTCTTCCTCCGCCAAACACCACCCCCTTCTTCCTCCATCGGCCCCTATGTCTGACTCAAAATCATCCTTTCATCCCGCTCTTGCTGTTTCCAACATCAAGACCCACATCTCCATTACTCTTGAGATGGAGAACGTCCAATACGCGACGTGGGCGGAGCTATTCAAAATTCATTGTCGATCACATAAGGTTATCCACCACATCATCTCACCAGAAAAAGGCAAGGAGAAGGTGCCAACAACCGATGATGAAAAGGAGCTATGGTCGACACTCGATGCAACGGTTCTCCAGTGGATTTATGCCACGATTTCTAGTGACTTGTTGCACACAATTCTTGAACCCGACTCAACGGCAATGGAGGCTTGGAATCGATTGCGTGACATCTTCCAAGATAACAAAAACTCACGTGCCGTAACCCTTGAGCAAGAATTCTCTCACACAAACATGGAGGATTTCCCGAATGCCTCTGCGTATTGTCAAAGGTAATTCTGTTGGAAAAGGAAAAAGAGTCTATTTTTTATTTTATTTCTATCTCTTTATAATTTTTAAAATGGAGATCAGAAAACTGGGAAGCTTGATTTCTGTGAGCATTGTGTCTATGGAAAGCATCGCAGAGTTAAGTTCAGTACAGCCATCCATAAGACGAAAGGTTAATGTTGATTATATTCATTCAGATCTTTGGGGTCATTCTCGTATTGCTTCCAAGGGTGGTGCCCGGTATATGTTGAAATTTATTGATGACTTCTCTTCGTCACGTTTGGGTATATTTTCTGAAAAATAAGAATTGATGTGTTTTCAAGATTTGTTTACAATTAAGGCTTGTATTGAAAATCAAACTGGCAAGAAGATCAAGCGTTTCAGAACTTTTAATGGTTTGGAATTTTTGTTGAAGGTCAGTTTAATGAGTTCTGTGAAAGGAATTGGCATCTGAGACACCGCACTGTGCGTAATACCTACAACAGAATGGAGTTGCAGAACGTATGAATAGGACTTATTTTGGAAAGAGCTCGTTGTATGCTCTTTCAAGCTGGTTTGGATAAATCCTTTTGGGCTGAAGCTTGTAACCATCCTGTTATTTGGTGAATGCTCTCCATCAACTTGCAATTGAAGTTGCAACTCCGCTTGAGGTATTTTCTGGTACTACTGCTAATTATTCTGATTTAAAGGTTTCTGGTTGTCCTTATATTGACACGTTAATCATGGTAAACTTGAGCCTAGGGCATTGAAATGCATATTCTTTGGGGTAAGCTTCCGGCGCAGGTTATAGACTATGGTGTGTTAACCCAAGTCACCTAAACCTTAATTCCTCCAATGTTAAATTTGATGAGTTTTCCATCTGAAAAACTAACGTCTGTTGTTGCAGGTAAAGACCACGGTGTTAGTGAGCAGGTGGAGCTTGAGAGTGGAGCTCCTAGTCAAGTGCAAGAGAGCACTTCAGATCAGCCATTTGTGGATGAGATAGATGATTCCCCACTCATGTACCAGAAAAACAAGGAGAGGAGCCATACAGTATCGCTAAAGGGTAAAGGAACAAGAAGATTCGGTTCCCTCAGAGGTTATGCAGATGCAGATTTAGTCTTGTTCTTATGAATTGTCTGTGGCAGAGACTATTGGGGTGAATGAACCTACTAGTTATCGTGAAGCTGACACTTGTGATGAGTCAACTCAGTGGTTAGTTGCTATGAATGAAGAGATTGAGTCTCTTCATAAGAATCATACTTGGGAATTGGTAAAACCGCCTAAGGGCCAGAAGATTGTTGGAAACAAATGGATCTTCAAGAAAAAGGAAGGTATACCTGAGGTTGAAGCAGCTAGGTTTAAGGCACGTGTTGTTGCAAAGGGCTATTCTCAGAAAAAGGGTATTGACTTCAATGAAGTATTTTCACCCGTTGTGAAACATAGCTCCATACGTGTGTTGCTTGCTATGGTTGCGCTGTTTGACTTAGAATTAGAACAACTTGATGTCAAGACAGCTTTTCTTACATGGTGAGCTTGAGGAACAAATTTACATGCATCAGCCAGAGGGGTTTGTTATTTCAGGTAAGGAAGATCATGTTTGTTTATTGAAAAAGTCATTATATGGTTTGAAGCAATCTCCTAGGCAGTGGTATAAACGGTTTGATTCTTTTATGATTGATCATGGTTACTCTAGGAGTGATTATGATAGTTGTGTTTATCATAAAAGGTTCTCTGATGGTTCAATTGTCTATTTGTTGCTATATGTTGATGACATGCTTATTGCTTCTAAGAATAAGTTCGAGATTCAGAAATTAAAGTCTCAACTTAGTAGTGAGTTTGAGATGAAAGATTTGGGTGCAGCAAAGAAAATTTTGGGCATGGAAATTTACAGGAATAGACAAGCGGGCAAGCTTTATTTGTCTCAGAAAAGTTACGTTGAAAAAGTTCTTGAACGTTTTGGTATGAAAGAGTCTAAACCTGTGAGTACTCCACTAGCTGCGCATTTTAGGCTTTCTTTGGATTTGTCGCCACAGTCAGAAGAAGAAGAGAAGTACATGTCTCAGGTTCCATATGCTAGTGCCGTTGGTAGTTTGATGTACGCTATGGTTTGTACTCGTCCAGATATTTCACATGCAGTTAATGTTGTTAGTAGATACATGGGTAACCCTGGAAAGGGTCATTGGCAAGCAGTGAAATGGATACTTCGGTATTTGAGAGGCACTTCTAGTTTTGGTTTGGTATATGATGGGAGTTCTAATACTGGTTGCAGTGTTATTGGTTATGTAGACTCCGATTATGCTAGTGATTTGGATAAGAGAAGATCTCTGACAGGTTATGTTTTCACTCTTTCTCATTGTGCCATTAGTTGGAAGGCTACTTTACAGTCTACAGTTGCTTTGTCTACTACAGAAGCAGAATATATGGCAGCAGCAGAAGCAGTGAAAGAAGCCATTTGGCTTAGAGGTTTGGTTTGTGATTTGGGTTTACAGCAGGATACTTCTGTTGTATTTTGTGATAGTCAGAGTGCAATACACTTGACCAAGAATACCATGTTTCATGAGAGGACCAAACATATTGATGTCAGATATCACTTCGTTCGTGACATTGTGTCTCAGGGTACTATTATTATTAATAAGATAGCTACTGCAGAGAATCCAGCTGATATGTTGACCAAGCCAATTCCAGTTAACAAGTTCAAGCATTGCTTAGGCTTGGTTGGTGTTTGTAGTAAGTGATCGCCCTTTTGGGCTTTGGGACGACGGCCACTTGGTATTTCGAGAAATCCTAAATTTGAAGAACTTGGTTTCGTTTTGAGCCAAGGTGGAGAACTATTTTGACCTACATTTTGCTAGTCCTCTAGCAAAACTAAAATTAAACTATACTAACCTAAATCACTTCCGTAGATTATCACGGTTGCATTTAGCATATGCAACAAGCCTTTAAACCCCTAGGTTGCCCTAGTGGACGAGTTAAAGTCTCGTGAGGGTTTTCAGTGATGATTCCCACAAACATCCAACTAAAAGAAAAACTAAAATGACAAATAACAATACTACAAATAAAAACTACAAACTTATTTCAACAAAATTTCTCATGCTTCAGTTTATTCTTAGTTTATAATCGAAACTCCTACATAAGTTCATCCAATTATCTTAACACATTAAGGATTCATCATGCAAATCAGTTTTGTATCACAAGTGCATACTCCAATACTAAAAAAAAATATATATCAACATTGATTCCCCCAAACCTAGTGTTAAGAATCTAAATTCGTTTCAACTCTACTCCTCACAAGATAAAAAATTCACTCTTAATATCACACTGATCCTATGGGTTCAAACACTCAACAAAGTATATGCGAATAGAAGTTATGTAAAGAAATGAGCTAATAGATTCGCATATGATTAAACAAGAAAGGCTCAAAAAGTGTATAACATTGATCTCATGAAAGGAATCAAATGATAGGATTTATGAAGAAATCACATTACTAATCTCATGTATCAATTAAAATCTTTAAGCAAAAATTTCAAGTGTGCCCTAGAATGAAAATGCTTTGACTTTAAGGGAACTTTTTTTTTTTTATTATTATTATTATTTTTTTATATATTAACCATTCATACTTGAAGAACTTAGGGTCATAAGAAACTTATTATCTCTCTTTTTTTTTTCTTTTTTTTTTTTTAATACAAAGACCCAAATACATATGTATTTTGTGAATGGATATAGGAATTCCCTCATATCTTTTAAAGTCAAACATGGATGAAATAGGCAAACACTCCAAATTTTACTCAAATCATTTAATCTAAGCAATACAATTAAACATATGATTCTTCATTAGATGTTGAAAATCCTAACATTCAATGCAAAAACCTATAGAGATCTTCTAACAATTTGAAATAATAAGAAAAGTGTTTAAAAGAGTAGAATAATGATTAACCCTCAGAATAAAACGTTAATGGCTCAACAATCATCTCACAAGGTAGTCTCCACTATTTGATTCTTAAACACAAAATTTGGGTTCATCTCAATTTCAATATTAAAAAGCATGAAGTATGAACTATGAACAAAAACCAACTTTTATAACTAACCTTGAATATGTACAAGAAATCAAACAAAACATGTATAAAGATTCAATTACTCACTTTAAATTAACAAGAAGGCATGATAGTTTTATATCAAAAAGTTTTTATTGGACCTATTTGTACCCCCAAACCTAAACTAAACATTGTCCTCAATGTTTTCAACTACGCACATGTTCAGAAAAGCATTTAAAAGGAACAAATAGAAAAATAAACTAAATGATAAGAAAAAGAAAAATATTACCTAAAATAGTGGGTTGCCTCCCACCAAGCGCTTTCTTTAACGTCTTAGCAAGACGTTGCTAATCCACTCCTATCCACCATCATCAAAAATCTTGAAGTGTGTGATATCGATTTTTCGAGCTAGTATGTCATTTAGCCTATCCGTTCATCTCGGTAGTTGTTTCCTATGAAGCACAGTACACACTTCCTTGAGGTGGTGTGGATAAAGATTTGGGGACGTACAAGTCTTAGATAAAGGAGGTAAAGATAATTCCTCCTTGTTCTCCTTGGAAGGTTGTAGAATGTGATGCTCCTCAACTTGTCCTTCTTGGAGAATTGCTTGCTCCCCATTTGAATTTTCTACACAAAGTGGTAAATCATCAATAATTTCAGGAAAATAAATATCATTAAAAACCTTACCACTTTGAAGGATTATGTCATCCTTTTCTTGCTCATCTTGATTGGGCAACTCTTCTTGTGGTAGAAGTTGTTCCACTAGTTGCCCAATTTGCATTTCAATCCTTATCATAGAGTCCTCTAAGAAATCCATCCTTTGATTCCGTTTCTCTTGGTTTTCTAAACTAACTTGAATAAAAGTATTCAAGGTATCCTCCAAGGTTGGTTTCTTAGGGTGAATGGGTAGGTCATAAGGATTGAAATATAAGCCTTGTATGGGGTATGGGACATAAGATGGGTTAGTGTTTGCTTCCCAAGAAAAATTTTGGTGATTTCCCAACTCGGGAATATAAGTATAGGGATCATTCCAAGATGGGTGATCATTCCATGATGGGTGATATCCCTCATTAGGATCGAAGTCCCGATTAATAGATGTATGGTAATCACCTGCAAAAGTGCAAACATTATCATTATGTCCATATAAACCACAAATGTCACATACCTCCATATTTTCTAGCTCTTGGATATCAGTATCCAGCCTGATTAAGTGCTCTTTTGAATATGTTGATGTAGTCTATGAACGGTACCTTTCATATACTAACAAAAACAACAAAGAAATCAAAGCACCACAATATATATCCCAGAAAAAATAACGAAAGAGATAGAAATAAAATAAACAACTAAAAACAAATGACTTAAACAAATAAAAATAACTAACAAACTAAAAATAACAAAACAAAACACAAAAATTAACAAAATCACAAAAATAAAGAAATACGAAAAACAAACTAAATAGAAAATAAATAAACACTTTAAAACGCCAATTCCCCTGCAACGGCGCCAAAAACTTGATGCACAAAAACTTGATAGTCAAATTTTGTATTTTATATAAAGCTCGCAAGTGCACGAGTCACTTATAGTAAGCGACAAGTATACTCCCAAGATCGTCTCTCAAGGAATTGCGGTGGTTCTAAAACGTTATTTATTTTCTTATTTAGTCGAACAAACAATCCTAAACATTCTAACAATTGTCACGTTGCAGAAAAGACTGTAAATTCGGAAATTAATTATGTAACTAAAATAAAGTGCAAATAAAAGTAATCACAACCAAAGGGGGGGATGATGGATGTAAATGAGATTATTAGTTTGCTATCCATTCATGGCAAAAATAAATTAAGCATTCAATTAAAAGTTGGATTTAATGATTTTTCCGCTAAACCTAGAAAATCCCAAATCAATGGCGATTTTCACTACGATCAACTAATTAACGTCTTTGGTCCGGATCATTAACTAATCAATCGGAATTAGCTCAAGGAAATAATTCTAACCACCTAAACTAACACAAATCAATGCAATCAATTTAGGCTCTTGTTCATAATGCACAATTAAGCAAAGATGGCGTTTCTAATGCCTAATTCTTAAATATTCTTTCTAACCACAAACTAAGGTTTGGTCCACCATTAATTCACAATCAGAAATTAATAAGAACATGAACAAGAAATAAATCCAAATCATATATAATTAAATTACAAAATTGTTCTTCCAATCATTGGAAGCAATACTAACATCCCAAATACATAAATTAGCCAACCATAACTAAATTGGTGTCAATAATTTAGTCATGGAGGCAAACCACAAAATCAGAGAAGAAAAAGATATTACACTAAAAATACCCCAATGAATCCTCTAGCTCCAAATCCTTGAACTTGATTGATCCTCTTTCTCAAATCCTTGGAGTAGCTTCAACAATGGAGGGTCTCCTCTTGATTTTGGGTTGATTTTGGGTGAAAAATCCTTGCTGCAGTAGCAGCTAGGGGAAGGAAGAAAATGGTTGTGAAAACTTGTGTTTGGGAGAGGTATAATGTTGTATTTATAGGGGGAAAGAAGTGGAATACGCGTTTTAGGGTTTTTGGGCAGTTTTGGCACCTCCCGCCGCGGCACAGGTTTTTCCCGCCGCGGCGCGTGTTGAATTTTGGCTCGTTGGTTCAAAACAGAAACATCCCCGCCGCGGCACAGGTTTTTCCCGCCGCGGCGCGCGTTGTTTTCTTGATTTTCCAGAATACATCCCGAGAGCCTCTCGCCGCGGCACACAATTTCCCCGCCGCGGCGCGCCTTGTTTTCTTGCGCTGTAAATGCCCTTACATAGTATGTTGATTCTCGATGTAAGGCTTACGTTGCTAAGCCTTTGTTTGTCCCCCTTACATAGTGAATGACATCCAATGTAAGGCTTACATTTTTAAACACTTTTGCTTCACTTTTGCTCTCTTTTTCCACATTTCTTCCCAAACCTACAAAACACAAAAAATACCTTCCAAAACACGAAAATAATAAAATAAAAGATAAAATGAATGCTTAAAAACATAACAAAATATAGGTCAAAAATGTGTTCATCACTGATTCTCATACGTCCTAAGCAAAGACGTAAGCAGTAAGGCTTGAGCAAAGGTAGTTGGAAGAGCTAATCGTGAAAAATGACTTCAAGTTGGAGAATGTAAAAATTGAAGCCATTTTCTCATGGCTCAAAATGATGGTCAAATAAAAGTGGGTGGTAGAATCCAACCAATAAATGCTTTATGTAGAAAAACAAATGAAGTGGATGATAGTTGGAATAAATGAAGTAGATGATAGTTAGAATACATGAAGTGGGTGATAATTGCTATCAAAGAAAATGAAGAAAAGAGAAATAAATGATGATGGTTGCAATAGTGAATTAAAATATCTATAAATAAAGAGTTCATTTGCTCATCGTAGCATCTCATTCCAAAATCTCAAGTATTCTTTATCTTTAACATTCCAAACACAAAGTTATAAGTTAGTGAAATATATCTTCACTTGAAAAAGTTCTTTTTTCATTGTGAGAGAAGTTAATTGTATTCTCCTATTATAAGATAGAGAGATATATTATTTTTTTCTTTGTATTTATAGAAAAGTTGTAAATCTTTCGATACAGTAAATTCCTTCAAACCTTTTCCAATGGCGTAGCATGTAATCATTTTATGTGAATCTCGTAAATACTCGTGTTCATTTTATCTTTATTTTTTTAATTTTTTTTTGATTATGTATTAACTTCGACCTATAAATTTCTTAACATTATAATATAACTAAGACATATAAAATTGCTCCTAATAAAAATATAAGGTGACTAACTTATTCAATGTACCAAAGGAAATAAGACTATGGTGCAGAAGCCATGCAAAATCATTGGTAAATTTTGAAGGACAATGGAAATATTCCTGGAATATCAAATCACGGAGAGAGAACACTCTCTGTTTACAATTATGTGAAAATCAACGTGATTAGCAAAAAAAAAAAAAAAAAACAAAGAGAGAGAGAATAAAATATGTGAAAATCAACTAATTTTCCTATCTCATTCCACTGCCCTTTAAGCTCATGGTATTGACATTTTTAAACAAATATTTGTGTAAAAATATCATAAATTATAAATAAAATAATAAAATATATACTCATATTTTTATGTATTTAGTAGCTATTAGTAATATAAATAGAATTGTAGTCATATATTATATAAAAATTTTTTTTAAATGTAATAATCTAAAAAAAGTTTAAATATTTAACTTTACACTCAATATTATAAAAATAAATTTTAAAAATGAAACATACAATAAGTTTCAGACCTAAACTTTAAAAATTTTATTATTAATATCGTTAAAAATTCTTATATTTTATTTCAACTCAAATTTTAATTTTATTTAACATTATATTATTTGACATTTTATTTTAATAATTTTTTTAGAATTTATTTGAAATATTCTTGATATGAAATTTTAATATTTTTTTATCCTTAGTTTTTCATTCAATTTTATTTTTATTAGTTAGTCTTTATTTTTTATCAATATATATTTTTGAAATATATTCTCAAGCTTAAAATTCTATATTCATATTTTTATATGCTTTTTATTTATTTTAGTTTTAATACTTATAAATTTCATGTATTTGATTGAGATTCTTATTAAATTAGATTTTTTAGTTAATAAATTTAATTTATACATGATTGATATTAATACTTATTAATTTATTATATTTTTATTTCATTTTTTTTATAAATTAATTATAATGTGTTATCTTAATTTTATATTTTTATTATAATATGATATAAAAAAAAATTAAAATTAAATTACTGTAATTTTTATTAATTATACATTATGAAATATGTTTTTAAGATTTTAATAAAAGAAATTTAGCACCCCCCCCTACCCCCCGAACAATATTTCTGCTCCGTTACTGCCCACATGCCCAGTCACGAAAATAGACAAAATAAAGAAAATAAGCTAATGGCTGACGTGCTAAGCACAACCTTTCAGGAAAAGAAATATAACAAACGATAAAGTAAAAGATCCAAACAACCAAGCTCACTACAACACACTATTATGTAATACTATTATTAAATTTATATATTGTTTGCACGAAACAAATAGTGTTGTTTACAACTATGTTGCTCTTTACGCAGATTCAAATGAATTTTTATTTGATATCTAAATATGATCACTAATAATTATTATATATTATAATAGTCAAATTATATGACAGTTTTTGGAAAAGAATAGCAATGTCGTTGACAACCAGTCAAGCGATTACACAAATGTTTCCCTTTTAGTGAACATCGCATGTTATTTTACTTCCTCTCTGTCGTACATTTATCAGTGTTACAAATCATTCCATCTATTTTGGACTTTTAGTCAATATCTTCCACCCAACGGCCAATACATATTTGATATAATATTGTTCACCTTCCAGGATGGTTCGAATTATTAATTATTAATTTTTATATTACTGTTACATCTACGTAAGTTTATTATCAAAATGATATAATACAAAGTAAAATTTTATTAAAAAATAAAATAGTTTCAATATTTTTAATTTCTTTTACCACATATTGCACATAATTAATATAAATACGCATTTTTCCTCCTTGTTTCCCTTTCGCTTAAATACATTGTAAACTTAGATCACACAACCCACATCTTTCAATCAAAGACATTTTTCTTCCTAACAGACTTTTAAGCGAAAAAGTCATAAAAGTCTTTTGGTATTATATATATAAAACGTTCTTAGTTTATAATTGAACTCTTCTATTTCTTTTATTTATAAAAATTAGATATTTTAATGTAAAAATTATATTTTAATCTTGTAACTAAAATGTTTATTTTTTAAAATAATTATGAAATTTTTAAGTATTTATTTTTAATAATTATGTGCTTGAATATATTTATTTTTTATAATAATAAGATTAATACTGTTCGATAAAAAACGGAAATAAATTACATTTAAAGAAAAATGGAATCTTTTGTACCAAAATAAAGGAGTTGCTGTCTACAGTTGTCTAGTGGGACTGCTGATGAATTAAATTGATGTAATGTCCACGTCCAAATATATTTAGAAGTAATTTTTTAAGTGGCGTATAAATTGTTTTATTTTTTGCATTTTCTATGTTACCCAACAAACACCACATGATATTAAAATAAAGCATTATTTAAATTTTTTGACGGGATTTATTTTAATATATTGCAAAGTAGGATTTAAAACATGGACCATGTACCAAGAATGCGGCTTACAATTATTGAATTTATAAAATGGCGCGGGAATACTTGTATACGACAAGTCCACAATAGTATAAATAAGGTTATTAATTTTTCCGTCAGTAACAATTATCTGTAAAAATAATGAATAACAAAATAATGAATAAAAAATAGAGATCTATATTTTATAATATGAGATAAGATAAGGATGAATATTATATTCTCTTCTTCATTTTTCAAAATTATATATATTATTTTAATGAATATATAAATTTATTTACATTTTTTAATTTTTTTTTTATAAATTTAATTACATAAAATTCAAACTAATTCTAAGTAATATATTATATATTTATCTTTCAATTATATTTTTTATTTTTTAAAACATCAATAATTATTTTATAAATATTACTTAAACAATTTATTTAAATTTAAAAAAATTTAAATCATATAATTATTTTATAATTTATTTTTATTAATTTAAAGTAGACTGTAATAAAATTTTATCAGTTATTTAGTATAAAAAAACTATGTATTTATTATTACACATTTTTATTTTATTTTTTATCATATAATATTATTTATTAGCTCAAAATTTTATTTTTCTTCTTATTATAAAATATTTATTATTAAATAATTTTTATTATATTTTTTCTTTTTTAATAATAATAAAAAATTAATAATTTTAATATTACATCAATCCTATTTTCTACTAGAGATCACAGTATATCATTACAAAAATTTTAAATAGGAATAAAAAATGAATTTAAAATTGTAGATAAAAAACGAAAAAAGAATTTTTATTCTGTTTTTTTTTTCGTTGACGACCCTAAATATAAATATTAATTAATTGAATTGCAGAAGTCAGTTTGATTAGTAAAGATATAAAGTAGCTACATTTTTATAGATTGAATTGACTGAAGAGGCATCAGTGTAGCATTTAATACACGGTACATGCATCTCGGAGCCAAAAACAGTAGCGGAAAAAAAAAATAAAAATGAAATTTAAAATCCCACCAAAAATTAATACGATAATTAATTAGCAGGAGTTTGTGCTCTCTCTCTCTCTCTCAATATATATGTATATAATCAATATTGATCATCTTCAATAAATAATTGATTAAATATATATATATATATATATATATATATCTGAGAAACGAACCATGTCTTCACTATTAATCCATAGTCCTTGACATAATTTATATACAAAAAGGGATTAAAGAAGCCTCAGCTCTTAGAAATTGAAGCTGGATGCTGTTGTTGTAATTGATGATACATTGCAACCATCCTGCTGTAAGCATCCATGGTCATAGGCTGCATAAGATAAAAATCCTAGTAAAAAAATTAATTAATTAATTAATTTCGGTTTTACAAAAAAATAGGGTAAAATATAGCTACGTATATACGTACCTGAGGGTGCATAAGGTGGTATGCTGACAAAGGATCCGTCGTTACAGTGGGGGCCGGCGCAGCAGCTTGTATCCGTTCGCTATGGCCTTCCCACAAAGTTTGAGGCATGAAAGCACCAACTGCTGCAGGGTGAAACATGGGCGAAATGCCAGGTATGTTGGTGCGCCCAATTGTATTCATGTCCATTCCCATTCCCATTCCTATTCCCATACTCATTCCCATTCCAATTGGATTCATCATAGACATTTGAAGTTGTTGCTGCATGCTCATTGGCATCATATTCATATTCATATTCTTTGCTGCTGGTATGTTCATTCTACTCATCATGTGGATTTGAGCTTGTAAATGTTTCAGATATTCAATCACTTCATCCAGCATTGAAGCTTTATCAGTCTGTACGTATGTAAAAAAAAAAAAAAACATGGACATCAAAACTGACCCATTAATTAATTGCAGATAAACCAGGCCCTACATTTTTAAGAAATTTATGTGAAAGCAGGTCATCATTGTCTCCAAACCTAACAACCCCCTTTGTCAAATATTTGTACTCTAATATAGCAATTTGGTTGTGTGGACTAAAATCAACTTTAGATCAATTCCGAAAGCAACTTTTGAATGTGACTAATCAAACAAAGGATCGAGCCTGGCCACTTCTATTATATTGTAATTTATTTTCCTTCCTGTAAATTATAACTATTATATAATTTAAGATAATTCCAAGTGCTAGCTAGCTTAATCAGACAAAACCACCATGACCCAACTAAAACTAATGTGAACCACATATGCGCATGTCAACTACTATCTCTGACACGTCAACTCATTCCAGCTTAGTGTGGAATTTTATATATAGAATGTAATTATTTTAGATGGAATACTACAGATTAATTAGTTCTTGAGTAAAATGAACTGAAATCTTTTTGCCCAAATTAATTCAAGCATATGATATTCGGGGCCCCAAAAAAAAAAAAACATATATGTGGGTATTATGATGAGAGAGAGCCCACAAGTGGAAACAATCAATATCTTACCTTACTGGAATTTGGGACCAGCTTTTGTAGTGTCTTCATCCTTTGGTTGATCTTATCTCTCCGTTTCTATTAAATGTAAAAAACCAAAATTAATTTCTTACACTGACTTTGGAGAAACTTTATAAAGAAATCATATTTTCAATCAAACACTAAATCTATACCAATTAGAGCATAAATATTAAAAGGAAAATGTTGGATCAAATTTGAGATGTACTTTAATTGGTATAGTATTATTAATGGTCAATAAAGTAAGACCCACAAAAAGGTATTATATAAGATATTGCTATGTGATTGTGATCAAGATTCTAATATATATTAGTGTCTTTATTAAAAACAAAATTTACATTCAATATTATATTAATGTAATATGTTAAAATAAAGGGAATTTTTTTCTTACCACAGAACACTATGCAAATGACAAATCAGAATAATTACAAAAGAAAAAAATAATAAAAATAAAAGAAAAAGATGTTGTCAATGTCACTTTATTTAGAATAAATGTATTATTTAATACTATAGTTTAAAATTTTATTTTTAAATCATTTTGTTTGTGAAAATTATGCCAAGGAAGTATAAAAATAATTTTTTCTCCAATTTTTTATTAAATCTAATGAAATAGATTATATATTACATGCATATTTATATTTTTTTGATAAATATATTCTTAAAAAATTAATCTTTAATTAAAAAAGTACGCTTAAAAGAAGAAAAAAAAATTCATCGTCTAACATGTGACTTAGGATATTAGACAAGAAATTTTTTGATTAAATTTTTTTGTTTAAAAAAATACTTTTTTCAAGGCTAGCAGACTAAAAAACATATTTATCCTAATCAAAATGACTATCTAAGTAATTCGCCAAAATAAAAAACAAAAGAGAAGAATCAGAAGTAGTACTCGTTCAGATTGGTTATGTATTGCAGCTGCCCTGCCTCTTTTAGTGGATACAGAGGACTTCCCATTGATGTCTTTCTTCATCTTTTCCTCCTCATCACATCTTTCTCTCTGCAATCAAATAACTGACATTAACCACTAATTCAAGTAATTAATTACACTTAGTTAGTACGTTTGAGTCAATAATTATATACCTGTGGCCTACTGTGACAGACAGAATCGTGATCATCAGCTTTAGAACATGGCATGCCAGAGCTAGTATTATCAAGCGAATTACCAAAAGAAGAAGTGAAACAAGCGCCCAAATTCCTATCACAGGTATCAAACGTAACCTGTTGGCTATCTCTCCCAAAGGTAGCACTAGCAGTGCTCGCACTCGGCTCAGACCTGTTGCTCCACTCGGGTCCCATAGTTATTGGGACACGACTGAATCTACCCCTTTTCTCTGAACGGACCATAGCATCTTCTTCTTCTTCTCTGCTTAATGTGTCGGTTGTAACTGGATGAGCGCTACACGATCCAACACGAGTGGAAGACCCAAGACCACCTGGAACCAAATCTATGACAAGACTACTCGTGTTTGTTATGGAATCTTGGTTACCTGGTCGGTGAGTACTGTTTGGGACAAGAGCGTCCATAGTCATTGTTTTACTGACTGAAGGTGTATTTGCTGCGGGGACAGCTCGATGGTGATCAAACCAGGGATCTACTTCATCATGAGCACCACGAGTAGTTGTATTAATGTTGTGTAAAGGGGGTTTGGCGGTAATTGGGGTAAGTATATGACCCGTGGCGAGATTGACTATGGACTCGAGTGTGCCAGTACTGCCGGCTCGGGACTTGTCCCAAGCCGACGACGACGTGTACTTAGAAGAAGGAATTTGGGTTTGAGAGGTCAAAGGTTTTGAGGGAACTCGAGGGGGACCTAATCCATGCATGGCTAGCTGGCCGTTTTCCCATGTTAGCTCAGCAACCTCGTAGTCTAACCTGAATGATATAAATAATGATAATAATAATAATTCAAAAATCAATAAAAAGATTAAGAGCAGTGAATTAAAGATAATAAATATAAAAAGTAGGTGAAATTATAATATTGTACAGACATGGGGACATCATGAGCTGTTGTGGAATTAGAGTGGGAACGAAGGGGGAACCTCGCAGAAGGAGTATGGTCCTCTGTAGTATTCCAACTGGGAACACACTGATTCATTTTCGATTTTATCAACTGAGATAGAAATATTTGAGAGACGAGATCGAGGAATTAAAGATACAAGAGAAGGGTTTTAATTGATAGTCAGTCGGTCTAGGCTTCATGTGCCTGTATATATATATATATATATATCAATAAATAATTTTTATCAATTTGATGTATACAATAATATACATGATATAATTTTATTAACACTTCATAATTACTTTTTATTTTATATTTTAATTTTACATACAATTAATAATTAATATATTATTTGATGCATATAATATTATCGTATGACAATATAAGAGTAAATATATTAATTAATGATATAATTATATAGACCATAAAATTTAATGGCTCATATACGTACTCTTAACTTCTACATAGCACTATTTCATTTCATTTTGCACGATTTTAATTTAATGGCGTTATGACAAACTATTATCCTAGTTTGTGCGATGTATTTATGTTATTACTATATATACGTACTCTTAACTTCTACATAGCACTATTCCATTTCTCAACTATGACATTTACAAGTTATATAATAAATTAATTAGTTAGGAAATTATTTTGAAAAATATAAATCATTTACCAAATGGACTGGAACTATATACTCTTATAATTGGACTACACTAACGGTGGTATTGCGTGTGTCGCAATCTAGCTAGTTGTTTGAAAACCAAACAATAAATGACATTATATAATTTGGCTCAAAATCCTGCCAACTCCCCCAAATTCACAATCCAAATAAACTTTTTATATAATTTTTTCAAGAGTAACTCTATGTGACACATATCAGTGAAAAATTTGCATTAAAATATGTGGGCATATGTATTAAGCAATAACTATAACATGGATTTTACTTACACATAATTACTATTTATCAAAAAGTGGAGTCATATTTTTCGTTACTTTATTAGTAATGCTAAATATGATTTTCTTACTTTAATAAAATTTAAAATTTTATTTTTTAAAAATGAATATTAAAATTTAACTTCAAACATAACATTAGTTTCTAAATTTTAAATAAATTAATGCTTAGATCTCCCTAACTTTTAAACCTACACACGAAAGTTCCTAAATTTTTAATCCTATGATTTAGTTATCATATTTTTAAAAATTTCACACGTAAATTTTAAAGTTTTGATATATGTATTTTAATAATTAAATTATGACCAATATTCAATTTTTTAAAAAATTGATGACTCTATCATGCAAATTAAGTACAAAATTTTAAAAATATGATGACAAAATCATACATCTTTAAAATTTTGAGAAACCTAATAATGAAATTGCTAAAAGTTTGCAACTATCCAAATAGTTTAAGCCTAAAATTTAAATTGAATCCTAGTACTCATTCTCGAGCCATATCTCTCTTCGTATTTGGCTTTGATCAATGTTACTTGAGTATATACTGTTAAAATATAAAGCGGAAGGAAATATAGATATAAAATATTTGAAATAACGAGTGTGAAAGCTAAAATAATAAATAATCAAAGTAGGTGAGAAGAGAATCAAAAAGTCAAATAAAGACATTCTAATTCTCATTCATAGATAATATTGAAGGACTACATTGATATTTATAGTGATAATAAACTAAAATTTTAATCTTAATATGACTCTAAATAAGACTCCTAAACTGATAGAAAAATATTAGAATAATTATCTAATATCTTAATCATAATAATCTTTAACATTAACAAGGAAACTAATTATTAATCTAATATTTAACTCTCCCCCTCAAACTGAACATATTTATGTTCAGTTTGGAGAATTACAACATACATATTTGTACTTGATGTTAAACCTTAAAGGTGCTTTAGTGCTAGTGGGATTTGGAATTGGTGATAACAGCGCATGACAGTAGATCGGTTGATCTTTCTAGAAAACGATGGTGGGTCAATTGATCATTCTAAAAAATGCAACTATAAAGTCGTGAGGTAGAGATTGATACCAACAGTTGTGAAGTCGTGAAGTTGACGTGAACGACAGCGACGACAGAGATGAAAATAAATGATACCAACGTCGTAAAGTATTGAGATTGACGTGAACGACGGTACAACAAAGGTAAACGACAACGGTGACAGTTTAATAAATGACGAAACCAAAGAACCAACCAGCAACCTTTAGAAGAAATCGAACTGAAGATGAGGAGTACTAGCAACCGAATAAAGTAGAGAAACTGAATCATACCACGATGACAGTAGGGGTATATGTATGGTAGATGATAGAGAGATGATAGAAAATAGAAAAACATGTTCAAGATCGAACACTGCTCTGATACCATATTAAAATATAAAACGAAAGAAATATAGATATAAAATATATGAAAGAACGAGTGTGGAAGCTAAAATAATAAATAATCAAAGTAGGTTGAGAAGAGAATCAAAAAGTCAAATAAAGACATTTTAATTCTCATTCATATATAATATTGAAGAACTATATTGATATTTATAGTGATAATAAACTAAAATTCTAATCCTAATAGGACTCTAAATAAGACTCCTAAACTAATGGGAAAATATTAGAATAATTATTTAATATCTTAATCATAATAGTCTTCAACACTAAAAAAAAAAAAAACTAATTATTAATATAATATTCAACTTATATATTGTGACTTGTTATCGCTAAATGTTTATTAAAAATATATTTTTAGTAAGCATTTTAAAAAATTAAATTGAATTTTGATTACTATTGCATTTATTATTTTACTTAAAAATATTTGATAAATAGCTCAAAATAAAAAATAATGTAAATATTTAAAATTAATATTAATTTATTATATTAACTTTTTAATTATTTCTTAAATTATGTGTTTTAAATAAATAAAAATTGCTACCCAATTACAATCTGTAATTATTCATTCTTCCAAATTACAAGAAATTAATGGATGAAAATAATAATTATTAGTATATTCATCCCCCGTCGGTTACTTGCCAAATGTTTGTGTACACCATCGATAGAAGGATTTGGTTTCGTCATACGTGGGGGTGTACAGTAACGAGGCTAAGTGAGATTTCAATTAAATATCAGAAGCGTAATTTCCAACATTAATAATTGGAAGGGGGTCCCTTGGTGCATACAAACTCAGTTTTGTTTTAATGGTAGCAGCAGCAGCAGCAAGAAGAAAATGCTCAAAGTCCACGCGCGTGGAAAACTTTTTAAAGTTTTGTACGGGGGCTCCATGACGTAGCCAACTAGCTCGATCGTATGTTACGTGTAGTGCTCTCGGGTTTATTTTGTGGATGTCTGACTTCTCCCCCCCACCACTCGTCGCTCTCAGGCTTGCACAATTGGTCGCTTCTTACACGATAATCATTCCACATAATTGTACGAATTAAGGGCTAAAAGAAACACAATAGTAAGAAAATTAAGCTGATTATATAATCATTAAAGAATCATTAGTAATTTTGCCCCTGAATAATTTTTTTGTTCCACCAAAGCTTTCACTATTTTAATTTAACTTTAAAAAGATAGTATATGATTCTTCGAAACCACCTCCAGAACAAATTATACATAATAACTTCATACTTAAATTCACAATAAAAAGACAAAACGTATATAATTTGAAAAAAAAAAGGGTTTATTTTTTTTTATTTTTTTTTTTTAAAACGCTTTTAAATAGTATTTAACATTCTCTATGATAAATACTTTTAAAGTTTAAGAATTACTATTTATATTTTTAAGATAAATAATATTTACTTTTAAAAGAATTAGTTTTAAATCTATGTTCTCATCATAAAATTATTACTAAAGTAGCAATTAAAATTATTTATAATATTTTTTTCCAAAATATCTAAATGCATCTTTTAAAATTACTTTTAACCAAACTATTTTATTTTAAAATACTTTTTATGAAACCACTTCTAAGATATAATAAATCCTATACATCTTTAAGAATTGGTCTTTTACTTTCAATGCATTACAGCTCGTTGAAGAAATAATCTCACATTTTCTTATACCGAGCTATCTCAAACTAGTTATTTGATTCCTTTTGGGAATAGCTTATGCAATTATTTGATTATATATATTTAGATAAAAATTAAATAGCATAATTGTATAATGGGTCTTATTTGTTAAATATGGCTTCTTCTTAAAAAGAAAAAAACGTCTTTTACTATGCTAGTATGACACACTTATTATTTGTTCTTGACATTGACTTATATTTTTCCATTTTCTACCAATATTCCTATATTTTCCATGCATGCTTATTTTATATTTAATTTAACAATTTCACAACTAGTTGTATAATTTTATTACTATATTACATATTAAAATCAAATATATTGTAGTTAAAATGTAGGTATGTATAGTAATTTTCTCATTTATTTGATACATCTCAACTTAGATGAACGACTTTGCTATTAAAAAAAAAAAAAGAAGGAAAAAGAGTATCATGAATTCACCAACTATAATTAAAGTATACAAAAATTTACTAATTTTTAAATAAAATATTATAAGTCAAATAACTATTAAAAATGGCATTAAAAGTTAAAAACTTCTAAAAATTGTCATAAATTTTAAAAGCTTTTGACTTTTAGTGATATTTTAATAGTTATTAAAATTTTAGTATCTCATTTAAAAGCGAGTAATTTTTTTTATAATTTTTAGTTATAATTAATAAACTTTTAATGTCTTTTACCATTTAAAAAAATCATAAATTTATAAATGTTGAGAACAATAGGATGGAAGGGATCCATAACTACAGCCCAAATGATGGTAAGTTGGCCTCTTCTATACATGCTTAAAGCCCAATCAAGCTCCAACCTTGGTGGGTTGCTTTTAAGAGGCCCACAGTTCTTATTAACGGCTACATATTATAATTATTTGGTATGGAGAGTTCTGAAGTTTCATTAGAGAAAAAGTATCACGTTTTGAAGAAATTGTTTCAAATGTTATTTTCTTAGCACGTAGAAGTTTTTTTTTTTTTTTTGGCTTCATGAAAACGGAAAAAAAAATGTATATCAATATTAAAAAAAAAAGAAAAATTAAAGATATTAAACATTTACGTTTTAGACCGGTGAATATTATATACTATCTTGGATTATGGATAGATGTTAGTTTATAATTTTTTTTTAAAAAAAAAAATTTATGTCTGATTGTTTTTTTTAGGGTCATATCTCTGATTTTATGTATTAGCAATAAAAAAAAAAAAAAAAAAACTCTGATTTTATGACTATAGCTTATACATAAATAAAAAATAAAATATTTTTTGGAAATGAAAAAGAGAGTTAAATAATGCATGTACTTTCAGCTTCTACATAACAAAAGAATCCCAAATTTGTTAGATTGCTCAAGTGAGACAAACTTTAACATCTTTATTCTTTTTAAGTTTAAATGATCCCTCCCCTTTTTATTGTAATCATTTTGCAGTCATTAGTTTTAGCAAACTTGTAGCTCCTAAAGGAGAAATCACAATATCACGTTAGACAGTCATCAAATGTCACTATACCCGTCGACGTGGCTTGTTCCTATTTGTCAAAAGTTAATTTTACACGTTTCTTGCTCTACCAAACCATTTCCTTTCTCTCTTATCTCTTTCGACTTCCCTAATCATCCAGAATACCCTTAATTTGTGTTCAGAATCTAAAGAAAGAGGCTTTAAACTTGTTTTAAAGAGAAAAATTATCAAATTAAAAGTGATTGAACGAGAGATAAACAAAAACCCTAACCCAATTCTTTATAATTCATTTAAATATAAATCGATAAAAATGTCATTTTCGGTACAGAAACAAGAAGACACAAACACAAAAGATCCGCCTCTGAAGAGGTCAAGGCCGAGGCCACTTAATCTACAGGACCCAACACTCAAGCATGTTATCGCCAAAATGCAAATTCACTCACTCTCTTCCACACCTTCACCTTCTTCACCTTCCTCTGACCATAGCTTCTCTCCCCTGTACCTAACCTTAACTGATTTAACCTCTCTTCTCTCCGATGAGCTTCTTCTTCTTATCCTTTCCAAGCTTCCTCTTTCTCAGTGTCTCCACAATTCCCTTGTCTGTAAGCGTTGGTTGCACCTCCATGGCCGTCTAATCCGCTCCTTAAAGGTATTGGATTGGGGATTTTTGGATTCGGGTCGGGTCTTCGAAAGATTTCCCAATCTCACTGACATCGATATTGTCTATGCTTGTATTAGGTCGCCTAAAAACTCCGGAATTTTAGTGACCCGGAAATCGTTTACGGTTCATATTGATTCCCTTTTCAACCCGAATGGGTTTATTCAGGAAGAAGATGTATTGAGGCAGAGTGTTATTGATGGTGGGCTCAAATTACTCGCTGAATGGTACCCAAATTTGAGAAGAGTGGTCGCAATTGGTGGTAGTGAAACTGGGTTGATGGGTGTTGCTCGAGAGTGTAGTACATTGCAGGAGTTGGAGCTGCATTGTTGTGGGGACTTGGCGTTGAAAGGGATTTCGGGATGCCGGAATTTGCAGATTGTGAAATTGACTGGTTCTGTTGATGGGTTTTTCAGTTCAGTGATTTCTGATATTGGGTTGACGATTTTAGCTCAAGGGTGTAGGAGATTAGTGAAGCTTGAGCTGTGTGGGTGTGAAGGGAGTTATGATGGAATTAAAGCAATTGGGCAATGTTGCCAGATGCTTGAAGAATTGACACTCAGTGATAATAGAATGGAGGGTGGGTGGTTAGCAGCGCTGTCATATTGTGGAAATTTGAAGACTTTAAGACTTAGGTCATGCCAAAGCGTCGATTCGAGTCCTGGCCCGGATGAACACTTGGGGTCTTGTCCTACAATCGAGGGTCTGTATTTGCAGAAATGTCAAGTGCGAGATGAGGAGGGTGTGAAAGCATTATTTTTAGTTTGTAAAGCTGTGAGGGAGATTGTTTTGCAGGATTGTTGGGGATTAGTGGATGATGTGTTCAGCTTGGCCACTATTTGTAGGTATAACATCTCTTCCCTTTTTTTTCTTCTTTCTTTTTTAACTGCCTGATTGAAGTGCCAAACTTGATGAATGAGATTTTATCAAATTATTTGCCGACATGATTAGTTAAGTGGGTATTAAATTCACTTTTTTGAGGTCATGAATATAACTCTCTTTTAGCTCCTCTAACAACTTGAATGTAGCAAAAGACTTGGAAAATGATTATTTTCTGAGCTGTGAGTCATGTGGTTGTCTTGTATGAAAATTTGTAGGATATGCTAATGTCTTGTTGTAGTCACCAATTTGTGATCTATTTTTCCTCTAGTTTCTTTCCAACTTATGGTTTGGAGGGGGGAATTTCATTTTCTATTTAAGGAGTGGTTTCTTAGTGTTTTATTAGAGGCATGGTTGCTTTTGTCTTATTTGCTCTCTAGTCTCCCCTACGTTGTTTTTGTTTGTCTATTTCACTTCTTTGTGTTCTTCCCCCAAAGAAAAACTCTACCTTGTATTTTAGGCTCTGCCTTGTCCTACACATTAAAACTGTCAGATCCCTAAAGGCAGGAACTAAAACAAAACAATGTCATTTTCTTAAACTCGAGTTAATGCTTGGTTTTAACAAGATATTGTTTTTAATAAATTACTCTTGAAACTCTTGAAAAGGAAGCATTTCTGCGTTCATGATAGCCATTGATCTTTTGTTTAAAATTTATTCAATGATTTGAAGTTGAATATTCCTCTGTTTTCTTCTTTTGTTTCCTCTAGAGAGGTGAAGCTGGTTTCTTTGGAAGGATGCTCTGTGCTGACAACGGCAGGGTTGGAGTCGGTTGTTCTTTCTTGGAAAGAGCTTCGAAGGCTTAGAGTAGTATCATGTAACAACATTAAGGACAGTGAGATCACTCCTGCCCTTGCATCCTTGTTTTCTCTACTTAAAGAGTTAAAGTGGAGACCGGATTCCAGATCTCTCTTGGCGTCTACTCTTGCAGGGATTGGATCAAGAAAGAAAGGTGGTAGATTTTTCAAAAGATTAAGCCTTGATTTCGATTACACGGGAGCTTCTAAATATCTTGGTAACACACACACATTAGATAGATTGTAATCATCCGATCTTCTAGTCTTAGATACTTAAACCTCTTGGCAACTGAGGCTGATTCACTTTCGAGCCTAGAATTAGTCCACTGAAAGGAGATAGCGTTTTAATCATAATCAAATCTTGCTCTTTGCAACTCGACAAACCTTTCTAGCAAAAGGTAGGTATGAGGTTATCCAGGCCCATCTAGTTTCCTGCAGCTCTTTCTGATGATGAACAAGTGTGGATACTTTCATATCAAGTAGTTGTACTGACATGCTAGAGTTTAGAATGAGGACAACACAGTACAGGTCATATCTTCTCTAGACTGGGAATTTGTTTCATATAATAGTGATACATTTGTTTGATGGTTAAATATTATGTTTGGACTTGTATAACCACAGTTCACTTGTAAGCTTTAAATGCAGAGACATGCTTGTGCATATTTGGGTTAAATTCCATGAGAATAAGCTTGATGTCTGTGTTTGTATGCTCAGAAAACATGCTTGTTAAAAAGAATCGTCAGATATGGTACTATTTGAGTAATGTGTTATCTCTGGTTGAAGCTTCTCGGACTGTTGTTAAAAAGAATAGTCAGATGTGATAGTTATTTGAGTATTGTGTTATCTCTGGTTGAAGCTTATCGGACTGTTGTTAAAAAGAATAGTCAGATGTGATAGTTTACTCTCTCTGTCAAACCATGTGTATATCAGTTCTCCAAAAGAAAATTTATCGATTATTACTTTGAAAAATAGCTAAATCCTCAACAGACGAGTCGCTAAATCCTCAACTGAAATCGCAAAGAAAATGTCGAACAGAAAAGGAACAACATGCACAAATTCCAAGAGAAGCAGTGCGATTAGCATGAGAACCAAGCCAGTCCACCAACAACAACGAAAAGGAGATGGGTGGCAAAACCTTGAGAATGCTAAACACAATCACTCCTAAATCCTCAGAGGGATCATATCCATACCCACCACCATGGAGTACCCCTCCACTCTATCAACAATTGATAGCGTCTCCTCCGCCCATACTATCACACTCTCTTCAATTTCACAACTCTACTCAAATCTATGCTTCAACCATTAACCAGGCGTGTATTCGTTTTTAAGTACTTTTTCCCCAAGAAAGTTGATCTTTTTCTTTTATATATATATATATATATTAATCATTCATTTGAGCTTTCAGTTTCTTCAATAATGAATTTGATGTTTATCCAAGTTTGTTAAGGATAATCGAATATGCATATTATGTTCATTAATCTTGACTCAAGAATGTACCTACTACTACTAGTTTATTTCTATTTCAAAGTGCATAAATGTAAGCAAGACAAGGTTCTTGCTGGGTTTTGAAGCATGTCTTCCTGATTTATTAATTTTATTTTTGTGCCTTCCATATAGAAAAGTATTATCTTTGATTGATAGAGATAGGGAAAAAAAAAAAAAAGAGAGGGTATAAATAACGAGTCCTGTCTCTCAAAATACTTTTTCAGAATATTTGCAATTTGACAAAAAGCTAACAATTAAGCAGCCCTCTTTTATTATGAAAATTGAAGCTTGGATGAAACATGCTACACTTTTTGGACGACTTTTCCCTCACAAATTGGACCGAAACATAAGCCCAAGCATTCTTGGATGAAATAAAGGAGCACCAATTTGAGGCCGAGATAGATGCACTGGGAAAAGCCAAACAAATGGAACTCATAGATAAGTGAGAAAACCGAACCTCTTCTATTTATCTACAACTAGGACAATCTAGTTTTATTTGAATACTAATTCAATAATGATTACAACAGATTAACAAGAAACGAAGCTAGTACAGATGACTGGCAATTCAATTAAATGAACAAGGCCATTAAGGAAATGAAGAAACTTGAGGTATCACTTTAAAGAACCACCAAGTGGCCATTAAGCTAGTATATATTTTCTTTAATGATCGGCAGGCATTATTTGACCTTTCAGGTATTTCTTAAACCTCACTGGCAGAGAAAACTCGACAAGAAACAAGCCAATGCAGACACGCAAAAGAATAAACATCACCAAGGCAAAGGCAAAGGCAAATAAGAAGATAATGAAAGCAAGAAGAACCACCTAGGACAAAGTCTCCGCAGTCTCGTTTATTTTAGCTACGAGCGCTACCACTACAAAAATGCCCTGTGGATGTAGCTAATACGGTGCTTTTAGTGCCCCCTGTAGACAAACCGCTAATACTTAAGTAGATGTTTAGTTATTTTTTATTTTTATTTAAAAAAAAAAAAATCAACTTTATCATACAGATGGATCCCAAGGAACTCGGGTGTACTTAATGCTTCTCATGCCGTTATAGCAGTCGAACTACTTTTTGGCATGGTCAAGGAAATCAATTCGCCCACGATAATTAAAGCAAGAAATACTTTTTTTCAAGTGATTCATCTAAATAATTTACAATATAGTTAAATTTTTTAAAATTTAACTATATTTACATTATAATTAAAAGTTAAATTTTTTAAAATTAATAATAATAAAATTAAAATTGTGCATTTTAGTTATATCAAAATTAGATAAATTATAGAAGTGTCCTTTCACTCTAATTCATAGATGTTACTTTGCATAGTATGTAAACAGGTTACATAATATGTAATTCTATTTACATATCTGTTTATATAATATGTAACACAGTTTACATACTAAAGATCATGTAACACAGTTATATCAGTATACATACTCATGTTTGCACAGTATGTAAATAATTTACATATCTGTATGTACACAGTTTACATATCTGTATGTAACACAATTTATATATTTGTATGTAACACAGTTTACATACCTGTATGTAACACAGTTTACATATCAGAGCAAACAAGCATTACATATCTCGCAGAAAATTGTAGAATATGTTTTTTTTTCCTGTTTTTCAAAGTTTGTAAAAAATTGTAAAATCTGTTTTGGACATTCTCATTCTAATAAATTTAATGTGCTTGTATTTTATCTAAGTTTGTATATTATTATTCAATTCTTGCTAAGTTTTAATGCTTTACTTACTTGAATTTATATACTCTATTTTGCCTAACAAAAATAGAATATCTCAGTTTATCACCATATGTTTTATTTACTTCGATTTATTCTCTGATCTTTCTGTCCTATCTTTAATTCATTTATTCATCAAGTCAATTAGTAAAATTCGCTCTAAATGAGTTTACATATTAAAAATATATATATTAGATTAATTAATTATCTGCTTCTTTCTTTTCAAAAAACTAGTCTTATTATTTTTCAAGCAGGAAATCTGGTGTAAAATGATGGAGAAAAGTAAACATTAGATTTTTAATCAATAATCATACTTTAAATGTATGAATAAAAAATAAATAATGTGAACAACAATTCTAAATCAAAATATTTCATGAATGTGGAAGCAATAAAGGAACCAAAATCAACCTTAAGCTACTGTGTATGAGTGGTAATTGAGTTTGCTTCCCTCGGAAACATCACAAATCAAAACATTAACTTTGGTGTTGATGTACCAGCCACACCAATATCACGGGTGATGATCATCAAATTTATGAGAGAATAGAACAAATCTATGACGAAGAAATAGACAAAGGTAAAATTATAAAAATAAGGAGTGAAAACGACATCGTTGTACGAAAATGAGAAAAAATGATATTAGGTAAAAAAAACCTACCATATGAAGTCAATAATCTCACTTTTTTGGGTCAAAAGATTACTGAATAGACTAAAATATGGATTTGTTTCGTTTAGCAAAACCTAGTTAAATTACAAACTGAGAGCTTTTTTTAGGTTGTTGAGTTTTGGCACCAAAACGTTAACTTGTTAGAAAGAGGAGTCCATTTTAAATTTATATTTAATTTATTATTTATATTTTTCTATTTTTTTTTTTCTTGCACACCTAACAGTTGAGTTTAGAGCGCATTCTCAGATATCCAACTGGAGACCATATTATAATCAACAGGTTTTGAGCCTCCACCAGATCTTGAAATGGACTCAAAATAATTTTTCAATCTTCGGTGCATAGCTTATAAAACCTCTGCTCCAAAAGTCATATCTAGAATTCTGAGAGAAAAAAGACAACTAAATATCATAAACTAGTTATGGATAAAAAAGTTTGAGAAATTATCAAAAATAACACCACTAAAATTTATAATAATAAAATTAATACTTTAATAATATTGAACGTTTAATATTGAACGGTTATAAATTAGAGTCGTTTAATTATAATTAAATTATCGTTAAAAAAAAATGATAAAGGGTGCTTATTATAAATTATTTTTGTATTACCTATATTAGTGTAGACCGGTCACCTTGATTAGCTCAATAAAGGTCATAAGAAGAACCCATGGCCTGTTAACTATCAGGCGTTCCAACAGCTCTCTTGTAAGTTGCTCCTGGATAATTTCCTGCCAACGCATAAAAAAGGTTAGCTATATAACATGTAAGCCCAATAGAATATTGCAGAAAGAACTTTTAAATTGCACCCTTTTTTTAAAAAAAAAAAAATTACTTTTTGATGAACTGTTTTTGATTTTTTTTTTTAAATCATATTGCTTCTATTTATCTACCTTAACTTTATAATATATGTAGAAAATTCTAAATCAGTATGATTTGGACTATGTTTCCAGTGTCCAAAATACACTCATTTTAGTAAATTTACATAAATCATGCACCATCATGTTCCAGATGTTGCTCTCCAATACAAATTAGAATCCTATGCTCCCACTGCCAAAAAGACTGGCAGAAGTGTAATGATATTGCTAAAAAACGTATGTAAAAAATATATTTTATCTCTATTATTATTTATATTTTAGTATCATCATTATTGAATAAAATTTTTATTAATAAATAGTAGTCGTGGCAATATTGCCGTCCTAAAAGTAATATTTTTTTCAGTTATAGTGCATACATGACTTTTTTATTTACATGGTTTCACTTTTAATTTTTAAAAAAAAATCGTAAGTTATTTTTCCTACAATATAAAACAACATATATTTTTTATAAAAAAAAAAAAAAAAAAACATATATTCTCCTAAAGGATATATTTTTTGTAAAATATACATGTTATTTTACGTTAAAAAAAATAATTTTTTTTTTCTTTTTAATTGAAAATCTGTGTATAAAATTATCCTATAATTAAACCTTTTTTTTTTTTTTTTCTGCCAATTCTCACCTGATTGGATTCAGTAAACAAGTACAGAAGAATGGAGTAATGTATATGTGTATTTGGATAACGCAATTGGTTAGCAACAGCATTCAAGAAAAGGTGGCGGCTGTTTGAAAAATATCGAAAGCAGCACCAACCAAGAATACAGCCAATGAAAAAGTTTGACCCTAAAATAATACACCATATTAAAATTTTAAAACAATAAGATACTTGAGCTGAAGCTTTTTACCCAAAAAAGAAGTGCAAACTTTTCTAGAAAAATATATATGATATTTCTCATCTGAATGCAACTTGGAGGAATTACATCTATAGAAAGTAAAATGGTAAATCGCATATAAATCATGCAGGGACACTAGCAGCACTCCAAGTGTTCCTTTATAAAGAAAATGCATCTGCATGGATGTATTTGTATATAAAAAAATATAACAATTTGATGCACATTAACATTAGCTTTAAATGAATAAGTAGGCATAAAACTCCACTCTTAAAGATGCAAACCGGCATTCCCAATTCCGCATTCCTCCAAAAATGGAACAAGTCCACCAGCAAACACTGAATATGGGGCCAACCCATCTGACTGTTTCAAGTAAGCATTTTTGGAATGAAGCTCCTATGTATGGCTCACCAGCTCAAGCCATGCAAAGCTAATTAATTAAGCATGTCAATCAGATTCCAAAAGAGATAACAAGCATTGATTCTCAAAATTCATGGCTGTCTAGCCTCTTACATTCTCAAATCATAATTGAATTCCTACCATCTCAAAGTTAAAGCATGGTTAAAATCAAGAGTCAAGGTTGTACAATACAAAACAAGATCCCAAAAAACACTACATCAAAGTCCAAACAACCATCACGTTTCTTGGGAATCAATAAAAATACCAAGCAAAACACATAAATATATATCCTTAAACGCAACTAACAAAGCATTCAATAAAGTTCTCCTGAAATGGAAATTCCACAGAAATCTTAAGAGACAAGTTGGATGGTATAGTTGGTACAATTTACAAGACAAAAACAATACTGGCTAAATGAATGTCAAACAGGACTCAAGACAAAAACAAGAGAGCAACTAAAACTTGAATAACAATGCATTAAGATGTTGAAGCCAGTTGATAAACCATAATACATCAAAATATAATTCTTGCAGTATACCTGAAAGTTTCCACCATCATTAACAGGGTCTAGAGAACCAAGATCTAACATCCAGTTTACAAATAACCTAAAATATGGTCTTGTGCTAAATGAAGCTTTCTTCTCTGCATCCTTCTGAATTTATCTGACAGTAACAACTAGAATCTGCCAAATATCATGTTTGATATACATCATATGATACCATTTAGGGAAGAAGAAGAAGAAGAAGAAAAAAGTGATACATTACAAATTAAACCATAAAAAAAGAAATCACCGTAGATAAGAGAAATGGTTTACTGGATCTCTACTCCAAGACTTTTAGCAATTAAGTTATAGGAAGATAATTATGAAAATATAACTATGACTGAGAAATAACAATCAACCTTAAGAATTCAATAGACAAGTTTTGCATAAATTCAATTGCAAGAAAGGACAGGGTCTACACTTGTAGTGCGCCTGGATTGATCATTTCTGGAGATCGGCAGTGTGAAACAGAGAGCTCCTGACATATAGAAAAAATGCATCAGAATGACAATATTTCATTCAAAAAAAAAAAAATTAAAAAGAAAGATAAACTCACTATAAGAATGCGGAAAAACCGATCTGTTGTATCATCCCTCTTCAGCAATCCTCTTTGATGAAATTGTAAAATGAAATGACTACATACTGCATCATTTGTGCCAGGAGTTAATAAGACAATATAAGTATCACTATCTTCAACTTTTCAGGAGTGCATGTCTATGCAATATGACTCGTTCACTGCTAAAAAGTTAACCTTAAATAAAGTTGAAAGTCTTTATACTACTTATAAACATTACATTAATATCATTTTTTAACAATGTGGGACATTCATTTTTCTTCAAAATAATAAAGTTGTGATTTAACAGACAAATGGTCAATACACTGAAAAATTAGCAAAAACAAACAGTTGGAAAGGAGATGACAGTTGGTCTGAACTTTCAAACAACAGACAAGAAGCAGAAGTTGTCTATAGCAGTTAATCAAACGGAAACTGGACTGCTCACCAGCATCTTTTATCTAACACATCACTCCATTATTCGACCTTTCCTACTACAGGCATCATTACTTAAGGCAAGAGTCTTTTTAGATATAATTTTCTTATGATTTTTCAAGAGCTAACCTCAGAGAGTTGTTTAGGTGTTAAGGAGAAGATAACGGGGGAAATGCTAATTCAGTATCATCCAACACCAAGATCAAGCCAAATGCACCTACTACAATATTTTTAAAATACTTCTTAATCATCCATTACAAGATCTATCATTTACCAGGATACAAACCAATGTAAGATCTCACTGAAACCAGCCGGATCTTGTTCTATAGACTCCATGCTGATGAATTCTTCTCATGGAGAGACAGAACCCTGTCTCCGAAGGGAATAATGATGGACATTAAATACATTCAAAGACGGCATGCAATATTAGAGTAGAACATTTGTGCCTACTTTTTATCCCTAGACTGCTGTACCTTCTCTTTCCCAACATCAAAAAACCAAATAAAGAAGTCACATTGGAAGTAGGATTTTTAAGAACCTCAACTAACTAATGCAATAACTTCGTAGACTCAGGCTTGGCAGCTAGCTGAAAAATAAAAACCAGTGAGCAACAGAATCTACGCATCAGCACAGTAACTACCTCATACCAGTGCTTTACAAACCTTTGTCAATGTGTCAACGAGGTGACGAAGTTCTGAGATCGCTTTAGATACCAAAGTTTGAAGAAGTGAAATTGAAAACTCCACCGCAGCCTCTGCAAAGGCCATGCATTTAGCAACTCGTTTCGCCACTTCAATAAAAGAAAATTAGCATTAAAAATATCCTTCACATTCTATTTCTTCCGCCATCAAAGAGCTTTGCCATGTGAACATTATACTTAACAAGGTTTAGCAATTTATTTAGTGACGTCTGCTAAAATGTGGAGTCATGATTGAACCCACAGTTATGAATTAAAGCTAATAATCTCGTATCATGCAGAGCACCCCTCCTGTGAGATTTCACGCTCTTACATCGGTATCAGAGTCACGACTCAACTGAGGCCATGTAAGTTTGTAAGGCTCCTTAAGGATTGAATCATATAATATGCCTGCACATGTTTCACGTTGGATAAAATATATGATTATGTGTTTATAAGGTGTATATTCTCTTACATAATATTGTTGAGATTTATTTTAAAATAAAAAAATACTTAAAATATTAATATGGTAGGGATCATCCTAATATGATAGAAATCATTATATTTAATTATTATTCTTTTCTGTCATTTTATTTCTATTATAAATTCATGTAATCTGTACAAAGCAAATCAATTCAGTGAAATATTCAGAACCAAATATTACATTATTCTTTTCTACATGGTATCAGATCCGATTAGAATTCTGTGAATTGAAAAAAAAAAAAAAAACAGACAGCCACCCAAACAGACATCCCACCACCACTCAAATCGCCCAAAATCAAAAACCAGCCACCCATTGCCACCTATTTGTGAATCGAAAAAAAAAATAAGAAAAAACAAAAAACGACCCAAACTCGCCGCTGCTGCTCATTCCCATAAACAGATCCCTCGTTGCCGACCTCCAGATCTCACCACATGCCGTACCCAACGTCAAACCACCACCATACCCACCGCAGAAAAAACTGACAGCCCCCAAACAGAACCCCATACCCACGGCTTAACCATCGACAACCCCACCAATCACACCACCATCCACCCCGTCGTGACACCCAAATCCATACCCCCAAACCCAAAGCCCCCATCGCCATACCAACACCCCAAATCGCTACCCAACCCAACCCCCCAAATCGCCACCCAAACTCGCCCCTCCATCCACAGCCAAAACGCCACCCATCGCATCCCCATTGCGCCACCCATTGTGCCCTCATCCAACAACCACTCGCTTGCCTGAAAAAAAAAAAAAAAAAACCAAAAACCACAAACCACACCACAGCCCCTAAACAAACGCCGTCGCCACCACAGTGCCAGTCTCACGTCGCCATCGGATCCTCCGCCCTCGTCACCGCCACCAACAGCTACAAACAGCCACCATCGTCCTCTCGTCCAGAGGCGATCTGGGGCTTTCCTTCCTCCTCCTTTTTAATTCCTTTTTTGTTTAAGTAGCAGTCTCAAATCGAGTGTTCTTAAAGTTTTTAGACAAGTTGGACATGTGGGACATGTATGCACTAACTTGAGGAGGTGTTGAAATTCATTTTGAAATAGGAAAGTACTTAAAATGTTAATATGGTAGAGATCATTTCCAATATGGTAGAAATCATTGTATTTAATTATTATCCTTTTTGTCATTTTATTTCTATTATAAATTCATGTAATCTGTACAAAGTAAATTAATTTAATAAAATATTCTGAACTAAATATTATATTATTCTTTTCTGCAAGTATGACGCCTATTGAGGTTTTTCTTCAAAAGCAAAATCTTAAGTGGAACTATGGAGTCACGGTCAAGGGTCTACTAAAATCTCAATTATGAACAAAGTAAATAATCTTGTATCAAAATCACACCCTACTTCTTTCGGATTTCTCCCTGTAGTATTATTAATTCAATATTTAATAAATCATAAAAGTTGACTTTTATAGTTTATTATAATGATTTTTTTTTAAGATTCACTTATAATACAAAAATAATTATAAAGTTATTATGAACTTAAAATAATTATTAAATAAATAAAAAATTTAAATATTAAAGAGTTAAATTATCCAATACTATTGTATTTTAAAAGAATGAACATATTTTATATCTCAAAAGAAAATTATTATCTTTGAATTTTGTAATACTTTGAGTTGTCTTCTATACTTACCAGTTTTTTTAAAAGACTTGCATTTTATAATTTTGAATATATATTATGTTTTAAGTATTTTTAGTATTTAAAATTTGAATTATTGTTTATATTTATAAAATTATTTTAATATAAATTTTAAATCATAGAAATTGAAAGAAGATATTTTTAAAATAATATTATATTCTTTTATAACTAATAAAATTTTATTTTATATTTTAAATTTATTATTTATTATTTATATTAATTAAATTTAATTATATAACATAATTTTATTTATTTATGCATAAAGTTTAGTTTTTAACTTGTAACATAAATAATAATATGTTATTTAATGTTAAACTGGAATATGAGAAACGGATATATATATATATATATATAATATATATATATATATATATATATAATTTCAATTATAGTAATATAATAATAAAGAATCCAAGGAATTTCAAAGACGGAAGGGAAAACGGAAAGAACTCAGAACATAAATATTTATTGCTTGCAATGGAGTCGGCACCAGAAGCATCATCGGAAGCGAAGCCAAGCCAATCAACCGGCGAGTACCCGAGTCCTATAGGCCACAGTGCCCAAGCCCTAGGGCAAACTATCATGCCATGGATCGATTACACATTCCAGCAGGCTCGGCTGCACCATCAGTCCGTTCAGGAGACGCTCGACGACACCATTGTAGCCTCTAGATCCCGCCTCTCTCAGATTTGGTCAACCTCCTCTGCTCACTTCCATCAAACTTTAGTAAGCATGAAAAATTCTCTTGTTTGCCGGACGGAAAGCATAATAACGAAAATAAAATTAATTGCACAAGCAGACATGGAATTCGTGGATTTTCTCATCCATTTGTTTGGATTCTGATCATTGTGAATCAGAATCTGGCTCCGTTATGCTCAAAAATATTTTATTTTCATTTAATTTATTACGTCATGATGATAATTTGAGCTGAAATCTGAATTAGGAATCGTTACAAGAGGTCAAGTCCGAGTGCAGTGCTTATGAGGCTATTATATTCGGCAAACTAAAAGGTTTCTAGCTTGTACATTTCTACGAGTTCATTATGGTTTTATTTAAATTTGGATAGGCTCTAAGTTGTCCCTTTTTTCTGATGTAGAGGGCGTTCTCCAGGCATCTTTACATCCAGTGCTTACGGGCGGGGTTGCCACTGGCTTGGGGTTTCTACTGCTGAAGAGTACGCTTTTATGTTCTACAGCAGATTTTGCAAAATTAGATAGATTATGCCTGCAGGATTTTTCATTTCATTGCTTCCATGACTTACACTGTAAACTGCTATCTTGGTGATCGAATGCTGTTAGTTAAGGTTTTAATGTTTTGTTGTCATAACTAATAGTGGTAATTAAGAAATAGCCTGTGAAATTCTGGTTGGAAATTGGAATGTTATATACTCAATTGCATGGTCGTAATGCTCAAGGAAACATGATCAAGTTTGTTCAATATTAAACATGTTAAGTTATACTGAAATGACAATAAAGAGTAAAACCCGTTGAACTATTATAACACTTGAAAATATACATTATATTTTAGAAGTGTTTGCCAATTTATTTGTTACCCGCAGGACCGAGACACTTCTTGTACCGGACAAGCTTGCGCTTGTTTATGAGCGAAGAGGTAAGGAGACATGCTTATAACTCTCCATATCAAATGTATCATAGGAAGTTAGGATCACCAACTCCTTAAAAGGAGGAAAATAAAGTGAATATATTAATTAAAGTTAGAATTCAAGTATTTTCCATGGTCCATACATTCGACTTTCAATACAGTACAGCAATTTGAAAACAGTAAAACCTAGTATGTGCACCGGCCAAGTAAATATGTCTTCATTGTTGTTGCTAGCTGCCTTTTCTTGCCTAAGTATTGTACAATTTGCTTCATATTTGTTATTTTAGGATAAAGGAAACATGCTAAGTATTTTGCAAGTTTCAATTATAATAAATAAATTTTTTGGTAAAATTATTTCAAATAATATTCTTAAAATTTATAACAACAAAAATAATACCCCAATATCATTAAACGAAAATTTAATGATTGGAGTTCAACCTAAACCTCACTCAATGTGGAATGCTTAGGATGTACTTTCTTTTTAGTAAAAATATATGAGTTAGACATTAAATGTATTATTTTTATGGTTACAAGTTTTAACAGGTGATATAAATGTTGTTTTCCCAAAAAAATTACAGCAAAAAGGGGGGAAAAAAGGTTTACAGAACAACATTATTCTGTGTGCCCCTTTCCCTCTCTTTCCTTTTACACTAATCAAAGATAATTGATAGTAGTCTTGCCAAAGTTTTGATAGCATTGCATGTTACTACAATCTTGCCTACTTTTCTTTGAAGCCTCAGATATCTACCGGATATGTATTTGCCTGAAAATAGTTTTCTATGGTACTGAGCCTGTGAGATGCACATGTATTATCCTGCTTTTCGTATTTATATCAGATTGTTTGCAGTCCTTACTTTCCAGGGCTGATGCTAAAGTAAAAGAGTTGAAGCAAACAGTCAACCAACTTAAGGCAGAAAGTGAGAAATTAGAGGTATGTATGTTTAGTATTGTGCCCATTTAAATCGACAATGACAATTAAATGCAGAAAACAATTTGTAAATTATAAGACGAGTTCAACGCTCATACTTGAGAACTATGCTGTTCTATGTGGTAGGTTTTAGCAGCTGCCATACTCCTAATGTTTCTAGATTAATGTTATGAAGCACCTTTGGAATTTTCATTTATTTAATTGGAGTACTCATTTGATAAATGGCTGAAACACCCTTTGAGTTGTGCTTAGCAACTTTGAGACAAACTATTTTAAAGGTTATGCATTTGGAAGACAATTTTGCTCTTTTGACATAACTTGTATGAAACCGTGCATGCATGATAAATTCATGAATCTATAAATTGACATGGCTGTTATAGATTTTTCCATCAAAATAAATATGGGAGGATTTTCTAATGGTGAAAGAACATTTTTCAGCAGGACCATTATTTTCATTTATGTAGCTGAACGGACATGAACTATGCATGTATTGTAGTTTGTGTACAGGACTAAATCATTTGCATGTATTGTAGTTTGGGTACAGGACTAAATCATTGTAAGATCGATCTGAACATGGCAGAACTATTAAATATGATAATCATGTCCTAATAGAGGCTGGTTTTGGGAATGAGTTTTACTATATTGAAAAGTTGCATTATTTGGCACATATTACACAATTAAGCATTATTTGACCTTTTAATAGCTATTCAAGCCAAAAGGGCAAGAGTAAATTATATGAGAAATTAAGATGCTTAATCTTAAATAAGACTGAACGGAAAAGGCGAGTTTTCTTCTGGTGAACCGTGTGACTCAGTTGAAATTCTCGTTGCAAACACAAAACACACAAAGAAGAAGCAGCAGCAGCAGCAGAATACTTCCATTTTCCAAAACACAAACACACACACACGCACACACATGTTTGACAGTGTTTTGGTATATCGGTTACATCCTAACTAGTATTATTCCTACTATGCTTTGATGGATATTCAAGTTTGTTGGGGTAATTTGATCCATGTAATTTTTTATTTTATTTTTTCTGAATTATGCATTCCCAAGAATACAACTCATAGATGTATTGCTTCCAGAAATTGGCTGCACATGCTGAAGATGAGATGACAAGGGGAAGGATGAAGCTCAGGTTTACCTTTGTAATTTAATAATGGTTTGTAGTTTAATCTTAGTGTTGCAGTGTCTCCCCCTTTAGAAACTTATAGATTTGAACTACAGACAAGCAGGTAAGCAGATACAGGGTGTAGCTAGGTCAGCTTACAAGATAGAAAGACAGGCTGCAGGTAACCCATATATCTTTGACTAATAATGTTCTTTCTTCAGCAAGCTAAATCTGAGAAAATTGAACATTGATATGATCTACGTTCTAAAGCATCTTCCTTTGAATCAGGTCTGAACGATATTCTTGGTGAACTTCCTAGGAGAGAAGCATCTCGGTTCCAGTCACAAGTATGTTCTGTTAAATAGTTTTCAGCACTCTAGAAACAAAATATTATTAAGCTTAAGGAGCCAACTGAAATAGATAATTTTTTAACTATGAATATTGAGTTCCAGAATTTACTTATTTGTTTATTTTCTATCAGCATGTGCAGAAGATAGATAGTTCTTCTTCCTATAACGTCCTTTACCTTCTCTCCTTTGTGTGGAGACACCCGTGTTCATTACCATGCACTTTTTACCCATTTTAAGAAAAGAAAAAAAAGACTTTTTTGCTTATGTTATTCAAAATTTCTTCTTTGCAATGAAGAGTGCTCATCTTGGTTTCTGGCTGGCAGGTTTCGAACCTTGCGTCTGATGCAAAGCGAGAAAGGGTTTCTTTGACAAAGGAGGTCACAAAGATTAGCAATTACGGGATCTCTGTCTGAAAATTTTGCCATCACAATGAAATGTTATTATCAGAATCACCTACAATTTGTTTTCTTCTTCTTTTACTTTATAATAAATAATTACATTCCTAACAGTCGAGGGCCTATTTTATATGAGATGGATATCTTGCTTTAATAAAAAAGCAAGTCGACCCATTTTTTTAGGTGGGGAAGATACTTGTTATGCCGTCGAAGTTAAAGTTGGAGTATGCACGTGATCTGAGTTTTGGCAGCTAATACACTGGTGAAAGTCCAAAAAGTGGATATATCTACTACATGGTTTTACTTTACTCAATAAAAGGCTTTGAAGTTTTGATACATGAGTGAACTTTCTAACAGTAAAGAACTACAAACACGGATATTGTTTATATTATATTATGCGTTAATATTAATTAAAAAAAATAAATTGCTTAATCAATTTTAAAAATAATTTTAACACATGTCAAACATATAAAAATGTTTAAAAATATGTGATATTAATATTCTCTATTTATGTAAGACTATATCATTGGATCGCCTATTAATATCTCCTCACAGCTTAAGTCGAGGAGAGGTTTTCTAGTAAAATGCTTGAGTTGCAGAGCACTGTCTAATGAGGTATTCCAAAAATCCTTGATTGTACTCTGATTCGTTAGAAGTAAAGACTCGAGGTGTGCTTGTGCTGCAGTGTCACTGTGTAAGTTGAACATTGTAATTGAGTAGTGATGTTTAAGGGGTATGCATAGCTAGCAGGTCATGCTGGTTTGTCATTTGATGCAGGCCATGCTGTGCCACTCTTTTATGCTCATGGGCAGTATGGTGCCGTGATGGCCCGATGGACCAATGAGTTTAGTGCTTAACAGGCCGACCTATTTGATACCCCTACAATCGAGTAAAAAAAATTGATTGCGATCTTGGTTGGGTCCTTTGTCAATAACATTAATGCATAAGATAATTAGACTTTACTAGTACATATAGCCCAGCCCGAGGGTCGTACCATTCTCTTTTATGCTTATAAGCTGTGTCATGCCATAGTTAAATTTGTTATGGGCTGTACTATACTGGGCCAAATAGTTAATAGATTAGCCCATTGGACATGTTATTACAATCTACATTGCATAAATATGAGTATTAGTCTAAATAGCTTACATTTTGGATATAAATTATATTTTTTAAAACTAACAATAATATGAACAAAATTGTACATTTTGATTTCATCAAAATTGTACATTTTGATTTCATCAAAATTGGACAAATTACATAAATGCCCTTTAAGGCTAACAAATAAATACACAGAAGCTTTAACAACTTTGTTGGTGACATCACCAGATTTCTAGTAACTCCATCGATGACATTATCAGAGTTCCAACGACCTTACTGAAGCTCCTGCGACTTCGCTGGATGGGTATATAATGTGTTACATACTATGGTAAAGGTATATGTAATGTGTTACATACAATGGCAGAAGTGTATATAATATGTTATATACAAGACAAATGTATAATATGTTACATACAAGACAGAGATGTATGTAACATGATATACAAGACAAAGGTGTATGTAACATGTTACATACAACAATAAATGTGTATTACATACAAGATAGATGTGTATGTAACATTCAGCTTTGCTGTTATATGTAACATATTACATATACCAACAGAGGTGCATGTTACATACAACAATGAAGGCGTATATAATATATTACATATAACAACAGAAGTATATATAAAATTTTATATACAACAGCAGAGATATATGTAACATGTTATATACAATGACATATGTGAATATAAGTTACTTAGGCATTTGTTCAAACACGCGGTGAGCACTTGACAATAAAAAGAGATGAACATACTGAGTTTCAAAATTATCAACCAAAAAAGCCAAATACATGCATTTATCTCTTTGTCCAATCCTTTTTTGAACCTAATCTAAATCTTTCTTGAAAAATCGCTGAAAAAATGCAGAACCAAAGAATGAAGCATCAACAAGCTCTTCTCCAACAATACTCTCTATACCACCCAGGTCTTCTAGCTCCTCTTCAAGTTTAAGTTTTCCTCTTCTTAATTCCCTTTTCAACAATCGCAACGTTTTGGATTCAATATTTTTAATTTATTTATTGCTTTTATCTTCGAGAGATGACAAAAGCGTAAAATTATTTGTACAAAACAAAATTATAAAGTGATTTGAAAAAAATTGATCAGTTTAATAAATGTGTCTTTATATTGACTAATTAATTCCATAAACCTTGCTTCCATAATATTATAACTCTCTCTATCCCCACCCACCGCATATAGTAGTGCCCTTTTCCCTCGATCCCCATAGACAAATTGTAAGATTGTTTATATTCGACAACCACTCCACTTGTTTAACAGGTGTGTGTGTGAGTTGTATTTTCAACGTGAACATTATATGAATTTATTTTTTGTGTGTGTATTGGTTGATATATATATATATATAACTTGCCCAATGAAATTACTAAAAATGTTGATTAATCTTTAAAAGTAAAAAGCTAATAAAATTGAGAAGCGCATAGAATTGTCAAAGTTTGGTGACTGTTTTCATCCTTATTATTACTTGAGGTACGGGAGTAGCATGTAATAGACTGTAAAACTCGATCATATCGACCAATAACATGTTACTTTTTTTTTTTTTTATAAAAGGTTGTAGTTAACAGTTTTCAGTGAGTGCACCGGAACATCCCAACTAGGTTGGCACCTCCTTAGCACCTTCTTCATTAGACCGCTCACCACTAATATTATTAAAGCTTAATAAAATTAAATATACAAATAAATATTCTCAACAAAACCTGTAATTAGGTTTGTTGTTTGCATCTGAATAAATAAAAGAGCTAGCGAAAGATGGGGCATTCCACCACCAAGTCGCTGTACATAAACTAGGAGCCCTAGAGGCTAAACTATCAGCTACAACATTGCCCTCCCTGTAAATATGTGAGCAGTGAAACTCCATGTGGGAGATTTTATCTAAACAATCTTTCCAAATAGAGTACCATTTTCAAAGGACTGAAGAAGACCGAGTCTGTAGTAAAGCAACAACAGATGCTGAGTCTGATTCCAGCCAAAGACGTCTCCACCCAAACATATATGCATACTTCACCGCGTAAATGGCTGCCGCTAGTTCTGCTTCAAAAGCATACAATATTCCAAGCGGAACACAGAAGCAACCCTTAACAAATGATCTGGAAGTTCTAAAAACACCTGCACAACCCGATAAACCTGGTGCTCCAAAAGCTGCACCATCTGTATTGACCTTTATCCATCCCGAGGGTGGTGCCTTCCAATTAACCTCTAAGATTGAACTACTTTCTAGCGGTCTAACCTTGGATTATTCATTTAAAAAATGGACCATTTATTTTGCTAATTTAAAAATAAACAAAACTTGTAGTCGTTAATTTTTACTTCTTTTTTTACATATCAAAGAGAAAGAGTAAGAGCAAATATATATATATATTATTGTTTATTTTATTTATTTAATAATTAATAATAATTATTATATTAACTTATTATAAATATAAGAACTTAAGGACATGTTTAATTAACAGTAATCATAATCGTAATGTAAATTATTTAGGGTATTACTGTGTTTGGTTTGACTGTACTCTGTAATGAAATATAAAAGAATTACAACAATAGCTATAATTCTCATTACACTTGCAACCCTTAGAAATAAGCTGTAATGCTCTATTTTTCTCACAATTTGTATAATCATTTATCATTTTTTTTCCTCATTCTATCTCTTTTAATAATTATAAAAAGTTTATTTTTTAATTTTACTTCATTTATAATTTTATAATCTTTATTTTAATATTATTATTTATTTTGATTATACTGCTTAAACAAACATTATAATAGTAATTATTATTACAATTCATTTTCATTACAATTATCATTCTCATTATTTTTAAATTTAGCAAATCAAACGCCACCTAAAAATTTATTTATAACTTCGTTCTTATATATATATATATATATATATATATATATATATATATATATATATATTAATTTACATGATTTTATTTTCAATTATTTATTTCATTACAAAATTATTATTATTATTTATTTTATTTATTTAATAATTAATAATAGTTATTATATTATCTTATTATAAATATAAGAACTTAAAAGTTTTATTTATGATTTAGTTCTTTTAAAAAAATCATACATAAATTAAAACACGTAGTTATATATTTGAATTCATATTTTTTTTAAGAAATAAAAAAATTAATTTTCATTTTGGATGATCTCGTTCTCAAATTTTTACTTTAATAACAAAATTATCATTACTATTAATTACTAAATTTTGAAACTTACATTTTTAGGTTTGTAATGCAAATCTTTTTATGCTCTACCTGATTTTTATTTTATAATGATTAATTATTTTAATAATTCTTTATTTGAGCATTTTAAATTGAATCTTGATATTGTTACGAGTCACAATAATTTTTTTATAATTAAATAATTGTTAAAATTTATTAAAATATTTAATAAGCATATATTTTAATATCATGTTAAACTATAAAAAAAATACATAAAATTATTATTAATTTTATTTATTTAATTATAATTATTAATAATATTAAAGTGAATAATTTAAATAATTTTTAATATTATTAAAATATTATTTTTATTATTATAAATTTTAAAAAAATTATTTCTAATAATTTTTTAAAAACTATTAGCTCATCCTCATGTGACAGAACCAGGAGTATCACGTGGAGCTCCACTTTCGACACACGGACTTCACCTTCTCTCTTTCTGCAATGTTCGAAAAAGGAGCCCATTTGGTTGTTGAAACATTTAAAACCTCCATAACATATCAACATAGAAAAGCCGAAGTATATATAAATAAAAGAGTTGTTTCATAGCATCCAGTTATTATATGTAAAATTAAAAATATAAAAATAAAAAAAATAATTATAATATCTTTCGTTAAAAAATATCAATTAAATTATAATATATAATTAATATATATACATTAATTATGATAAAAAAAAATAAAAAGCATTTTTTAAAAATAAAAACACAAATTTTGATATCTTTGGTAAAAACACAAATGAAAATATAATTTCGTTTTTAAGACCAGTAACAGTTACAGTACAGCTCTGACCCATTACTATTTATGAGGATCACAGGTACATTGACACGTACACAAAAATAAACACGTCAGCAGACTTGAAAGCCACGGAGGTGAGAATAGAATTGCTCTTGTTGCTGCTGATCTGCTTCTTGCTTTTGCTGATCTGGTTGTTGACGCAGTATGATCTCCTTTTGACGACGGAGCTCCATAACCTTACGGTGTGAGTTGGAGTGCTGGGTCAGAACAAAAGTAGGGCTTGCTGCGGGTCGGTACTCCGGCACAAGCCGACCTGACTTGTACCGGACTCCACATGCATTGCAGAGTGTCTTGGGCCCCAGTGGTCCTGTGCGCCACTGAGGTGTTTTCTCCGACGCACAGTGTGAACACCTTCGAACCCCTCCTTCCGACGGTGAAGGTTCTCTTTTCAATTTCGGTTTCTCGGCAGTCGAAGTTTCCGGTTCCGTCGAAGGAGATGCCCAGCTGCTCTTGGCGTAGGCGTAGGCGTTGGAGGTGAGTGTTGTGGAGCGTTTGTTTCGTATTGTTCGGCTGGAAAACGACGAGTCATTCGGGAAAATAGTAGGAGCTCCGACGAGTTTGCTGGGTAGTTGGGAAGTCGGTGAAGGAGTCATCTACAAACCTTGATAGCCATTCCAGCTCAGCAGCATCGTCACTCTGACAGAAAAAAGGGAAAAAAAAAAAAAAACACATCAAAATATTTTGAAACAATTATTTGGTAAGAAATGGAAGAAAAGAGAAAGGAGTATGGAGGGGTTGAGGAGTATACAGGGACGCAAAGGTCGAAGTGGCTATAGGCAGTTGGGTTGTTGAAATGGGTAAAGGAGGAATCTAGAGGCTGATGAAGGTGTAGTTTGTTGGTTGTTAAAGGGATTGGAGTCGGTGGAGTTCAATACGTCGTCGTTTGGGAGGTTAAGAAGGTCATCAATGCCGAAATCTGAAGTTGACAGTCCAAACATGTCCATTTCTATAGTGTGGAGATGAGAGAAATCAGGTAGGGGTGACTTTGTGTGTGGAATTACAAGTGAGTAGATGGTACTTGGGGTTATGGTGTTCTCTCTCACAACTCTGTAACAACTAATTAATAAGTCTCACCTCTCTTCTGAGTTTGGAGAGAGGGAGAGAGGGATATAATAAATTGTGTTTTTGATTTTTTTTTTTTATAAATGAATTTAATTGAATATATTATTTTAATTAAATTAAATTATTTGACTATTAAAATTTAGTTAATAATTTTTAATAATTTTTTTTCTCTAAATTTATTAAAATTTAAAAATAATATAAATAATTTTTTTTAAATCTAAATAAATAAATTAATATATATTATAAATATAAATTATATTATACCTTACATAAATCATATAACATCTTAAAAACAAAGAATCAATTATAATTTAGAGTTAAATATTTTTGTAAATTATATAATAAAATATAATAATAAATTAATCAATGAATAATATATTAAAAATAAATTAGGAAGTTAGGATTATATAATTTGATTACGAAAAAATATATAATTAATATATATTTTTAAATTTTTTTAAAGAATAATATATTAAAAATAATTTTAAATAACAGTTCGATTCAATCAGATTTAAAAATTTGTATAATTAGATTAAATTATTTATAAAATAATTTAAAAAAATAAATTATATTATTTAATTTATAAATTTTTTTTTATCTAATTTAGTGCAGTCAGATTTTTTAATTTTAATTAATTTAGATTAATTTTTGGACATATATAATTGTGAGAGGCCAAAGGAGAAGGGGGCAGAGGAACGTGCAGAGGATGACCATGCACTGCAGTAAGAGAGAGATGAGAATCGAGACACTCAGTCTGAGAGATTGCAGCACTTTTTTTAATCTCTCTCTCCTTCTTTTCTCAAAGCAGCTCACACAATTCAACACTTCCAAACCCGTAAATATAAAAAGAAACTAAAGCACTCCAAAAACTCAAATTTGGATAAATTTATTGGTTTTTAGTGAGTTTTATTATTATTTATATTAAATTTGACGTTTATAACAAAATCCTAATCCTAATCCTATGGTTTCAACTTTCATGAAAACAAATCAAGGAAAGGCCGTGTACATGTGACCCTATGAGCTCCAATGGTTAAGTTAGGTCTTGTTTGATAATAATTTTAATTTTTAATTTTTGATTTTTTTTAAGTAATTTTTTAATCAGGTATGTTTGATAACGATTTATGATTTTGATTTTTACATTTTTAAAGAATCAATACCAAAATATAAAATGATTTATAAATCTTTAAAAAGAAGATTTTTCAAGCAGATTTTTAGATTTTTTTTTTTCATTTTAACCAAACAATTTTTCTAGATAATAAATCAAGTCTTATAACTTTTATATGATTAAGTATTAGAAGAAAATGATTAAAAACTTCAAATTTATAAAAAATAACTAAAAATTTCCTTTATTTTTAAATTTTTTTGAAAAAAATCAAAATCATTATCAAACAACTTTGAAGTAATTTCTAATTTTTTTTTCTTGAAAATCACTTAATATAAATTATTATCAAATGCATATGTGATAATTTTTATAAAAGAATTAAAAATTCAAAAATTAATTATTTAATTATAAATCAAAATCGTTATTAAACATGTCCTTAATTAACTGATTCTTATTTTCACTAATGTTCTTGAATTATTCTAATTTTATATCTCAATTTATCAATTAATTTTACATTAAAAATTGTGGGAAAAAAAAGGTATTAAATGTATAAATTAGGATAATAAATTAAAAATATTTTGTAAATTAAGATAAAATTAAAAATATTTTATAAATTAAAATATTAATTAAAATAAATTGATAAAATAAAGTATTAATTTCTTAATATGAGTGGAAAGAGAGATTATTTATTTAACTTAAATACCAGTACCGACCCCTTTTATCTTTATATTAAATTCGCAATCTTTTTTTTTTTTTTTTTTTTTTTTAAGACTTTAAATTAATATGAACCTCAATTTACACCCGTCATTGAAGCCATAATATGTGCTTTTTAATATGGTCTCTTGTGCTCTTTCTGCCGACGTACGTTCTCAATTTTTTAATTTTTGTTGTCTTACAATTAAGATAAATTTTCATATGGAGTTACATGTTTGGTTTAGAGACGGTGGACATGTAATGTAATATTGTAATTTAAAGTATGTAATTTTAGTGAGAGAGAAATATTTTTCTACGAGGTTCAATATATATTAAAAAAAAACCTTCTAAAGAAAAAATTTTATTTATAATATTAAAATTTATAACTAACATTAAAAAAAAATATAAACTTAAAAAGTAAATAAAAAAAATTATTTACATTATGTCTGATAATGTTTTAGAGCGTAAAATTTATTATCAAATAAAATACAATTTTATCTGCAAACTCTCTTTAAATATAAATAATCATACAATTTTGAAGAAATTTCTCTTTCATTGTATTTCGAAGAGATGTTTTAATAAGTTTCATAGCTGAAAATGCATGTTCTGTAGTTGTTGTAAAGAATAGAATGATCAATATCAAACGAATTAATCTATCAAATAGACAATATATCTTTGATTCTGTTTGAACTAGCTCTTCACTCAATTTAAATATATACAAATTAATGTATCTTTTTTGTATAAAATCTTGAAAATAGAAATATTTAACAAGATTATAAATATCGTTAGCATTGAAAGATTTAAAATTTTTTGTTGGATTTAGAATTGAACTATGAATAAGAAGTTTTATTACTTCATCACAAAATCCACTTTTCATATTTTCAATAGCTGAAAATCAATTAATGCATTAAATATATCAACACAATAATAATAATCAAACGTGATTATCTTGTTGACATGAACGTCTTGTACCTCCATATAATGAGCATTAATATTTGGTATGACAATGTCAAGTTTTTCACAAAATGATAAAACATATTATAAAAAATATCCCAACCTTCTTGCCTTAGATTCTCAAGAAGACATTTTGAATAAGACACTAATTTAAGTGTATTTAAAATAACATGAGTTTTAAACTACAATGATTGACATAAAATATCAATAATTCTTAGGATTTTATCTATCAAAATCAAATAAATATAAATTCAAAGCTTTTCATTACTTTCAAATATTCATTTACTTATTCTCTTCTATTACTATTAGATCCTTTTTGAATCATATTCTCATGAGCAATACGAGTCACACCAAACATATTTATCAACTTATTAATTGAAGCAAAATGTGAGCTCTATCTTGTCACTCAAAGCCATTGAAAATTGCAAATTTGATTGCTCCTATACTAGTCCCAAGTTCTCCTAAAGCTAACATATTTGCTATTTTAAATTCTCGAGCATATTTTAATTCAAAATAACACTTAATTAAAGAACTAACAAGATTTATTATTGAGTTCAACTTTAAAAAAAACTACACATTATGGACATCTTTAGATGCTGCAATTAAAGTTAACTGCAATCTATAAACAAAACAATAAATATAATAAGTAAATGACAATATATTTTAAATAATGCTTGCAATTCATTCCATGCTCTATGTATATTACTTGCATCATCATATTCTTGACCTCTTAAGTTCTCCCTAATTGAAGATCATATCTAGCAAGAACTTTGCATATCTTAGTTTAAAGATGTTTAGTAGTTGTGTCTTCAACTTAAACAATATCAAAAAATTGCTCTCTAATAAACTCACACAATCAACAAATCTTAAAATGATTGCATTTTTTTTCTTGTTAAATTCATCAGTTACATTATCTATAAGAATACAAAATTTAACATCTCTAACCTTCTTTCGTACTTTTTTCTTACATTATTAGCAATGATATTTAAGATTTCATTCTGAATTTGTAGAGAAACATATTTAGAATTTATAGGAGCCTTATTTAAGACAACTTTTGTAACATTTTCAATCATTAATTCCATTAATTTTAACATCTCAATGAAATTACCAAAATCAGTTGAAGAGTTAGATTCATAATTTCCTCTAAATACACATGCTTGCTTTGCAAGCCACTTGTCAATCTTTGTTAAAGTCACGAGCCTTAACCAATTATTCAAAATTTGTTGTAAGGAATGTGCATTTATCACTTTATTAATTTATTTGGATGAATTTTTCAAATTAACTCATTTTTTTCATAGCTATTTGATGTGATTCCTCTTAATGATTCACAAAAGAACATTTTGCAACATTTATTCTTTTTCAATTTTCAAATCCATTAACTATAAATGTTGTTTGTTTTGGTGGATTAATATCAAAAGGAAAGCATGAAAAATAAAAAGCTTTATCTTTATTTGAAGAGTACTTCATTCAAAAAAATTGAGAAAATCAAAATATTAAAATTAACGTTGTTGGTTCCCAAATTGTGTAGTTGAAAATTCATTCAATTTTAATTGATATGCTTTTATGTTGATATATTCCTTTCGAATATCATTTTATATATTAAAATCACATGACCATATTGAATTACGTAAACATAGATCACGTTCCAATAAGTGAACACCAATTTTCTAAAATTAATTATTTACAACTTAGAGATATGTGCATTATTATCACCAAGTGGTTATTGAGATCGCTTATTTTTTTAATTGGTAACCTCAATAAAAAATTATTTTTGGTTGATTGTTAATCATTTATTTTTTTAAAGAATGAATAAAGAGTTTTAAATAATTTAGAACTTTTTGCGAGATTTATTCATTATAACATACAATAAAAATATTTAATGCAAACTAAAGTAGATAAATTAAAAATTATAAACTTAAATAGACCTAGCAACAACAGCAAAAAAAATTAAAATTAAAAAATTAATTAAAAAATTAATAAATAAATTATAACTTAATTATTTTTTAACTATTAATAATAATTAATAAGCATAAAAATTTAAAACAAAATTTTATATTCTAACATAATAATAATGAGATAATATATATTTTAAAATAAAAAGCTCTATTTTTTATTTTTTTTCTACGGCCGAACACAGATAAAGGGAGATTACTTAAATGAAGATACAAGATTTTTTTTTTTTTTTAAAGAAAGATACCAGATCCTGACTTGAATATGCAGCAGCAACCGCCCAGCAAGTAAGAGCAGAGTTGCAGCGGCTAAAAGTGGTTTTGGAGATTATTTATAGGATTTTGATAAAATATAATATAAAGAAAAATATTACAGAGGTTTTAGAATAATCATTTGTAACGTTTTGTACTTATATTATAAACAAGAGGGTGAAAAGCCACGTTAATTCTTTTATTTATATAAAAAGTATTATTTAACCTTTTAATTTAAAAAATATATTATTTAATTCTTTTATTTGTAAAAAAATACTAAAAAAAAATATTTAGTATATTTTTAATATTAATTTTTATTATTAAAGTCTACATATGATTTAAAAAAAGAGGGCAGAGTGATCATTTTACGTATACCTAAATTAAAATTCTTAATTAATTGAAAGTCCAAAAGCATATTAAAATCATTTTTTAATATTCTAATTTTTACCATCGTTTTTCGTTCACACTCTTCTTTTTTTGTAAAAATTTGTTGATCTCTATTTCTATATTTATCTCCAGCTTCGTCATCTCCTTTCTCTCCATCTCTACTTAGTTTTTTTTTTGCAACAATGGAATAAAACATGAAAATGACCTTGTATTACTTTTGTGAGATTGATGCTAAAATGTTAACTTCGTCAATTCTAAAAGATATTGGAAGGCAATTTTTTGGTTACTTAATGGTATGCAATATTTTTTTACAAATTATTTTAGGTTGTTGATTAAAGACTAATAAATGTAAATTTCTTATTATTTTTGTAATTTTTAAGAGAAATTGATGATGATGATAGTTCAAATGTAATTAAACTGTTTATTTTATTAGATTTTACCAAAAAATGATCCATTGAATGATATTAATTTTTTTTTCTTATTCAGATAGTTAAACAATCAATTTATTTACTATTTAATTACCTTGTTGTAATATATTAATTTTTTTTATTCAATATCCTCTTTGAGAGTTTTTTTTATCTTTTAAGGATTCAATTCTCCTTACAAATACTAAACAAGCCTTGTTTATTTTCTCTTTCTTTGATTATCTATTTTACTATTAGAAATGATTTGAGACAGTTCACGAATTGTGGGTTAAAAGGGTTTTGGGATTTTTGTTTAGGTCTAGAGGACGAATGAGTTAGTGATTATTAAGGATGTTAAATTATTGGATATTACAACTTTTTATTTTTATTATTTTTTTTAATATTCACGAAATGACAATTTTGTCTTTTTTAATATTTTAGCTTAAAATATTTTAATAATAAAATATTAATCACAAATACAAAAAGTCTTTATATAGTCATTTTCTTATAAGTAAAAGAACTAATGAACACATTTTGTAAAGTAGATGACTAAACATTACTTTTTACTAAAACAAAAGAGCCTACATGATTCTTTTCTCTAAATAATATTATTTAGTTTTATATTTTTATAAAAGATGTTAATTAAGAATAAATTATATTATAATATTATTATTTTTTGTAAATGATTAAACGCAATTAAAACACAATTCTTTAATAATAATATGAAATTTTTTTACAAAATATTCGTTTTGAATATTTATTAATTGTCACAATTTTATTTATTTTTTAATTTTAAAAAAATTAAAATATATATTGAAACAACTTTTTGTTTAAATATTATTATTGTTGATTTTTTCTCAAATAATTTCACATTAAATTTAACTTTTATCATTATTAAAAATTCATATTTTAACCGTATTTTAATCACTTGATAAAAATAATAATATTTTAATATAAAAATCATTAAAATAGTATGTTGGCTCTTAATTGACTATTTTTATAAAGTTAAAGCATTTATATTATTTTTAATTTAAAGAACTAAATGGCACAAATAACTTAATCTAAATAACTAATATAACATCTTACTTTATAATATATTGGACTGCAATTATATTACTAATATTTATTAAAAAATCAAAAAGCCTACCAGGGCGAAAGCCCGGTACAACTAAAGATGAGTATGTCTCTGATTTTAGTATGCATTTTTAAATTCATAATTAAATTAATTGAAATGAGATCGAACATAAATGGTATTAGGAAAGAAATAGAGTATAAAACTCATTCAGTTTGTGTGTTTACTAGAAAAATTGTAAGAAATAGCAATAAAAAAATGAATTTACATAAATATCATTTTAAAAGAAAAAATGACTAATATAAATAAAAAATATTTAAATAAAGATAGTTTTGCGCAAATTTAAATATTCAAAGTGAAGGTAGTTAGGCTACGCTGAGTCATGGGAACACATGTAGAAAATTTATTTTGCAGTAAATGTATTTCCCGATTTAGTAAGGAGCAAACATTACACAAATTTGAACATATTGTTAAATCTGCCATCAAGGTACAATTTTATTCAATTTCTGTCACATCTACTACACTTCAAGTTCTAGTGCTTGTTATTGATGTCCCGATCTGTCAATTTGCAATTGCCACTATGTTTACCTTGGTGAACTCGCGTATTTGTAGCTTAGTTAGTATTTATTTTATTCAAGTGGATGTTTAAGGTTGTGATCAAATTCTATTAAATATGAGGATGTGTATCAATTTAATTTTGATAATAAAAAAAATGTTCACCTTAATAAAAACGTTTCTAATGTATAAATATTTTAAGTTTATGTTTATCACATTTTATTTTAATTCAAATTTTAACTTTGTCTAATATTATATTATTTGACATTTTATTTTAATAATTTTTTAGAATTTATTAAAAAAAAAATTTATAAAAATTTTATTATTTTTATTATTATTAGTCAGTCTTATATTGTTTATAAACATATATTTTTAAATATAATCTCAACCTTAAAATTCTAAATTATATTTTACTTTTTACATTCTAAATCAAATTATAAATCATATATTTATTTGCCTAGATTTTTTAGTTAATAAATTTATTTTATTCATAAATGAGACTAATACTTATTAATTTGTTATGTTTTTATTTAATTTTTTTATAAGTTAATTGTAATGTGTTAACTCTATATTTTTTTGAGTGCTAACTCTATGTTTATATTATAATATATAACATAAAAAATTCAATATAAAATTGAATATAATTTACTTAGCTCTTACAAATTTTTTATTTTATATAAAAAAAATTAAATTTTAGCCCTTTTATTTTTTTTTTAACTCCGCCCTGTTACATCTTATGTTTACTAGGAGTAAATAATGGAATTGGCGACAATAAACAAATTATTTAGATAAGTATAACATTCATATTAGATATTGTTAATGAGTAATTTTCGAAGTAGGTTAATTAAATTTTAATTTAGTGTATAAATGTTACATGTGTAACATATTATTTCCGGGCCTTTCATTAAAAATGAAAGATACACACATTCACTCTTTAGCAAACCTAAAAAAGAAAAAAATGTAGTTGGCTACTCCGTGTTCCTTCTCACAAGTGAGCAACATTGATTCTCTTCATCCCCAATTGAGTACTTATTGTTTGGAAAAATAAAAATCCAAATATAGTTTTTTTTTTTTTAATTAGCAAAATTTACTTCCATTACAATTAATTTAAAAGCTTAAGATTTTTTTTAATTTTAAATATGTTATAATAATTAAAATATATATATATAAATATAAATATAATAATTAATATATAAGATACATATTTTTAACTAATAACAAATAAATTAAGAATATTGCAACTTATTTTACCTTCAAAATGAGTAAATTCATGGTTTACTGTCACTCACCATCTTATTCTCTGTAATTTAAACAACAAACCAAACTTGAATTTATTTACCTATTTTCTTCCGAGTAAAGGACCGCAGAGATCATTTAATTTACATAAGTGCATAAATTTTATAATTTTTTAATAAATTACATAAGTTTTATTATTTTTATAAAATTTTTATTTTAATAATTGTTTGAAAAATTGGATCAAATTTTATTATATGTTAATTATGTAAACAAATTTATAAGATTATTTTTATTCATTTATCATTACCATAATAACCTAAATATATTAATTTTTTTATTTATCAAACTATAGGGCACCATTTGACTTTAGGTCAATGACAAATTTTATACCTCTATTAAGGCTCGATTCCTCTCATTTAAATGTAGGACACTCTCATTTGTTACCTAATTTAAGGATCGGAGGCACCTAAATAAAATTCTTATTCATGAAATACTTACAAAAATTTAATAACATAGCAAATAAATGATATAATCTTACACAATTTTTTCATTAACAAGCCAAAATAAAAATTTAATATTATTTTATAAAAATAATAAAACTTATATAGTTCACAAAAATCTATCCAACTTATGTAAGGTGTACTGCCTAAGCGCCCTCACCATTTTCTGAAGTTATTAAACCAATAAACTCAATCCAAAAATATCAACTCAATTGTTATTTTCTTTCACACATCTAATTTGGGTGGTTGTAATTTGGAGAAGAAAAAACAACTGTTTATTTTTATGAATGATGAAACTATTGGGATTTGGCACCACACCCCTTAAAGAAAAGTTGTGCCGTTGTGGAAGGACTTGTGGTGAACCCAAGGATTTGTGAAAGATGAAGACTACGTGACCGTACGACGTGAGAGATTTTCCATTATCAAACAATCAAGTACGGGCTTACTTAAATTAACTCCATTTAATACAAATTAATTCAATTCATATGTTCAAAACAATTCAAGTTTACTTTTTTTTTTTTTTTATTAGATTAAATTAATTAAAAAATCTTAGAATCGAGATGACATGAACTGAATCAATTTTTGATATTAAAAATCATATAAAAATCGATACAATTCATTAAAAATATTAATTTATTAATTTTAATTTTATATTTTAATTTTATTAAATAAAAATTCAAAAACTAAAAAAATATTAGTTTTAGTGTAAATATAGTTATTTTATTTCAATGAAGAATTAATTAGATTATACTGGTAGATAGTATATAAATACATGTAAATCACATTAGTATTCATTTAATCACATGAATAATTTTTAATTAAGTACTTCTTTAAGCATCTAATATATTCAATTGATATGAATTTAAATAAATTTTTTATTTTAGTTTTTATGTTATTTAGAATTACAGTACATGTAATTGTTGATTTATTATTTGAAAAAAAATTAATTTTTTTTAGTTTTAAATTTAATCAATATTTAAAACAAAAAGTTTAATGTAATATATATATTTTTTATTTTATTTTTTTTGAAATAATATTACACAAATTATTCATTATAGTGATTGAACTATTGAGAAATTTTGGAATGATTAAACTACAATTGCTCATATAATAGTTATTTTATTATTAAAAATAAAAATAAAAGTAAAAGTTGGTATTGAAAAATTACAAAAATCAATTCATCTAACTCAATTTAAATTAATTCAAAATGCTTGATTTAGATTGATTTTATATATTTTATTAAATTGGATTGGTTTCTAATTTTTAAAAATTGAATTTATTAATTTGGTTTTGATTTTATTTCTGAAATCTATTCAACATGAACACCTATAGTAAATTTCATTTTAAGATTGAATATACATTTATATAAATTATAAAATAAGTTACCTTCATATACTCAACTTTTTTTTTTTCTTCCATATCCTCCTCAATTAACCTTCATCTTACACAATTAAAAGAAAATTTTGGGACAATTAATTGATTGATAGGAAAAATGTCTAAGACATAACGTTAAGGCATGTAATTAGCGGATTTATAGCAGATCCCGATTTAAATGAATAAATTGATATTCACAATATATCTAATTACTGGTACGTATAAAATTTTTCTATACATTAATTATTGTGTAAAACATATATTTGGATGCGAGACACCACAGTCCTTTTTAAGGAGCGAGTTTCTATCTGACATGTTATATTTTAATTGATAAATTATACAACAATTATCAATTTATTTTCATATATAACATATGCAATCTAACTATAAATTAAATTTAATCAATTTATTTTTTAAATTATATTTAGTATAAAAATAATTAATTATATGTGTTAATTATCTTTTAGTGAAAAATTAAAAGGGAAAACCAAAAGACTTCTAAAATAATTAATTTTATGTAAATAAATTTATACATTTTCTCTTAGGGAAAATCAAAATACCCATGATTATTATAATAATTATTTATTATTACATAATTAAAAAAAAAAAAAACCAAAAGTCTCACAAATTTGTATTAAAGTTTAATTTATTTTCTAAATTATATTTAATATAAAATAATTAATTATATCTATCAATTATCTTTTAGTGTAAGAATTAAAAGGAAAAAAAAAAACACTTCTAAAAATATTTGATTTTTTTTTTACTAAAATATTTGATTATAGGGTGAATTACAAATACCTCGTTCTAGGTTTTATGAAACAATAAAAAAAAGGTATATGTTTAAAAAATAACAATCGCATTCTTTTTTGTCACTATTTCAAATTTTTTCAAGGAATGTATTTGAAAAAAAAAACAATAAAAGTCAAAAAATTAGAGAGAAAATTTTGTAATAAATTAGTAATTGAAGGGATATAATTACCTATTTTCTAAAATTGATGGGTGTTTTTACTATTTTTGAAAACTTAAGGGGGTTTAATAGTGTAAGGCTTATTTTGTATTGGCAATTTTCGTGGACAAAATGTTTGATTGTAATCTAGAGTTAGAGTTCACCGTTTAATCAGACGATACATGATGATGGAGTCACCAAGCTTGCAATGCCCATATGACAGGTAAAATATTCTATCATGCATACTTCTTCACACAATTGAGCATTTTACTTAGTATGAATCATAACGAAAAATATATTGTGCACATGTTGGTCGATCGATCGAGTATATAGTTCGATCGATCGAGTGATAGATCGATCGAGTGTGGAACGACATCGATCTAGGTGCTCTCGGGTTGAGATAGATCGATCGATAATTTTGGTCGATCGATCGAGTCTTGTTCGATCGATCGATTCTGTAACAACATCGATCTAGGTGCTCTCGGGTTGAGCTAGATCGATCGAGAAATCTGGTCAATCGATCGAGAATTGGATCGATCGATCGAGCCAGTTGTTAGATTGATCGAGTCAGTTTTTCACCTCTACTAAAACTCTTTTAATTCGACCCATATGTTACTTTTACCCAATTGACCCCATTTAATGTTAAAAAACAAAATCCTTGTTTGAATATGATTGTGGTAATTGCTAAATCCTGATAAGTTTAGAGTTGTAATCTATTACAAATCCTGTTTGAACTAAAGTTGGACTCTATATAAGTGAGGGCTGTTTGTGCATAATATTAACCACATCGAAATAAGTTTTTATAAATCTGATTGCACTTTTAAATAATAAACTTCTTCTCTTCATCTATCAATCTTAGGCGCTTTCATCTTTTAATTGTTCAAACATATTGTGTGGTTATGTTTGGATAATTCACATGCCTAATTGCTTTTCATGATATTGAGCTTTATATGATTGTTCTAGAGTTTGCTAGCTGGTTTTGTTTTTACATCATATGCTGTTGAATCTGCTAGTTAGGATTTTTCATTGTTTGAATCCGCTCTATGACACACTTTGCACTTGTGCTATTTGTGCTAACGTTTCAGATGACGTGCTCGGTATTTCGTGTGACTCGAAATTACTGAAGTTGACGGGTTCGATTGATCTTGTGTGACTCAAGTAGATCGAAACGTTGGTCCGAATCCAGACACCTATCTTGTGGAGGCTATGAAAAGAGCGACGGCTCGTAAGTAAATTACAGAAAGGGGATCTATCTGTGAAGGGTAGTTCTAAGACCTATTGTTATAATTGAACATTGATTTTCATAGTGGATAGTTAGGTGGTCCGGTGAACTGGTGGTTTTCCTCTTAAGTCATTGGAGTGGCCTAGGTTGTTTCCACCTAAAAATATCGTGTGTTATTTTCTATTCCGCATTTTATCTTTACACGCGATTGCAAGTCTGGCCGTTGTGATTAGGTTACATAATTAATATTTGTCAAAATTGAAAATAACCTATTCACCCCCCCTCTAGGTATATTTGATCCGTAATTAAAAACTTTCAAATAGTAATTTTCCTTTGATTATATGTGAAAGAATTATTGAAATTGATAATTACAAGGAAAATCACAAGGCTCAATGATATTATATATAATTATGGTATATTATAATGAAATTAAAAAATAAAATTAAAAGTCTTATAAATATGTGCTAAACTAGCATATTTCAAAAAATTACAACCCACAAAATATGATGAAAAATGTTATAGAAATAGACATTTTTGTTTTATTTGCTTCTATAATTTTATATTGCTTTTAATAATTTGAAAATTTTAATAATTTTAACAAGACAAGCGAATGATATTAAGATAATTATTTTCTTTATGTTTTATAATGAAATGTATTTTATAGCCATCTAATTATATAGTGAATTTGATAACTATAAAATTTAATTATTTTGAAAGATAAAAAAAAAAGAAGTTCATTTAATTAATTAATTTTAAAGTAATATGATTACATAGTATTTTTATTGTTGGTGGTTTTATATACCGTATTATGAAATTATTCATTCTATATATTTTTTACTTAACCTTATTTTTATCTCACTATTTTGAGAGAATCTTTTGTGGTTCAGGTGGTAAGCCTATAAATTTCTTCATTAGGAACCTAAGTTCGAATCTCACCCGTATGTGTGAGTGTGTTTTCTCTTATTAATAAAAAAAAAAAAAAGGAAATTTTAGTGCTCTTTTAAAAAAAAAAAAAAAAACTCATTATTTTGATTTTAATTTTGAATTTTTTTGGACTGTATGTATTTTAATTTTTTAGTTGATAATGTTAAATCTTATAATTTTAAGACAATGGAAAAATCAAATGAATTTTTATTAAATTTTATACACCTTTAAATTAAACTTTAATATGATATTTAAATTAATTGTAGTATATTATAATTAATTACAATATTTAAATTAAAATTTTCACATTAAATGCATGTTGTATTGGCTAGTTGTTAAAAATGAGCACTCTTTATTCATTAATTATTAAAAATGAACACTTTTTATTTATTAATTATTAAAAATGAATATTTTTAGTCTAAAAAATACAAAATTTTCATTAAAATGCATGATTTTCTTAAATAATGAAAGTAAAAATATCAAAATATAAAATAATAATACTAAAATATTTATTTGCACATAATAATGAATTAAGACCCTTTTTTTAAAAAAAATGCATGATCGAATGATCGATAAAGGTAAATTATTAAGATTATATGTTGTTATAATCTTATATTTATTAAAAATTATATATGATTTTCTCTATTTTATTTTTTTATATAATGTGACAAAAATGTTTTAAATTTTATTGACAATTTTGATTGGCCACATGTCCAGCTAAATAATTAGAATTAGACGGTTGTTCAACTGATCAAATTTTAATCGATCAGTGATCTCACTGACCGGAGCCAAGTTAGATGCATATTCAACATGCCAAATTTTGTTCGGTCAGTAAACCCATTCGTAGGAGCCAAGTTAGAGACATATTTAATTGAATTAGATAATTGTTCAACTGGCTATATTTTGATATGTTGGTGATACCATTTATCAGAATTGAGTTGAATAGATGCCCAATTGAATTAGACAGTTGTCTAACTGGCTAAATTTTAATTGACTAATGACTCAAAATCATTGCAGCCGAGTTAAATAAATGTCTAATTGAATTAAACAATCATCTAATTAGGCAAATTTTGATAAATCAATAATCTTATTAGGAGCCAAATTAAACACACATTTAAAAAAAAGAAAAAGAAAAAAGAAGTATCCAACCTAGCCGAATTTCACATTGGACCCTACATAAAAAGAAGCAAATTAAAAACAAAATAATTTAGAGAAAAATATCATGTAGATCCTTTTGTTTTAGTAAAAAGTGGTGTTTAGTTCTCTATTTTACAAAATGTGTTCATTAGTCCTTTTGCTTATAAGAAAAGGGCCATATAAAGACTTTTTATATTTGTGATTAATATTTTATTATTAAAATATTCAAAGCTAAAATATTGAAGAGGACAAAATTGTCATTTCGTGAATATTAAAAAAAATGGTAAAAATCAAAAGTTGCAGTACCCAATAATCTAACATTCTTAATACCCACTAACCCATTCGTCCCCTAGACCTAAACAAAAATTCCAAAACCCCTTTAACCCACCATTTGTGAACTGCCTTGGTTCACGCTCAAAATTATTACCTTTGGCTAAGCGGTTATTGCAGTATAACTTTAGGTATCGAATCCAAAGAGAAACTAATTAAACCAACAAAATAAAAGTTATCACAAAATAAATAGAAGAAATAATTTTATAATTGGAAAAAGAAATTGACAATAATTAAAAATAGCAATCTTGGTAGAAAATAAAATCAATATGTAAATAACAAGGCTTTAAGATTCACTTAATTATTTTGTTTTAATATTACCAACTTTTATTCCTATTTACTACTCAATTGCATGTTTCACATCTCAAACAAACAATTGGAAAATTTAGAATTGAAGATCTAAGATGAAATTTAAAGTTATTTGATTGGAGAAAAATAATGTTTTCATGGTGGAACAATTTAATTTATTCTTACAAGCTATCTAACATCGACAATATATCAAATTGACAATATCGCAGTAGAAGATCAACTCATAAAATAAATAAAATAATTATAAACTAAAAGTTGCACATAAAGAAAGCATGACTGAATTTATATGAAACTGAAAAATATAATTTATTGAATGTAGCAAGAAGATGAACAAAATAATTTCTCAAAACAAATTTATAAACTATAAAACACTCATAGGAAAAAAAAGAATGAATAAAAAAATTACATAATTAAGCTCTTCTCTAGCCTTGCTCTAAATTTATTCTAGCTTACAAATCATTTCTACAAATTCTAGAGAGAAAGAATGAGAATAAAAAGTAAGAACTCTTTGCAATTTTCTTCATGCTTCCAAGTGTTAATTCATCTATTTATAATGTTGGAGTAGGAAGATTTGCTGAATTATAATAATATCAAACCATTTTCTCTCTAAATATAATTGATTTTCAAAATATTTGCTGAATATGAATCGTAGATAAATCTCTTATCTTTCCAGAAAATCAAAAATCATTTAATTTGGAGCTTTACACAGAAAGTTATATCAAATATAATAACAGTTGTCCAACTGCAAGATATTTCAGATTGCATCTTATTTTTGGCCTTGAAATAATCTTATTTTGATATTCTTTGTGAAATGAAAAATCATGCATCATTGAATTATTTTTTTATATCATCTTGAATCACTTCATTTGAATATTTGAGTCCAAAGTTATCCCCAAAATACAGCAGCAGGTTGTTGAGATCTTGAGAATAAATATTGCATAAATCCAATTTTGATTTCTTTGCTTTATTTTGGTTGATTTCATTGATTTTGCAAGCATAAAATTATCATAATACATAAAAATAACAGTTATAGAATTAATATAGATAATGATTAATTTTAAACCGATTAAATTATAAATGTTAATTAATTTACATATTTAAATATGCATTTTTATACTATTATCATGCCTTCACTTATTTCTAATAGTAAAATAGATAACCGAAGGAAGAGAAAATAAACAAAACTTGTTTAGTATTTGTAAGAAGAATTGAATCTTTAAAAGATGAAGAAAACTCTCAAAAAGTATATTAAAGATAAAAATTGATATATGACAATAGGGTAATTAAACAGAAAATAAATTGCTTGTTTAACTATTTGAATAGGAAAAAAAATTAATATCATTTAATGAATCATTTTTCGGTGAAACCAAACAAAATAAACAGTTTAATTACATTTCAACTATCACCATCATCAATTTCTCTTAAAAAATATAAAAACAATAAGGGATTCACATTTATTAATTCCTAATCAACAACCTAAAATAGTTTGTAAAAAAACATTGCATACCATTGAGTAACCAAAAAAATTACCTCCCAAGATCTTTTAGAATTGACGAAATTGACATTTCAGCCTCAATTTCACAAAAGCAATACAGGGTCATTTTCATGTTTTATTCCATTATTACAAAAAAAAAAAAAAAACTAAGCAGAGATGGAAATAAAGGAGTTGGCGAATGTGGAGTTTTCGTATGAGCTGAAGATGAATATAGAAATAGATATTAACAAATTTTTATAGAGAAAGAGGAGTATGAACGAGAATGATGGTAAAAATTATGATATTGAAAAAAGAATTTTAATATGTTTTTAGGGCTTTTGAATAGTTAGGGATTTTAATTTGGATAAAATGATCCTTCTATTCTTTTTTTCTTAATTGCATGTAGATTTTAATAATAAAATAATGTTAAAAAAATACAAAATATTCTTCGTTGACACTTTTCTTACAAATAAAAGGATTAAATGTCACATTTTCTAAATTTATCAACAATTCACGAACCTCATTTGTCAAAGCATGTAGAGTCTTGGAGAATTTTATCTTCCATAAAAATTCCCAAATAGTAATCTCTAAATCGTTTTCTTATTTCTCAGTTTCCTTCCCCTACCCAGTTTTATCTTCTTTCTAATTCTACTCTCTATCTCTATTTTATCTTCTTATCTTCTTTCTACTGCTCATTGGTTATGTTTCTGATTAAAAAAAAAAATCTAAAACCCATGCCATTTGCACAGCCGACACACACTCATCTCCAGTAGTCATCTGCATCCTCAATACCCAAAACCTTATTTGAGCCTTCATCAGACTTACGAGCCACGTACATTATCATTCAACACCCATTATTCATCAGAGGGAAGAAAAAAAAAATCAAATACCCATAGCCCATCGCCTATCTTCCATCTTCATCGACTACCCATTCACAAATCACCACCATAGCTATTGTTCTCATCTGGTCATTCCCTTCAGCCAATCAAAACAGTCTGTTACTTGAAGATTTCAGCATCGCAACATTACCCAGTCTCCTTCCACCAATTTGTTACCTCCCAGATACTAGCTACCCTACCACCCAACAAGAATCCACCAGCGTCGCGACTTCCTCCACCAGCATCCTTTATTTTCGCAAGTTCACCCACAACCAATTTTTTTTCCTAATGCGCGCAATAGTGACTCACTGCCATCTAATGATTTACTCGACCATTTTGAATGAAGTTCATGATTCAGATTAAAATGTTATTGCATTTACTACTTTCAAATGGTCTTTCGGACCGCTATAAATGCACTCGAACGAAGCTCGAAAATGAAATGCCTATGAAGTTTGACCAGAGTCGCCCAGAACCAGAGTGAAGAGTCAGACACAAATGCATGTAGTAGAAGTCTGAAATTACCTAAAAGATCTCAAAGGTGAGAGAATCGTGCTCGTGAGCATCGATAATGAACCAGCAACAATCAGCATTTGTAAAAGCGAAAGAGAAGAGGCTAATCATCATTTATCACAGTGGGTTCCGATCACGACCAATTGGAGGATAGCGTTAGGGAATCTAAGATCTTTCATATGGAATGCAACTGGAGGTCTAAGAGGAGGGAGTTAGTAATATTGCTTCGTGGGTTAGTGGGAGGGGGTATAAGATTCAAAAAGAAAGTAGAAAAAACCTAGTCTAATAAGGGCAAATCTGGAATTCAAATAAAAACACAAGTGGGTATACATATATAAGGATCTGTTTCGATTTAACTAATAATCGCACCACAAAATAATTTATTAATAAAATTTATTTAATTCATTTGAATGAAACTTCGCCATTATATATATATATATATATATATATATATATATATATATATAAAAGCAAATTGAAAGAAAAAATTGTTAATTTACATACACATTGTTGATAAATACTAAATTAATGAAAATAAAAAATAAAAAAACATTGAAATACTCATTCTTTATAGCTAATAAATTGAGGTAATTTGATCGGAGTTCTTGCTTACCATCCCTTAAATAATTTATTGCAATCCAAATGCTTTTTAATTAAAGTGGCAATGGCATCATAAAAAAAATTATTAGTTACAATTATAATTGATTAATCAAACTTTTGTTTATTATCAATAAATTATCATTGTCAATGTCATAAGTGGAGTCCCATATAAAACAATGTGAAATCAATTACTTAAAAAAAAAAATCGAATACAGACATAGAAGATATAAACTCTAGAACGAGGTGAAGCTGACTAAGGTCTAAGGTTTTGGAATTGGTGGAGAAGATCTAGAATCGCGTGAAGGTGACAGAAAAATGGCAATCCCGAAGCAACTACATAGCACGTGTATGATCACGTGCACATTATTTTTCGATCCTATTAAAATAATAAAAATTAAACTAATTATTGTTATATCGAACTTGGAGTTCCAATTTTATTTTATTGTATTTTGGACTAGAAGGGCGGTTTCTGTGCTGTGCTGTGCTGATTTTGCTATAGAATATAGATATCGCCTATTTGCACCTGTTTCGTATATATATATATTTATATTTATATATATGAAAACCACGGGATATATTAATTGGGCTATGTCGGTGAATGTGGACCATGGAGACATGGAGTCATGGACCCAACTTGCACGAGAGAACCAAGTGAGAATGTGACTGTTGCACATGCATTGTGCTTCCCATGGGAGACAGCTCTATCACCAATCAACGCTTTGCATCATCTTACGTGTTATACTATGATTGCGTACTTCATTTATCCGTCTCGAGTTATGGAGACTTTGAGTGCCTTTATGAAATCCTTTTGTAGAACATGCTTCTTAAGCTCGATTTGACTATTTGTTAACGGCAAGTAATATGCTTTAGATTTTCTACACTAAATAATATTTTTTTAAAAACAAGTATTACGAGAGAGTACAAATAACTCGAACAGAGGAAACTATCTTAATAGACTCTCAAAATTTTAACTTTAAATTTTATAATTTAATCCTTAAATTTTTAAAAATTTACACTTAAATTCTAAAATTTTAATTTAAAAATACGTATTTTAGTACTTAAAATAAAACCTCTTATAAATTTTTAAAAATTTGGAGACTAAATTATAGAATTTAAAAATTAGAGACTTATGTGTAAAATTTTAAAATTTTGAAGAATAAATTATAGAATTTAAAATTTTAAGTATAAATTTAGTAACTAATAATATAATTAATCCTTATAAATGAACACATAAACTAAATTAGTTAAATTTTAGTGGATTTTTTTAGGCTAAAAATCAAATTATAAACACCCCTGTTATGTAGCACAATTGGCATTGGCAATAGTAAAATCTGAAATCCTAGTCACACATTTCAACATTTATTTATTATACCAAAATTTTTAACAATTTAATTTTTTTTTTTGTTGGAATTATATTTTCATCCATAAAATTCTTTTTGGGAGATTTATTTTACTTATAGTTTTATTAATTATTTTAAATAAATATATAAATTTGTATTTAATCATTTAGATTGTGCTCAATGATTATTTTTATTTCATCAATATATTTTTCAAGGATGATCTATGTTATAATTATGTCTGTTAATTTCATATTTTGCTGTGAATCTTGATTTTTTATTGAATTCATTGCATCGAATATCATAAAGTTTATAATGTACTCGAAAGTTCACATTTTTGTTGAAGAATATTAATTAATTAATCTTATAATAGAGAAAAAAAAAACCTTAGGTTTTTATTATGCATGTGATCAAGAAAGTTTGTAATTTTGGTTTATCCATTTTAATTATTAATATATTTAAATTATTAATTTTTTATTTAGATTAAATTTTGATATTCAATTAATTAAATTTACTTTCCCACTAAATATTAATGCAGAAAATTATGAGTGTGAAAAAATTACCGGAACAAACCAAATTAATTAAATCAAATCCAGTGTCAAAAATCAATTAAAATTTAACTAATTTATATGTATATTATATTATTTTCATTAATTTATTTTTTATTTGTCAAGATTCTAAACGTGTGCAGTGCACGTGACATCTCACAATTATCTCTTCGCTGCTTTGTTCTTTCCGCTTTACAAAAAAAAGAAACTGCCACATCATGGCAACGATGATCCAATTCCTCCCAGTCATCAGCACTTCTCTCAAACCACAAATCCCAAATCCCAAACCCATCCCCTTATTCTCCTCCCGATCTCACTATCCTGAAGCTAAAATTAGTATAACCTGCTCCACCTCCTCTTCCTCGTCGGTGACAGACCAAGCGCAATTTGCCAAGCAAAATCTCCTAAACCTCATCGCCGACCAAAATCGTGGTATAAAGACCCAAACAGACCCGGGCAAACGAGCCTCTATCGTGGAGGCCATCGAAGCCCTGGCTGATTGGGGCGAAGGTACTGTTACCACGGGTAGTTTACTTTCTGCCACTTGGAGGCTGCTTTGGACAACGGAGAAAGAGCAACTTTTCATAATAGACAAGGCTCCTTTCTTTGGGACTCAAACCGGCGACGTTTTGCAGGTTATTGATGTTCAACGGAAGCTTCTCAATAATGTCATCACTTTCCCTCCTGATGGTGTTTTCTTCGTTCGCTCTACTTTCGAAATCGCTTCACCCCAGAGAGTGAATTTTAGGTATTATATAAACTAATTACATGAACTTGTGTATTTTTTTCTTCTAATTATTATTTCTATGCTCGATCTGAAATAATTTATTTCAGTTGTTTATTCATATTTATTGAAGCTTTCTTTCCCTACGTGTTACTGAAATTCACAAATGTCACCAATAGTTCGAGTTTTATCGTAGGAGCTCAACTCTCGTTTCTGATTAGTAACTGGAAGAGCATTTAGATTACGAGAAAATTCATCTCTACTATGTATTGCTTGGTAGTTATCAAAACAAGAGAAATGCTAAGAACACTTGAATTTGCACTTACATCAATCATATTCCGACATGATGTAAAATTATTTTGAAAATAAAAAAGTGATTCAATTTTATTGATAACTATGTTAGGTATATCATTTTAATATGGTTGTAAAAGTGGATCCAACTTAACGTAATCGTAGCATTATCTCATCAAAACAAGTATTTTGTTCTTTTAAATAATTTTAATGGATGGTATGAGATTTACTTGAGGAAATTCAACGGTTTAAATGTGTTGGATTTACTTAGAGAGTATATATATGGTAGAATGATCCCTCTGAAATAGGGCTTGAGAACTTTCATATCTATTTTATCTTCTGTTTTTCTAGTACAATTTTCTGTTTATTTGCTCCGTTTCTATTGTAATGTAATATTTGTTTACGTTTCTTCAATGTCTGTGAGTGTGCGTTGATATATTTGCCTTGGTTGTGTTAGATTTACAAGCGCGGTTTTACGTGGAAAGAACTGGGAGATTCCATTGCCGCCATTTGGGCAAGGCTGGTAAGTATTTTAATTTGTGGAATTTATGTATAGGTTGTGGTGTGTTCATGCTTTTTCTTAAGGATGTCATGGGAGACTACCAAGTGTTGGTAGTAGATTGTTCTTCATATATCCAATATATTTGGATAGAATGCGGGACAAATTTTTGAAACATATATAAGGTCACTGGTTTGAAGCCGAATAGCCGATTATTTATATGACTTTACTGAATAAGTTTATCTTTCACATTCCACATTCAAATATAACTACTTGTTCATGTGGACGTTCTAGCAAGGTTAAATTTTTTTTTTGCAATGAGGTGGTGCCTTGAGGCGAGGTGACTGATAGGTCAAGTTCCTCTTCTGCGTAATTTGAAGCTTACACCTTTTGATGGAAGGCGTACACTTTTATGCCATTAGCTTTGAGGCAGCAAGAAGCTTACGTAACTTTTATTATAGGCTCACTAACTCCATTAAAAAAATCAAAATAAAAAGAAATATTGAAAAGACTCATGGGTAGTGAAAAAATGGGTGAATTAAAATGCTCACGAAGATAATCAAAATTTTGGTATTAGATTGATAATGATTCAACGAACGATAAAACTTGTAGTAATGAGGGTGCTTACGAATGATGATTTAAATTAGTAAGATTTAGAAATAAAGAGGAAAAAAATTAAGAACTGATTTAAGATAAGTCCTTTAACATAATTTAAGAACTGATTCATATTTTATAAATTAAAATGTTAAGTAATATTTAAAATTAATAAATTAATAAATTATTAATAATATTACGATATCTTATTTTTGTTAAAATAATGAATGACCAATTGGGTGTGACGTAACGTTATAAACGGGGATGGAGAGAGTTGAGTTTACTTGTGAAAAAAACAACAATGTACTTACAAATATCAATGTATAATTCTTAATGCTTAGCTTAAGAAAGATGGAAAATTCTGACAAATAAACAAAGGAAAATATTTGTACTTTCAACTTCAAAGTTATGAATATTACCTTTATCAATAAATTAACATATGTTGTTTGAAAGTTGTGCTAGTTGGACTGGGCTTAATTTTGACATTCATGCATCAGACCAATTAACCACGAGAAGCGCCAATAAAATTTTCTCCGTGTTTGTGCTCTTCTTATAAACTGCAGAAACAGCTTAGAGCTGTGTTCATATTTTTTGTTTTTTAAGACAATTTGTTTTTAAAAACATTGTCCAAACACTTGTGATGTTTTAAAGAACAATTTTTTGTTGTAAAGAACAAAAACTGTTTTTGAGTTACATTGCCAAACATACCTTACATTTTTATTATAATTTTTATAAAATAAGAAAAATATAAAAGTAATTTTTTTAATTGTGATATTTTATAATAATATTATTGTAATTATAAAAATGTTATCATTAACAAAAATATTTTATTAAATGAATTTTCGAGTTGCTTATGAGCTAGGTGAGTTAAGTTTATGACTTAAGAGAGTTACATTTTTTCACCTCATGAGCTTATCGGATTAGATGAGCTGAAGGTGAGTTTGACTCAGCTCATTTGACACCACTGATTAAGAGTGATGCAATGTTCTAAAAAGGCAGAAAACAATTAGCGAGGCAATTTTGCCAAATAAGGTACTGCGCAAGGTTCAAGAATATATGAGACGTAAGCCTTATTTAGAGTTAAAAAATTCAAAATTATTAATAACTAGTTATATAGAGTAAAAATACAAAAAGAAAAAGTCACGAACCTTAAAAGTAAAAGTCTAAATTACAAGTTAAAATTGAATAAAGTAACAAAACAAGTTTAATAAAGAATCACAAAAATATGTTTTTGATATGTTTGTCATTCTTATTTTTCTTCTTTTATCTCTAGTGTCCACTAATTTAAACCATTATTCATCAGCACCCTCATTATCTCTAGTGTCTACTAGTTTTTTCAAGGAAATCATTATCATATCTAATTCAATATATTGTTTATCTTTATCAGCAGTTTCATCCACACATTCTTCCTCTTCTTCATCTAGTCTTTTTGTTTCCTTTTTTTTTTTTTTTTCCTTTTATTTTGTTTTATTCATTTAATGGGTTAGTGAACTTTTTATAATAAAAAAAAGAAAAATTACCAAAAATAGCACTCCTAAAACTTATAGTAACAAAACTAACACCCCAATAATATTAAACGTTTAAATATTGAACGTTCAATATTCAATTTGAACGTTCAATATTAAACGAGTCTAAATTATCGTCGTTCAATTCTAATTGGATAGATGTTCAAAGAAAAATGACATATTAATTATTTTTTTAATTGTAAAAATATAAATTTGAATACAAGGGGTATTAGTTTTGTTATTCTCCCTAAAAAAAATTAACATATTTAGGTCATTTAAAGTTTAATTAATGGAAGATTGAGTTGTTTCAAGATACAAAGCATCAAGGCGTACGCCTTAACTGGAATTTGTGGGTTTGGTTTCATAGAAAAAAAAAAAAAAAGCATCAAGGCGTACGCCTTATTGTCGAAAATCACAAGCTTCAAATTAAGTAGAGGAGACGATGCCTCAAGGTCTGTCGGCTGCCTCGCCTCAAGTTGTCGCTTTAGTGCGTTTTGTGGAACCTTATATTTGACAGGTTAGATTACCGACGGAACTATGCCCCTAACCTTCTCTCAACTTTTGATACAATATATTTTAGGTGTAATATTTATAAATTACAGATAAATTATATGTATAAAATGAACATGTGTCCCTTATGTAGCTTCAATTTTAAAATTTTATCACTCAAATATATATTAAAAATTCAATAATTTGTATATATTTACGTATAATATTTTTTATAAAAAAAATAAGTAGTAATTAAAAAACAATTAATATTATTTTTTACTGTTTAATGGGGGGCCTCTTGAACTAATCTTCTGTATCCGCCACCGGGTTAGATCGTACCATTTATCAATCTGTTAATTTATCGGCGCTGCATAAATGTTAAATTTTTTCTTTTTCTTTTGGGGATCAATTTAATATATTTCCCTTTTAATTTTGATATTTAGATCATTTTCTGGGATTCAGTCGTTTCAGAGCAGCCCAGAAAATAAATGAATAAATAAATCCATGGGATATTCGATATTTGATAGGCAGATAATTGAGGTTTATATGTTCTTCTCTTGCAACTCAACTCTCCACATATTCGTGGCTATATAGGTTTGAGTCGGTTTATCTAGACGATGATATTAGAGTTGCAAAGGATATACGTGGAGACTACTTGGTTGTTGATCGTGCTGCTTACGATTGGAAAGAGTGAAACAGCAAAAGCCGTTTACATTCCATTCTTGTAAAGATAATTGTTTGCATGTTTAAAGCTAATTTGTAATGTTAACAACACATAACGTCAAGCTAATTTACTTGGTGCATTATTCTCTTTGTATAAATGGAAGTAGGACACAGTTATTGCGTGCACATGAATCGCCGTTAGTGCTCGTTAGAATTTGAAACTGGTTTTAACAGTGGCAATTTTTTTTTTTTAATATTATTGTGGATAATTCAATAATGCAGAACTCTTGATTGGAAAATTTGCCTATGGGTGTTAAAAATTTGATGACTTTTAGATGGTATTCTTACAGATCGGCATTGCCGCTTTGAAGCATGTCCTATCACGGGGTGCGCTGGATTTTCTGTTCATTCTTAACTGGAGTTCTTGTTTTATTGATTACTTTTTTTTTTTTTGAATAAATTACCGGGTTTTTGTCTAAAATAAGCAAAATTTTTAAGATAGTTTAAAAAAGAGCAGAATTGTGTTATTTTTTAAAAATGGGCTTTTTTTAACCGCCCACCCAATACCCCACTTACTAGCCGGTAATTCATTTGTAAATCGTTCGGAAGAATTCGAACAGTTCCAAACGTTTGCACGATTCTCCCTCTCTCTCTCCACTCTCTGTTATCGAATCTCCCACAAATTTTGTTGAGAAAAAAGACGAACAGTGAGGACGCACAAAACACTCGACCATTACTATCTCATTGTGAAGCTCTGCATTATCTCATTGTTGAGGAAGAAGATGAACAGTGTGGTATATCTGGTATATCTCAGGGTATATCTGGTATATCTCAGGGTATATCTGGTATATCTCAGGGTATATTTGGTATATCTCAGGGTATATTTGGTATATCTGGTATATCTGGTATATCTGGGGGTATATCTGGTATATCTCAGGGTATATCTGGTATATCTGGGGGTATATCTGGTATATCTCAGGGTATATCTGGTATATCTGGTATATCTCAGGGTATATCTGGTATATTTTGTATATCTCAGGGTATATCTGGTATATCTGGTATATCTAGTATATCTGGTATATCTCAGGGTATATCTGGTATATCTGGTATATCTAGTATATCTGGTATATTTGGTATATCTCAGGGTATATCTGGTATATCTCAGGGTATATCTGGTATATCTGGTATATCTAGTATATCTGGTATATCTGGTATATCTCAGGGTATATCTGGTATATCTGGTATATCTCAGGGTATATCTGGTATATCTCAGGGTATATCTGGTATATCTGGGGGTATATCTGGTATATCTCAGGGTATATCTGGTATATCTGGTATATCTCAGGGTATATCTGGTATATCTGGGGGTATATCTGGTATATCTCAAGGTATATCTGGTATATCTGGTATATCTGGTATATCTCAGGGTATATCTGGTATATCTTAGGGTATATCTGGGGGTATATCTGGTATATCTCAGGGTATATCTGGTATATCTGGTATATCTCAGGGTATATCTGGTATATCTGGTATATCTAGTATATCTGGTATATCTCAGGGTATATCTGGTATATCTGGTATATCTCAGGGTATATCTGGTATATCTGGTATATCTAGTATATCTCAGGGTATATCTGGTATATCTCAGGGTATATCTGGTATATCTCAGGGTATATCTGGTATATCTGGTATATCTCAGGGTATATTTGGTATATCTGGTATATCTCAGGGTATATCTGGTATATCTCAGGGTATATCTGGTATATCTGGGGGTATATCTGGTATATCTCAGGGTATATCTGGTATATCTGGTATATCTAGTATATCTGGTATATCTGGTATATCTAGTATATCTGGTATATCTGGTATATCTGGTATATCTCAGGGTATATCTGGTATATCTCAGGGTATATCTGGTATATCTCAGAGTATATCACTTAAGTTTAATCAGCATTTCACTTGTTTATTCATGTGAGGCAGTTAGCATGCAGTGGTATTATAATTCAAGCAATTATAAGGTGCGGTTTAAGAATTTGCGAGGCCATAGGCCGTAATTAAAAATTAGGCCCTAAAATTCTAAGGAAAAAAACTTGAAATGTATTGAAACCATTACATTAAATCAAAAGCTTCATAATTCGAGAGAGCCCAGTTAAACATATTACATATATATTACCAAAAGCCAGCCAAACAAGATACTGAAATTACAAGCTAACGACCAAAATATAACATTAAACGGAATGAAACTTAGAGAGGTTTTGTTTATTTGCGAGAATCATGAAAGCTAACAAAGAAGAAAATCAGTGAAGAGAAAAAGAGAGAATGCGTAGAGAAGGAGGGAGAAGAAGAAAGAAATTGGTGGGAAACTAATGCCCTTTTTCTAACTAAACCGGTTACTGGGAGAGTAAATAGTATTTTGCCCATTTCTAAACTTTTACACAAGGTTGCCCTTTTTTAAACTATCTTAAGGATTTTGCCTATTTTAGACAAAAACCCTAAATTACCTGCTATAGCAACTCATTTTAATTTTTGAACAGTTTGATGAAACTCGCTTTACGACCTCGTTTTGAAAAATTCTAGTTTACGTTTATACCCTTTTATTCTTCTAACTTCAATCATTGTATGGAAACATGTTATATAACTTTTGCTATTATATATAACATGTTATATATTTATTTGATGAGATCTTTAGGGCTTTGGTGATGTCACAAAGTAGTTGTTGGAACTTTGGTTAGTTTAATGGTAATATTACAGGAGTTTTGATGTATTTATTTGTTAGTTATAAAGGATATTTTAATAATTTGTATAATTTTTATGTAATTAAAATTTATAATTTTGAACATATTTTTATTAATTTTAAAAAATATTAACTTACAATTTAAATATAAGTTATTTAGATCCAAAATTCTTTCTTTTTGCGCTGCGTATGACTGACTTCAGCCCTCTGGGCTTGGGGCCCTTTTCTTTGTGCTATGATTTACATCTTCCGCTTATTCTGAAATAAAGACTTGAAATAGATGCGGAACGCTTCAGATGAAAATTTTGCCTCATATCGATTCACGACATCGTTTTTGCTGTGTGAGTTTACGTTTTTGTCCCCGCATATCAGCAGTTGACGGAACTGTTCATCATCGTTTTCTCAATTCTGTAATCTTTCCAGAAACTTACATAATGTTCCGTACGACTTCCAAAAATGTAAATTAATTTCTGTACTGCTTTCAAAAATTGTTGTTTGTAGAAATGGTAGATTACACATCGGAATGCCTCTTTGAGTAGCCATATGAATTAATAATTTGGTTTTATAATTTCTGTAAATTGTACGTATGTTATCCAGAAATTATATAAGGTTTCCATAAATTTTGATAACATACGTACAGTTTACAGAAATTTCTGGAAAATAGGGATACCAGAATACATACGCAGATCAGTGGTAGGAGATGATTGACAACGGCTTGCAGCAGTTGACGAAACTGTTCATCATCGTTTTCTATATCAGGTAACCCACTTAAATTCTTTGGTGGGAAAGGAAGTAAGTAGAAAGAACCCAAATACAAGTTCTAAAAAACAGAGGACAAGAAGTGGGTTCAGTAGGTTTCTGCGAAGAAGATGATTTTGGGATAACACCTTGGAAAGAAAGGCCAGAGTCTTTTATCTCGTGCTTTGAGGTCTGTTCTAAATTTTAATTATTGTGGGTAATTTTGTAAATACAGAATTTAGTTGTATTACAAAACGATTCATTTTTGTATGAAATCATGCTATTTCTGTCCTTTTTAATTTCTGTTTATATATGGCTCTATTTGAGTCCAGAACTCGCTTATTCTGGTGTTTTACTTACTATTCCTCGTAGTGTTTGACTGTTTATTGCATAATAAATGACCATAAAAGCTGTGTTAGGAGAAACGTATGTTTAAGGTTTGTGTGATAATAATTTTTGTTTTTAATTTTTAATTTTTTTATTTAATTTTTTAATTAAGTATATTTTGTAACAATTTTTTATTATAATTTTTATATTTTTAATTAATTATTATTAAAATATGGATTATTCATAAATTTTTTTAAAAATACTGAATTAAATTTATGATTTATGTTTTTTTTAAATATTTACCGAATATTGTTTTAGGGAGCAAATGATTTATTATAACTTTTGTATGTACATATGTATGTATGTATATATATATGTATATGTATATATATATGTATATATATATATATATATTAGAAGGAAATGATTAAAAATTTAAAATTTATAAATAATAACAAAATTTTTTTAAAATGTTTGAAAAAAATTAAAAAATAAAAAATTTTATTAAATAATTTATAGGTAATTTTTGATTGATTTTTTTTTTTAAATTATTAAGTATAAATTATTATTAAATATATTAGTAGTTATTTTTTATAAAAAATTTAAAAATTAATTATTTAATTGTTAACAAGTATTAGTTATTCTCATGTAAAGTACAAAATTTGGTTTCGAAATCTAGAAAATATGACTTTTTTTTTTTTTTAAAGTGAGAAAGTGTTATTTATAAATTATAAACCACATGGGCGTAAGCAAATAACCTGTTGTGATCATCCACGTTGTGTCGGTGTTTACCGTGGTAACATAGTTTTGACTTAGGGGTACAGGTGGTTGTTTCTCCCATAATATTTGAAAATTTTGTGATAAGTTGGTGACGGTTTTCCCGTGAAAAATAAAGGGTGGGTTTATTGGGCCAGGTAAGTGGGCTTTTTGGACCACTTCTAATTCACAGCCTAAAGGAGAGTTTTGGACTCAAATAGAGCCATATATAAACAGAAATTAAAAAGGACAGAAATAGCATGATTTCATACAAAAATGAATCGTTTTGTAATACAACTAAATTCTGTATTTACAAAATTACCCACAACAATTGAAATTTAGAACAGACCTCAAAGCACGAGATAAAAGACTCTGGCCTTTCTTTCCAAGGTGTTATCCCAAAATCATCTTCTTCGCAGAAACCTACTGAACCCACTTCTTGTCCTCTGTTTTTTAGAACTTGTATTTGGGTTCTTTCTACTTACTTCCTTTCCCACCAAAGAATTTAAGTGGGTTACCTGATATAGAAAACGATGATGAACAGTTTCGTCAACTGCTGCAAGCCGTTGTCAATCATCTCCTACCACTGATCTGCGTATGTATTCTGGCATCCCTATTTTCCAGAAATTTCTGTAAACTGTACGTATGTTATCAAAATTTATGGAAACCTTATATAATTTCTGGATAACATACGTACAATTTACAGAAATTATAAAACCAAATTATTAATTCATATGGCTACTCAAAGAGGCATTCCGATGTGTAATCTACCATTTCTACAAACAACAATTTTTGAAAGCAGTACAGAAATTAATTTACATTTTTGGAAGTCGTACGGAACATTATGTAAGTTTCTGGAAAGATTACAGAATTGAGAAAACGATGATGAACAGTTCCATCAACTGCTGATACGCGGGGACAAAAACGTAAACTCACACAGCAAAAACGATGTCGTGAATCGATATGAGGCAAAATTTTCGTCCGAAGCGTTCCGCATCTATTTCAAGTCTTTATTTCCCTAAAGGAAGAGGGATATTGAAAGTATGAAGTACCGTTGCCACTTGTATTTTTTGTTTGTTTATATTGCTTGGACTTTGGAGGAGGGTTTTGAACCTGTGTTTCGTACCTCCTTTCTGGCTTCATTTTGTTTTTGGGAGGGAACTACTTTGCGCTCTAAATTGTACATAAAATCTGGATCAGATCCTAGCTATACCCAATCAAAATTTAGTGGACCCTTTGTTTGGTATATGAATCACATGTAATGCTGGTAATGGGTCCAGTTGATTAATGAAGTGCATTCTTCTGGAGGTTGCAGTGGGCACTAAGACCGTATACTTTTATTCATTTCTTTTTGTAGTCTTCTCTTCTTCAGGCAAGACCATTTTTTTGGGGTAAAACTTGGCTTTGTCTATTGATGAAAACGCTTATGGAATAAAAAGTTAGCTTTTGGGCCAATATGCGGAAGATGATACAAAGTGCACTAATATTTAGGCTAAAGCTCCGGTGGGGGGTGGGAAATGTATAGACGTGGGTCTTTTTCTGAGGTAATTGCGTTTTCAGAGATTTTCTTCTGGTGGGGCTATCTTGTTTTTCAGCCTTTCATAATCGGGACCCATCTTTAACACCCATTTTTCTATGAAAAGATTGCTACATATTATTATTAATAAATACAATTAAATTTACAATATTGTATTTAATAATAAGTTAAGGAATTTGAGATTAACGTAAGTTTCGTTTTATTAACTTGACAGAGACACCATCAAAACAAGAGTTTCTTTTGTTTTAGCTCTTATTATTTTATTATTTATTTATTTATTTTCTCATTTTAGATGGGTACCACAATAATTATAATTTTTTTTTTCTTTTATCCATTCACTCAATCCAACTTGATTGATTTAAGCTTGATTGATCTGTACTATACTTCAAATGTCTTTGGAAATGACTTGAATGAATCTTAGGAAATCTGTGGCAGCCATCTTTGGTTATTATATATATTTAGTTGCTTTTTCGTTGTGTTCATTAATTTCTTATTTATATATTTCCTGTTATTAAAAACATATAAATTATGCTCTAATTATTGTCATGGGTATGGGTGGGTGGACAAATGACAAAGACATGCATGCCTGCACCATGGTAAATAAATTAATAAATAATGTCACATGTCAATGAATAATCAACAATAATTTCTTCTACTTAAAACTGTTTTTCTTTGTTCACATAATTTTCATGCACATTTTGTCAAACGTATGGAGAAGAAAAATCCATACGGTCACTCACTGTATGTAGATGATTCTTAATTCTCAAACCATCACAAAAAGCCAAAATATAAAGAGTAGTTAATTAATTAGCATTACTTTTTTGTTTCAAGGATGAGTATATTTGAGCGAGCAATGTTACATGCATAGACTACATAACATCATCAGCATTTTATTACTCATTCTGTACAAGTGATACATGCATGCACTTGTTAATATAGGGTCTACCTGTTAAATGCATTCATTTGACTTTAGGCTTTTATTAGTTTACATATCACATGTTTAATTATTATTATAAAAACTAATTAATTATTGAATTATTTAACTGAAAATAGCTACATTTTTTTATTTAAAAATAATTTATGAGGAAGAATATAATGGAAGATGAATACAATAGAATTATTGTTTTCAACTTGTACTCACTGCTTAATTAGGACACACACATATATAAAAGAGCGTAAATAAGAAAATTATTCCTTTGTATCTAACCTTTTGACAATAGGAACAGTACAAAGAACAAGAATGATATTATTACATGCCTATTACCACACACCACAGCATCACCTAGTTGGTGTCTGAAATTAGATCAAGTATATCTGCACAAAGTCAATAAGAGACTGTGGTTAGGCTCGATATCGAAACGCATGCTCTAAGCTTCAACAATAAAATTTATAGAATTTCGCATAATATATTCAAATAATTTTATCATTTAAACTACTTGTACCGGGTAAAAAAAAAATGTACAACTATGATCATTTTAAAATTAAAATAATTGATTTGTTCATTACATTATCATAAATTTTATGTGTAATTAGTCCATACAACAATTGAGTAAAAAGTTTTACGGGTGCCCAACTGCCAAAGAACTGCAGTCTGCAGAGGGGTTAAAGTTCAAACCGGCAAAAGATGTTAAAAGTATATATATGCTGTCCTTTTAGGATACGTTGACGTACTCAATTAAAAGGTTTTGTCCTATTAAATTATAATAATAATAATAAAAAAAAAAAACAGTCGAAATGGCTTTTTAATATACTTTTCGATTTGCACTCTTAAAAGTGCTTTCATATATACATACGTACATATTAGTATCGTGGTACATACAAAACATCTATAATTGTGTTGTATATGTTTGTATTCAATATATGAGGTTCAAAACCCATCATATAATATTTAAGTTGTATTTAAATTTGTTAACTTTGTTATAAACTTATAGCAAGTAATAAAATATTTACCATATTATTTCAAACTATTTAAATGTTTTTAACTTATAATAATAGAATAATTTAGCAAGTATTTTTAAAGCTCTAGCAATAAAAACCAAAATTTTAAAGATATTTGTCCTCTTTTAACTTTGTAGATCTATCTACAATTAGTAAAAAACAATAAAATATCAATTTTTTTTTTATGGAAACACAAACTAATATAGCAACAAAATTAATGAAAATTAAAATAAACGAATAAGACAATCAAGTTTTATTGAAGTTGCAGCCTCCATACGCAATTATAGTGCCAAGTTTTTAAAAATATAAACCCAAGACACAATTTAAGTCTTAAAGTTAATGTAATTTAAAGATATTTTTAATTCATTATACTTTATTTTTAAAAAGAGGAAAATAGTTCAAAGCAAAATGACATATTTAACATATGTGAAGAATAAATAACTGAGAGTTAGATATAAATGTCAATTTATTTATATTAGAAATCTAATAACCTATACATAAGTCTCAATTTATTTACAAGTCTCAATTTGTTTCGGCGAGCTAATTCCAACAAAGATTTGGCAACTATTTGGTGGCTTAATTCAACAATATCAAGTTACAAAATTAAGATCTAACAATCACAAACCAGCTAAATTGACTTGAACATATTGATGCTCATCAACCTCTCACTTCTTATATATTCCTTATCCCACATTATGATCATCTCATTCACTTTACTCTAGTAAGAAAAAAAAGAATTGCATAGAGAGAAAGTCAATTTTTTTCATTTTAGTTAACTGCATTATATTGATATTATTTTAATTTTAATAAAATGTAACTAAAATATTTAAAGAAAAATTAAATAAAAATAAGACTAAACCGTCATAAAAATAATTATAGAATTTAAATGGTATTTTTAAAATAAGTATAGAACTTCCCATAAAATAAAATTAATGAAATTATGAACTAAAATTTTATTGAATCATATCTTAAATTATAGATAAGAAAGGAAAAAAGAAAAACAATAGCTAAAATATTAAATAAATAAAATAAAAACAACTCTTTTTATCTTAATAATAAATAGATAATAGATATATACCCGTTTTTTTTTTTTTTTTTACAAAAAATATTTCATTTTCAACAACTTTATTAAAATTGCTTTCTAATAGTAGAGCATTGAAACGTTGCACTATTACTATATTCAATATTTCATCATTGGGGTTCCTTTTATACAAGTGTCGATTAATCCACAAATCAAATGATGGGTGGGGTGCTAGATATATTAGTTTACTAACTTTGATTAATTGTATATTTTATATAATACTTTAAAAATTTATTATCTTTTAAAGTTTATCCATTAATATTTTAATTAATTTCTTTTGTTAAAATAAATAAAAATAACATGTGCTTTGCTTGTATACATATATATTATTGATACAATATTCTAATTGTGTAGGCCAATTTTTGTACTTGTTTTCCTCACCAAAACGTTTCGTCATTGCTTATTTGTTTGTTTGTTTGTTTATTTTCGTACATATTTATTTATTTTTGGGATTGGTTGATCACCTATATTGACATACTGAACCAAGGAGTTGGAAAGATGCACAAAATCTCAATTATAGCCAAAGTGAGTTAAGATGAATGATGGCACTTAGTTAGCTAATAATACTCATTGATGAAAACAATATTAATACAACATTTTTATATATGCTCTAATTCCTCCCATTTTTATGAAGATTAATTAATACTCATTATTTATTAAATATTATTTTGTAAAATAAAAGTCTATGTAAGAGTAAAATAAATTAATCAAATTATATTATAATGTTAAGTTTCTGAATTGTAATGATCATGATGTATGCTTAATAAGTTATTATTAATTTTGATAAAATTTATCTAATTTTTACAGATAACTATAGCTCAATTTATCCAAATTAACTTTCATCTTTATTTAAAAAAAAAAAAAAAAAAACACTTATACGCATATCAGCAATTAACAGGAAGCAGGAACCATTAGCGTAAGTTTGTAATTATTTAAATTAAAGTAACGGAGGTTAATAGAAAAAATGAGCAAGTGTAGCTTAGTTTATTTAGAATTGATCCAATGAACTCATGAGGTGAAAAGGCTCAACTCACTTAAAAATATATATACACACACACACGTATATATTAAGAAAAAAATACCAATAGCTAGCAATGTTACATGCAATTTTTGGTTTGGGATTTATTGAGTTTACCTATCATTTATCTATATAATTCCAAAGTATTATTTATGTTAGATAATGATTTATTGCTTGTACATGTCATTTTTCTTGAAAGAAAATGGCTCTTTCCTGCAAATATGAGCTAGACTGACAAATCTTGCTACAATCCAAAATAAAAATATGTTAACACTACATGATATAAATTATTTTTTATTTAAAATTAGCTATTAATTTTTTTTGTTATAAAGTTATTGAGTTTTTTTCTTTCTTTTTTAACATTATAAATAATAAACTATTTAAATACAATTTGTTTTTTATAATATTAAAAAAAATGTGAATATAAGAAATGAAAACATAAAATTAAACACGCATGAATCTCCCTCTCTGTTAGTATTGGGAAGAGTTCGATATCCTGAGTTAATTATACGGTGTGATTGATGAATGATGACCAATGAATCCTTTGATATTGAATATTATAAAATATAAAATTAATGATTTAGGGCTTGATTTATCACGAGTTTTTTTTTTTATTTAAAATTAATTTTTAATTTATTTAAAAAATATTAACAAAAATATATTCTTGTTTGGTAAAAATTTTGTGTTCTTGTTCATTTTCTGTCAAGTTTCACAATAAATAATAAGCAAAATTAACTAATAAAATAAAAAAAGAAAAGTTAAAATATGGTTTTTAAAACTTTTAATTTTTTAGTATCAAAATTTATAAAGTGTATGTAAAATGTAATTGAGTTTGAACAAAAAAATGAATTAAATATCAAAAAAAGAAAAAGATAGTAGATGTTCATTTATTGTTGAAAAAAGTTGTACAAATAAAAAATGACTACATGAGCATTTTCTATAAAAATAAAATAATTATTATAAAAAATAATTACCAAAAATAGTGGTCCTCTTTTGCCATCATCCATTATCAACCTAATGCCTCTGTCTTCAGTCACCATTTTTAGCAACGTTTCCAACATCAAAATCAAAATTCATCTGCAGTCCAACTCTTGTTATCAGCACCTCCATCTCAAAAATCAAAAAATTTCAAACTATTCGTTTTGCCAACTGTCATAACCAACGTTCCTATGTAATACCGCTGATGAGTGTAGTCTCTCTAAGTGCCAATTAATCAAAGGCAAGTATTTGCGCCACTTGACTTCGCTGGAATCATCTTCTCTTTTCCGATAAATATTTTTGATTTTTTTTCTCGATGATTCCAACAGAATCAGGAAGCAAGAATACTTTGCTTGAATAATCGATAATTGAAGAGGTTATACTCGCCGGCAAAAGCGTCAATATCAACATTTATTGAGATGAATAATTTGGGCGTCGGACAGCAAAAGGGTTGGATTGTTGTTTTAATTTTTAGAATGATAATTTTGTCGCCAATATTGTTATAATTGTGATATTTTTAACTTGTATAATATTTTCAAAAGAATTTTTGTATTCATTTTTTGATAAAATAAGGACTAAATACACACTTTTAATGAACCCGTGTGACCCTTTTACACCAAAAATACTCATTTTAAAAATGATTACAAAACTAGTCTTTCTACGTTGTTTGCAAATATATATATTTTGGAAATGGGAATTATTACCTTCAGAAAAAGAAAAAGAAAAAGGGAATTATTATATTGACTTTAGGGACAATAACAAGGTCTCAGTTTTCCTGTTAAAGATTGAAATTTTGGTTCGCCTCTCAATTATCATTGTTTTAATTTTTAATTCTTAAATGTGAAAATTGGCCTATGTTATATGTTTTCTATTCAAACCAGTTTTTAATTTATATATCCGTTTTTTATTCGAATATATAATGAATAAAACAGAAATTGTACCGGAATACATAGTGAATATATATATATATTTTAATAAAAGAGTATATATAAAAAAATTGGATATTATGATACATATGAGACTTACAAATTTGTGAATTATTAATATTATTATTTCTTGCATATTTGCAAAATAACAATATTAATAATACACAAATTTCAACATACATAATTATATTTATACCAATATTAATTTTGATATTTCACGTGTTAAAGTAATTTTGAAAGTGAGAAGTATTTTTAAAAAAATGTATCACACAATAATAAATAATGTAAATCCATAATTTTTTTCCGCCATTTAAACCAATGAAGGTTTAAATTAGAAGTCTCTAGCTCTATTATTAATATAACTAGTTGACCCAATAGGCAATGTAAAACGACTGCCATTATACCATGCTTGTCGACTTGTGGTTGTGGAACATCATAAGTTGGATTATATTCCAATTTGTATATTGGCTTGGCGTGCTTTCCCGATCTTCCACCCAACTTTTCCTGCTATATATATATATATATATATTTTTTTTTTTTAATTATTAGTATTTATTAACTAGAAAGATCTCTACCACATTACAGTACCGTTTTTCATTTTCTTCTTATGCTGTCTATTCTCTATCTTTAAGAACAACAAATCATGAATTGTTGTGTACAAGCTTCGTACAATTCAATTTACAAAAATTGAATATTTTACTAATTATTAATATATTAATACATAAGTCAAATTATTATATGAGGTAACTCCTTTTGATTTTCTAGGATATATGTAATAACTTCGTTAGTTTTAATCTCTAATTTAAACCACTTTATATTAATTGTACTTAAGATTCTTACAAAAACAATTTTACTTATGATAAGAAGCTTACAAAGTAAATTGGCCTCTAATGGTATTTTTTTTCTTCTATTGAATGATACAATAATTGAAATTTACATTTGAGAAGATATTAGCAGGGACAAACTATTTCTTTGCCTGTGGCCATCAAATTTTAAATATGATAAAATAGTGAGAAAAAAAAAATGGTGTATAAGATCTTATTTGATATGCATCAATAATTTAAAATATTTATTATATTATTTAGTTTAAAATATTAAAAAATATATATAGTATTATTCTGGACTCTTACGATATGTTTGATGCACCATATTGAATAAATTAAGTATAATCCTATTAAACTAAATTGTATTATAATTAATTTGTATAATTTTTTATAACAATGTGTAATATTATCGGATAAAATTGATAGATAAATATGTTAAAAAATATTTTTTATTTATAGTACATAATTTAGTTATTTTTTTTTAGTTTTATTACATATTAAAATAATTTTTTTATAAAAATTTATTTAATTTAATTTTCTATTTTAATTAAAATTTTAAAACCAAATAAAAAATTGTTTTTATTTTGATAAGGAAAAAAAAAGTCAAGAGTCTTAATTTTATAATTAAAAATTTAGATAATTTTAGTTCAATTTATACTCATATTTTTTGTAGTACAAAATATATATATATATATATAATTGTAATATTTTTATAAGATATGATACAGTTTAATTTTATAATTAAATATATAATTGTATAAAAATTATATAATTAAAGTCTTTAATAAAATACGCCCTTGAATTATACAATTAGTTGCGTACCCTGATACTAGTAATCAACTATTTAGTATTGGACGATCAAAAATGGAATTCACTTTTCAGAGAAGAAAGAGATGTATGGTCCCCCATCGTGCTTTATAAGTTATGTCGTGTATCGTAGCTTATATCAGTGTCATGGCCCAATTGACAAATCCTACTTTATATTTCTTTATAAAAAAATCTTACTTGATCACGACCGTCCATCTTATGTATTTTTTTTTTTAGAGAGAAACGAAATTACTGGCGCTTGAGACAATATTGAGATATATAGTTTGGCGTAAAGGTAACTAGGTAACAATGCAAAGCCTTTGGTTTCTATCAACTTCCTAAAATATTTATCCACTGTTGGAGACGGAGTGTTTTTTTTTTTTAAAAAAAAAAGATGGAATAACATCGACTTGTCTCAATTCATTTAAATTAATGTTAATATTAATAATATCAATAATGACTAACATTTGAGGTTATCTTTAAAGAAATTTTTGTATATAATTACGATTTTTTTACTTTTTAAATTTATAATCTCTTGTATATAGCTCAATTATATTATTAATTAAGCTATCTACTGCAGGTTACTAGAGAAGTTGAGATCATGAGATACTAATATATTTGGCATATATATCACTTATATATGTAATTTTATTATACATTTCAATCTTTTTTTTTTTTTTTTGTGTTATATTGTGTTTTAACATTCTCATAATAGTTTTTTTTTTTTCCTCTTAAGTCCAAATTTCAATTTATTTAACTTATTTGTAAGTAGGATTGAGCATATCATAATAGTCTGTTTTTTTATCAATTTAAATTCTATAAAATTTAAAGATTTTTGACCTAAATATGATCTGATGCTGTAGCCAATTCAAACTAATTTAAGTTTGAGCAAATTAAATTTTTATTTAGAACAAATAAAGTTGCATAGGGACTAATACTTGTCTAGTATATAAAACAGAATATATACTGCATTTAAACTTTAAATCAACCACATCCACTACTTTGAGATCAACTCTCTCGCTAAGAATTCTCATCTTATTTTACTTTTTAATAATATTTTGCAAGAGTGATACCAAGAAATTTTTAGAAAAATGTCAACCTTACAAGTGTATTAGATGATGAATAACAAATTATGAACTCTTATCTTTCTTTGTTCATAGAGGACACCAATTTTGACGAAATTAAAGTTGAAGTACTAAATTGAGAATGAAATCATCAATTTATTAATTTTTATGGAATACAAAGTCTCATACCTTGTGAAACCAACCTGATACCCCTCCCCTCAGCTGGATATTATTCTTTACTTTTATAATATACGAGAATGTGGTAGTTTAACTTAATAAAATATAATATTAATATAATTATTTTTTTAAATAACATAAATATTCAATGATGATATTAAAAGTATACTCTAAAATTATTGAATAACATTTCAAAGCTTAAACTCAATTCCTACGTGACTGTCGCATCCAAAACCTTTGCTCAGCTGCCAGAACCTAACTCTATGCCTGTAACGACGGACTGTGTCAGAAAAATTGTATTAAATATAATATTAATATAAAATTTATATATAATTTGAGACTTAATTAATCTTTTTAAAAATTAATATTTTATATTTATATATTATATAAAATTTATATAATATCAAAACTTTTATCTATTAATGAGTTAAATACCTTAGATCTTATCTCAAAATATATATATATATATATATATATATATATAAAAGGGCCTTACGAAAGGAAAAAAAAAAAAAACTAAATAGAATATAATATATAAAATAGGATAAAAATGAGCTTTATAAGAGACAAAGATCCACACTTTGAGAGAGATATTAGAGGTATTGTCTCACATTACTTAAATATAATATTAATGTAAGGTTTAGTTATATTGAATGTTAACTTTTAAAAAATAAATGTATTATATTATTTATATATTATATAAATTTTACATACGTTGCTACCACATCTTTGTTAGAGGAAAATTAATAAAAAAATCTTACTAAAATTTATAAGAATCGTAATTATAAAAATATTTTATTTAGTCTCCAACTATCAGAAAATAAGGACTTGCAAATATATAAAGTAATAAGATTATAATATTTATGAAGGTAGTTAACAGGCCGGGTGACTCTAGCTAGTATATATCGATCTTATACTTTAACAATCAAAACAACGAAAAGATGTTTTGGAAGGAATTTAACATATAAATGCAGATTTATGAGATAGTGTGTGACATGTATTAAAAGATAAAATAAATAAATTATTTGATAAATTTTTTAATAATATAATATAAATAATTTGAGATTTATTGATAATATGGGTTATATAACCGTATATGAGTATTATTATTATTATTATTTTTAAATTTAGACCAAGTTCAACCCACCAAAATAAATTATTAAGAGATATTGTTGTAAATAAACTTAGATTTAGCCCAGATGATGTAAAATTTAATTTAAGAATTCATTAAAATATTAGAGATCAAAGAGCCCAAATTTTAAAAATTTGCTCTAAAATTTTCTTATATATTTTAAGAAAAGAAAATAATAGAGAATTATAGATAATTGAATAATTGAATAGAAAAATATAATAGATGAATTTTAACTGTTAGATTAAGAGAATGTTGCCAAAATCTTAATCATTAGTAAATATGAATGATCTTTCTCATTTTGTATCAAGTTAAAATTTGAGAACCAATAATAAGTATCATCTTTTATTAAATTAACTTTTTTCCTTATATCTTTCAAAAACTTTCTATAGCTTTATAAAATCTTCATCTTCCAACGTACACAACTATGTGTACTTGATTGCAATATTTTATTCAGAAGTGGTATTGTGATAAATTTATGGTGAAAATCTTTTTTATAAGAAATATATAATAAAAAAAATTAAAATTTTCAAATGTATCCCCACATAAAATAGAGCAGAAATTCATTATTCTCAATAGAGGAACTTAGGGTACATTCATTTAATTGTGTATGGAAATTTTGACCTGGTTGAAAATAGGATAGACGGAGAAATTAAAAGAAGAACCCACAACTACTCACTTGAGCTAATAATGGAAGTGTTTTAAAAAGATCTAATCTCATTTAAAACATAATTTATAATTTGTTATATTTTCATCAAAATAAAATGATTTATGTGATAACTTTAGATACCTCATTATCTCTATACTTACTGTATAGTTGTATTAAATTGATTTATATTATAATAAATTTATATAATATTTAGTAATAATGATAAATATTTTAATAAAATAATTTTAATTTTGTAGGTAGTTTTCTAACATAAGAGAATAATTTTATTCTAAAGTTTATTTAAATTAATATTTAATATTTTTATATTTTTTTACATTTAATAAAAAAACACAAAAATTAAAAATTAAAATAAATTAAATTAAATATTTAGTATAATTACAATGCAATATAATTTTACTATAAAATATATAATTATACAAAAATTATATATTTTAGATTTTTAGTATTATCTAACGTACATGAGTTAAAAGTACAAGAAACTAACGATAGTTGGAAGGAAGTAAAGAAAAAGAAAAGAAGAAAGAAAGAAGTGTAGATTAAGAAAAAAAAAAAAAAATATATATATATATATATATATATTATATATAAAGAAGAGTGAAATACAAAAGTGTGATTTTCAAAGAAATTTAAGGTTCAAGTTTACATTTATTAATTTCTCTCACTTTCTTTCCTTCTCTGCAGTCTGTCTGCCTACCCTAACTGAAAACGACTGCAAGCAACCTGTGGTCTACTTGTGCGTATATATATTTGTTAATTTTTAATGTTTAATTTTTAATTTCATAATATAAATATAGAATTTATATACCACCGACTCAACACCATTTACTCTTCCTTCCTTCTTTCTTTCTCTCTCTCTTTCTTTGTTCCTTCCTCCCTCCCTCTTTGATCTGTGGTGTTTAACTCTTTGTTTCTCTTTCCTCTTGATCATCGATCAGCTAAAATTCGGTTTTTGGGTGTATAAGCCACACACACACACACATATGTAATCGATCTGTTGATTAATTAATCCATAGAGAAGAGAAAAGAGGGAAGGTTATTTGGTTGAATTAAAAATGGTGGATCATCAGACAGTCTGCTGCATGTGTGGCGATGTGGGTTTCCCAGACAAGCTTTTCCGTTGCAACAAATGCCGTAATCGTTTCCAGCACTCGTATGTCAATTTCTGATCTCTAATATTCCATTAATTCATTCATCATCTATGATTCTATATCATATATAATATCATCATGTTGTTTTCTTTCCTAAAACTTTAAATCATACAAATTTGTGAACATCTGAAATGAAGGGCTAGGATTTGATTGACCATTTGACATTACAGAGAATACCACAGCTGCTTTTTGTCTTAATTGGACCATTAAAGTTTATTTGATATGTATATATTTAACATTTTAGGAATTAGTAAGTTGGTTTATCTTAATAATTATAGTTATAATTGGTATATATGTAAATAAATAAATAGGTACTGCAGTAACTACTATAGCGAATATGCGGAGCCAATACAAGTGTGCGATTGGTGTCAAAGCGAAGAAAGAAAACATGTCAGCTCCTACTCCTCCTCCTCCTCCTCTTCTTCTTCTTCAAAGAAATCAGCGGCCGCCAGAAGTAGTGAACGGGCGGGTGTATCTAACCGGTCAGAGTATGCTGGGGACAAAATTAAACTACATCAACGAGATCAAGAGACAAGTTCCGATCTATCAAACAAGACTAATAATAATAAGAACCAAATAGGGGCTACTACTAGTGGTGTTCCGTCTCCAAGGACCACCACTCGTAGGTACAAGCTTCTCAAGGATGTCATGTGTTAAAACACACACACACACACTCTTTACCCACTCACCTTCCCATATATGCAACGTGGCGTGCCTTTGTATGTTCTCTAATTAATATCTATTTACTATATATATATATATATATATATATAATTCCATTTCAGCTTTTATATATATATATATGCAACCACCTACTGAGTGCTTTTTTACTTCTTCACCTTTCGAGTAACTTGTAATCAATAATAGGTTTTTATATATATCACAAGTTATGGTTAATATATTTAAGTTTGATAGCTACATTATTTACATTGATGGAGGGGTTGGTATAGCTAACCACGTGGATTGCTCGAGTAGGGTTCCTATGTTACAATTGAAGCCAGGAAAGATATATAATTAAAGTTATTAGATTTTGCCTTAATTATTTGCTTTTATATATATTGAGTCTCTTTTAAGGAGACTTGACTTGAATGCATATGGCAATAACCTTTTGCCAAAAGAATTCATACCACTTAAAGTCACCTAGTTAGAAGAAACTTTTACGGTTCATGAATTACGTTGGAAATTTTTTAAATGAATATATTTACTTAAATGTAAATGGTTTATTTTAATCTAAATATTAATTATATATATTTTTTTAAATTATCAAAGTGTACTAAATATTTATGAAATTAGATTCATATAATTTTTTTTCCTTTTACAAATTCATAGAAAGATACTCTTTATTATTTTAGAAAAATAACAAAAATAACATTTTTTAAAATTTATAATAACAAAATAATATATCTTATGTTTAAATCATATTTTTCTATAATTAAAAAATAATTTTAACATCATTTTTTTAAACGCTTATATAATTGAATGATGTTTAAATTAAATTGTAACAATTTAGATCCACTCAATGTTAAATGTTTAATATTATTAGGGTGTTAATTTTATTATTATAAATTTTAGAGATTTTATTTTTGGTAATTTTCTTATTATTTTTGACTTATGAAGCCGCTCATATATTATAATTTTTTTTTATTATCATAATTAATTCCTTAGGCGAGTTATGGGCATACAGAGTATTTTTAAAGGCACAACTTAAACTAACTTATTTTAAGTAGAAGTGAGATTAATTACAAATTATATTTTACATTAGGCTTGAATCTACAATCTTTTTTTGTATATGTGATACTTTTATTATCAACTCGACTGACTGGTATAGGCGACAGCTTAATATTACAGCACCAGCTCTTAATTTGTGTACTATCAAACTATTTTTGTTTTATTTGAACATTTTGTAATCATATATCTAAAAATGCCTAATCTAACCTAAAGTATAAATGTTAAAGAATATTAACAGCTAACACACTTGTGTGTAACAATGCTCGAACTAATTGTGGTAGAGGTACGGTAGTAATAAATATTAAAAGAAAACTATACGTTTTTTTAAAAAAAGAAAATTAGACTTGGTGGTATAAAATGACAATATATCTTACTGACGATGTTTTGAGTATAAGAGAAATTTATATACAAAATTATTTCAAGGGGTAGCAAACCACTGCATTTTCCCTTTAACTTAATAAGGGTTATGGTTGGAACTTGGAACCTCATGTAAGATGAATTTTCCAACACCCTTCAAAATGAAGTGACTTAGAATATTAAATATATATACTATATATATGTACCAAATCACTTATTAGTGTCCAATTATGAAACTTTTTATTAAAAAAAAAAAAACCAATTATATTATAATATGTTAATTAATACATACATTAAATTATGATAAAATAATATTTTTCAACAATATTTGTCTTTGATAAACTAATTAAGCTAGATTAAGTTGACCGGAAAAGAAAAACTAACGTTAGTGCTTTAAATAAGACTGGTTTTGAGAGAAAGATATGTAATAAGTTTTTTAAAGTGTATTTAATGTGATTGATTAGTCATCCCATTCCTGATTTGGACTATTCCGGCGGTGGTTGCCTGTTAATTGGGTGTACTTGCTCTGTAGATTTGTTTAAATCTTTTTTGTATTTTCCTCCATTTTCTGGTGTATGTCGAATTTTGCCGGTGATAGTTTTAATGCTTTTGTTTGCATGCTAAACTACCGCAATCTGGTTACAATTTTTATTACTTTAGAAGTTGCACGAACTCAGGTACTTGGATCAAGCATAATGTAAGTTGTAATATGAAGTTTATAAGTAAAGTTTAAGTATATTTGCTCATAGATCTACTAAAGCTACATCTTTATATTTGAATTTGTGATGTACTTTATAGGATGGTTGTGGTTGTTATATGAGATTATAATTGTGATTCATATATAATAAAAATGTTTCGTCTCTTTTTATTAAAAAAAAATACGCGATTTAAATTTTTAAAAAATTAGACCCTACAACTAAATCATTAGGTAAACTATATATACTAATATTCCTTATAAATAGACATAATATATTTTCACAAAATGTAAAATGTCAATTTTACTTTTTTTTTTTTGGGCTAAGAAAATATCAAATAATAATATTAGATGGTTAAATGCTACCTCAACAGTGTTAGTGTATAAAAAAAATTGTATCATGTTATTTAAAAATGAAATTTGTGTAATGTTTTTATATAATATGAGTATTATTGTTCTTTGAGTTAATCTTTTACGATTGAAAGTCTCATATTATTTAAAAACTTTATGAAATTAATGAAAATAAGAGTTTCAATCGATTAATTTTGGAAAAAAAAACTAATGAGGCCTCTCCCAAAGCAAAAAAAAAAAGAAGAAGAAGACAAGTAACTTATTAATACAATTAACATATAATAAAATAAATTGAGAATATAAATTATTAAGTCAAAATACCCATATTTTTTAGAATGATGTAAGTGTATAATAGAAAGTATGCTAAACAATGATATAAATATATTGTAACATGACATTATTTTCTTTGGACCTTTTGAGATCATGGATTGTTTTATAGAGAGTGTACGCTGGTATTAAATTAGTATCTATATTATTATTTTAATATTAATTATTTTTTAAATTATTTCGTAGCATTTTATAAGTGTTCATGTTAATTATTTTGGTATCAATTATTTTTAAGTTATTTAGTAGTATTTTTAAGTTTTATAGAGAGTGTACACAGTTGATTGGAGCTGGTATTAAATTAGTATTTATATTATTATTTTAATATTAGTTATTTTTTAAATTATTTCTAGCATTTTATAAGTGTCCATGTTAATTATTTTGGTATCAATTATTTTTAAGTTATTTAGTAGTATTTTATTAGTCTCTAAATTATTAAAAATGTATCTTTTTGTACCCATATTAACATTAATATTATTATTAAAAAAAAAAAGTATATTTTTAATAATTTGAAGATTCATAAAGTATCATTAAGTAATTTAAAAAATAATGAGTATGAAAATAATTAACATAAATATTACAATATAATTTGAAAAATAATAATAATAATATGAATACCTCGTAGTACCACTCCCGTTACAATACACACTGCAATAACCTTTAATCAACTTTTTCATTTCCCTTTGACCTAGGTTAGACATTACAGTGGTTAAAAAACAGTGACAGCATTTGATTTATATAATTTTATATTTTGCCCCTATCTACATCCTTATGCTGTCTTAACTCGTCGTTTGTAAAATATCTCGAAGTATACAAATTTGATGGGGTCTTCGCTATACGTACTGATCTGGCCATCTATGTGAAACCAACATCTTACTGCGGGGTACGTCTTGAAGTGACAACGAAGTTATCAACTTAATATCTACTTACAATATTACTTCTTCTTGGTTTTCTGCAATTAATAAGGGTTATAAAAAAAATTTAAAAATATTTTTAAAATTTATAATAATAAAATTAATACTATATAATATTAAATAATTATAATTTAATTTAAATAATATTTAATATAAAACTTTTTTTAATAATAAAAATATATAAATTGAACATAAAAGTATTTTTTTTTTTATTAAAAATTTTAAAATTCCTATTTTTTTCAAAATTATTATTCTAATTGTTACCCATAGTTTTTGCCCACAGAAACATAAATTTTGAAAAGAAAAATATTCATCCCCAATTTATAATTACTGGAGTATAATAGGCTCAAAAAATGATTATATTAAATAGTACATTCATTCACTATCATCTCGATCACAAATTTATTATATATAAGGTACTCTAATTTTTACCGCAATATATATTTTAATAATTGATAGGGCCGGGATTCATCGATCTATCAACCGGTCCAAATATTATTATTATAGTTTAAATATGAAATTAATATAAATTTTATAAATAAATATGACTGTCATTATTATTATTATTATTATTATTATTATTATTAATTAATATTTTATAAAGTAACATGCGTTATTCGATTAATTCAAAGAATAATAATATTTATTCTTATTTATAAAATACACATTAATATCATATTTAAATAATATAAAAAAAAAAAAAATTGTCCCTAAAACTCTCCTTATGATTATAACGTCTCTTGCGTCATGTAGTACTGTGAGGCTTCATGTGAAGCCTAATTTGAAGCTGAAGGAAACTCACCAAAAATAGAGTTTCTTTGGCGGTCAACAACTTCCTTCCTCTTCAAACTATCACATGACTCACATGTGTGGGTTCAAGTTCTAGAATCTCCAAAAATATATTAATTAATCCCCAATTTACAAAGCAACTTCCCAAATTTAATACATATATTATAGGATCTAGCAATATTAACACATGCATTAATACTAATCTCACGTGTTCATTCCATGCATGTATTTTTTAGGAATATTTCTTTTTTATTTAATTATATCCTAATTAATTAGCAAATTTTTAATTAAGTGCCAAATATTAATACTCTACTGCATCCCAAACTCTAAACCAGTAAGTCCATCAAGCTTAAAGTAATTATAATATAAAATATCATTCTTCAAGTAAATAATATATATATATATATGAATGATTTAGACAAATATTTTAACCAAATAATCTAGACCTTTGAATTAAAACAATCTAACGTGCATGTATTTTCTTATTATAATTTAATATCACCTTGATTTGAGAAATATTTCATTAATTTAAACTTATAAATTTATTAATATCTAAATTTTTAAATAATTTTATAAAGATTAATATAATTTATTAAACTTATTTATTTATATTATTTGCCATCAAAATGGGCTCGTGTATTTGGTGATTTGGTATGGCCTGCTGGTTTTATTATTATTTAATTTTCTGGGTGGAAAAGGTACATGGTTTAAATTTGGACACTTTCTATTATTTATTTTCCACACATGAAGTGCTAATAAGTAATTAGTAGTGCATTATTTGTGGAAAACATATAACTTCAAAATACATATTTATCTCCTTCCATTGCATGCGACATGTGGCTAACATTATAATCGAAATGTCAATTCTTGACCCACTTTCAAATCCCATAGTAATTAATAAATTAATAACAATGGGGAAAAAATTCAAAAATTATAATCGATCGATCGTTATCTTGTAATAACTAATAATTAATCAATTATCTATCATCTCTTAGAAAGAGGGAAAAAAAATCCATTAATCCAGGATTTTAGGAGTTTTAAGTTGAAATGATCCTATAATTTTATAAATAATATATTAATCTTCTATTTTTCTTCTCCCTCCCATTTTATCAATATTAGTCTTTTTTCTTTGCTATGTAGCCTTTTTTTTTTTTATTTAATTTCGCTTAAAAAAACTAAATTTTGTAGGCTTTGATGCTAATTTAATGTAAAATAAGCGTAATACTTTAAAAATGAATCGGCTTTGATACTAATTTGCTATCGTTTATAGGCGCGTAATGCTTCAAAAATGAATTATGATATTAATTATGAATATTTTTGAAAAAAAAAAATACATTACCATAGCATCTCTTATATTTAATGTCTAATTTGATCTTGTTATTAATGTAATGCTTTTTTTTTTTTTTTTATATAAATTTTAGGTATGATATTTTATATAATTTACCTACATTTTTTTCTTCTATAATAACTTATTAATAATTCTAATACTTTAGAAAGAGATTCAAAGTAGATAAATATCAAATATTTAGGGAATGGTTACTAATCAATAAAAAGAATAAGAAGAAAGTGAGTCATTCTGAAATCTTATTGTTTATTTTCTAAAATCATGATCGAAAGGGAATAAGAATCCATAAATTTAAATATCATTTTAATTGATTGTTTTCCTATTTCAATTGGTATTGATTACACAAAATTATTTTTTATTTTATTATTACTTTTAAAAAACATTCAAGTGAATTAATATATTATTCTGATTCTTTACCTTTAGTAACACTAACAGAGATAACAAATTTTACACTTAATTTATTTCTTCTCCTATTCATTTTATTCTCAATCTAATAATTCCTATTAGTAAACACACCATTACATTTATTTTATGGTATACCAATCAATCTTAATACCATCTCTCTCTCTTTTTCACTATATTAATTGTCAAATTTAGGCAAAACTCCAAAAGCTCAAAATAGGCCCAATCAGTAGAAGAAAAACAAGAGCCTACCAAGTTTGGGCGATTGGGAACGGACCAGGGCTTTGAGTTTGTGACCAAAATCGTAACCCTGTGGTTCCTTATTTATTTATCAAATAAGGACAATGTTGGGTATAGTTGCTGGAATAAGTACTAATATTTTTCTCTCGAAAGAAAGACAATTTCATTATATTGTAACAAAAAATTACAAAATTGAAAATAATCTGTTCTCAAACTCAAAAAACTAAAAATCTAAATACTATACAAATAAAGATCTAAATACTTAATAATTTCTTTGGTGAAGATTGTTCTCCCAACCTAGACCTAATTTCTTACACCAAAATACTTAAGTGATGTTTGCATGAGAATCACAAGGCCAAAAACATCATTATTCTTTCAGTTATTCAATTGTCTACATGACAAAAAAGTAGTAATTTTGACATAAAAATAAGTGTTATCCATGTAACACCATATCAGTCCAAGTAAAAACAATAATAGCACCACCACCTTAACATCCATAATACAATGCAGGTGAAAAACAAACAAAAAAGAAATAAAAAGAAAATGAAAAAGTGGAAGAATCATCGTGATGCTACAATCCTACAAAGACTCTAGTCACCATCTTCATCATAATAATCTCCGTTATCCTCATCAATAACAGCAACCATAAAATATCAAATACAAAGGAAGAAATTCTACTAGAAAACTTTTAAGGAATAAGCAAGACTTCCTAAAGTTCATTATCAAACTCAAAGAAACTTGCAATAGTGGGCCGGCGAGAATTGTGAAGTAAGGCTTGATAGAGTGGTGGATGGATGGTCGGGATGGAAAATCATAGAGGTGGAGAGGATAAGTGAGGGAGATGAGATGAGATGAGAGAAAGGTGGAGGAGATGGGTGGTAGATGGCTAGAGCAGCCATGGAAAAGTAGTGTAAAGTCGTTTTCAAAACTAAGGCACAAACCTTACTAACATATTAATTTTGTATTAATTTTAAAATATAGGTCTTGTTATTAAATTATATCGAACCTATAAGAACTTATAAAATATGAAATATGTTTTTCCTGAATTTAATTATAATCATAATATATAGAGTTTTTTTTATTATATATATAATAGGTTAGATTTTTTTTTTTTTTTTTTTGTGGTTGTTGATATAATTATATAATAAGTTTGATTAGTAGCAACCAATGAACTCAGAGATATGGACCCTTCAACTGCAATCGAGGCAGATTTCCGTAATAACTAAAAATTTCAAAATAACATTAATTATTAAAAAAAATAATGGATCATTTGAGAATTAATTATAATTTAAAAGTAGAATTATAAATGTAAATAATTTTTTTAAAAATAAAGCATAAAATAAGTGTAAATTTAATATCTATAATATATTGGACTCTTATTCAATTAAAAGATAATAATAATAATAATTAAAAGCTCCTAATTAAATTAGGTTTATATACACAAATAAACTATTTAATAGACCAAAGAAGAAACAAAAATCCTACATTTTTCTTCCCATATATGTCTCCCACAATAGCAATTATAAGAAAATAAAAGTTTATATCGTAAACAACGTAAGCTTGTTATTTACTCTCCCCAACTTTATTAGTTATGGTTTAAAGGTTCATGGTTAATGTTTGGGAGTTTTTATAAGTCAATTGTGTACAAATTTCTGCAAAAGCGTGAAAATAAATTATTTTTGAACTCTTTATTGCTCAATAATATTTTAAATTATTTTTATATCAAACTAGACTTCTTAATAAGTTCAAAGAATATTTACTTGTTAAAAACTAAGGTACACTGAATTGTTATGAATTTTTGAAGTTTATGTTTCGAACTATCAATTTTTGGATAATTCGAATTTTAGGGTTGTTTATATATTTTTTTATTTCAATTTGAAGATTAAATTTTTATATTTGAAATTAGACACGATAAGAAAAACTTTAAATTTTTATATTTGAAATTAGACACAATAAGAAAAACTTTTTCTTTAAAATCATTATAAAATTCTATGTATTTAATTTTCTATGATTTTATAAATTCTAAATTTTCTCCTAAATATAAAAGTTGATAGATTAGAAGATAATTATGAAATTAATTGGTGCTGTTATAAATGTTAAAAATATGTAAAAAAAAAAAAAAATTTACTATGTATTATCTGTGTCTTATTTATGATTTTTTTAAAATTTGATAATTTTTAGATAAAATATACATATTTTACGAATTTTTGATTTACAAGTGTTTACTACTGAAAAGTTTTCTGGCAGATTTATGTAATTAGTTTCAAATCTCGTTTTACCGAGGAAAATAGATTTCAAAATACTTGAACATTTTTTTATGTATAATCATTTTTAAGTTATAAAACTATTATAAAAATTCCAGTTTAATATGATTTACTAATATTTTTAAAAAATGTTTAAGTCTAATTATGTTGTTAATTTTCTTATGCTGGCAGTTTTAAAAGTTAGTAAATTAAAAAAATTATTTTAGTAATTAATATGCATTCGGTTTTATTTTTAAAAAAATAATAGATATTTAAATATACCTCAAAGAAAATTATATAATATTTCATAATTATATGATACCAATTATGTTCAAAATAAATTTTATAGTTTCGGTCTATCGTAAAAATAATGAATAATCTTCTAAATGAAAATTTTAGAAAAAAATAATTAGACCTAAGTATTAAAAATAATACTTTAAGATCATTTTGATTAAGTTTTATATATATACACATATATATACAAATAAAATGAGGCACTTAATATGTTATGAGAATCTAACAATTATACAATTATAATTTATTTAGGTTAAATTCAGTTGAATTAGTCGGTAATTTTAACTGTGTTAGTTATTTGTATCAGGTAAGTAAACTGATTATACTTTAAATATTAAATATATGTTTGATTTGCTTGTTTGATTATAAATTTATTTGTTATTTTAAGAAAGTACTTGTGTTATATTAATGTTTGGGGTGAAATAATATTTGTTATGAATATATTTTATGTCTCAAGCTTTTCTACATGCAATTGAGCATTGTTTGATAAATGTATTATTTCATACATGTCATCATAAACATAAATTTTATAAAAGTTTTTATTTATATGAAGCCTTTCAAAAGGAATAAAATATTTCTACGCAAAATTTTTAAGAAAGCATATGTTTTGATTGGATGTTTAAATTATCTAAATATAAGTTAAGTGTCTTGCAACGACTCGATATAATTTATGATAAATTTAAGGGCAATGTGTGGGAAGTGTCTCTCGTATAAATTAGGGTACTCGAGGTTTAAAAGGTCATTATTGTTGGTTTGGACACATGTGTACATGTGAAAATTATGTACGAAATTTTAATTTTATTAAGTTATAAGTTAAGATTCACTTACATATACTTTTTACATGTGTCAGTTGCCAACATGTGACTTATGTAAGACTGCACTATAATAAGGTTAAGAGATGATTCATGATATTTTTAAAAAAAAAAATAAGCAATATCACTTATCTAAGTTTTATTCATTACTTTTTAGGAACTCATGAAAAAGATTTTGTAATATCAATGAAAATTATTAGTCTCTTAAGTTGGTTTTTGTATGGTGTGTTAGGTTTAAAAAAAATTATTGTTAAATTATATTATTATTGTGTTTTATAAATATTAATGTTTTAAATTAATAATATTTTTATTGATAGATTATTTAAAAATTTTATTTAATATTGGTGAATTTTTTGTAATTTATTTATATAATGAAAATTTTGAGATGTTAGAATTTCCTCGATCAAATTGAATTTGCAGAGAGAAGGTCCCATAATCTACTAAGCCTTGATGGAACATCTGCGGAGTTTATTATTGTCCTCCAAAATCGAATTAAAATTACTAACGCGGCTAAAAACAAAATTATTATTTTTTAAATGAACACATCAATCTATACCCGTAATAATCTATTTGATATTTGAAATTTTTTTTTTGCTTATCCTTTGTTAATAAATAATTATACTAAAAAAATGGATGTAAAATTTGTAATGCTGCTATTTTTGTCTCTTTTTAAAATCAACTCTTTTAAATCAGTTTAAAATCGATGCAAAATGATTAATTTTGTAGTAGTACAATGAATACAATTTAAAAAAAAATTAGTATATTAATTTAGTAAATGTATAAATTTTTGAGAGGTGATGTATTGAATAATCCACCATCCCACAATATATTTATACAAAAAATCCACTCTTTCACCTTTCATTTTTGGAAAATTCTAGTTTACAATAAGTTGCATCTACACACTAGTACCACCTATATTTGCTGGATGATTATTTAAATAAATATTTTTTTAATTAAAATTGAAAATAAAAAATATAAACCAATAATTAATTGAAATTGATATAAATGACCCCATGACCAATCATAGAATTATGTAACTGAATTTAATCAAAATTATATAATCAAGCTTATAACATATCTCAAGTTATTTTATCATCTTTCTAAACTCAGTTCCGAAAATGGTCCCCGTCGGACTTATATCGTTATACCATATGGTCCCTTCATCCTAGTATAAAGCGTCTCTAGACTCTACTCTTAAGCTCGCCTTTTTTTCTTTTTAGTTACTTTTTTATTCTTTTGATATTTTGTGTGTTTCATTAAAAGAAACAACGCGTCCTCTTGTTTCCCAATTCCCCGCTTTTTTTAAAGTTTTTTTTTTATTAAAACTTTATACATAATACAATTTAATCAATCTTACAATTATTTTATTATTTTATATTAAATTTTATTAATTGATGTACATTTTTAAGAGACTCACCCCGCAACATAATGGATAAAGTAAGGTGCTGCTGTCATATTTTTCAAGAACTTCGAACCTTAACATTAATTATAAATTTAATTGTAGTTATTTTATTTTTTAAGTTTAACATTTTTAATATTAAATTATAATTATTGATAGTAAATAGTTCAGTTAATAATATAATAAAATTATAAATTTAAGAGATAAAAAAAATTATAATTATACGCAGAGATCCTTCAAACAGCAATACTCAATATTGAACCGTAATTGAGAAGTTGCTCAATGTTGAAATCATCAGTAAAGTGGACTTGTAGGTATCGTACACGTGATAAAGGAGTGGGTCCCTTTTTCTTTAGATGCCACCAACCACAAGTCAGATGAAATTACTCCCTCAATTCATCATTTTATCTCTCTATATAATGATAATACTAACAACACTTTTTTACTATACATACATTTGTTAGCATTTGGTGATGCTATTCTTTTTTTTTTTTGTTTTCTCTAAACTTTTCGTCCATAAACAAATTTTAAACTTACTATATTCACTTTATTGGAAAGCTTTTTTATGCTAAATTAGACTACAAGATCACCAGCAGATATTGTTCTTTACTTTATCCTCTATTTTTTTAAAAAAATAATAATTTAATTCTTTACTTATTTTTTATAATATTTAAATCATATTATTATAAAAAATAATAGTATAAATTTTTTTTTTAAAAAAAAATAATAATAATACAAATACTCTTTAAAAAAATCAAAAATATCCTTGATCAAAAATATATTTAAATTTTGTTTATTAATTATAAAAATTTATTTGTATATATTAAAAATTTTATTTTAATACAAATTTTAAAAAAAGATAATTTATTCTAAAAAATTTATTTTTTTAAATATTAAAAATTATTAAAATCAATATGCAGCGGGAATTTTGGTATTAAAATCCATAAATAAATACATAAAATTTTAAAATTAAATTTATCTAACTTAATACAACAAAATAAGTAAATTATTTAAAATATTATAAAGAATAATTAATAAAATTAATATAGAACATATAAAATAAAAAAAAAAAATATTATTAAACTAATAAAATACTATAAATTAGAAATTATTTTTGTAAAACCTTACAAATATCTAACAATAATTTTTAAGTCTTACATAGTAAAAAAATTATTAATGTTGTCTCTATATAAAAAAAAAAAAATTAAAGCAATAGTAAAATATAAGAAATTAAAATACTTACATATATATATATATATATATATACCATTAAAGTCTTCTATCATATATACAACAAATTAATTAGATAACAACATTTTTTTTTACCCTTGCAAACTAATTATCTATATATAGGCAATTGTGCGTCTAAGAGAATTTATTCTATAATAGAGGATGAATTAAGTAACGTATACTCAATTTAATTTGTTTTAACGAACAGTTGTAAGTACTCTTAAAAAAAAATAAAAAATATCCCAAACTAAAAATACTTTTAAATTTTATCTATTAATTATAAAAATTTATTTGTATATATTAAAAAAAATTAAAAATCTTTCATAATTCAAGTGGTAAGACTTCTAATTCTCCCACCAGAAACCCAAACTTTAATGCCCCTTTCAAAAAAAAAAAAAAAAGTATCGTATACTCATGGATCAAAAATATTTATATCAGTTAATTTTATAAAAGTATTGAGCATATAATATCAAAAATATTTGAAAAAATAATAAAAATTATTAATATTGTTGTCAAATTTTTAAAATATTTATAAAATTTTAGAAAATATTAAAATAAATAATAATACAATAATTACATTAATTTTATCATTTAAGTGACATAGTTATAAGATACATAACATACATAAAACATTAACAAAACGTCATTTATTTATCAAATATAACATAACATATAGCACAATTAGCATACGAATAAAAAAAATAATACCATTCGGTGCATAAATAATTTAATTATTCAATTAGTTTTATTTTTAATTCATTTAGTAAAAAAAATAAATATTAATTTTCTTCTAACACTAAAAGACATATTGATTTATGTTACATGAAAAATGAACATATTTTTTTCCTTTTTAATAAATGTTAAAAATAAAACTTTATACATAAAGGAAATCATGTCATACAATTAAACCTTATTAAAATAGAGTGTATAAAATATATAAAATTATAGGCAATTCAAAAATAAAAATAATTAATTGTTCTCACTTTAATTAGATTTCATTTTTATTAATTTACTTAAATATTATTATAATAGGAGCTTTTATAAAATAAAAAATACAAAATTATTATCTAAATATTAACTTAAATATATTACAAATAATAATACATTTATATTCATATAAAAAATATTAAATTTTCTAAATCAAATTTCTACTAGTATTTATTACTTATATATACATATTTTTTCACGATATTTGAAAAAATAAAACTACATCTGAATCAAAATCGATATATTTGAAGAAAAAGACTTTAATTCTTTTTCAAAATTCACATTTTGATTTTACGAATATATTGAACAAAATATTGAGATAGAAAAGAAAAAAAAAAAAAAAAACAATTTTTTCATACATCTGTGTGCACTCAGTTAATTTTATTAGTTGTTTTTATATAATAATAAATAATTGTGTTTTACAGTAAAAAAAAAAAAAATGTTATATTTATTTTAGAGCGTATACGCTTGGTTAGCTGTTTTACCAAGTTACAGAAGCAATAAATAATTTATGGAGCTTCTATTGCGTGTCAGTATTAACAGTATTTAAAAGCTGCTTAAATAGCTATGATACGATCAAATGACATCAATTGAAACCAGCTGGGGATGTGCCTTCTCACGGAAGACACAGCATATCAGAAGTTCAGAACATTGCACAGTTTGAACGTTTAAAACTTTCAAAAATGTTTTTTTTTTTTAATTGATATATATATATATATATATATATTACTTAGTTTAATTAAATTTTACTAATAATTAGTTTAATCATTTTATTATTTTTATTTTGTATCACCAATTTCAACTTCAATGGGGCGGAGCCAGAAATTTTTTATAAAGCCGGCTAAAATTTATAAAAGGGGCTAAAATTAGAGAGAAAAATTATTACTACATAATTATTATCAACATTAATGGTTAATATCTTGATAAAAAGCAAAATTTCATTTGTTTAATTGTAGAAAAAAAACTTGATAAGTAAAGTTGAGAAACAGAGGCAAAAAAGTGAAGTTGAGAAACAAAAATAGAAGAAGACAATCGTAGGGGCAAGGGAAAAATTAGGTGGCAATTATTATCATGATTAGCAAGGTTGATAGAAAGCAAAATTTCATTTGTTTAATTGTAGAAGAAAAACTTGATAAATGGAGTTGAGAAACAAAGGCAAAAAAGTGAAGTTGAGAAACAAAAACAGAGGAAGACAGTCGTAGACACAAGGGAAAAATCAGGTGATAGTTATTATCATGATTTGCAAAGTTTTATATATGGGTATTGTATCAAGGACTTTAAAGGTTTGTTTTAGCCTCATGAATTTTGTTACTATTTGTTTTTCTGGCTATAGTGGAGCTAGAGCAGTGAACGCAGGACAAAAAGACGTAAATTTTAAAAAATTTGGTTGGGGCTGAGTAGCTTCGCCACAAACTTCAATTATTAAGTAAAGTAAAATAACTTTATACATTCACCAACCCTTCAAAACTATTGTTTCTTCCTTTCAGTTGAATTGGATGGGAATCTGATGAGAGTGATTATTAATTTTACCTTTCTACTGCAAAAACTACAAAACAAAAAGGATAGTAAATACTTTTAACCATTTATGGCTAGTTCCTTGTTTCCGTTATATGACGGCTTTTACTATTTAAAATAAAGTACTCGTAATACCTATTTAAGAATATAATGTAAATTTTTATATTTTATTTTATTAGATTTGTTATCATAAATATAGAAAAATAGGTGTCAAGAAAAGTTATCAGATTACTAACATTGAAAAAATAATTATTATATTTATTATTTTTTAATTAATAAAATATAAAACACAAAATTAGTTCGCATTTTAACATACCCATATTACATAGAATAATAAAAATTTATGTTATAGTTCGATCGACCAAATCAAACACAAATTAAATTAAATTTAGTCTTGTTTAGGTCAAATTCGAATAACGTGAAAAAATTTGATTTAGATTAGAGCCAACCCATTAGCTCAAAATTAAATTAAATTTTAAATAAAAAATAAAATAAAATAAAAGACTATGTTAAAATTAAAATATCTTCAATTTTTTTCAATACAAAAATAAATTAAATTTTAGATTATATTTTTATTTAACAAAAATATTACTTATAAATTTGAGATAATGCAGTATATTTTGATAATTCAAGCCGGAAAATAAAATATATACCTATTATATATATATATATATATTAAAACTCAAAACATTTAGTTTAACTAAAACAAAATATATTAGATTACAACATTACATTATTCTTTAAACTTTTATACACTGTGCATATTGTTTTTTCAAGTTCTTTAGTACACTAGTTTTTAAAAAGTATCATTTTGAAAAATAAAAAGAACGAACAAAAATCACTATACTTTTGGAAAGAAAAATGATTAGATTTCTAAGAAATATTGCTGGTATTTTAACAGTTTCACGACAAAGAATACAAGAACAATATCTACTCCTCTCATTTTTTTTACTTCTTAAAGATGAAAATGAAATATAAAAAAAATTAAATCTCTATTTTATCTTCAATTTATTACTTGGATTTTTTTTTTTCTTTTCTATATAACACTTTAGATGATCAGGTCCAACTTCAATAGTCTTTGTTATTTCAAACCAAACTTAGCAGAAATATGAAATATAGATCTAAGTTTTTTGCATACTCTCTAATTTTTAACAAGGAAAAAAATGGTGGAAGAAAATATTAATTCATGTATTTTCTTTTTCCCACAGAAAATAGTTAAACTATTAGCAATATCCTTTGGTAAGACTCACAATTTTTTTCTAAAATATATTGATTACTATCTTAAAATTATGATAATGAGTATAAAATGTTTAAAATGAGTACGAAACTTATTCTAAAACTACATCTATCACTTTTCTTTTATATAAATAAAAAACTATATATTTATTTCAAATAAAATGTAAAATTATGTGATTATTTTAAACAAATGAGTAACAAGATTCTTATATATGTTATTTTTATCGTAGACATGTGGACTTAATCTATTACAATGACAAGATCCTTTATAAAATTATAGACGATTTGCATCCGAAGTTTCTGAAACATTAGTCGAAATTTATTGGACACAAAGGAATTAAAATTCAAATTGTAAATTTGCAAAGTCCAAAAAAATAAAAGGTGAAATTTTAGCAATTATTTTCTACAATCCTGGGCTAGATTCCTCTCTAATTTCTTGTATGAGTGGACCCAAAAAAAAAATGATATCTTTATCAACATCACCAACTCACTCTACTCTACTGAGCACCAATCTACAACAAACAATAACTAAAAGAAGTAAGCGCAGGAAAACATTTAAATTTTCATGTGGCTGCACATTATTACACTTTAATGGATGCGTCACATCATAGCTTACAACAGACAGATGTGATCAGGGGTCTTTTACGACATATTGAAGAACCTCCTACACTTTAGATCATTAAAGACATTCAACGACCTAGCATTCAAAACAACGATACGCTTAAACTACTATCTGTGCATAAAGTTGAAGATCAAGACATCAATAATTATTGCCAAAACTTGGATGACATACAATTTTCACATAAACGCATTGAAAACTACCTTAACATGGCGTATTGTTGCGATAATACTTTTTATATTACATAATTTTAGTGTAATTTTTCCAAATTTAGTTATGAGAGCTATAATTACTGTACTAGACATGTGGCAATTATGTTCCCATTTTAAAGTAAATTATGAATATTTAGAATTTTACTATTAATAAAATTATCATCTTATTTATTTACATTCTATATTTGATACAAAAATCTCTACAATAAATACATTTTATTACAATTATTGCAACTATCTTACACATTTTCACATTTTGCTTCTATAACTTTCTAATAAGCAATACAGCAACAGCTTCATCTGTAATGCAAGCATTTACATTCATGCCAAATTCATTAGTCCCGAATCCGTTATCAGAAGAACTAAAACAGGTACTAAGAGCCAAAGACAGCCTCTCCTCTTCGTACTGTAGGGCATTAATCCATGTCAAAAATACACTTGCATATTTTGCACAAGCCGACAATAAAATTCGCAAGAGTAAGCCCACGTCAATGGATCTAATAAGAAGAACATTAACAATGGAGGCATTTTTAATTTCTGATCAACAAATGAAATAAAAACAAGCATTTAAATAATTTTAAATGCTTCAAATACGTACGATAATTGCACTGTAAGTTTCTCTTTAAGAGACAACATTGAACTTCATAGTCATCTTTATCAATTTAAATAAAAGAATATGCTCTGTACTTTTTCAAAAGAGTCATCATTACATTCTAAGCAATTATTCATACTTTGAATAAAAAAAATATGCTCTGTAGTTTTTAGAAACACCATCATCATATTCCTTTACAAGTGGATCCCATCACTTTTACCCTAGCCACATATTTTTACCAACACTATTATCTTATCTTTATAGTTTAGATTTTTCACCAATCATCGCACGTCATGTGGCAGATAAAATAGGCGCAAGGTGGCCTTATAATATTATAAAGGCCACCCCACCAACCTCTATATATGTCACTCAAATACTCCACCAAATGGCTATTTTTTTAGCTCCGCTTGAAATACCATATCCGTTTTCTCTCAATTAATGTTCCTATCTTTAAATTAGGGTTTATGTACTTTATTTAATAAGCCTTCTAATCCTTCATTTCGTTTTTAATCAAAAAATATATTCCTCACTTATCCTAAATGTTCATTGTCTAAAGAAGAATGTCTAGATCAATTGAACAAATGTTTGAAAAACAAAAAAATTCAATTACATTAAAGTCGCATATAAGTTATACGAAAATGGGAAACCTTACCTTCATGAATTATTATTGTGGACATATGGACCTGGCCCATCATAATGATGAGGCCCATTATAATATTATAGACGACGTTTATTCAAAGTTTTTGAAACATTGGAGGAAATTTATTAGAGCACCAAGGGATTGGAATTCAAATTGTAAATATGCAAAGCCCAAAAAAATAAAAGTGAAATTTTAGAAATTATTCTCTACAACCCTGGGCTAGATTCCTCTTACAAAGAGCATCTGGAAATAACAGAGCATAAATTCCCTATATGAGTGGACCTAAATTTTTTTTATTTTTATCAACATCGACAACCCACTCTACTCCACTAAGCACCAATCTATAACAAGCAATAACCAAAAGGAGCAAGCGCAGGAAAACATTTAAGTTTTCTTGTGGGTACACATTATTGCACGTTAAAGGATGCATCGGACGTCATAGCTTACAACAAACGGATTCAATCAAGGATCTTCTACGACACATTGAAGAACCCTCTACACTTTAGATCATTGAAGACATTCAACGTCCTAGCGTTCAAAACAACGATACGCTTCAACTATAATATGCACAAAGCATTGAAGATCAAGACTTCAATAATTATTGCCAAAACTTAGATAACCTCCAATTTTTTAAGAAATGCATTGGAGACTGCCTTTACACCGTGTATTATAAGGAGAATACTTTTTGTTTTATATAATTTTGTGTGTAATTTTCTCAGATTTAGTTAAGAGAGCTGTAATTACTGCACTAGAGTAGTGACAATTATGTTTTCATTTTGAAGTAAATTACGAATATTTAGAATTTTACGATTAATAAAATTATCATCTTATTTATTTACATTCTATGTTTGGTACAAAAATTTCTACAATAAATATATTTTATTATAATTATTACAACTATCTCCAAGAAAGGTGATTATAAGAATTTTCTAATTCATTACGACAAGATTAGTCACAATCTTAATCGAATTTTCACAAACCACCATAAGCATATCAACATAATTTTCCTAATTTTCAACACGTATCAACACACCTACAGGATTAGGCACGTGAAAACATCAAACCATTAGATAAACATTTACATAGGCCCATTAGCCTCATTATTGAAGACCATCTAGAATTGCGAAAACTTGTTGGGCTAGAAGTCTTGGGCCTTATAATTATTACTGTGGACATATGAACCTGGCCCATCACAATGATGAGGCCCATTATATCATTATAAACGACATGCATTTGAAAAGTTTGAAACATTGGCAAAAATTTATTAGAGCACAAAGGGATTGGAATTCAAATTGTAAATATGCAAAGCCCAAAAAAATAAAAGGTGAAATTTCAGAAATTATTCTTTGCAACCCTGGGCCAGATTCCTCTTACAAAGAGTATCTGAAAATAACATAGCATAATTCCTTATATGAGTGGAACAAAAAAAATTCTATCTTCATCTACATCAACAACCCACTCTATTTCACTTAGCACTAATCTACAACAAGCAATAACCAAGAAGAGCAAGCATAGGAAAACATTTAAGTTTTATTGCGAGTGCATATTATTGCATATTAATAGATGCATCGGACGTCATAGCTTACAACAGATGGATGCAATCAAAGGTCTTCTACCACACATTGAAGAACCTTCTGCACTTTCGATCATTGAAGACATGTAATGACCTAACATTCAATACAACGCTACGCTTAAACTACAATTTACGCAAAGAGTTGAAGATTAAGACTTCAATAATTATTGCCAAAGCCTTAATGACCTCTAATTTTCCCATAAATGCATCAGAGACTATCTTAATACGGCGTATTGATGTGATAACACTTTTTGTTTTAAATAATTTTGGGGTAATTTTTTAAATTTAGTTATGAGAGATGTAATTACTGCACTAGATTAGTGGCAATTATGTTCCCATTTAGAAGTAAATTACGAATATTTAGAGTTAATAAAATTATCATCTTATTTATTTACATTTTATATTTGGTAGAAAAGTTTTTATAATAAATACATTTTATTACAATTATTGCAACTATCTCACACATTCTCACATTTTACTTCTGTAACTTTCTAATCAGCAATACCAGCAACAACTTCGTTTGTAATGCAAGCATTCACATCCATACCAGCTTCATTAGTCCCAGGTTATTAGAAAAACTAGAACTGGCAATAAGAGCCAAAGACAGCCTCTCCTCCTCGTACTGTAGGACATTAATCTATGTAAAAAATGCACTCTCATATTTTGCAAAAGCTGACAATACAATACGCAAGAGTGAGCCTACTTCAATTGATCTAATAAGAAAAACATTAACAAATGGAGGCATTTTTAATTTCTGAACAACAAACGAAATAAAAACGAGCATTTAAGTAATTTTGGATGCCCAAAATACGTACGATAATTACTCTACAAGTTTCTCTTTAAGAAACAATATTGTACTTTCACAGTCATCATTATCAATTTGAATAAAATAATATGCTCTGTACTTTTTCAGTAAAGCCATCATTACATTCCAAGCAATCATTTACATTTTAAATAAAAAAAAATATGCTTTGTGCTTTTCAAAAACACTATCATCATATTCCCTTACAAGTGGATCCCATCACAATTACTTCAATAATATATGTCTGTCTATATATATATATATATATATATATATATATATATATATATATAACTCATTATATGAACTAGTAAAAAATATATATATTTTCCTTATGAATTATTTTATCTTCTAGACCCATTTATTTAATTATTTTATTTTTAACCTCATTTAGTTAAAATATATATATATATGTTCATTTTTTTTAATACTAAAAATCATAAGTTCATTTACGTTATAAGGAAAATTAACATTTTTTTTTCATATAAGAGTTAAAAATTAAACTTTATATATGAATGGTTATGTTATATAATTAAGCCATTATTTTATTAATTTTTTTTAATCTTCTTCTTTAGTTAATTTTTTGGATTTTTTAATAAAAAAATATCATTTTAAATTATTTTAAGAATACATGTTATTTATTATTAAATGCATTTGTTTACAATATTAATTTATAATCTTTATTGAATTTGATAATTATTTATAACTTTAATATTTATTCGTTCATTTTATTTAAATTTTTTATTGAATATGATAACAAGTAATGTGATAATAATGTCTTAAAAGGATAATCAATATCAATAATTTAATTATTAGCATAATTTAGATTTTTATAAATAATATAAATATTAAAAGATACTGTGTGTATTTTTTTTTTTTTTTTGTGAAATGTGTTTTATTTATTTATTTATGGACTTGGCTGTTTAAAGCATAAATTATTTCAATAAGCGATTTTTTAGAATTCATGACTTAAAATTGACGGTTTCTCTTGTTCTTTTTTATTTTAACATAACTTTCTATAAGACCTCCCTTTGGTCGAGTCAGTTTACATTTTTGCCCTTTAATCTCTTCACATTCCAGGCCCTTCCCTTTCCTTTTATTTATTCTATCATCTCTCACTCTTTTTCATAACTAATTCTCATAAATTGTTTGTAATAGGAAATAGAGGAGAAGCCAACGACAATGAGATAATCATCAAAATCCAAAAACGGATTAGTAGAAAAATTTCAAGTAAGTTTTCCTTTTTTCTTGTCTCTCACTTCTAATTATTTTTCACTATTATTTAAATAAGTTAAGGAGTTTAATATCCATGCCTCTATAACAATACCCACTTCTCAGAAAGTTAAAATAATGAAAAAGCTTACATCACATTCTTGGCTGAGGTCTTAAGTAGATAGGTCAGTAGTTATAGGAAAAAAATGTATGGATGCATAGCCAACCAAGAAAGGAAGGAGAATTAATATTGGGTTTAGCCCTGAATTGAGTCTTGGGTTGGAGAATTCATTAAATAAAGTTGTTCATGATCTGATATATGTAATACGAGTTACATACTTGTACCATGAGTATGTAACTTATATGTAACATGTATTACATATCATATATCATGTATGTAATATAAGTTACATAAATGTATAATGAGTTTACATATATATGTAATACAAGTTATATACCTGCCATATTGGTATGTAACAGTTTATATATCGCACATATATATGTAATACAAGTTACACACCTGTCATATTAGTATGTAACAGTTTACGTATCACATATATGTATGTAATACGAATTACATATATGTCATATTAGTATGTAAACTCATTTACTTACTGTATATATCACAAGTGTGTACAATGAGTTTAATATGTATGTAATATAAGTTACATACATGTCATATTAGTATGTAATAGTTTACATATAAATATAGGTATGTAATACAAGTTACATACCTGCCATATAACAGTTTACATACTGTTACATACTTGTAATACAATATGTAAATGGATTATATACTTATATATGAAAAAGGACTTGTATCACACAACATAATCTGTTACATACTTACGATACAGTATGTAAATGGATTACTTGATCAAAAATATAAGTTATAAGTTTATATTACAATATCAGAATCATTTATTATAGAAGATTCAAGAAAGTATGAAAAAGAGATTAACACCTGCAAGTATTTGTAGAAGAATACTATTTTATTTTATGTCATTTGCATATTTTAAAGAATTCTTTCTTATATACAGATTTACATTCAAGTTTTACATATACTTTAAAGTTAGATCATAGTTTCTGCAAAAAAAATTGTACAATATGTTTTCTTCTTGTGTTTCAAAGCTGTTGTGTGATATTTCCTCAATTTGATTACAAAATGGTGATTTGCGAAATCAAAACGAGATATGTTGTTTGAATCTTTCACCTAGATTATATATGATGATTTTGTTGATTCAGTTCATCACGAAAAAATGGCGAGAGCATATAAAGAATGATGCGATAGATCTGTTTATAATTAGTTGTAGTTGTTTGTTAGCCCTAAAGAGTATTTGTATAATTTATCTAAATTATTGATACTCAAAACACACAATTTTCATCTTTATTTTGCTAATTATGAAAATACTATCTTATAATCAATTTTTAAGCTATTTAGGCTATTTTTTCGACTATTTTTTCGATTTTTTTTAGCCGCATGTGTGTTATTTATACGGCTAATTTGCACTCAGTACCCCAATCTACTGAATAAATCTAATTATCTATTGGAAGGAAGAATTTTTTTTATTTTTTTTTTCTCTTTTTCCCGCTACAAACATTATATAGTGATTATTTGAGTAAAAATATAAAAAATTCATTACCTATATTAATAAAAAGTATAATAGTTTATTAAATTTTGAGTGGTATTAAAAATTCAAAATTTATAAAATTGTCAGAATTTTATTCTCATAAAGTCACTCATTGTATGTCATGTAAAATAATTTATGATAATTTTAAAAGTTTTAGATTTCTAGTTCTATTTTTAATATGCTTAATTATATTGCATAATTCCTCTTCATTAATAAAGTTTCATTTTTAACTCCTAAAAAAAAAACATATGTTTATTTTTTTTATAACGTAAATAAAAATATATTTTTTTAGTGATAGAAGAAAATAAATATATATTTTTTTTCACTAAAAATGTTAAAAATAAAATTAATTAAATAACTGAATTATTTATGTACTAAAAAAAAAATTTAACAGTTATTAAATTTATAATATTACATTTAAAAATTAATAGTTTTATATTTTTTAACTATAATTAGTAGATTTTTAATATTTTTTTTCTTATTATTTTATCATTAAAATGTCCAATAATTACTTCCACAGATTTGGCATCCAATTAAAAATTTTTACGTGGCTTCACACATATAATATTTTACTCTAATCGAAAGGAAGAATCTGTCTGTCTGTCTATTTATTTCACTCTTTCAAGTCTGAATCACTGTTTTCTCTGATTCAGAATAATAATAATAATAATAATGGACGACTCTCTTTTTCAGGCCTGGTAGTTTATTGTTATTCATATTTTTTTTAATAGTATTTATTATTATTATTTAAAATTTTAAGTGGTATTTTAAAAGTATATAAATTTTTAAATTAATATTTTTTTAACTAAAAATAATTACATGACACATAATAAAAAATAAAAAATAATTTAGTCATTTTTAATTTTTTATTATTATTCTTTAAATTTCATGTCATATTAGTACTGTAATTTATAAAATTGTTAATTTAATCCTGTAATTTGAAAAAATTATTAGTCAAATTTAAATTTTAAAAATTAAGATTTTTTTAGGAGTAAAATAAAAAATTATTAAAATTAAATAAAAAAGAAAGAATAAAATAAAATAAAACAAAAATTATCTATCTTCTTTTACCACCAATTTTTAATTATCTATTTTTTTTACTAATAATTATTTAATTTTGTTATTTCAGTTCTATAAATAAAACTTAGTATTTTATTTATTTCATGTAACAAAATGAATTGAGTATAGCATTAATTTATCTTCCAATTATTTGTTGTTTCTTCATTTTTTTTTATTTGTCTAAATTTTTACTTTCATTTATCAATTATTTTTTCCTTTTATTTTAAATAAGTTTGGTATTAGAGTAAAAAAAAATTAATTTTCTTAAATAAAATTTATATCCAAATTTAAAAAAAAAAAAAAAAAAAAGATCACTCAGAAGAAAAAGAAAAAAAAATTAATCTCAATAAAATGATAGAGAAAACAAATATATAGATTTTTTTATTTTTTAATAATTTTTTAAATTACATAACTAAATTAACTTATCTTTAAAATTATAGGACTATTGTAACACTTATTTAAATTTATATTACCAATGTGATATAAAATTTAAAGAATAGTAATCAAAAATTTAAAATGATTAAATTACCTTTTCATTTTTTGTTATATAATACACATATGATTAATTTTTGGTCAAAAAAGCATCAATTTAAAATTTTCAATACTTTTAAGATAACAATTGAAAATTTAGACCGCAATAGGTATAAAAAAAAAATTGAGTACCATTAAAGGGTTACCCTACCCTCTCTCTATAATCAAATACAAATCTAAATTATTAAATTAATATTAATATATAATTGAAATTGAAATTCAGTACTACTACTCTCACGTGTGCTGAAAACCTTTCACGTGCCACCATTGTTAACCTTGCAGCGTTTAGATCCTTGTTAAAAAGTAGTATTCTCTGAGAAATCAAATCCAAACCCCTAGCTTGGTCCTTTTACATCTTTCCTAGCTTTTTTCATCTATTTTTAATAAATTTATTTCTTGTTTTATATATATATGCAACAAGTATTTATTAATTAGGAAAACATACTTAATTTCGTCAAGTTTGTAGCCTAGTCAGATTTCTATTTGTCTGAAGAACCGTTGACCGGAACACCCTCCCTCCAAATAACTGCAACTTATTTATTACAGAGAAAATTACATAGTACATACATACATACATACATATATATGAAGATATGGAAATTAGAGGGAAAGGTCAAACTCGTCATAATACTCTATATCCGGGTATGTTTGACTCTTGGGATGATGATATCACCAGATTTTCTAGGTTGTAGGGGTACTGGAATAGCTCAGCTAATCACGCTCCGTCGGAGGAAGCGAGTGAATCTCACGACTTGGTGCTCAGTCATAGTGATCAAGGTTACTGATCTGTGGCTATGCAAGGGCCGTGCCAACAGAAAGAGTTACTGTACGCTGGAGATGGGTCCCACGTACACTTGATTCGGCAAGAGACACTATTTTGAGGATACGACGTGAAGTTGGTGGTTTTTCAATTGGTAAGAGAGGTAAGCCTGTGAGTAACGGAATTGGACGGCGGTTCCACGGTGCTCAGTCATAGTGCATCAAGGTTTGCTGATCTGTGGCTACTGCAAGGGCCGTGCCAACAGAAAGAGTCACTGTACGTTGGAGCATGCGCTTTTGTCAACAGGTACACTCTGATTTTCGGCATTATAGACACTATTTTGAGGATACGACGTGAAGTTGGTGGTTTTTCAATTGGTAAGAGAGGTAAGCCTGTGAGTAACGGAATTGGACGGCGGTTCCACGGTGTCAGGTAGGCATAAGGTTTGCGATATGCACTCCAAGGCACCCAAGGTTGGGGTTGGAGCAGCTGCTTATCCGTCAAGCAAAAACGTACTATTTTCTTTTTATCAACCATTTTCAGAGTACCTGAGGTTGGAAATGATATCAGTATATATGCAGGGACCGAGCATACCATTTGGATTCTTGTCTGCTGGCTAACTACGAATCATGAGGTAAAACATGCATGTACTCGATCCTCTCATTTCTGGAACTTGTAGCCAGCTTCATTGGCGATTACTTGGATTGGGTTCAAGTTAAATACTTGTTTTTCTTTCTGATAGCGATTATTGAGAGCGTTATATATTATAAATTGGTACATGTTTTCATTTAATTATTACTGATAAATTATTTGTTAGTGAATATCCAAATATTAAAACCATTATCTAATTTTGGTGGATTAATTAAATGAAAATAGTGCAATTGAATTGGTATATATATAATATACTATACCATAATATATATGTTTATCTCTATCCCTTCATGTCAGACCGGAAACATTAGATGCTTTGCTATATATAAACCTAGCTATATAACGTACGCAGCAATCATTCTTTTTATGTCATAATATATATTTCACACTGCATTCTTATATGTGAGTTTTATGAATCACCTTATCCTCTCAAATTTAAACAAGCTCTAATTTACCTTAATTGATAGAGTTTCTTTTTATTTATTTATTTAATTTAAAGGATGAGTACTCATTTTATTATGTGGCGTACGTGAGACTTGGTACATTATGTTTTTTTTTTACTATTAATTTAGTTTTATATTTATTATCATTTTAATATTTTTGTAAGAAAATGGTTAAATATGGACGAAAAATACTATAGACATTTTTATCATTTCCAATATTATATTAAAAAAAAAAAATAGAAACCTTGTCCTCTCTTTTCCTACTTTCTCTCTCTTACTCGTCGCCCTCCATTCTTAAGCAATCAATAAGAACAACAGAATCATTAACACCACTCAAATACATTTAGCCTCCCTTTTTTCCTTTTTAAATTAAAAGGATATACACATAGTCAGATACCTAATAAATAATCATATCATAATGATCAGGTGATCTATGGTGGTGTCAAAATATGTTCTCACTACTTCTCACAAATATAGGTATCAAAATACTTGATAATCCTAAAACAGATCGTGTAGTGCAGTATCTCCAAATTGGTTGTGGGGCCTGTGCGAGGTGGTCGTGGCGAAGTAACAAGATCATCAAGGTCATTGGTTTTGAGGTTGTTTTTGTAAGCGATTTTACTGTTTGAGGGCGATGGGGGAGAGAGGGAAAGAAGGAAAAGTAAAAAAAGTAGGTTGGGTTGAGACACATTGTTACAATTTTCCGGTACAGCTTTTTATATATTACTAATATATAATAAATGTGTGAATAAAAAAAATTAAAAAAATATATATATTTTTTATTAAAATATTTATTAATAATTGATGGTCATGAAACACATGGGCTTTTTTCTTTCTTTCTTTTTTTGCCATTAAATTTTAATATTTAAAACGTAAAAAATATTCATTGTATTTATTACGTGCTAAATACATGACATTTTTTATTCATACTTAATTATTTTTTACAAAAAAATAAAAAAAATAATAATAAATTTAAAATATCTAATACCAAACTCATAGCAAAAAAAATATAAGGATGAAATTGAAAGTAACTTAAAATATTTAGTAAAAAAAGATAATAAAAATATTATTTTTGTACTCTTTATAAAATATGGATAGAATATACATTTATGTAAGTAAGATCTAATATAATTAAATTATAATAATTTTTTTGTAACAAGTCAGAATAAAAATATTTTCTTTGTATTATGTACATAATCTTGAGTTTATATATTTATTGCATTAAAATATTTATAATTTTTTTTTTATAATTTTTAAAATTTTCTATAATATGTACATAATAAAAATGTCGATTTGAAAGAAAATGTATGAACAAAGGTTTTGTTTGAATAAAAAAATATGGAAATTATAACAAATAAATTCTAAATATCTTAACTCAAAATTTTGTATATGGTACATAAATAACTTTTCCATTTCGTAAATATTATAGAAAAAAAATTAGAAATCATAACAAATAAATTCTAAATATGAATGCAATATTTTATACATAGTACAAAAATAAACATTTTTATTATGTACATATTACATAAAAAATTTAAAAATCATAACTAAAATTATAAATATTTTAATGCAAAATTTTGTACATGATATAGAAATAACCTGCTCTCTATGTTTAGAGTTTGTTCCAGTTTTATTTTTTCAAGTATTTTATAAATTCATTTTTTATTAATTAAGTGTATTTAATTGAAGTATATGAATTCTTTTTAAAAATATTTAGGAATATATACTGATTCATTTATTTTAAGCAAACATAAGTTGTATGAATCGACATTGTTAAGGGATGAAAGTGATGAGTTACTTTGAAATCTTGTTAAATACGTGGATTATTAGAAAGAATAGTAAAAGTTAATTGAATGTTATGTTGAAATACAAACAATTAAAAATGCACAATAATAAACTTTGACTAATAAAAATAAGTGAGTGTTAACATTCTTGTTATAAATTTTATAGATGTTATTTTTTTAAAAATTTTAAGTGTGTTGTAATTGGTCATGTAATATTTTTTTTCTCTAGTTTTTATACGATTTAATTATTCAATTGATTTTGCTTTTAGGTTGTGTTTGGTTGGTTGTAATAGAAAAATGAATGTAATTAATTTTGCACATTATAGTGTTTGGTTGTATTAAAAAGATGTAATGTAATGTAATCAATTACAAATTAATAAGAAATGTGGATTACAAAATGGAGAATAAGGAAACGCGTTTCCTTTATGTAACCTATTCGAATGCGTTTCCTCTGTCTCGAGCTCTTCGTGCGCCTTGTTAGAAATTGAAGCTGTAGCTCTCCTCCGGCGCCGTTCGCTCTCCTATCGCCGCCGTACAGGTATCTTCTCGTGCAGTAACACACTAGGTCTCCTCTCGAACTCGGCCCCATCGCACCAGCTCACGTCTCACGCTCTCCTCTTCGTCGCCCCCTTGCACCAGATCTCCTCTCGGTGCCGTCGCCCCCATCGCGCTTGAACAAGATAATTTAAATAATTATTACAGTAATAATTATTAATTAATTAATTAATTTTTTAATTAATAAGTTTAAAATTTCAGTAATAATTATTTAAAATAATCACTTAATTTTAAAAAATATATTTTATTTGATTTAGGAAATAATAGTAAAATGAAATTATTTAAAATTCATTGAATAGGGGTATTAATGTAATATTATTATGTTTTCCATTCAATTACAGTTGTTAAACCAAATCCTGTAATACTGATTCATTTTTTTATTACAGTGGCTAAACCAAACATTGTAATAGTAATACTGTTTTCTTTACACTATATTCCATTACAATTATGATTACGATTACGGACTACGTGACCTTAATTTTAAAAAATATATTTTTTATATGTTATAAAGAAATATAGGTGCACTCATGCCAAAATATATATTTTATGTTGTAAACATCACGTAACTGGAGAATAATAAAAAAAATAAATTTTTTTAAAGAGATTATATTATAAATTAAACCTATTTTATTTTTGGTAAATCCGTCCTTGATGTGTAAGTTGCATAATTTAAGATATTTTCATTAAAACTCTAAGATCTAAATTAGTAGAGATTTTTTGATCTCATAGGCAAAACTAATAATTATTGTGTTTGATGAAATAAAAAAGATGGAAGTGACACTAGGCTAATAAGTAAGGTGGTGTGAGTAAGAGCAGCACGTGAAAGAGTACTTGTAGGTTGACACTTTATACAAAAATGGGAAAGGACAAGCAATAGCAAAGTTGTTCCTAACATAAAAAAGAGTTAGTAACGAGTCAACTTTCTTTCACAAACTGAGCATGGCTACAATTACAAAGCAGAGAAACAAAAAAGTCGTCAGAACTAATTAAAGAGTGTTGTTCTTTTCTTCTTATAATAAATAAGTATTTGTAAGATGCTTAGTTATTTTCTTGTTTGAAACAACGTACATTTTCATCTTGAGAGAAAATGCTGCAGTGCACAAGTAAATGATTAATATAATTGAATATGAATATGAAATTATTTTTTTTCCAACCTCACTTCCTATTTAGAAATATTTTTTAATATATACTTTTAAAAGTATAAAAATTGTGACTTTGGCATTTTATGCCTAAAAAAGAAAAGAAAAATACTAGTATTGAATAAAATTTATTTTTAAACATTGTGTTGTATAAATTAATTTTTGTTCAAGGAGGTTAATTATAAATGAATTAAGGAGTTAAAAAAGAAAATGTTCTAAATATAATGTATGAGTGTGCAGCTAACACAGAGTTGGAAAGCTAGATGGAGAAAATGATATTGGATGATAATAGTATTTAGTTAACAAGTTTTATTATGGGTTTGATGTTTTCAGAGATGTGTGTGTTTGATGTAAAGAAAAACCCGAACAACCATAAATAAAACACGACAACGACGATGTATTGCTAAATAATAAAAATGAAAAAGTTAATTAAAGATATATAAAAAGAATTTTACACTCACAAAAGAAAAGAAAAATAGCATAATAGTCACATTGTCTATACCATATAAAATAATAATAATAATAATAATAATAATAATAATAATACGTCGTCGATTGTCACTTCCATACATGTATGCAATTTAATTATATTTGGATATAAAAAAAAAAAAAAGTAATTGTACGTGGGTGATGATTAGAGGCATAGTCATCTTAGGGGTGTAAAAAAAAAAAAAAAAGATATTTGAAGTTTCGTTGCATTGATAATTGAAAAGGATGTAAAAATGGGACCCGTGAAACTGGGAATTGGGGAACTGACGGAAATGTTGCGCTCTTTCCATGAAGCAAACAAACACATACCAACCTTGATTCCCTTTTTAAACAAAAAATAAAAATAAAAATGAACGCCTTTCTCCACATTGGACCACTTACTTGATAGTTGATATATAGCTAGGCTAGTTTTACTTTTTTCACTAGCTAGTGTTAACATATATGAAATCCATTCCCACCATCTTTCATTTGGACCACTGTTTTTTTTTTTTTTTTATTGAATGAAATTTTATTTATAGTTATATATATCTAGTACGTACTTACATTGAAGTAAAAATAAATATTAGGTAACAAAAGCTGTTCAACATGTACTATTTCCTAACATAATTTAAAGGTCTGTGACCCACAAATCACAGTTAAGAATAACTAGTGTACCGAACCCCAACTACCCTGCCTATACACAATAATACACATATTATTATGTATACAAATTAATTGATTATTATTTTATTTACCACTTATGTTTTTCAATTCGTTATAATTTATGTAGCCGCAATATGGAATTGATTTTACTCAAAGAATATTCCAATCCAAATATTTCAAAAAGATGAGACTCCTTTCCTTTCCTTTCCTAGTACTTTTTATAACCCAAATGAAAATGTGAGTATTATACGATTACAACTACAACATATAAACTATTCAAACATATATAAACAGTACGTATTTTAGTAAAACCTTAATTGCCTTGAGTAAATTAAAGAGAAGCGTCCCTTATTAATTAAAATCACATATAATGAAGATAATATGGTTTTATTATTTGTGTGTGTGTGTGTGTGTGTATATTCCAAAAACTATTAATAGACCTATCTACCTTGTGTCACATATTTTTACAGTGCATTCACACACACCTAAGCCATTTAGCTTAGTGTCTTAGTCTAAGTGAAGCCGACTGGCAAACTCGATCCTCTCATGAATTTTGTCCTCTTCAGCCTCAGCTATTTATAATTAATCTCACCCAAAAATTAATATGATATGATTTATCAACACCATTTGTCCATATTTAATAATAATTATTTATCATCAGAATAGATTATAGACTCCATAATTTATATACATATTTTTAAGACACATCATGCGCTTATGACTTATGTTAATTAACTGCTTTAAAATTAACTGTTCGTTTTGTTTGGGTAAATTAAATGATCTAAGGCCCATGCCGGGGTACAATCCTTTAAACTCATTGGTACCAGCCCGTAAATCAATATCCTTCAACTAGCTTCCCAAGTCGTGGGTCAACTTCCCTCAATCGATTAGCTATGTTGTGAATACGACGCTCGTAATACTTTAATGCTAGACCATTAATACAAAAGGACCCAAGTTTTTAGCATTTGATTATTTTTCAATACTCATTCTACTTTATTAGTTCACTTGTATTATAACACGTATACATTTATATAACTGCATGTAACTCACTTTAAAGGATATTCATATTTGAATACCATAATATTTAACCTAGCGTATCTTTAAACGCTTCTTAAGAGAATAAATTAAATAATTAATTTTTTTAATAAAATATTAGACAGTTAAGTTAATTGATTGTGTGTGTATATATATATATATATATATATATATATATATATATATATATATATATTAACAAAACAAGCCAAATCTAATCAACTCATTCAAAATTCGATTAAACGGGAATAGCAGGAAAGAAAAAAAAAAAAAAAAAAAGACTTAAAATCTTTTTTTGAATATATAGTTTTTTATTTATCATGCATTCTCATTTTAGGGAAAATATTCAAATCCATAATTTTTTAAAATAAAGTGGAGTTTATTAATAGTTACCCATTTAAGTTATCATCCACCCGAAAAAATTTGACATGCGCTTTGTAGTAGTAAATAGATTTTAAAAGGAAAATAATATTTTTAAAATTTATAATAATAAAATTAATTGAACGAATCTAATTAAAAATGTTTAGTTTAATATAAATACACACATGATATAATTTAATTATTTTTTATTAAGATGTGAATCACAATTAATTCATTATTTAATATCTAAACTTTAAATCAATCAATAACTTATATCTATTTACAATTTAGTTGGTCTGAAGTTTAAAACTTTAAATTTTAATGTTCGTTTGAAAAGAATAAAAACAATGTAAGTTCCAGGAAAATTCGGGGAGAGAAAAATATATATATATATATATATATATATATATATATATATATATATATATATATATATATATATATATATATGTGATAATGACAGTAGACTGCAAAATGAAAGCAACAATACCCGTGTCCTTGCCAGCTTTCCAGTCTTCCACAATCAAAAACTTGCAAACCAAAACCAAACAATATTAGGATAACTCCCAATCCTAAACTTTCTTTCTTCGTGTTTTTCCCCAAATTAAAATTTGCTTCCTTTTTCAGTGAAAGCAAGAGAGATGCAAGCGATATATATATATATATATATATATATATATATATATATATATATATTATATATATATATATATATATATATATATATATATATATATAGTGTTTTTCAATATTAATAAAACATTTTTATTGATTGATGTATAAAATATAAAATAGGCCATTATTTTAAAGGCTTAAATTTTTAGTAGAGTTAGTTACGTTATTCAAAAAATTTTAATATAATATTAGAATCAATTATACTTTTTATACATCTACCATCTATTATCGATCGCAAATGTATCAAATTAATAAGCCCAGCTTCATTAATTTTCCATGAAATTATGCACCTAAAGTATAATTTCAGCAGTGACATATGAGTATATCCATGATTCAGGAGAGTAAAAAAATGTGAAAAACGTTAAAATTTTTAAAGAAATATGAGTTTGTCTCTCTTTTAAAATCTACTTACTCTCTAAATACAAATTTTTTACTTTTCCAAAGTCGGCTGGGAATTCATATATAAATTACACGAGAATATATTAATATAAAAATTGGAATTTTAAGGAACTCATAAGTAAGTAATTAAACATTGAGTACGTAGCTGGCTAGGACTTAATTAATCAAGTTAATGTTATTTTTGTAATTAATTAATATTGTTCCTCCATTTGCCAACTAGAGCTAGCTAGGCATGAAGTGAGTAGTACTACTTTGAGAAAAAAAGTGAGCTGCTTATCGATGATCCTGTAGATGAAGATGAACGAGCTGCTCCTGATGTTTGATAAGGCCTTTGCCTGAAACCATCAAACGTTATTCCTGGCGGCGACACTGCAATCGTCACCGAACAAGATGAATGAGCTCCTGAATCCGACGGCGATCCTATAAAAACACATACAACACAACCATATATCTTCATATCGATCGATTACTCATTATATATAAATTTAACAAATTCAAGTTAATTGTATAATTAATAACCATGCTAATTTATAGCATATATGTAGCACCATTCATATGATCTGAAGATGAATTTCGGGCAGTTTCTACTTGGGACTTGGGATTTTCATGGTTTGATTGCTGAGTTTTTCGCCTCCTTCGGTTGTGATCAGCCAGCCTTTTCCGGCAACTGCGTTTTCCGTTGTCGAATTCTGAAAGCAGATGGAATCTGGAAATGACAAAGATAAGTACATTTTTGTAAGTATATATCCGAGAGAAGCCAACAGCAACAGTATAATATCATTACTAATTAATACTATCAATTAAGCATAAAATTTTACATATTATATTTAAATTTCACTACTAATACTATCAATCAATGATTATAATTAAATTAATTACTAACTAAGCAGTGCCCTTGATGCAGTACCACGAATGCCATAAGAAGCAAAACAGGCGGTACGTAAAACGGAAAGTGCTGTGCAATCGATGAAAAGGCTTATTTCTAAATTAATTAATTAATATTTCAAGGACACAAATACCCCTCGGGATTTCCACAATGTACGGGAAAATCAATCATTGTTCCCCATGATTCACCTCTAGGGTCACTCTAGTCATTTGGGAAACTTCATCTATCTCCTATCCTATTGTCCTAATTAATCAGGCCTATCTCTCTCCTCCGGAACTTAAAAAAGAAATCGCCATTTCCTTTGTGCAAAGTCTGAGGGGGTGTTTTTGTCAACTTAAAGAAGAAGAAGAATAATAATCGTTTTTTTTTTTTTTTCTTTTAAAAAAAAATTTATTATTATTTTGCTAAGTGGGAGATTTTATAAGACTAATCACTCACAAGTAATTACTATTAATACTTTAGAAAAACACTAAGATAAGGCATTATAAAATTAACGGACGCAAATACCCTCATAGGGTGAAGCTAATGGGTGGAAGAAAAACCACACTACGGCAAAGGGTATTTGCGAGTTAAAAAACCACAACGTTCAGGGATTATACAGATACGAATTATTGATGGTCGTGACAGTGTATGTCTAGGTTAGACAAGTATGGAAGAGCATTAAGAAGAAAAGAATGGGGGGGATTAGAATCCAACCTGCTACATTGTTGGCAGAATCGCTGAGTCAAACCGGCGGCAATGACGGTGGATGCTTTGGAGTGGAACTCACAGACCTTGTGACGGCGGTGGTAGTGTTTGGCGTGAGAGAGATCAGCGTTGCAGCCCTCGGCTTGACACCTAGGCAAGTTGTTGGTCCCCGGTTCGAGTGGCCTAGTCCGTCGGTACAGCCTGCTCATGAAATCATCCTCAGAAGAGAAATACGTACGGCCCCCCAAATTGAGCCCTATTCTGGAAGTGAAGTCCACAGACCGACCTATATTCTCCTCGCTCTTTGGCAACATCATAAAACCGGGATCGAGAGAGAGCATGGAAGAATGGTGAGGCGCGTAGTTTGACGCTCCGGGGTAAACACGTGGGTCATAGAAGTTGTTCTGGATGTGATGATGGCCTTGGGATTGAGGTTCGAAGTGGTGGGCAAAGTGGTTAGTTGTGGTTGGGTCATTTGAAGTGGGCTGGGTCGGAGCGAGAAGGTTGTCGCCAAAAGCAGTTGGAGCTGTAGAGGTGTAGTGGTGGAGAAAATTGTGGTTGGATGGGTCGGATCCAGGAGGAGGTTCGGGTTCTTCTCCTGATAGCATGATCGTAGAAGGATTTCCCCATTCATAATCCAGCATTTTCTTCAACCTCCGAGCTCAAGAGAGAGAGACACTTCACAGCTAGCTAAGCCGACCTACACCTACAGTGGAGTAAAAAAAATGAGAAAACACACATACATAAATAAAAAAAAATAATTAATTTGTAAAAAGACAGTTGAAGAACTGATTACAGACCTGGAGAAAGTAAGCTGCAAACCTTTAAAACCCTCAAGCTAGCCAATAGTTATTATGGTAGGTGTAGGTTTCAGTATGTTGTTAGCTTGAAATGCATTATTATACGAGTCTCTTATTCTGTGTCTTTAATTAAGTTTTGGATAGGTTTGGGCTTTGAGGGTTATAGAAATAGCAAATGACCTTCTCCATCTCAATTTCTCAGTGTATTCTGGGTAGGACTGAGGGAGGAAACTGAGTTATGAGGCGGCTAGTGCAGAGTCCAGAGAGTGGTGATTGGTGGAATGTACTATTAAGTTGAAGGTATAGAATTCCCCTATTAACCTTACATAATCAGCTTATTTACTTGGTGGGTGTTTGAGGGTTGGTGGGGTTACAAGAGTTACGAATTGCTAAGTGCCAAATGGAAGTAACTAGTACCTAGGGGTGGCAATTCGTGTCGTAGCTCGTTTGACCGAATCGAAACCGAATCGAAAAACCCGAATCGAACACGAATCGAATAGGATTTGGGCCAAATTTGGCCCAGCTCGAGTAGCTCGAAAAAAAACGAGCTGGGTTCGGGCTGGGTTCGGGCCAGCCCGGTAGCCCAAATTCCTCTTTTTTTTTTTTTTTTTTTTTTTTTTCTTTCTGATGATAAATATAAATATTATATTTATACCCTAAACCTAAGTCTAACGCATCATAATTCATAAGCTGCTTAACAATTTCATCCTCACAAGTCACAACGCGATTCGCGCCTCGCCGCCTCTCACATTTCCTCAGCCCGCTCGAGTCGCCTTCGCCGGTCACGGCAGCCCTCAGCCCGTCTGTCGCCAGCCCTCAGCCCGTCTGTCGCCAGCCCTCAGCTCGTCTGTCGCAAGCCCTCAGCCCGTCTGTCGCCAGCCCTCAGCCAGTCTGTCGCCAGCCCTCAGCTCGTCTGTCGCAAGCCCTCAGCCCGTCTGTCGCCAGCCCTCAGCCAGTCTGTCGCCAGCCCTCAGCCCGTCTGTCGCCAGCCTTCAGCCCGTCTGTCGCCAGCCCTCAGCCCGTCTGTCGCCAGCCCTCAACTCGTCTGTCGCCAGCCATCAGCCCTCACATCGTCTCTCACGATCTGGTAGGTGACTGGGTTCATACAGCAGATCAAAGAAAACATCCCTGTTTTTTTTTTGGCTACTGGTATTGGGATTTAGATGTCATTGAATTTGGAATTTAGTCCATTGTCGTTGTTGTTTGAGTTCGCAGTTTGTTATTAGCCTGTACTGAGAATCTCATTCCATTTGTCTTTTTTGGTTTCATGGGAGAATTTGAAATTTGGTGTCACGTTGTTGCTTGAATTTTCAAGTGCTTAGCCACTGCAGAAGTAAACCAGACTTTTTATGGTTATATTTCCTTACCTTGATAGATGGCTTCATAGAAGCTTACTGTCTTTCTGTTATGTTTCCTCATATCCTCGAGCATGTTTTGATTTCCTGATTTTGAGTTGACAGTATTATGTTGCTGTATTGATCTTGTTTGTTCAGGTATCAACTCGAATTGTATATACCGATGAGGGATGTTGTTAATTTTAATGGGTTTTCAACTAGCTTCTTTTTTCCCTTCTTTCTAAATCAAAGAATAGCTTTTTATTTTTGATTATTAACTTACAACACATTGTTTTATTTCAGTCAAAGAATTAATATGGAGGTAGGCAGGGATGAAATAGTTAATATAGTGGAAAACACGATAGAAGAAGATGAAACAACCACTGGTGTTTTTCCAGATTCAAAAAGGCAAAAGGCGATGTCAAAAAGATCATGGATATGGGAACACTATGAGACTCTTCCTTTGGATTTTGATAAAATTCCACGAGAGAAGTGCAAGTATTGTGGTCAAATTTATCAAAATAGGTCTGAGAATGGAACAGGTACTTTTACTCGTCATTATAAAAAGTGTACTATGAGAGATACACGTGATGTGGGTCAGATGATTATTGAAAAATCTAAGAATATGGTTTCATGTCGTTCTGAATTTAATCCTGAAAAGTTTAGAGAGTTATTAGTTGAAGCTATTATTTTACATGACTTGCCTTTTCAATTTGTGGAATATGAGGGCATTAGAGCAGTTCTTAATTATTTACGTCCAGGAATTCACATAATTTCTAGAAATACAGCAAAAGCGGATACTCTTTCAATTTATGAGAGAGAGAAGTTAAGAACCAAAATAATGGTAGCTACATGTCCTGGTAGGATCAGTCTCACTTCTGATTGTTGGTCTTCAATTATAACTGATGGATATATATCTCTAACTTGTCATTTTATTGATAAAGATTGGATTTTACACAAGAGAATTTTGAATTTTTCATTCATGCCTCCTCCACATAATGGTGAAACACTAAGTGAAAAAATTTATGATATGTGTTGTGATTGGGGTATTGAAAAGAATTTGTTTGGATTGACATTGGACAATGCTTCATCAAATGATAATTGTGTAGATAAGTTAATTACCCGATTGAATGAAAACAATGTACTTCTGGCTAATGGTAAATTTTTTCATCTTCGTTGTTGTGCACATATTATTAATTTGGTAGTGCAAGATGGATTAAAAGACATTGATTCTGCAGTTGTAAAAATTCGAGATAGCATTAAGTTTGTGAAAGGATCAAGTGCACGAAAGCAAAAATGGATAAGTTGTGTTCTAATGGATTCTAGTTGCAAGACTAAAAAAGGTTTGAGACAAGATGTTCCTACCAGGATGTCAAGAAAAATTTGTTTGAACTTTTTAGTAGATACTCTAAAGGTGGTTCTATTTCTAATCAAGTTTCATCTTCTAAAAGTGTACGTGTGGATACTTTAACTAATCCCAACAACGATATTCCTACTAGGAAAGAAAAATCTAAGTTATTCAAGGTAAAATACTTGATTAAACTTTTTTTTTTTATCTCTACTTGATTAAACTTTTGAGTTTTAGATTATGTAATAATTTTAATATTTTTATTATGGTTGTAGAATTTTAGTGCATTTGGTGGGAATTCTGTTCAACCAAAGAGTCAATTGGAATTATATTTGGAAGAGCCAAGATTAAATTTGGAAGAAAATTCTGACCTTGATGTTCTTGCACATTGGAAGTCATACCAATATAGATATCCTGAGGTTGCGGCAATGGCACGTGATATTCTAAGTGTTCCTGTTACTACGGTTGCTTCAGAAGCTGCTTTTAGTGTTGGTGGAAGAGTTTTGGATCAATACCGTACCCAACTTTTGCCTAGTACGGTTGAGGCAATTGTTTGCACTAGAGATTGGTTATTTGCTGAAAAAGGTTATTTTTTATTAATTTTTTTTCTTATTATGGTTTGTATAGTAATAATTGATATATTTAACAATTTTTATTTGTGTTTAAGATAAACCATGTGAGGAGCTTGCTGAAGATATTGCAAGTGAGCTGACTACTGAAGCTGGTACTCAAAACTCTAACAACATGATTATGCTTAGTAATCAAGATGCTAACTAAAGGTACTGTAAACATGTTTCTCATTTCAACTGCTAGTTAATTATATTGAGAGTGGTTACTTACTTCACTGAGTTTTTGTTAGTTCATTAATTCACATAAAACAATCTTACTTTTATATTTTATATGTTCATTGAGAATCTTCTGATAGCCAATATGAGTTTGCATGAAAAATTTGGTGAGTTAACGAGTTTTCTTGGGTGCATGAAAAATAGGGTTGTATGAAAAATCATTAACTAAAAAAAACATGTAATTTCTAGTTTGAGCTAGTTTGGGCTAGTTTGGGCCAGCTCGTTTGTGTTTGGTTTGGGCTCGGGCTCACAAATGCTAGCTCGAATTAAATTTGGGCTGAGCTAGGGTTGAACCAATTTGGGCTGGGCTAGTTTGGGCCAGCTCGAACTAGCCCAGCTCGCACGAATTGCCACCCCTACTAGTACCAAGTAGTTTGGACTTGGGAGAAAGACGAATCACTGAAGCGCTTAATTTGGGATTTCACAGTTTGCCATTTTTCTTTGTGTGATTGTTGTGAGGACTTTAAAAGCAAACTCGAAAAACGTGTGTATGGGATTTACTGTCTTCTTTGTTATCTCTCTGTCTATTGCCAACGCGGTTGTGGTATTTATAATCTGGGGCCCATCATCTGTTTTGCCTTGTCCACTTTCATCTGTCTTTCTTCTGTTTGATAATCATTATGGCCTTTTTGAGTCTTTTTTTACCTTCATTTTTCATTCTCAACTTCACTTTGTTTTTTTTTTTCCTTCTCCTAATGATATTGTTCACACGTTTCATTCCTTTTTCGTTTATTCTCGATCAATTTACCCTTGAAATTTACCACTCCATTCCACTTTGGTTACAAAATTAATTAACGTTTACCTTTTACAATAAGCAGAGAACAAGACATTACATTCTTATATGGGCCGAATCCATACTTCTCAACTATTTCACACCCAATATATCCCCATACAACATGAGTTTGTCAATTGTTAAACTTCCTTTTCATGCGAGATTATCTAGTAGTATATTAAAAAAATTAAAGGGCGCTATGCTTTTTTTTTTTTTTTGTCAGGGAAGATCTTATTAACTGTTGGTGACCAAGTAATAAACATGTTAAATAGGTCATGTTTGGACCCTTCAAGTTCAGATTATTCTCATATCTTGTATATTGGAATAAAAGTGTACAAAATATATATATTCTAGAAATTTTGAAAAAATTATAATTGAACCTGAATATGATATTAATATAAAACTAAAGTTTAACTACAAAGTCTACGTAAGAACAAAACTTAAGACTTATAAATCCTTCTAGTTTATCAATTTGTTTGCAACATGATCACAAAGTGTAATATGCAATTAGTTTTAGAGTTAATCAAGAAAGATCAATATTTATTGGATCATTTTCATTGAAAAAATCAATATCTTCTACATATTCAAACTCACCAATATCAAATTTTGCAACGAATTTCACTAACAAGGACGTAAACAAGAATAATTATTAATAATTAAACAAATTAGCAAATTTAAAAATAATCATATACTATAAAAAAAAAATTAACTATCAAATTGAGGCTAAAGTCAGTCTTGCACACATCAATGCTTCTACTATGAATTACTTAAATCTACTACGATGCTCGGATACAATCCTACCACATGTGCTAGAGGCAAACACAGATGCAAATAGATATTTCATAATTATTTAATATTTGTTACAAAACCGGTTATGGGGCATTACTATCAATAAAGCTAGTCAAATAAAAAAACATGATTAGACTTTAAGTTCAAAAATAATACATATATATTATACATAAATGAATTGATCTTAAAATAATATGTTAATATATTAATTTTATCACAATTTGTATATATAACATATGAAGTACAATTGAAATAATATTGAAAGTTGATTCTACACCATTACAGACTATTTATTAGTTAACTCGACAGATTATTGTACTATTCGGCGAGAGGTTGATTATAATCCAAGGGTCACTTTAGGGCCCTGAAGAGCTCTATTTCTCTCTCTTGAGAGAAAATGCCAGGGCGAAAATTGTTTTCATGAAAGTCTTTTAAAGGTGTGATCGTAGAAACTTTGATGCTAATAATCTCATTTCTCTTGTTGATCTCTTATAATATCTCATCCCACCTTTTATTCGAGTTAATTCTCACAATATCAAAAACCGCCATCTTTTCTTCATTAATTGTTGGTTGTATGCTTTCCAAATACCGTTTAATGTGCAAATTGATGCTTTGCTTGAAGGTTCAGAGGAAAAAGATATTGATGGTAATAAAGTGCTTAGGAGGACGGTGGTGCACCCAGCTGCTATATGTAGCCACTTTGGATCTGAAATGTCAAGATGGGACTATTCTCTCACAAGCTTATTATAAATATTTATGTGAATACAGTAAGTCTTTTTTTTTTTTTTTTCTTATGTATGTATGTGTTATAAGCTGATGGGGATCTATATTATATTTTGTTCCATTCATTTATGCCTTATATGTTAATAAGGTTGCTATCTTTTTGTAAGTTTTTTTTTTTTAAGAAAATGGGAGCACTTTCAACATCCCATTGAAGTTCAAGTTTGAAGAAAATTAGCAACTACTAATTCTATCGCTGAATAACCACTTCTTAGCCAAGTTATGGTCTCCTGAAATTAGTTCCACACTTGTGGTTAGGGGTGTTCAAGAAACCATGCAAACCGGACCAAATTATTAAACTAGATCAATTCGGACTAAATCGAACAGTTTGGACTATATATGGTCCGGTCCGATTTGATATTATGATACACAGAAAAGATCGGATTGGACCAGTCAAACCGTATATTTAATATAAATAAAAAACCTACAAATTTTTGACCAAGAATGCTTCTGCCAATTGGGATTTCAATATAAACATTGCACTGGCCTCTCCACCAGACCATGCACACTTCTTATAATTATAATGTTTTTAATTTTATTTGTATGATTCAAACAAGATATCCTGCAAATTGAAAAAATAATTGAGCGGCCAAGGGGATTCGAACCCAAAGACCATGTAACATGGACAGCAGTTTTTCACTAGACCACACGCAATTACATGTTGAAATAAATAAAATTAAATATATGTTGTATAAAAATGTTACATAAACTATCCCAAATTATTAACCAGATCGGACTGTACAATTTAATTGATCTGGTCCGGTCTGACTTCTATTCTTAATACGGTTCGATCCAATTTTACAATTTTTTTTTTAAATCAGATCAAACCAAAGTGTGGACACTACTTGCGATTGTGGGAGTTTAATATGACTAAATGGTAGATCATCTTTGGCGTGGCTCCTTTTTATGATCAAATTATCATGTTCACATTGAATGCAAGATTATATATGATTCTTAAGTCTGAAGAGAAGATAAATTTTTATGCTTGCAAATTGTACGGTTAAATATATCCATATATTCGTATGTGGTGTCCTTAGAATAGCCCTTTACTTAAAAACTATAATTCTATTAGAGTTTTTTTCTTCAAGTATTGAAATTCATTCCCTTTCTCGAATGTTTGTCATCCTAGCTTTAACTCTTATACTAGTTTTGGCTATACGTGCGAGGCATGTGCTACCAGTATACTGTGATAAATATACATGTAAACATCAGTATTTTATATGTAATTAATTGTTCAACTAAAAAATTTAGGTCTCTCAATAAGGAAAAAAACAACCAAACCAAGGTAAAGCAAAAATTATAAATTCAAATACAATAAATATTAATCTTTACATATGCTGCCCTTGTTACTTTCGTGACTTCTTAAAATTAGTACTTAATTAATACGACTTTTATTAATCATGAAAAAAATATGAAGTCAATTATTCATGATTAGTATATAAAACAAGAAAAATACAATGTAGATAGAAGTTAATCAAAGTGCTTATTTTAATTTAGGTAAAAAAAAATTAGAAAAATATACTATAAGCCCTAATCTACATGTTAATCAAGTACAACATTTTTTTGTGTTTAAAATTGTTAGGGAAACACTATTAACATCCACCACCAAACACTAAACACATACCCCCCAAATTTTTATAACCCTTACAAAAAATAAAAAATGTGTAATGCCTTACAAAAAAGAAAAATTTGTAATACCTTATAAAAGTAACAAAATTCTGTAAAAACTTACAAAATAACACAAAAACATACATAACTCAAAATGTCAGAAATAATAGAAAATCAAGAAATAATGGATGTGAAAACACAAGACATTTCACAAGAAATGATATTCAGTAAAAAGAAATTTGAAGAAATTCAAAAATCAAAATTAAATTTTAAAGAAAAAGATGGATTTAGAGAAGAATCATTCTCTAAAATAAGAAAATTATTCTCAAGAAAAGATATAATATATTACGACATAAGTAATAAAGAAATGAACGTAACCATAGCTGATGCAAAAGGAAGGTTTAATATACCATTAATTGATAAAGAAACTATTATAGAAAAATTATCAAAAATTTCTGAAAAAGATAGAGAAAAAATTGGATATATCCATTTAAGAGGAATACAAATTTTAATAAAAGCTCACTTTAGAGAATGAATAGATACACCAATTAAGCTAGCATTATTAGATAACAGAATAACAAACAGAAAAGATGTTTTATTAGGAATGATTAATGAAAATTTAGGTTACAAAAAATTAAAATTTACAGCATATCCTAGATTTGCTATTAATATCCATAATAAAAATCTAAACCAAGTATTAAGTCTAGCCTATGACTTTGAACGAGGAAATTTAATGAAAGATGGAAACCACCCATTTTCAATCCATTACCTTGTAGGATATTCATTAACAAACAGTCACAATAGTTCAATATACGGACAAAATGAATTCATAGAAATAGACAAAACCTTCAAGGACATAGGACAAGTAATAAAGAATCCAGAAAAGTTATCAGAATATGAAGTACCTGAAGAATGAAATCTAAATATTAAGGAAAAATCTCTAATATCGTCAAAAAGGAATAATATACAAAGGATAAAATTTATAAATATCTAAGCAGAAGTTAGTAAAAGGAACAGGGAAATAGAAGAATTAAAAGAGGAAATTGAAGAAGTAAAAGATCTAGTCTACACAATGAAATAATAATGATAAAAGAAAAACTATTAAAAATATAATTAGAAGGAAATAATAGTCTAACAAGTATAAATAAAAATCAAATATCCATAATAGAAGCCTTAATCCTTATAGTAGGAAAAATAGATACTACAGATGAAAACATACAAGATTTAAAAGAAATACAACTAGAAATGTATAAAGAAATCATAGAATTAAAAAAGGATGTTAGCAATTTACAAAGAGGGAATGAATTAAAATTTGATCCATTAAAAGGATTAAAAGAAGAACCCCCTAGAAGATCTGATGCATTAATACCCATAAATGAAAAAAGAAAAGCAGAAGAATCTAAACAAATAATAATCTAATGGATTTAGTAGAATATAGAAAAAACTTAGAAGAACAATTCATGAATCTTGAAAATACAAATATAGAAAAATTAATCAGTTTATTAACATTAACAGACAAAGAATTAGAAAAATATTACAAAGAAAAACTTTGCACAAATAAAGAAGAAGATGATATGACAGTAATAAGTGAAGATGAATCTAAACAAGAAAATACAACCCAAAGAATTAATATGGAACCAGTATTAATACCTAGAACAAACCCATAAAGATCAATCCCAAAAAGAGGAGAAACGTCTGACCCACATAGAGAAGAAAGGTATAGGCCAGAAGAACCTAACCCAATATATAGAAGGAGACAACCACCTAAAATGGAAGAAGGATTATATTGGGGTACTAGAGGAAGTATTCCACCAGAATTCAGACCACATGAAAATTATAAAACTGATATTCTAGATTTAGACTACATAAGAGATAGGAAAAAAGCCTTAGATGAATGGGCTAGTGGAATAAGTGTAATCATACAAACATCATCAACTACAAATACAAACCCTTCAGTTTGTAAAGTCTTAGTAACTCACAAAATGACAGGAAATGTAAAAATTTGGTTTTCAAACCTAACTGATCAATAACATTTAAGAATGCAAGGAAATGCTACAACAGGAAGAGATTACTTAGATACAGTAATAAATGAAATATACAAGGAATTCATATGAGAAGATAAAGGAAGAAATATTACAGAATCCAACGAAAATGAAATAAATGAAGCTAAATGGCACTTAACAAATATGAAAATATGTGAATATGAAATGTATTATCATAAACTACCACCATCCATACAAGAAACTTATAAAGAAATGTTTTACCAAAAATTACCTGGAACATTACATAAAACTATGACAGAAGAATGGAATAATAGAAATAGACAAATTATACCTGACACCTTAGGAGAAAGAATAAGAAGTCTTAAGAGTTGGATAATAATAAAATGTCAAGAAAGAAAAGAATTCAAACAAATAAAAGGAAATGATAGAATCTGTTGTGATTCAAGAGATTTCAAAACACCAGAAAAATATGGTTGTAATATAAAACCTTACAATAAGTATAAGAAACATAAGAAATCTAGAAAAATCAAAAGATATAAATTTAGAAAACAAAACTTCCAAAAATATAGAAGAAGATATAATAGAGAACCTTATAAAAAGAGATATTTTAGAAGAAAAAGATATAATACACTTGAAAAGAAAAATTATTGTCCATCAGGAAAAAAGAAATGTAAATGTTGGATATGTAATGAAGAAGGACATTACGCAAATAAATGCCCAAATAGACTCCAACATAAAAAAGAATTTAAAAAGGAATTCCCACAAAAAGCAAAAATATTAGAAGAAGCTTTTAAAATGGAATTAGAACCAATAGAGGAATCTGATATAGATGATACATGTAGTATTTATCTATTAGAAGAAACCAAAGAAGAAATAACAGACTCAGGAACATCTGATTATGATTCAGAATAATGGATGAAATATTAAGCATAACAAATCCAAACAGTACATGTATAAAATAGGATTAAAATTTAAGGGATATAAAAACTATCATTTACATGCATATATTGACACAGATGCAAGTATGTGTATAGCTAGTAAATATGTATTCCCAGAAGAACTTTGGAAACAATCACCAAAAGAATTAGTAGTAAGAATAGCAAACAATACTACAATAAATTTAAATAAAGTATTAAAAGATACAGATGTATCAATAGGAGGAGAAATCTTTCATATACCTACAATTTACCAACAAGAAACTGGAGTTGATATTTTATTACGAAATAACTTTCTAAACCTATATCAACCATTTACACAATACTTAGATAAAATCAGCATAACAACCTTAGATGGAGAAACAATTTATGTATCAAAAATAAGGAAAACATTAACTGTTTCATCACCAACTTTTATGTCACAACATAAAAAGTGAAAACGTGGTGAGGATATAGAAAAACAAAAACCATACTTAGAAAATATTTCTTTAGATATAGAGGTTGACCAAAACCCTTTTCTAAATGAAATCCAAGAAGATAAAGCTTTAACAGGAATAAGAAAATTATTAAAAACAATATGCTTAGAAAATCCTTTAGATCCAAATATCAATAGATCTAATGAAATAGCAAGATAGAATTAAAAGATCCTTTAAAGGTCATAAGAGTAAAACCAATGATTTATACCTCAGAAGACAGAAGAGTTTGAAAAACAAATTCAAGAATTTTTGGAGTTAAAAGTAATTATTCCCAGTAATTCACCACATTCTAGTCCAGCATTCTTAGTAGAAAAAGAAGCTGAAAAAAGAAGAGGAAAAAAGAGAATGGTAATAAATTTTAAATCTTTAAATAAAGAAACTATTGATGATGGTTATTTTATACCAAAAAAAGAAGAATTATTATCATTAATTAAGGGAAAGAAATATTTTTCAAGTTTTGATTGCAAAAGTGAATTTTGGCAAATAAGACTTGATAATGAATCACAGAAACTAACAGCATTTAGCTGCCCTTAAGGACAATTCCAGTGGACGGTTGTTCCATTTGGACTTAAACAAGCACCAGGTATTTTAGAAAGATACATGGATAATATCTTCAAAAAATATCACAATTTTTGTTGTGTTTATATAGATGACATTATTTAGATATTATTAATGTCTTACAAGAATATAGAAAATCAGGAATAATATTATCAGAAAAAAAAGCTGTCATTGCCCAACAAAAAATAAAATACTTAGGGTTAGAAATAGAAGATGAAAAACATCATCTACAACTCCATATTTTGAATAATATACAAAATTTTCCTAGCATAATAAAAGATAAAAATCAATTACAAAAATTTTTAGGATATTTAACATATGCGGAAGCATATAAAAAGAAACTAGCAGAAATGAGAAAACCTTTATAGACAAAACTTAAGAAAGATTATGTCTAGCAATGAACTGATCAGGACACTAAATATATAGATAAAGTGAAGGCACAGGTAAAAGATTTACCAACCTTATATCATCCAGGACCAGATGACAAATGATAATAGAAACAGATGCTTCACACGAATATTGGGGAGCTGTATTAAAAGCAAAAGTTGATGACAAAGATGAATATCTATGCAGATTTACTTCAGGATCTTTTCAAGGCCCTGAGTTAAATTACCATAGTAATGAAAAGGAATATTTAGCTGTTAAAAAGGCTATAAAGAAATTTGCAATATATGTTATAAGTTCGAAATTTATTGTTAGGACTGACAATAAAAATTTTGGACATTTTTTAAGGACTAATATTGCAGGTGATTATAAACAAGGAGGACTTATAAGATTGCAACAGTGGTTTAACCATTACAAGTTTGATGTAGAACATTTACTAGGAAAGAAAAATAGTTTAGCAGATGCTTTAACTAGAGAATTAGCACCTCTAACTATGTTTTTTATGGCAGGAATGGATTTTCTCGACATAGAAATCCAGATCAAGGGAAAGGAAATTTTGATTCATGAAACAAAAATTAAATGCCTCAAGGAACAACTAGAGGTATTAAAACTCAAAAAGCAATTAAAAAACAGGCAAACCATAACCAATTCAGAACTTCATATGGAAAGCTCTGGAGAAGAAGAAGCTGGAACTTCAATAGGAACAAAAATGCAGAGAACAGAAATTGAAGAAACTGCCAGCAATAACCCAGAACCAATCAGGAACTCAGAAAAGGAAAAAACAAAAAATAAATTGGGCTGACGAAGCTGAAAAAGAAGATTCAAAAACGATTTATGTAGTCTATAATGGACCAAACCCAGGAATATACACTAGTTGGCCAGAAGCAAGCAAAGCAGTAAATGGGATTAGTGGAGCCATCCATAGGTCCTTTACAAACAGAATCGAGGCAGAAGGAAGCTATAATAACTTTAGAGTCTCTAAGCTCTTAACCCCATCAGAAATAACAAAAAACTACTGCCAGATAGTACAACAACCATCAATAGGAACCTGTAGGATGAGAAACCTTGGAACAATCCATAGACTAATAATCTTTAAAAAAGAAATCAATAACTCATTTGAAGAAGAAAAAGAAAGACAAAGAAACTTGACAAAACAGGAATGGTTAGGATTATACAACCTAGCAAGAAAAACAACTGAAGAACATCTTGAAAATATGAAATTTTATACAACAGAAAAAGACTTTTCTTCAGGTAGTAAATTCAATATTTTAGAAGGAGTTGATCCATCATTTGTCTATAAAACATTTCATGCAGGGCTTATAGAAAACATATATCCAGGAAATGAATTGAAGAACTAATATATTTTCCTGACAATTTTAAGAAATTCATTAGAAATTTTAAAAGAAAAATTAAGGCTATAGATAAGCCTATTTATTTAAGATGTTTCAGTTCTTTGATGGATTGGAACCAAGAAATACTAGTAAGTCCATATCATTTTATTAAGCTTGGCATTTCAAGCAATAAAAGGAAGGTAACTCGTCCAAAGAGTTTACCAGAAAAGGAATTCAATCAGGAAGAATTATATATTGAAAGAGGCCAAATGTTGAGCCAGATCTATCATGAAATAAGAAGAGTTAATAACTCTTCAGAAGTAAAAATAAAACTATTATTACTTCTCAAAATAATATGGTTATCACCAATGAGGACAGTGAAAAAGTAATTTCCTACGAAGCTAACTTCAATTGTAATAATATTGAGGTAAGTGAGGAAACCAAGAAAGTATTATGTTACTACTCCAAACAGCAATCAACAGATCACAAGTGCAATTATTGCATAAAAGATAAGGTTCACTTGGAATCAAGCTCGTCCAGCAGCTCTATGTCGGCAGAGCCCACCATGTAGAACCAGTCCACAACTGGAACCAGCAACAAAGGCGTCAATAATGTAGACGTCAATCATGAAGGCGTCTCAACGCCAAATAGGAAAAGTTAAGAATAGTGTATTCCCTCCAATGTAAACAGAGAACTCTTATGGTTATAAAAGAGAACTCTCTGTATCCCAAGGGACAGAACACGAAACCTAACAACTATCCATCTTTTTACTTCAAGCTTTAGCTATGTTTGTAATCAGTAAGAACTAAGAACCTCTTTTCAAGGTTACTAGTTCTCTATCCTGTAATACTTTCTGTTAATAAATAAAAAGTCAATTTCAAATTCCAAATTATCTCTTTCCTTTCATTTAAATTAAGTACGGATCTCAAAAGATCAGCAGGGTCAGGAGGACTAACAGCTTGGATCTGGAGTGAGACTTAGTTTTCTGAAACAAGAAGATAGCTTGGAAGCGAAAGAACGCGGTGGACCCATATTTAGAAACAAGTTAGTCTGCAAGTAGAGACTGGTATACCTTGAAATTCCATTATTATTGTTAAAATCTTGTTTATGCTGTATGAAATTATGAATGATGAACAAATAAACATGAAAAGAAAATCTGAAACTATACTTTACAGAAGTAAGAGCAGGAAATATTCTGAGAATCAAGAAAAACTAAAAGATGTAATATACCTTAAACAATCTATTATCCATTTTAAAACATCTATAAAAAAATTTTTTAAAAAAAGCACAGGAAGATCTAAAGTAATGGAAAATTTACAAGGACTAATAGATTATTTCACCAAACAAGAAAAAAGAAATGATTTAATAAAAGAACAGGATAAAAAACACTTAGACTTAGAAGTAAGTCTTAAACTAGTAAAAATGGATATAGAAGACAATAAGGAAATAATAAAACTAAGTCGTTGGATAGACCAAGAATTAGAAGAACAAAACTTCTAAACTCAATAAGAAAAATATGACCAGCATAGAATATTTTGAAGGAAAATATATGAAATTATTAGAATAATATTGTGATAATGAAGATTACGAAACATGTTTAGAAAATTTTAATAGGTTTGACACCCTTTTAGACTATTACACAGACTATGTCTCAAGTATATTATTTTTAATAGACCATCCTGTAGGAAAAATATTAAGAAATTATTTTATACAGAAATTTGTACAAGTAAATAAAGAAGAATTTGATAATTTAATCTTCATATTTTATTTATTTAAGGAACAAATAAGGAGATAAGTAATAAGCAACTCAAGCTTTAAAATTGAGCCAAAAGTTGGTATCAGAGTCAGATTATTAAAAAAGAAAACTATAAATAAAATGTATAAAATAAGGTATCCCCAACCAAATTCAAGAAAAAAAAAATTATTTAAAATATTACAAAGAAGAAATAATAGAATTAATATTACAGATTAAGGAAATAACTAAAGAACTACCTAAGGAAATAACACAACTAATAATCTACAAAATACTCTATAACTGGAATAAAGAACTTACATGATTATACCATAAATAAAAATGCTTACAGAAATACAAATTAAAAACTTAAAAGAATTAATTAATTTGATCAAAAATACAGAAAATAATAAAGAATTTCATAAAGACTTTATATGAATGTTTTTAGCATCTATGGAAATAAAAATGAATAATATAATTTTATCACACGAACAGACAAAAATTCTAAAAAAAAAATTAAAACAATTAGAAAACTTAAAAACAAAAGAAAATTTTATAAAAGAATTTAAAATTTTTATGAATTTCATTCTAGAAAAATTAACAGAAAATCTTTAAAAAAAATAAAAAAGAAAAAAAAGAAATAAATATTTCATTTTAAAAAAAATTATTTTCAAAATAATGAATTTTGACTCAAAAACCCTTAAAATAAAACAATTGAATAAAAGAGAGAACAATTATGTTATTAGGGGCAAAATGGAAAAAGGAAAAAATACCCATAAGATATGTATTAGGAATCTCATATGGGATGTTAGGAGAACCACTCAATTGTTATTACTAAATAAAAATTATTATCAAACATAAATAAAAATTATTATCATAAAAACATATTTATGATTAATTTTATAAAATAATCAAAAATTACAAAATAAAGTATTTAATTATACATTAAAATTATTATCAAATATACCACTCAAGTTACGCGATTTTAGAAAACAGTACTGTTCCGAATGAAAGATCGTTATGTTATTAAATTGAGTAATGACATCAAGCGGGTATGTGGCAACTGGCAATTGTGATACTATTATAATTTAGTGTGGAACCATATCCGGACCTGCTATTAAATTTGGAGAACCAAAAATGCTATAAAAAATTCTAGATCTCATTACACATAACAATAACAATAACAATAACAATAATAATAATAATAATAATAATAATAATTATTATTATTATTATTATTATTTCCGATAAATACTTATCACATGATAAATTAATAATATATATAATAGCAGCTAATAACTATTTTTATCACAATTTAATACATACTACAATCTATATTGTACAATTTAATTAGTAACATGTTAGTAAAAGGTTTCACAATCATTTCTTCATCACACATTTTCAACTTTACATTCAATCAATAACTAACCGTTACTTAATCCATATAACACTACTATTAAATTAACCCTTAAAATCACAACTGTACAAGTGGAAAAAATAGGTGTTCTGAATTTAACCATTACTCTACGAAGGCACAACAAACCTTGAAACATTCTTTACCACAAAATATATGAAAGTCATCGTCTGCAGAAAAAGAACATTGACAGAGTGCTAAAAATGAGTTGTGTTGGTTTAAAAGTAGATGCTTACAGAATGTCTCCTTCTCCTGTTCTCCATAGCTTGACTATGATAGGAAAAAGAAATCATATTTGCGGCAAAAGTAACGACTCGTCATAGTCTAGTTTTTAACGTCTTTGAAATGATATGTGTATATGACCATTACAGTCCCATTAAAATTGAAAAAAGGAACATGAGAAAAGCTTTTTCAAACACAAATTAGCTCCTCATAGTTTGATAAACTCTGTTCTATATGTTAGACACAGAGAAAATTGTTTTTAAACTAAAGGCATCTATGGATGATAATGTTTCAACTAACGTCACAAATAAGTGACCGGGGTTGGAGGTGGATGCTAGATTGCATAAAACAGAAAAACCCAGCAAATAGCTGCTAATTCTGTTTTATAGAAATGTCACTACTGCTGACATGGTTATCATTTCGCTACGGATGAAATTGAAAGTGAAGTTAGAACAACAAGACCACATACTATTTACTCAATTGTAACTTACTTTCTCTTGTCTGTAAGGGTCACCAAAGACTTAAGCACCCCTGGACTAATTTCGTCAGCAAGCGAACCTTTCTCTGATATCACAAGTGACTTTTCCTTCACATAGCTTTGTAGTCTTTTTCTTTCAAACTCAAGATGTTCTTGATCTGCATTACAAGGAGATAATTTTTTAACAATTTAATTACTCAGGATAACTTCCACTTGTATTTCCTACGAAACTATGAGCTCAACTTCAAATAACACTGAAGATCAGAATTATTTGTTCCTTAAAAATTTTGAGCTCAACTTCAAATAATAGTGAAGACCAGAATAACTACTGAAGCAAAATGTCGATGAAATACTAGAGAGGATGCCTAAAAAAAAAAAAGAAAGAAAGAAATATATATATATAGTTTTTCCTCCATGTTTGAACGTACTAGCAAATCGTGGGGAATGCAAACATGATTGTTTAATAACTAAACAATAATGCATCTTGCATACATAATATTTCAAATAAATGCAACTAAAATAATATCAGAGAAGAGGAAGCACATCAAAACTCATACTAAGAAAGTAGATCCGAAGAAAAACCGTCTTGGTCAAGTAACGAGAGTAGTAGGTCTACCATGTACTGTAAAGACGTTCAGTTCTCATGAAAGAAACTTTTAACTAAATGCCATTCAAGAAAGCTCAGCACACCTAGTCACATTATTTCCAGATTTAATACATGATGATAGTCATATCCTTGATATTAAGAGCAAAAAAAAAAGTCATAAAGTTGATAAATTCCCTAAAGTAACCACAGTAAGGTAAAGAGGTTTTAGAAAAGAACCTGTCTCCAATATCGTGTGAGCAGCATGAAATGGAACCCTAGCTAAGACGTCAGTCCCTGGAAATATCATCCATGTCCGCTCACTGGAGTCATGATTTCCACATGTAGTACATACCTCTTTCACCAAAGGTCTTGATTGAGGCCCACCAATTTCCCTCATAATTGATTCAAAGGAAGATGGAACGCTAGTCTTTGTCGTTCGAGCCCTCTTTCTCAGAGCAGTAAGTGCTTCTCTATTTCCATTCCTCACTCTATCATTTTCAACCTCCTACATATTCATCACAAAAGTTAATGACCTTCCATTCCCTCCCCAGCAAGACCTATTTTAATACCCTAGGTTTGTGATAAGGGAAATCACATACCCAATCCAACACAGAGATATAATTATTAATTCTCTCATAAATTTAACCAATAAGAAATCTCATGGCACATTGTGTATTTTCTTATTTGATATTAACTTATTTTCTTAGGTTCATCGTCTTTTTACAATTTTTATTTTTATTTTTATATATAGTGATTCTGTTCTTCTAATCCAAACTCTGAGGTTCAAAAAGAAAAAAGAAGAACGATGTCTTTAATTTCAATTTGTTGATTTATCTATAGAAACCAATCACAGTGAATAAAAAAAATTAAAACCAATGTCAACAGAAACAAATGGACATTACCTGGTGTCGGGCAAGAAGAAGATGCTCTGCATCCGTTTCAAGCTCTATCAATCTATGTTGGAATTGTACCATGTTCTCATCCATCGTGATACCTCCTTGTATGCTATCCCCAAAGGAAAACAACAACCAAGAGAGTTAGAATATGAAGAAAAGACGAGGAATTTTATTGCAGGATAGAAAACTTAACATTAAACAATATAAAACCAGCAAGCTAAAAAATATAATGAATCTAATGTAGGAGAAGAGTCAAATGAAATACATGATTGGGGATAGGAAATAACGAAGCTCTCAATTCATAAAACTCAACATGGGCCGCTCAAAATTTCGTGAGGCCCTTGAAAAGTTGAGAATAACACATTTGAATGGTTGAAAAGGTACAAAAAGCATCATATTAGATCACTAAACTAGCTAAAATCACAGTACCATATATACAAGGTCGGCAATTCTAAGCATAAACAATAAAACTGAAACCAATTAATCAAGTTAAGGCAGAGAGATTACTCTTACAAACTAAAAGCCAACCTCATAGGCAAGGGAGTGGGAGATGGACTGTGGAGACTATTGGCCGGCGGCGATATAGTTGGAGGATAGTTGATGACCAGCGTTAGTTTGCAAAAGGGAGAGAGCGAATTAGGGTACGTGGGATCGAATTATACACTGGGCCTTTCCGGTGGTTTTATTTTTGGAATAATAGTCGAAATACTCCTCTAACTTTATTAAAATTTTAATTTAGTGTTATAATTTTTTTTAGTTAAATAAAGTAAGGATACTAATTCAATAATTTTTTTCATTCATTTTAAATTTTATTAAAATTTAATTAATATATCATGAATTAATAATATATATATATATATTTTTTTTTTTACATCTTTAAACATGTCTAAACTAACTTCACTAAAGACTATAATTCTTTTTAATAAATTTTAGTGAAAATATTTTTAATTATAATTAACAAATATTAAAAAATATTTTTAAATTAAATAAGTGGAGATATTGAAACAATTTAAATTTCTACACCAATAATTATTATTTGTTAATGACAAATTTATCTACTACAAAGGTACTAAATTGTAATTATTTTTAAAAGTAAAATATTTTATTTATATTTTTATTATAACAATAATAAAATAATTATATTAATTTCATTATTATTTAAATACCTTTTTGCTATGGAATGAAGCGCTAGTAGACACGAGGAGGGAGCATTCCATTGATTTAGACTCATTTCCCTCTTTGTTCCCATCTTTAATAAGTAAAGCACGAATTTAAATCAATAGCCCATTTCTCCTAATGTACCATGCCATGAATGAAGTTCATGGATGAGTCCCATATATCCTTTCAATCATAAAAAGCCTTAGTCATTTTTCAGGCAATAAAAGTCATAAAAAAGAGTTTTCACACCTCATATCAAGAAATATCTGAGGAAGTTAGTTTAATAAGTCAAATATGATGGGGTCCCTTAAAATAAGACCATAGAAATAGCAGGGGTTTAAAATAGCAATTTATCTCTCTTAAGAAGATAAGAAGATTCCCTTTCTTCCTTCCTATTCAATGCGGGAGAATAGGTCCCAAAACTATAGCGCTTTGAGTTCTATTCGATCCATTGGATAATCTAATAAGTAGTCAACAAGAAACTAGATCTTGCTTGCCTATTCTATTTAGGGGTATCAATTGTGTCATATTAGTCATGTTCGTGTTGTATTTGTTCGTGTTATTCGTGTCGTGTTTTCGTGTTGGTTGACACATTAAAAAATTTACTTGAACTTTTTGTTTGTTACTTATTTATAATAGTAAGAAATAACAAAACATTTAAGAACATAAAAAAATTATTGACCAATTCTTACTAAAAAAAAAATCGTGTCGTGTCGTGTTCGGATCGTGCTATCATATCATGTCAGAAATTACCACCCCTAATTCTATTATATAATAAAATAAAAATTTTCCAAGAAGAAAGACAAGGTGTCAGGAAACAGTTAGAATCCAGTCATACCTCCGATAGAATTCCAAATAATGCTCTCTCTCTCAAGAAGAGAGAGGTTGCTAGATAATCTGAATTCTAACCGATAAATGTGTACTAGAGCTTTAGCGTGATACGAGAAATTGGGGCAGTTGATGATTCCTAAAAAAGTTATGGTCTATGTAGCTTTTTCATAATATCGTTATGATAAATTAATGGAACTTGGCTTGAAAGTGTTCTTGTCATCCCCACCTTCCTCCAGTACATCACTAGCAGTGCCCTCATGAATGCGACTGACAAGTTGCTATTTGGGATCTCGACGATAGCTTACCGTTTCATTATTTATGGTGGTTTGCCACTTTCTCTTGCTGGTGCAAAAGCTTTATCACTTCTCTTACTACCAAGAATTTGATCACCAAGTCATGCTAATTTCATGTGGATCAGTACTGAAAAGCATGTGCCCATCACTCCAGCAATTACACCTCGCAAAAGGAAGAAATCATCGATTGATAGTGGATTCATAATCCACTTGGCTACATCCGCCCCAACCAAAATGTGGGCAATAGTGAATGTTGCTCTATAATATTATCTGTTAACCTTTATTAAACACCCAACCTAATGAAAGTAGGTTATTGTTGGTATTAAAAGCTTTCCCACTTAAAGCTTTAAGAAAACTTTTTATTTCATTCTCTTCAATCTTATTTCTAATTACTTTTTACGAAGTCACACGAAGAAGCAAGAGTTCTTTCAAAGCAAGAGAAGAAATGGGCGAGAGGAGCCCCAATAGATACAAAATCATGGTGGTGGTTTTGCTCAATACCCTCCATGAACAGAGTCCATAAAATGTAGTGTATATTGAATTGGTATTCGTATTTAGAAATGGCATCACATCCCTAGGATGTAGTTCAATCGTTAACTCCTTGTCCCGTTTAATTGACGCCATTTTTAGGTCCTTTTAACAATTCAACTTAAAGTAAGAAATGACATTACACAAATCATAGGACACCTGCTACCAAACCTAGTAGTTTTTAAAATATGTATTCAATTATTTAAATAAATCAATCAATTACTCATATATATATATATATATATATATATATATTAGATAGATCAGGGTTTCTTCTTTTTATTAGATATTTATTTGATGTAATTTGTTTAATGCTTCATATTTTTCTTTCAAATAAAAAATAAAACACTTGCAATAGTAAAAAGAGAGAAAGAAATAATATTTCTTATTTATGGCAAAAATAGTATTTAGATCATATAATTATTTTTTTTTTATTGCATCTTAGTACCTTTATTATAAAAAAAATGATTGCACAATCAAAAAGTTAATATTTTTATTTTTTTCAATTGCATTAGATGTTGATTATTTTGAGATTTGAATAATTGCAGTTGGAAAAATTAAAGAACATATAAATAAAAATATAAAAAATATTATTTATTATTATGTGATTATTTTTTAATAATAATATGATTAAATTGTAACAAAAAAAAAATAAGTAAAAATTTAAATATTATTTTTAAAATAAGAATGAGAGCTATAAACTTAACCATAAAAAAAGAAAAGAAAAAAAAAATGAAAGCAAGTCCTTTTACTTATTTTGATTTAATGGATAATATTTACTTGTATGAAAATAATGTATATATTATTTGATATTGGTTTGCTTATATAGTACAAAGTACAAACCTTAATTACTTCATTATTATTTTTATTTTTCGAAAACATATTTTTAAAAATAATTGTAATAATTTAATTAGATACTTATCATTTTATAATATAACTCATTTTTGTTAGATAGATAAATAGCAATAATAACTATAATCAAGATGTTCCCTCACTAATAAATGTTTTATATAAAATAAACTATTTGCATAATAATTCATAAAAAACAAGTTTGATGAAAAACAAATATTAATAATGCTCGACAAATTGGTGCATGTTAAAAGTGTATATTTTATTTCAATATTTATCTTCAATATATATATATATCTTATTTTTTAAACAATAACATATTTATTTTAAACAACTAAAATAATAAACAGGTGGACCAAAGTAAAAAACACCGTCATTTTCTTTTCATAACATGCAACACTCCGTTTGCCAATGTATTTATGCTTCATTATTAAAGTTAATTTGACCCACCACTAGGTCCTGCAAAAGATTTCGAGAAATATTACCACAAGATTCTCCCAAAGGCTTATAATTTTGTGATTTGATGGTAATATCATAATCTGTACTCTATAACTCTTAATTTTTCAGTTTTTTTTCTTATATAATTACTGAAATATCTCTTATTTAGGCAGTATAGTATCATATGATAATAGTATGACATATACGAAACAATTTAAATTATGTACATATTGAAGGGATCTAAAACGTGAACCAGATCTAGATCCCTTCAAAACCCAAAGAATTAGCTGATCATGAAATGAAAGGAGCTCAAAAGAGTAATTCAATCAAATAATCTGTATAAGACAATGAACCAAAGTTGAGCATTGATAACCAAATTAAGCAGAAGAAAGAAAGATACAAATTGTTGAGCATGATTTCTTCCATAAAATAAATCAATTACATCACAGTACTACTTTAACAAGAAAATTAAACGCTGGCATTTCACTGATTTGTTATTTTAATTTTAAAAGGCTAATAGCATTGAGTCTATTTTTATTATTCTGCAGAGAAAGATAATAATAGCATTCAACTGAGACATGAGTAGGCCAGAGATTTCTCCTCAATGAGCTCTTGAGCGGTTGCATCCATCTTTGCTCTTGAGAACTCATCAATCTTCAGCCCTGCATTCCCATTCAAACAAACACAATTTACTCTTTTTATATCTTGTGTTAATTTTCTCACCACTAATAATTAACACAATCACGTATATTTTGCTATCTAATTCATAGCCATGAGTACTTGATGATATAAACTATGAATTACATACCCTGCACAATAGACCATTCTCCTTTCTCACACGTAACAGGAAACGAGTAAATAAGCCCTTGTTGTATCCCATAAGAACCATCAGAATACACCCCCATCGAAACCCATGTTCCCTGAAATTATATACATTTGAGCCAAAATATAAATGTTTTATTACTGGACAAACATAAAAAAGAGACTATGATTTTGAGGCAATAAACAAGTCGCACTCCAATTACCTTGGGAGTTCCAAGAACCCAATCACGTATATGATCACAAGCAGAACTTGCAGCTGATAATGCACTTGATAGCTTCCTAGCTTTTATAATGGCCGCACCACGCTGCTGCACTGTGGTAATGAACTCACTATTTAACCTACCAACACAATTTTATATGATGAAAAATTAATTGATACCCTAGTGTTAGAATTGCTAGATACTTCAATCGAACATTTACCAATATGACTATCTTATTCATTTTGTTGCCATTATAACTTTTGTGCTTCTCTAAAACAGCATTGGATATCTAAAGCAAGTCTTTTTTTTTTTTACTGGGAAGATATCAATCTTCGAGAAAGCAATACCCATAATTCATTCCACTTATAAGAAAGGAGTTATAAAATGACTTACCATTGATCATCGTGAATAAGTTCTCTAACAGGTTTATCTCCACTGCTAGTTTTAACGATTGCATGATTGACATCAGGGTACTGAGTTGAAGAATGATTACCCCAGATTATAACATTCTTGACATCCCCAACATGAACATTTAGCCTCTCTGAGATTTGACCCAGTGCTCTGTTGTGATCTAGTCGTGTAAGACATGTTATATTCTTCTCTGGGATTGAAGGTGAATATTCTTTTAAGATCAGTGCATTGGTGTTTGCCGGATTAGCTACCACCAGAACCTGGCATAAATAGCACCATGAATATATTTTGGAGTAATTTACTCCACAAAGTCGGACAGAGTTGAGATCTAGAATCACATGCAACACTAATAAAACACTTGCAAGCAAAATTCGAAAGGGTTTTGCTGTGTTTTGAGTTTGAGTGAAAGTTAACCCAAGATCACCTTTTTTTGCTATGCTATGCTATATATAATCAATAATGTATAGTTATGTACATGACTTTGGACACAGACTTTAACCCCAATTTTGGCTGAGAGAGAATACCTTGCAATCTTTAGCAGCATGCTTCTCTAAAGCAGAAGCTTGAGCCTTGTAGATGGAAACATTTTTAGACATGACATCCTTTCTTTCCATACCTTCCTTTCTTGGGAACCCACCAACCATAATTGCAATGTTTACACCTTTACAAGCTTCTACAGCATCCGTAGTAGCAACAACACCTATTCAACAACTAATATATAAAATTGCTAAAATATGACACATTTGATTATTTATATGTGTGTGTGTTGTGTATATATGACTAGGGAATCCCACTTGAGCTTTAATTATTATAAATTAATTAATTACCTCTAAGAAGAGGGAATGCAGCATCGACCAGTTCCATTTTAACACCTTTCAGTGCTTCAGCAGCAGGTTCGATATCAAGCATGTGGAGAATTACAGGCTGATCTGGACCTAACATAGCTCCCCTTGCTATCATTGGAACAATTGCATATCCAATTTGCCCTGTTACCACCAAATTTTTAAAAACATAATTGAGACTTAAAAAAAACAAAAACAAACAAAATTGAAAAATGACGGATTTGGGCATGCCTGCAGCTCCAGTAACCAAAAGGGTCACTGGTTCCCTGTAAATAATATTCAATAAGCTCCACACGTATCTAATTAGTTTCCAAAATAAGAGAATTGTGAATAAAACAACCAAAAATTTCTGAAGCAAGGCAATGTCCTCCATCTCTTAGTGCTACCATTTCATGTATATGCGCGCAGGGTTATAATCTAGTCAATAACTTAGCAACAAATCATTCAGATGCCAAACCAAAGTCCACAAGGAACACAAAAGTCTTCTATTGTACCGGAAAGGAAGGTATAACATTATTCTGCTTGGTTGTCAAGATATCTTAGAAAAATAGACACAACAAAATTTGTGGGAATTTAATAACATGCAGAATATTCATCTCAATCAATCCAACAGCTAGCTAATTAGGGAAATTCTTACGAAATGAGATATTTTGGTTTTCAGATAATAAGTAAATAAATTAAAAACTAAGAATAATAAATTAACAAAACATTTAAATTCTGTTTATTTACCCACATTTTGGATTTGGAGGAACAAATATTATGAATAATAATAATAATAATAATAATAATAATAGGTTATAGGGAGATGTTGTGCAGTAAATAAGCATACCAGCAGCACCAGTGACCAGAACTCGAAGTGGGTCTGCCGCCATTGCTGCAATGTAGAGCGAGAAAGAAAGAGAATAATGGAACTAAGTGAGATCGATAGTTGAATAATGAATGTGAAATTTTTTATTTATAAAAGCAAAGCAGAAGAATGAGAAGGAGATATGTAAGCAAACAACGATAATCAAGGAACGAGATCGTGCGTAAGGATAGGAAGAAATAGAATGTGTCACCAATGTCAATTTGACTTGCAAATCGCCAAAGAAAAAGTCCATTTTTTTTATTTTGGCCTTTTTCTTTTCTTTTTGATTGCAGACGATAGCCTAACTGTTACAAAGACTGGGCAACAATCTACTTTTTTCTCCCTTATTTTTTTATTTATCATAATTACTCACACTTATTTAAATTAAATATATTTTGTGTCAATAAATTAAAACTTATTTAAAATACAAATCTTTAATAATAAAAATTAAAATAAAATATAAATTTATTATAAAAAATTTAATAATAATAATATTTCAACAAAAATTATTTAAATATATTTTTTAAATTAAAATAGCAACAAACCATAAATATTTTATGATTATTTTTCATTTTAAGATTGTTAGTGTTTTAATTGTATTTTATGACTTAATAGAGAGAAAAAAAATATTAATAAAAATTTATTAAAATATTTTAATTTATCGTAATGAACTTAGTTTTTCAAAGCATGAGATTAAATCAAGTTAAATAAATGATATAATGTAAGAATCTCTGTCATAATTTTTTTTTTATTTATTATTAAATAACTTTTTTCCCTTCAAATAAAATCTTAAAAAATTATTAAAAAAATATTTTTAAATCTATAATAACAAAAATAACAATCAATAATATTAAATAGTATTTAATTGAATAATGTTTAACTTTTGATGAATCTAAATAATCATATTTTAATTTAAACAACATTCAATTAGACGATATTCAATGTAAAATAATGTATTATACTTGTTTTAATAGTAAAAGTATTTGAATTAGATTGCTACTTAAACACAAGGATATTATTTTTACCCAATTTTTTTATAATCACTTTATTCAACTTGTTTAAAAAAAAATATCTCACTTTTGTTCTTTTTGAGTAAATGAGACATATGTTCTTTTTTTATAAATGACATATATGTTCTAAACTAGTATATTCGATGTCACATTTTTTTTTATTATTCAACATTTAATTTTTTTATGTGATATATATATATATATATATATATTAACAACGTTCACTTTTCATTAAGTATAAATGGATTAAATAGAAAAATATATATATTTAATTATTAAAAAATAAAATATATATATATATGTGTGTGTGTGTTTAATTAAACACAAAAAGTATATCATTATATATAAAAAAAAATAGAGAATTTTTTTTTTTTATTAACTCAAATAAAAAGAAAAAAAGAAGAAGAAGGAGGAGGTGCAAGGAAGAAAAAGGAAAAGAAACAAAAAAAAAAAAACGATGTGTCTGGAAGGAAAGTTAATAATAAAAGGAAAAAATGTCATAACGGTTATTTTATTTTTATAAAAAGTGATATTTAAGCTTTATAGATTATAAAAAAATATCTTTAAATTTTTTTATTTTTGAAAAATGTATTCTTAAGTTCTTCTATTTGTAAAAAATTTGTCAAGTAATGATAAAGTTAATTTTTCATCCAATTTTTTATAAATCCTATTAGAATAGGAGATGTGTCACATGCATATTTATATTTAATTAAAAGGTTACTCAATTTTTTTAATTTAAAAAAAAAACTTAAATAAAATTTTTATTGTCTATTATTTAAAGTCACAACTTAGATAATAAAAATTTTATTTAAGTTTGTTCGAATTTAAATAAAATTTTCATTGTTTAATATCTAAAATTACAAATTAGACAATGAAAATTTTATTTACATTTAATATAAAGAAATTTTAAAAAATTAGAGTAATTTTTTAATTAAAAATTATTTAATTTGATATATATATATATATATATTAAAAAATATAAACATGCATGTGACATATGTATTATTCCGTTAAATTTAACGAAAAATTGGATAAAAAAATTAATTTTGTCATATTCTGACATATTTTTCACAAATAAAAGAACTTTAAAACACATTTTTATAAGCAAATAGATTTAAAAACATTTTTTATAAGTAAATAGATTTAAAACACATTTTTGATACTTAATATATATAAAAAAAAAAATTATTTTAGCTCTTTATCCATAATAAAACTCTGTCATATTGACCTAATTATTATATACAATTAATCCTTATTTTTATAATTATAAATTTTAAATGAATTATTTTTATTTTCTCTCTCTTATTACTGGTATTTGACTATTTTCATTTCTGACGTGATTTCATGTAAACCTTTGATTCAAATTTTAATTCATTTAACGGTGATGATGAAAAGCACAGGCAAGGACGAAGTGGTCCCGTGCGTAGGAGGAAAGGATCGGGTTCGGGTTCTATCACAGGTGATGACTAGCTCTAGAATTTGTAACAATTGGGCAATTGGCCATCTGCCACAATTCCCAAATTCAGTCACACAGAGTCAAGGAGAGAGAGCTTTTATTTCTTACTTATTAGAGGGAGGGGAAAAAGTGGGGAAAAACGATGAAGTTGTTAAAGATGGCTTCTTTATTAAAAAGCCGTAGTCTTCATAGTCGCCGCGACCTCTTCCTAACCCGTCATCTTAGAGACCTATGTTCTCTCACAGAGTGTGCCATTAACAGTGATCTTGACAACCAAGTGAGTCTTTGTATTTCCATTTGTTTTACTGTCTCTTGTTGAATTCCAATCATACTTCTGCTTCTCACCCTCATATATTCACACCAGCAGGTGTTGGTTGATGGTAGAGCTTGGTCCAGAACAGCCATTCTCAACCGGCCTTCAGTTCTCAATGCCGTCAATACTTCTATGGTGCGCATGATTTCATTGCTTTCTTCTTCTACTACTACTTTTTTGCTTTCTTCGCGTCTTTTAGGCTATCTTATCAGAACCCAGTTAACTTGATTTCCTTATTTTTCTCTAATACGATTCCTATGCGATTGCTTGGTACTGTCTGGTCTAATTGGTAGTTTAATTCACTGCCTACAATTGATTGTTTAATTCAGCTTAGTGGGTCAACTTGGTTTTTGTTTATGTTTTAGATTATTAGTGGATAATCAATGCTAAGAACTTGTATTGAGTATAAATGTTTCTTTTCTCTCTCTCTCTCTTGGAGGCGGCTAGATTGCAGAAACTTTACAAAAGCTGGGAGGATAATCCAGATATTGGCTTTGTGGCTATGAAGGTATTTTGTTCTGTCTGCCCTTCTTGCCCATTATTGGGTCTGGCATTTGGTATAAAGTTGTTGCCCTCCTTTGAATCATTTAACAAATGTCTTAAATATTTCTTTCAATATATGAAGGGCAGCGGTAGGGCTTTTAGTGCGGGCGGAGATATTGTTTCTCTTTATCATTTGTTAAATAAAGGTAGCAACCCTTCTTTGTTTTCTTATTAAGTTTGATAAAGGAAGAAAACCATGCATTATAGAGAAGATTTTGTGTCGAGACTCGAGACTATATGATTCATCATGTAAACCAATAACTATATCACTCTTATCCGTCTTTGGCTTTCATGGAAGGGTTTCTTTAAATTTAATTTCATAGTTGGTTACTTATACATTAAAATTTAAAACAACACTTTAAATTAAATGTTTTTTTTTCCCACGAATCCTCCTTTAACAACGTTTACTTTATGTAGGGAAGATAGAAGACTGCAAAGAATTTTTTAGAACAATTTATACTTTTATATACCTAGTGGGTACTTATTTGAAGCCTAATGTGAGTAATCGTTTCTTCTCATTGCCTCCTTTTTATGCTTTTATTACCTTCAGTGAGATTTCCTGACAAAATGAAATATTATTGATTCTCACAGGTGGCCATTTTAAATGGCATTACAATGGGCGGCGGTGCTGGAATCTCCATCCCTGGAACATTCCGCTTTGCAACTGATAAGACAGTACGTTTATGGGATGTTCACATGTTATCCTTTTTCCTTCCTAGTTTCCATTATGCTTCTCTGTTGATTGAAGCATGAATAGTTCAGGGTTCAAGCTTTTCTAGATTTCAAACTTCTATCCATAATGCATTAATGCTTACAAAAAAGAAAGCACTTTGCTTTGATGAAGATAAAATTTGATTTCACTATTCAATGTTTTAAAAGGAGTGTTTCTACCCCCAATGTGTAACCCTTTAATGAGACGAGGCGCAGTACGAGGCTTAAGCCTTGAAGCGGTACAAAGGCTTAAACTTCAAATTAAAACAAAATAAATCTTTTAAATAAACAATAAGGAAGTCAAATTATCACAAAATAACATCGTAATAATTATAATAACTTCACATAGTTCATAATATAGCAATTCAACTGCTACTAAAATATTTAAACACGATAAAGTTAAAATATGATAACTAAGAGAGACATTACTAAATTCATCAAAAACTAGCAACTTAGCATTGGACATTTAGCAACATAACAGCAACTCAACAAGCAAAATATGAAAAACAAAGAAGAAAGAAGAAAAACCAAAGAAGAAATCAAAGGAAAAATGGAGCAACTAATAAAAAAGAAAAAATAAGAGAAATATTATGCTTTGTATTTTTCAAAAATTGCTTGTCGGAAGCAACATGAGATTATTGGAGGTAAAGAAGGAGCCAAGAAAAATAAGACCAAAGTAGAGGAAGAGGAAGAAAAGAGTTGCCTAGAAATCCCACCATAAATATTAGGTTTTTTTCACTATTACTTTATTAGTAGTTTTTTTGGTTTGCTTCTATTTTATTTGCCTTTGTCGAAATATTAATGGGCTTTATTAAGAGTCCAAGTGGAACTTTAATTTTGCATTCAAGCTTAGCAATTTTCCTTTTTATGGTACGAAGCAAAGGTTATATGCCTCAATAGGCTTGGTGCATAATATTAATGCGTGAAAAAAAGCTTTAAGCCTTAACAATAAAAGGCGTATAATTTTTTCAGTTCCTAATAAGCTAGCTTTAGGATTACTCAAGTGGAAAACAAGCCTTGAGGCAAGTCTCACAACGTTTTTTGAAACCATGTAACTATTTGATGGTCAAGTTGGGATCTAGGTTTTGGTTTACTAATCATTATTCTTTTAAAATATTGGAGAAATAGGAACTTTACTCTTTCATCAACATCTTGTCAAGACTTGGACCAAGATGCTCATGTTTCTTTTCTTTTTTTTCCCTCTACCAGATAAACTGAATAAAAAGTTCTCTTTCTCATCTAAACTTCCATGATGTACCTTATAAATTTGCAGGTATTCTCTACCCCTGAAACCCTAATCGGTTTTCACCCTGATGCTGGGGCCTCTTTTTACCTCTCACGTCTACCGGGTCACTTAGGTACATTCTGCTGGTTCTCAGAGATTACTCACTTGTTTCTTGATTATTTAACTCCGTTACTAATAGGGGGAAATGTTTTTTGAATTATATTTTGTTGCTATAGCTTATATGCTAGCTAGATCTGTGAGTTCAGCTGGTTATGTTGTATCCATTGGATTTGATTCTGAAGCCAAAGGCATTTTAATGTACTTTATTTGGACCTGAAAGAACCACAAAAAACTTTTATATGTAACAGTTAATCAGTTATATGATGAAATGTTGTAATTTGATAATTTCAATAACAAACGATTAGTTGAGGTCCCATGTTGGTTATGTATAATCAATTTTATCGGACCACATAAGCGGCCGTAACATGCAATTTTTACATCTAAAAGTTACTCAATAACTACCATAAAAATAACAAATGTATAATTGCTTTGTTCAACATCTAGAAGCGGAGCTTTACTTGTTTTTTAAGCCTCTGGAAATTTGGCCTTTTGTTGTTATTTAGTCTGGAGAGTTTGTTTGTAGCTTACATTTTCTACTGCTAATTGGATTATTTTGCACGGAATGCAACACCATATTCTTGTTATCATCTAATGGTTCCCAAGATTTCTGATGTGCTAACTTTTAGGTCCGTTATCGATGAGTCTAATGCTAAAAGTCAGTGGATGATTCCTTCAAAACTCTCATTTGCTCTTCTTAATTTGACCTTACTAATTGTGTCCCGGTTGTCAGGGGAGTATTTGGCTCTAACAGGAGAAAAACTCAAGGGAGCAGAAATGATTGCTTGTGGCCTTGCTACACATTATGCACATAGTTCAGTTAATTCAGGGGACTTTATTCTATATGTTTAACTTTTACATTCTTTCTTTTTTATGTTTTTCTTTCTAGATTATGTTGAGTTATTTGATTTATTTCATTTTATTAGAGGCTTCAATTGATTGAAGAAGAGCTTGGGAAATTAGTCACTGATGATCCTTCTGTAATTGGAACCTCCTTGGAAAAATATGGTGAAGTTGTCTATCCAGAAATCAGCAGTGTGCTTCGCAGGTATGTTTATATGGGCAGTATAAAGGAAAGGGAATATAACTTCTTCTTTTTTTATAATCCTTAGCTATTTGAAAATAACACCTCTTTTTTATTATAAAGTATTAGATATATAGACATAATGGGGGGGGAACCAAGTTTAATTCTTTTTCCCTTAGAAGTCTCAAAATTATGCTCCTTTCTTTACATAATGTATTTATTGCTTATGTGTGGAAGTGTCTTGTATATTTAGGGAGGAAACAGTTGATAAGTGTTTCGGTCATGATACAGTTGAAGAAATTATTGATGATTTGGTGAGAAATGTTGGTTTTTATTTCTTATCTTTAGTAGCAAAGTAATGCTCTCACTAAAATTGATCTTGAAAATCATAAGAATTTTATTCTCAGGAAAATGAGGCAGCTCGAACAAATGATGTGTGGTGCATTTCTACGCTCAAGAGACTCAAGGATGTCTCACCTTTAAGCTTGAAGGTCTCTTTGAGATCTGTGAGTCTGGCTGATACTCTGTCTCTTCTGTTGTCATTACATGTGTGAATCTTGTTCATCCATTATTGGTTATAATGCATTCATGACCCGTTTCACCACTATGAACTTGTTCAGATACGAGAAGGCAGATTGCAGACGTTTGATCAATGTTTGGTTCGTGAATACCGAATGTCCCTGCAGGGGATATCTAAGCACGTTTCTGGTGACTTTTGTGAGGTAATTTCCCACTTCTGTATGTAAAATTAAAAGAGACTTTTTAAGAAACACTTGCCTAATTTTATTTGGTTTTCTCGAATTATCAGGGGGTCCGATCTAGAATAGTGGACAAGGATTTTGCACCGAAGGTACCATCTGTTAACAATTTTTTTTTTTTTTTAAGTCTATTCCTAAACATCACTCATTGCCCCTTGTTTATTTTATTGCACAAAACTTTTGGAGAAATTAAATGGTTTTCTCCATTATTCTCTCTTTTTTCAACATTGTTGTTGTTGTAATGTTGCAGTGGGATCCTCCTACTGTGGAAGGAGTATCTAAAGATATGGTGGATTGCTATTTTTCTCCTTTGAGCGAATTTGAGCCGGACTTGGACCTACCAAAAGATTTGTGAGAGGAAGCATTCACCTATCTGTGAGGCTACTGAGTAGTACGGTCTTCCAAGGCGTCTTTTTTTATTTTTATTTTTATTTTTTGTACATGTACTTTTGAAAGCAAAACTGGTTTCAGAAGGAAGCATTAGGGTTCTCATTCAATATATCTGAAAGTTTTTAATTACTGACCTAATAGGTAAATAAGTTATTTTTAATTTTTAACAACTTATCAATTATGTAACCTAAATACAACGACTAATCATGTAATTATGTATAAAAATAAAGTGTGGAATTAAGAAATAATACACAAGATTTTTAGGTGAAAAGAACTTAGGTCACAATAATGTCCTAAGAGAAAAGTCACCGTTCTATCTAACTATCCACTATGAAAATTAATGTTTAATTATAAGACTAGGTTGTAAACTACCTTTTATAGATAATTTTCCTCACGTAATTTACTTACGAGCTGTCGCTCCTTTCACGGTCTCTAATAGTAAGGTGTCTGGATTCGGACCAACGTTTCGATCTACTTAAGTCACAAAATATCAATCAAATTCGTCAACTTCGATAATTTTAAGTCACACAAAATATAGAATACGTCACCAAATGTACTTAAAATGTTAGCACAAGTGCAAAGTATATCTTATAGTAGATTCAACAATGAAAAACCTAAACTAACAGATTCAATAGCATACGGTGTAAAATAAATAAATCAACCAGCAAAACTCTAGAACCAAACATAAAAGGCTCAATATCATGAAAGAGCAATTTGACTTATGAGAAGTCTAAGTGAAAGACGATTCTAATGAAATGAGATTTAACTTTTAACACTTAAAAAGGGGTCAAATTTGTAAACATGAAAAGCGAAACAAAATTTCAAAATAGTTCGATCGATCGAGAACCTCACTTGATCGATTTACCGACTCCCAATAATTCAGAAAATCAACCCCAGAGCTCTTGATCGATGATCGATCGATCGAATAAATCTAGATCGATCGAGAACCTCAATCAATCAACGATTAACTCGATCGATCAACCAAATGTTAGATCGATCCAGTTATCACAAAACTTAACCCGAGAGCATCCAGATTGTACTCGATCGATCAAACTAACACTTCGATCGATCTACACGTGCACAATTTGTTTTATTTTGATCCATACTAAGTGTACAAACTCAATTATGTGAGGATATATGCATGAAAATTTACCTGTCATATGCACATTTGCAGGCTTGGTGACTTCATCATCATTTATCATCTGATTAAAATATGAACGCTCATACTAAATTATATTCAATATTTTATTCATGAAAATTGTCAATATTTATAAGTCTTGCAATATCAGATCATATTATCTTCACATTGAGCTTCACCAAATAAAATGTAGCCAAACGCTACTTATTTATGTTTAAAAAAGACGGGCTGTCCATTTTATCTTTATAACTACGACAATTTTTCATTAACTTCATTGCATATTTTCGGGAAAAGAGTGTTAGATAGATAAATTAGGATATTACATTATATAACCCCAAAAAAATACAAGTAGTGAATAAAAATTTGTTACAGAACCATGTCGGAATGGGAAGTCAAGCACAATATCTAGCGTCAAAATAAAAAGATAAAAAAAAAAATAAAAAAAAAATTAATTATTTGTTGTTATGTTGTCAATTTTATATAACAAAATGATTAAATTATTACAAAAATAATAAATAAATTAAATTGTTCTAAGTAATATAAGGGACTTGTGTGAATTTTGTCTTTGTCTTTTTCTTTTTTTCTTTTTTTTTTTTTAAGGTTGGGAAAAATTAAAGGTCAATTTGATTTATTTAAGAGTAAATTTAATTACGTAGAAGTTATTTTAAAGCTTGAAGTCAAAAGACACTTTGATTTTGTCAACGACTAAATCAACATATCTGAGTTATTTAATATCTTCATTTTGGACAATTAATTATGATTATGAAAAATAATAATAAATTAAAATAAATATTATAAAAATGGTGAAAGACATGAAATTTATTAATTATGATGAAAGTATGTAAAAGCATATTAATCTTTGAGTGTAATATTAAAAGTCTAATAAATATTAAAAAGAGTATTAAAAGTTTAAAATTTGTAAAATTATAAAAAAAAAAATTCATAAGACATGAACTAAGTGGAGCCAGTGAACACAAAATTTTGATGATTTTAAAAATTTTAATTTTTAATATCATTTTTAATAATTGTTGGACTTCTAATATCCTATTTAAAAGTTAATAAATTTTTGTGCACTTTGATTATAACAATAGTTAATACTAATACACTTTTTCCTATTTTTAAAATAATTTTTTTTCATATTTTTAAATTCAAAACTCACCTTATATATTTGCTTTATACAAATTTTACAAATAAGTATTGTATTTTTGCAAATTATTTTAACGTTCTTTAAAAAAACCATCTAAATTTTATCAAATGAAAATAAAGCTGTAATTCTTTATGAAATTACTCTAAAAATATTAACTTTTACATAATCTTTATTTAAATATTATCATTTATTATTTATATTTGATAAAAAAAATTATAATATTTTTAATTAATTATTATTAGAAGACAAAATTTAAGTTTATGCAAAATATTGAATGCTTGTATTAGACCACAAATAGTCCTTTAGAATTTCTCTTATGAGCTTTATTATTAATATTTTGCAGATATTATTATTATTATTAAATATTTTTCTGGTCTCATGAGTAAGTAAAATTAAAATTTATATTAAAAAATTTGACCAGATTAATCACATAAAGTTTAACATGTCAACATGAGGTTTTCTCTTTTCTGTAAGACAGGACAACAGGAGGAAAATATATTTAGTACATCACATACACCGGTAATGATGTTTGTCTTTCATTAATGATTATGATACGATTTATTTATTTATTTTTTTTTTTGTCATTTGTGTCACAACACAATAATACCCCACATAGCTTTGCCAAATCTCTCTGTTATCTCCCCCAAGGTAACAAAATTAGAACTTAGAAACCCGAAATCATATCAGTAAAATTATTGCTTGTAACTTTATCTGTCTTTTTAAACCTTGTAACCAACTGTATTATTATAACTTCAGGTCTCCAACAGCCGAAGCCACTGGCAGTGACAACCATAAACATAACGACATTAAGTGTAAATGATGGAATACCACTTAAATGCATGGCTACTAGACAAGATATGAAAAATAAAGGCCAAAAATTAATATGCTGATATTTTCTCTGTCATTTGAGTTCTTATCTTATTTGACTGCAATTGAAGCCAAATATCATGCCACAACTTTTTTTTTTTTTAGGAAAACCAAGTGTCCTGCTGCCTCCAAAACCCCCAGAAAAAAAGAAAAGGACAACGTTTTGACATTTATTCTATAAGTAATAAAAAATATATATATCCATTCAAAACATGAAGTTGAATGTATAAACTTTTTTTTGGAGCCAATGAAGTAAAAAAAAAAAATTAGTATTAGCCTGTCAGTCTGTCACCAATATATCAAGTTCCATAATAGCATTTGTTTCAGAAGCAATGAATGATGCTGATGCTCTCCAGACCCACATAAAAAATGCAAATAGGGCAAGATGAAAAATTTTAACTGCCTGCAAATCCATGTTGATTTGTTCACTATGTGTGGATGGATGGTAGTGCCAACGTAAGAGACTGGTTGTTCTCACCAGATTCCATCTCTTGTACTGGTGGAGGATTTACAACAGTCATCTGCACGTCAGAATCCTCGGATAGATAGTTCTTCATCTCCCTGTGCTCTTGACACAGGGCACACCAGTGCATACAACAGTGCACCATGCAGGGATCACATGGTGAATTCTACACAATGAGTTAGTACGTACCATAGATTAATATATCCCAACATTTCCATGTATCTGTCTAATTTTCTTTTTCGGAATGCTATCAATTTGAAAATTTAAATATAAATATTTTTGTCAAAAAAAACAAAAACCTCATAATAAAATATTGAATTTACTGATAAAATTGCAAAACATTCAAAACTAGTGTTAAAAGTAATATTTTTGGTTTACTCATCATGAAGGTTTTAATTTTTGTAAGTTAAAGAAAAATTCGGTCATTATCTTTGTAAAAAACTAAATTGTTAATATCTATATTTTAATCCTTGGTTAGCGCCCAGAACCTAGCTTCGTTTGCATGTGCGTGCATAAATGTTATAACGAACTTCACCTGAAGATGATATTTCTTCTGCAACGATTGTCTAAACAAACCAGTATATATGGCACACATCCACCATGCAAATAACAAGCTCTCACAAATAAGAAATGATGTCTTTGGATCGACAACACCATGGAGGAAGGCTGTGGCTACTGCTATTGCCATTCCGCCTTCAACACACACGGCATGACATATGCATGCGTTGGTCCAAGGAATATCATTGCGTAAGGTTTCAACATTGCGTCCAAACAACACACATGGACAAAAGAGTCCTGTCCAGCCTGCAACAAAAACAAAGTGATTCTAGAAATGTTTAAGAACAAGACAAAGAGATCAATTGGCCATTGATTGATACTTTTCAGCCAAAAATATCCTATTGATTGATTCTTTTCAACCAAAAATGTCCTATTGACTGATACTTATATGCCTTGTCCTCATGCTCACTAATCACTACATAGTGTTGAATGTCAGCAATCAATCTCTCACAACCTCCAAAAGAAGCACAAGGAAACAAATAGACAAAATACAACACTCCTAATTAATATTATCTTATAACAGCCAAGGATCAGCAAATGCACATGCAAACTACAGGCTTGATTTGAAAAACATAAATGTATTGTCTACTACTCTGTGGTACTTTAGGAAGTGAAAACTAACATAATTTTTTCTTTCCTGTTTATTTTCGGAAAGAGATCATCTCTGTGGTTTTAATCCACATTTCACACTGCAAGATTTATGTTTCAAAACGGAACCAAACGGCATTACTAATATAGAACATAATATTATATGCTTGTTTTTAATAAATTAGTTAAGCATTCATTTTGGATGAGATTGGTGGAATTTAATCATGCTTTATCTACTAACTGTGAGAGAGGTAGACTCATCCAAACTAACTAATTAGCTTATGAAGTGATTCCCTATCAATAACATTTAATGTAAACTAATATAAGAAATCAGAGTGAATGAGAACCATATATATGGTAATATCTGCTGCACAACAATAATTAATGAGATACGTATGTACGCCAAAAGTAATTTATATAGTTTGTTTGAGAGAGAAAATGAATGATAGTCTTACAGCTCTCTGGATCGTCAGCACAATCAAAAATTCCAGTTATCCAATCTTCATCAGCTGGAGGCTGGTAAGACTCAGGCAACTGCTGTCCGCACTCCATACATCTATGAATTACCAGCTGCCAAAAATAAAAAGAATCATTGGTCTTATAAGGATCAGAATTAAGGCCATTAATTTTCCATTTTTTTTTTTTTAATCAAATGATACTTTTTTGGTGTATGAAAACAAAATATATGAAGAAAGAAGAATTTAGAAATGGCAGTAATGTACGAATTTGTGCATCCATCATCTGAATTATGAAAGAGAAAAACAGCCTACTAGTAGTAGTAACACAAATGGAGTGTCACGTCAATTTTCCAACAGCCATTAAAAAAGAGGCAAATTTTTGATAAAGATTGATTGTCACACAGTGTGTAATTTGTGTATCTAAAATATCAGTAACAAATAAAGTTTAATTTTCTCAGGCTCAGGCATTAACCATCATATATATATAACATAAATGGACATGATTGGTAAAATCCAAATGAAAGAAAAAAGAGACCTGAGGGACTTCAATGGGCTGGTTGAGCTCTCCAGGGTTGATGTCTTCATTTGGGGCTTGTTCCTTGGTCAGACTCACATATCTCGATTGCCCACTCCCGTCAGCCATCTGATCCAATCAACAGAAAGATCACACTTGACCTTTATTATTCAATATCATTCGCACAAACAAATACTAATACAATAAATACATATATATAGAGAGAGAGATAGAATTGAAAGAGAAGGAAAACCTACTTGAAATCTCAAGTTTCAGAGAGATAATAATAGAATGGTATGAGTAAACGACTTATTTTTGTTCCTTGAATCGCCCTCTCTCTCTCTCTCTCTCTCGTTTGTTTGTTTGTGCTGTAATACTAATCAACGCATGCATTGCATTGAATTGAATCGCAAATGCATTGCATTGTCCATTTTTAATTTGACTTCAAAACGTCGTAGCTACAGAATTGGCCCTTCCCATTTTGTAAATTTCTTGTTATTATTTACAAAAATGACGTGGTTACCATCTCTGTGTGTGTGTGTATATATATATATATATATATATATGCTATTTGCTAGACGATTTTGATTTCAATTTTTTATTTTAATTATAAAATTATCATTATTATTTAAATAATAATTACATTATCTTATTATTAAGATAAAATCATAATATTCTTATTTGTGATTTATTTTAAATATTTAATGAACTTGGCTCAAAATATTTGGCAGTGATTACGGGATATAACAGATCTCATTGAGAAATTTCAGTCTCTTATGAACGAGATGTTTCAACTTCTCCAATCTGATGATAGGGCAACAGTTGAAGGTGAGGATAACAAGGTACAATGGAAAAAGAAAAAAAATATCTAGATCATCAAGCAGAATAAATTAAGATGAGATATTAATTAAACTTATAATATAATTTATTAATTTTTAAAACTCATCTTAACACTACAAATTGATATATTTGATTTGACTTTGAGCCTAAATTTTGATATCTTTTTTTATACATAATACCTTATTCCATTTAAAAATTGGTATTAATTTAATGCAATTTTTACATGTAACTAACATATGCGATTTTAATAAAGAATATTTATGATATTTTCGTCTCTTCCCACCCTTGTAATATTGGAAAAAAAATTTCCTTCCATTTTTTAGTCCTTAGATGCAATTTTAATCCTTTTTTTACTCATTTTTATCTCATCTTTTACCTCTCATCTTCCTTCAACAATTACCTCTACTTCCTAATAAAAGATTTTACATAAACTCAATTCATATATCACCACCATGTTGTTGTATTTATTGTTTATATTGTATATTATCAATTCAAAAAGTTTAAATTGCTTGTTATTTACGTGGGTTAAGGCAATCCACTCTTTTTGAATGGTAAGCTCATAGAAAGTTGATTTTGGATGGATGTGATAGATATTATAAGCAGATTCCAAGTTATAGTTTTTATAGGGATTGTTACGAGATATCTTCTACTTTTAAGGAGATAAGTGTTTGTAATCCTAGTAGAAAGAGGAGAAAGGAAAGGTGTTGGGAGTTCATCGAAAAAAGTTCGGGTGAAAATGAGGGAAAAATATGATAGCAAATACGACAACACGAAGAAGAATAATGATGGTCTAAGATTGGTAGAGATTAATATATTCGATGGTTGCTTCAGTCAAAATATGAGTTTGGACAGTCGAGTGACAATGTAAGTCTATTCGAGAGGAATCAAGCGTGGAAATTAGTGGAAGTTATTTTGGTTTCTACATATCTAAACAAATCCCCAGTAAATTAAAAAGTTGAACTAAATTAGTAGCAACTTTTAAGTAAGATGTCACTAAGGCACCACTTGAATAATATGAGAAAAAATATATAAAATAAAATTATAATACTATTAAAATAACAAATTTAAAAATATCATATATGATTATTTATAATATAAATTTAATAAAAAAAATAATACAACATATATATGTATGTATGGATGTGTGTGTATATATAAAAAGTTGCATTAAATTGGTACTAATTTTTAAAGTGGGATATTATTAAGATAATATTCGAATAATATGAGTAAAAATATATAAAAAATAAAATTGTGGTATTATTAATAAACCCAAAAATATGATACATAAAATATAATAATAAAAAAAATAATACAACATATATATGTGTATATACATACATATATATGTATGTGTGTGTTATTTTTTCTGTATACATGGTGCCCCGCTCCCCACACACACACACACATATATATACATATACATGTTTTTTTTTTTTTTTTTTCTGTATACATGGTGCCCCGCCACACTTCGCAGGATTTGATCAAGAGACCAACGGCAATTCAGGTTGGCAATCGTTCCAACTGTACCCATTTCCAAGTAGTCTCCACATCTAATTATAAGAGTTTTAGTTTTATCTTTGATATTCTTTTTTGTTGTTCGTTTTCGTTTCTAAAATGTGGATTTCACCTACCAGACAGATAGGAACACAGGATTCATTTTTCACTGAGAACCTATAAGAACAGCGTAATTAAAAAAAAAATCTATAAGCACAGCGTAGGAATCACCAAGTCAATGGAGTTATAGCTGTGCATCCCTATTTAACAAGAAAGCCAAATTCCACAAAGTTTTGTATATTCATAATATGGGGTGGCTATAAATCGTTCTAAAAGCCAACATCTCCCATGAAAAAATGTCTTCATAACCAATGCAACAGTACAAAAATTCCTCAAATACAACAAGAAGCTAATTCTGAAAGTTAAAATAGGCACTGGAAATGGAATCTTCAAATTCAAGGATCAAGACATCCAGAATTTTGGACCAATCAACTGCCGATCTGCAGCAGACCCTTCGCTGGCAAGCTTCTGAATTCGTGAAGAAAATTCTTCAGCCTGATAAGTAAGTCGGAGTTCTTCAGAGGAATTTACAAGCAGAGGCATATGTAGATTAAATGGTAGCATAAAAAATAACAATCAAACAATTATGATCAACATATGGGATAACAATTAACAGAAACAGTTCAAACACTGACCTTCTCATCAATCCACATTAAAGAGCTTAGTTGATTGTTTAATATTCGAACCACCACATCTAACGGATTCATTGCATCACTAGATTCAAGATCTCCACCCTAAATGAAATAATTGAAATTGTGCTATCATTTGTACGAGATAACCCCTGACAGAATGAAAAATATCATGCAAGGTGCTTACCTGGTTTGCATTTAAGGTCTGAATAATTGATTTTATCTGTTCAGTCATCTGTTCTAGCTCCCTCTCTACAAACTCAGCTTGCTCATACCTGCACCAAAATGAAATCTAATCATGAAAACCATCACCACCACCTCTAGCAAGAAATTCATATATGATAAACAAATCTCAGACAAAATAGATATAGTTTGCACGTGGGGATTAATTGCATGTTTCTATTTGAGGCTGTGTAAATAGAAAGCCCCATGTAAAAAAAATTACAAATGGAGCAACTTTATATTTTTTTGGTTGCTAAACAAGTCTATAAATTTTTTCTAAAATAGAATTAAATACAAGTTAAACATCTCCCAAGGACCTCACACGACCATTTGGATCAAAACTTGCTAGTATTCAAAATATAAAACCAGAATGACTCTCCTCAACTTTGCATATGAAGTTTACTAAGATCTGCTATCTGAAACCAAGCAATAAAACTATGATTATGGAAAAACAATATCAAACTAAGAACTCACATAGCATCTCTTGTAGATGCAGCTTCATCATCAAGAAGCAATGAACGCTCATCCTTGTAAATCCGTTCAGCTTCTTCTTCCATGCTTTGCAAAGCTTTATCCGCCTAATAATATTGGGGAAAAGTTAAGCATATTCGTGCATCAAGAGAAAACAAATATTACCAAATATTACAATCTGGTAATTGACATAAGAATATCACCTCCTAAAATAATCTGAGGGGTAGAAATTTAGAACAGAAAACAGGCCAATTGGGCATTTGTTGAAAGGTTAACCAAAATTCCAAAACTATATAAAAAACAAGAGTTCCTACTCCTAAATTATGTTAACTCATGATCCTACTCTTTCCGCAAGGATCTCTCATCCTTAAACTTACACATATATTGTAATTACAATAATATCTCAAAAAGGATCAAATAAAACCACCTCTTCTTGATGTGTCTCGATTAACTCTAGTTGTCGCTCCAAGTTAGCCTGGATCTCAACCACTTTTGCCACTTCAATCTAAATTAGGATAACAACAGGTAAGACAACTAGCAGCCATGGCTGGCTGAAACAATGAAAATCTACGACAAAATATGCATCAATAGAGGAGGGTAGAATAAAAAAGAAGAAAAATCTATCTAAAAGAAGAAAAAATATACATAAATCTTTTCCAACCAATGAGTTGGGGGAACCTTCTCGTTGCTTTAACTTAAATAAGGAAAACACTTGAGACAAACCAAAGAACATATCACCTCAAGCCTAAGAAGAACATCACGGTTCTGCAGAATTCTACGGTCCCACTCAGCTATTGCATTAGCCTGCTTTCGGAATTTTCCAGTACTTTCTTGCAGCTCTGCATTCCACTCTTTGATGATCTTTAAATGAAGCATAAAAGAAAAACAATCACTAATGAAAGAGACCAGAAATGAAAATCACAATATGCAAAGAAAATAAGAAAAGCCAATAATAACAGGTGAGCTGAATAACAAAGGAAGAATTGCAGTGCTGCATTTTTAACCATGTATTAGAGTCAGAAAATGTAAAAATGATGAAGAACAAGCATATGCAGTACCTCCTCAACAGTCTTCCCAACGATCTGAGATGGTAATTTTGGAGCAGTAGATACAGCAGTACTGACCCCTGAAGTTGTTCTACAGGGAAACGGCAAAAGGGAAAAGTCAGATATCTGGTATCCCTAATATTACAATGAAAAAAACTATATGTGATCCATTAACCTATCTAAGCATAAAGAATCCGGATCAGATCCAAAAAAGTAGATAAAAGAAATTGCCTTCAAGGTACAGTCAAATGAACGATAGATGTTGGCAACCAAGGAAAAAGATACTGACCCACTACTAGACGCCACAACAAGAGATGACGATGCCTGAGTGGCAATTGTAGTTGAACTAGATGTTGTAGAGACACCTATAAAATCAATGTCAACAATCACACAGCACATGAATCTGAGATAAAGCAACATAATTGGATCAAAAAACTAATTTAGCAAGAATCTGATAAGCACCTTAAATAAAGATCTCCCACCAATCCAGTAAAATGCACATAAGTAAATGATGATAAACCACACAGGGGTTTAGCAAGTCTATAGCAATCTCTCTCTCCCTTACTTTCTTTTCCTTTTCGAATACAAGAAGGGGCTAAAGGACGTAAGCTCATACCATCATCTAACGTAACCATATGAAGTTCCATATTCAGATTATAAAACCAATTGCCTTATGAAACTGAGACAGCATAGATATAAAATTTGTACAAGGTTAAATATTTCCCAACAGTCAATATACAAAACAATAGATAACGGGCAGCTCAACAACAGGGAAGAGGAGAAAATGCACCATCATTCAATGGGAAAGTTGAAATATAACTCAATATCAAAAATGGAAAACTCACCGAACGTGGGAAGAGCGGAGGTTGGTTGTGCTTGTGTCGTTGAAGCAGGCTTTGATGTTGTGGTTGACAGAGAAAAGCCAGAAGAAGAACTCGCAGCCCCAGATGAGGCCGGTGTGCTGGCAAAAGTTAAACCAGTAAATGATGGTGTGCTTGAAACAGAAATTGAGCTAGCAGGAGTAGCCGTCGCAGCAATAGCAGTTACAGCAGATGAGGAACTTATAGCAAAAGCTGGCATTGAGAAAGAAGGCTGGGTTGTACTGCTAGAGGCAGGTGTCGAAGAAGCACTAGTGGTGGTGACCGTTGAAAACAAAGGCGCAGTAGAAGTTGCAAACGCAGGCTTGGTTGTTGCGGGTGTGCTGGAACCTATTGGGGCGGATGAGGCAAGATTGCCAAACCCAAAAGAAGGTTGAGAAGCCGAGGAATCGGGTCTAACAAATGAGAAGCTTGAAGAGCCTGTCGAAGATGATGCAGAACCACTTGCAGGCTTTGCAAAAGCTGAAGCAGAAGTAAATGAGAACCCAGTAGTCACAAAAGCTGATGTAGGAGAAGCAGAACTTGAATTTGAAACAGAATTTGTTGTCAACAAGTTTGGGAATGAAGGAGCTGTTGAAGCTGCTGAAGCAGAAGAAAATGAGAACCCAGTAGTCACAGAAGCTGATAAAGGAGAAGCAGAGCTTGAATTTGAAGCAGAAGTTGTTGCCAACAAGCTAGGGAATGAAGAAGCTATTGAAGCTGATGAAGCACTAGATGAAGATGATCCGAAGAGGGATGATCCTGTAGTTGCGGATGAAGATGTTTTAAAAAATGTTGACCCAGGAGTTGAAGCAGTAGAAGAACCTAAAAATGATGCAGAAGAAGGTGCTCCAAATAGGGAAGAAGCTGGAGTAGTATTTGATGAAGATGATGATGGGCCATACATGGGCGAGCTAGAGGTGGTACCAAACCGGGAAGGAGCAGAAGTAGCCGCCGATGAACTTAAGGAGAAGGTAGGCGTAGATGAAGAGGAAGAAGAAGCTAACGAAGACCCGAAGCCGAATGCAAGGGACGGAGAGGAATTAGGGTTTGGAGCAGCGAAAGAGGAAGAAGGAGCCGATGAGGATCCGAACCCGAATGAAGGAGAAGGAGAGGAATTAGGGTTTGGAACAGCAAAAGAGGAAGAAGGAGCCGATGAGGATCCGAACCCGAATGAAGGAGACAGAGAGGAATGAGGGTTTGGAGCAGCGAAAGAGGAAGAAGGAGCCGATGAGGATCCGAACCCGAATGAAGAAGAAGGAGATGAATTAGTGTTTGGAGCAGCGAAAGAGGAAGAAGAAGGAGATGAATTAGTGTTTGGAGCAGCGAAAGAGGAAGAAGGAGCCGATGAGGATCCGAACCCGAATGAAGAAGACGGAGAGGAATTAGGTTGTGAAGAAGAGAAAGAGGTGTTCAAGGTAAAGGAGGAAGAGGATCCGAATGAGAAACCGGGTGTGGAGGCAGGATTGGTGGATCCGATTGTGGAAGAAGAGGAATCAAATGAGAATGGGGAGGCAGAAGAAGAGAAAGAAGGAGGGTTAGGATTTGAGAAGGAGAATGGGGATGAGGATTGAGAAGTGGAGGACGACGTTCCGAATTGAAAGCCCGTCGACATGTCTTCGTATCTTCCTCTACCGCTCACTTCTCACTACTCACTTCTCACTTCTCACTTCTCGATATGAGTTTACTGTTTGCTGGGGTTTGTGAGTTTGTCCTTTCTAAATGAGGGTTTTGACGGGAAAATGTGTGATTAATCCCGTTACTTTCCTTTTATTTTTCTAATATTCATTTTAGTGTGCATTCGGCTATCTCTCCGATTAAGTTTTATTTATATTTTATTTTTATTAAATAAAGAAATAATAATTGAATTTAGTTTTTTAATTAAATATAATAAAAATACTAATTTTATAAAAGGATCAAATAAGTTCAAAAAAATATCATATTTAGACAATTATTTTGACATTTTTAAAATTTATTTAGTACTTTTATAAATTTAATGTTCTTATTATATTTAAGCAAAAATTTATGAAACTAAACCATACTTTTAAAATAATTAGTATTATTATTCTACTTAATTCAAAAATTATATAATAAAATTAAATATTTAGTAAAATTACAAGATTGTTTCAATATCACAATAAGATTATAATTTATAATATTTTTTTTACCTAAATCTAAATTTATAATGATTTTTTTTTCATATATATTTTATCTAGTGCAATTAATGAATGAATTTTTGTTTTCCTAAAAGTATGCATATAGATTTAATTTAAATTAATTATTTTAATTTGTTATATACATGTGTGTGAAAGTCATAAGCTAGTACACATTTCTCTATGTCTTCTACCAATACAATTTTGATGATCATTTTCAATTGATCACGAAAAAAATATACCATCGAACAATTTTAGAGGGCTTTGATCTTGGTGGAGGGTTGATCATAATCATAAATTATCATTAGATGGTTATTTGCTTAAGATTTGGTGCGAAAGATGATAAACAGTGAATTTTAGAGATTTTTATTTATTTTTAGCAGCATGTGTGGATCATAGATTGAAAAAATGGTATGAATGAAACATTTTTTTTAATTTCAATCGTAGAAATGCAACAAAATTTAATTTAATAATGCAATATTTTAATGAAATATATGTAAGTTTACCCTCGATAAAAAGTAAATTTATCAGCCAATGTCATCACCTACTAGTACAATTTTAATGAACTAAATGTTGTTGAGAAAAAAAATCCTTTTCTATTTTTGTTTTGTTCCTATCATACCATAACAAATTTATTTATTTATTTACGAACTAAATATAATTATTTTTCAAATTTACATATGCAAAGAATGATAATGTAATAATATGCTATATGCATGATGAAGAAATAAACAAGTGATTCAGAATTTATTCTTTGATCAGCTTCTTGTTTTCATTTCTTAAATTTACAATGAATTATACATGATTTATATAGATAATAGATTATAACTATTTCACCTAATATTACAGATAATGTAGCTGTAATCTATGAATTGAATTGTTCAAAAAATGTAAGCGCCTATCGTTTCTGTCGATAGACGCCGTATTTTGGCGACCACCATTTTATGTCGGTAGTTATTATTTCATAATTCAACACTCCCTCTCAAGTTAGTGCATAGATATTTCGTATGCTCAACTTGCTTAATATCATAATCTCAAATCTTTCAAGTTGTAACATCTATTCACAAAGTCCAAATGACATGTCTGGTTATTTGGCCTTTGCATCTTGAACAGTAACTTGTTTATTATTGAACAATATTAAAGCATCGACTTGGCTCTGATATATTATTATGATGACAAACCGACATTTAATAGATCCAAATTTTAAACCAATGAAACCTTATTTTGCTTAAATCAGCCAAGAACAAGTCACTATCCTTTTTAAAGTGCCTTGAAGAAAGGCATAATTGCCTTAACATAACTGGATTTATTCCCAGTCTTATTTTCACATCCTTATCATTTTTATCAAAATGAGGTGGCTTCGTTCGGATTAGTCCAAATTGTTAAAAAACTTCTCCTGAAAGCTCCAATCGAATTTTTCTTTCAAAAGTCTCTGGATATCCCACAATCTTAAAACATTGATCTTTGGTATGACCATTTTTCTGAAAATGGGTGCATTTAATTGATGATTTATCAACAATTCTTTTTGAATTCTTTCGTTCTCGTTGATTTGAAAATAAATGGTTTTGAGTTATCATAGTAGAAGCATCAAAGTCTCCAAAATTTTCATTCAAGGTGTTATGACGTATTGTCTCTCTCCGAATTAATGAATAACATTCTTTCAAATTCGGGGTGCTTTCTTTTAGTAGAATTTCTCCATGAATTTGCTCAAAAATATCATCCAATCTAGCAAGTAAAATATGTATCATCAATCTTTCAACAGACTCTTGATACAATTTTAGATCATCTAGATCTTTCATAACAACCTTATCTTGATGGTTCAGTTCTTGAAAGATTTTAGTTAACTCTCCATAATATTCTGAGAGTGATTTTCCATTTTGTCTAAAAGTAAAGGCTTTTTGATTTAAGAAAAATATATGTAATTCGTCACTTCCATCATAGAATGATTTTGCCAAAGCAACCCAAATTTTAAAAGCAGTGGGTATGGGTAAATAACGCTTCATAATTTTTGGACTCATAGACATTAGGAGTCATATCTTCATTATTTGGTTTTCAGCATACCATTTATCGTACCTTTTTACTTCTTTTTTTTGTTGCAATTTTTTCTCATAAATATAAGATAGTTTCTCTCTCTCAGCTACATGCATTTTCATTATTTAAGACCAAACATCATAATTTCTTTCAGTAAGTATGATTCTGGTATTAAAAATACCTTCAGAATAAACAGATTGTACAATAATCGAAGATGAAATTATATTATCTGTCATGATTTTATAGTACAGAGACTAGAAAATGATGTGAAGATTTTAGAATTGAAAATAAAATTCCAAAAAAATAATCTAAATAGTATTAAATCGGGGATAAAACTGGTTAAAATGGTAAATTTTGATCAAAATCATATTAAAACAGTAAATTTTGGATCAAACCATACAAAAACGGTAAATTTTGGATCAAATCAGGTGAAAAATTGGATAAAATTGGCCAAATCGAGTGAAATTGACCAAACCAAATGAAAAACTGGGTTCAAACAAAACCTCTGGTTCAAACCGAACCACTAGGTTCAAACAGACCTTTGGTTCAACCGAACCAAACCGACACGTTAGCGAATCAAACCGAACTGGCCACGTCAGCGTCTTCAACCTCCAGATGGCGGGTGAAGGCGCGTTGATTTTTTTAGCTCTCTTCTGGTGGCGTGCATTATGATCTTTTTTGCCACCCTAATTTTACCAAAATGCTCAGATTTTTTTTAGAGCAAGTTGGTAAAATTAGGTAAGACAAATACTGCTTGAAAATTGAAGTTTTAAATTAAGTTTCATATGAGTGTTTGAGGGAGTTTTTTTTTCTGAGAAAAAATATTTTTTTAGGGAAAGAAAACTCAGTTTTTGAAAACTAAGGTTTCAAATTTGTATAGAGCAACGACCTGGCTCTGATACCATGAAAAAACAAACAAGTGATTCCGAATTTATTCTCTAATCAGTTTCTTATTTTCATTTATTAAATTTACTACAAATTATACATGGTTTATATAGGTAATAGATTATAACTATTTTACCTAATTTTACAGATAATGTAGCTGCAAACTATGAATTGAATTGTTCATGAAATATAAGCGCCTATCGTTTCTGTCGGTAGATGCCGTATTTTGGCGACCGCCATTTTATGTCGGTAGTCATTATTTCATAATTCAACACATGAGCAAATTTACCAACGTAACCCTTCAATGAAATAGTAAAGAGGACCCTCAGAAAATGAAGTTTTACGTGCTTTGTGAGTTTTTTACTATTGGCAAATGCAATTTGAATCTTATATATTGTTTCTCATGTTCGCACACTTAGTATACACCAGGATATAAACTAATCGTCAGGGGCCCAAAAACCATGGAAACCAAGAGGAAAATTGAGGTGCCTGGGGACTTCAAGTCTCGCTACTAGTGCATCTACTTCACCAATCTTTCTCGGATTCAATATAACCAAATAGCATCTTTGTACGGAAACTGCATACTGCAAATATTAATAAACGTAGTAAGAAAGCGCTTTTATACTGTATATATTATATTGAAAAAGTACATTTACAATTTGTGGTATTATCACAGCCCAACTTTCACCCACCAAGTTGTTGCAAAATACCATTTAACTTTACAAATTTTTAACTAATACTATATTTTATGCTAGTTCCAGAACAATCCTTTAGCTTCGTTGCAAATACGTGACTATTTTCTATCAACTTCGTAAAAGTGTTAGCGTAAATGATATTTATGTAACAATCATTAGGCCTAGCTAGCTTATGATATTTTTGTAATAAATTTAAATTCAGGGGTATTTTGTAGCAATAGTTAAAATTTGGTTTTAAAAAAGTCTATTTATCCGATTATAATATTATAATATACGAAAAATAAAATTAATTGAATAAGATGCGTAAGCAGTACTACAGTTATTTAAAAAAAAAAAAATCAACTAATAATTAGTAGTAAATTAGTTACCTCAACTAGAAGAAGATAACCATGATCCTCCTGATCATGCCCACTAGGAACAAATATAGGTTCTCCAATAAATCTTCGGCTTCCAACACACCATGTATTTACCGAGTTGTCTAGTAAATTAAGCTTAGCAACCATGTCAAACGGAAAATGGGGCAACGCTCGGCGAGACCCAGAAGAAGTTGCTGCATATATATATTTGTTTATGCTACCTGAGAAGGCTGAGTTTATAACTGGGAAATCTGAGGACTTGTCCCAATTGTTCAGAGGCTCCACATTACAGTTTTGGCAATCACCATTAGCATCCATGCTGATAGACACCTGAATTGAGATAATGAGGGATTTTTTTTTTAATTAATGTTTGTTTTAAGTTAGTTATATACATACATATTCAAATTAAAGAACACCACCTTAATAAGATGAGGCAATGACTTGTTTTGGCCTTGTTCATTAATGTTAGTGTTCATAATTGAAGGGTCAAGTTTACCATTTTGCCAATTGTATCCTGCAGGGCAAAACAGAGTTTATTACACATGTATGTGTAATTTAGGCTAATATTTCATCCTTTGTGATAGACGAATGATGATTTTTCTGAAAAACAAACCACTTTTGACATGCTTTTAATTATGATGATGGAGAAACAAAATTAAACTGTCTAAGGGCGGCAGACATATATACGGACCAAATAGCTTTTGGAAATTGAACCAATGATAAGAGCAAGCAGAGGCGTGTATTTGGATTTCGAAATTTCCATTGGGATGTAGATTTTGGTAAGCATTGGCAACATGTAGTAGCCATAATTGGGAAGGAACTTCAATAGGTACTCTCCAATCTCGACCAGCTGTACAAGGGAATCGAGGAAGCAAGTAAATTGGAGATGTCACCTTGCTTGGGTTCATTGACAGTGCCGTTATCATTGGTGTAATTCCACATACAGCTGTTATTGCACCTGCATGTGTTCTTAATTAAATCATGTTATATATATATATATATATATTGGAAAAAATACTCTTAAACTAATGTTATATAATAAATTTAAATGTGTTAAAATAAGTAAAAAAAATTAAATAATTATTACCAACGACGTCAAGCTTGATGCGATTAGCAAACAATATGTAATGAGTGTCTGTAAAAGCCCAGTCATGAATCATCAAGTGATCGGGAATATCAAATTCTTGCTTCTGCAACAACTTAAAATCAGAGTTATATTCTGCAAGACACAAAGAAAAATTAGATCTAGTTAGCCACCTTAATTTGTCACCAACTTGGTTAGACTCTTATCTAATTAGGAAAATTAATTACCATAAAATGTAAAATTACTCCGAGGAAGTAACATGTCCTCTGCATTGCATGATACTGTAAGAAGTCTATCTCTGCGTGCGTCCACCTTATAATGAGCCAATAGTCGCTTTGGTGGCATCTTAAACACCCCTGCATATATATATATATATATATATATATTCCGTCTGTATGTATGAATTGGGGTCCCAATAATATAAATTTCATATTTTATATGTCTAGCTAAATTCCAAATTGTTTAATAATTAAACCAACAAATTAATGAGAAGGACATACGCGTCCAATACTACAATAAAATTTTATAAATAATAAATTCCGGGCTAATAGTTAAAGTACTAATCATTCCTACATTCTTTTCTTTAGATCAAGAACAATGGTAACTATATATATACAATCACCTTCACGACTTCATCTAAATAAGTAGACCATGTATATATGAATGAAATATTGTTCTACTTGTCAAATCTTATCCTGCAAACTGGAAACTTTGGCTTCTTCTTGCTTTTTTTTTTTTTTCCTCTTAATTATTGAATACGTCAAATGAGCTTATATTTCAACATATAACATATATGTTAAAGTCATCGATTTTGGATTTTGATGTATTATCTTAAAGTATGTTATTTAAATAGTTTAAAATGAAGTAATTTAATTAAAGTAATTTTAAAAATAATGTAGTTTATTACTAATTTGACAGTAAGATCACCTCTCTTCCGTTTCAAATAACGTGTTTGAATTATATTAAAATATTATTTAATAATTTTTTAAGAAAAAAAATTAAACTTGTAACAAAAATGTCAAAAATAATTTTACACACCAATTCATTTGTTTCTGATTCCATTGGATTGCTTCTTCTTTTTTTCATATTTAATATTTTTAAAATAATATCAAATGCATAATAATAATCCATTAAGACATGCACTGTTAATTTTTTTTTTGTCAAATTGAGATCGAATCAAATTATATTGAAAAAGTTTTCTTCCTAAATTGTTCATATAAAAAAAGTGAATATGTTATCAATTGGTTCACCTCGATAGATTATTAATTTCAAATGTTACATAATAATTTAATTTTTATAAAATATGTATTAAGTATTTAAATAATATTAGAAGAAGAATTTTAAAATAATTTTTTTACAATGAAAACAATTTTTAAAAATAAATTAAACAAAAAAAAAATTTACTATAAAAGAGAGAGAGAGAGAGAATAGATTTTTTTAAAAATGGCCAAATATTTTATTTTTATAAAAATTATTAATTTTTTTCTAATTTGATTTAAAAACAGTTTTTAAGAATTGTTTTCAAGTTAAGTAACCAAACAAGCCCTTAGTTTTTATATTAATCTGTAACAAGCAACAAATATTAATTAATTAAAAAAGGGAGTAAGGTCATATAGATTATTTAGATTATGTTATTTGCGTTATTTAGTTCCTAAAATTATAAATATTATTATTTAGTCCATAGTTTTAGAAAAAGAAAAAAATTGTCAATTAAGGACAAAATACATAATTTGAATGATTTTTTAATTAAAATATTATTTTTTAACTTAATATTTTAATATCTAAAACATTAAAATAACATAATTTTTTTCATGGGCCTCGTAAAAATAATATTTTAATTAAAAAATTATTAAAATCATGTATTTTATCCTTGCTCTGTTTTCTAAAACTAAGAAATCGAATAATACTATTTATAATTAAAAAGACCAAATAACACAAATTACTAAACTATTAATTTAAGTATTGGTGATTTGTTAAGTTGTTGTAACTAACTGTTACACATGTCATCAGTTGCTTAGTGCAGTTATATATATATATTACTAACATTTAAATGAGAACACCATCGAGTCATTTTTAACATTCATATGATTTCTTTTCTCTATTTTTTAACTTTGTATTCTATTGTCGTGTATGGTATCAGAGCTTTGGTTATTGTTCTAAGAATGATGGAGGAGATCAATCAATAACTGAATAGAATGACTATCAATCCAACAAAGAAAGAGAAGCCTTGCTAAGTTTTCTGTAGAAATTCCACCTATGAATCTAACCATTGGAATCAAGCTAGATCGTGAAAATTTTTCTATATAAAGAGAGCAACTAATAAGCTTAATCATGGTGTATGGTGTTGAAGACTTTGTCAATAGATAAAGAACTAAACCTTCTTGTTTTATTGAAGGTACGATGATCACAAATCCTAATTACATTTTCTTATCTCGTGTTAATGGTATTATCAATAGCTGAATTTTTGTATCGAATTCAAGTAGTGTGAATTATGTTGTTACTTGTAAGGAGACTACATGTGATAAGTGGAAGTGTCTAGTACAGCAAGGGTTATGAAATTGAAGTTACAGTTGCAAACTTTACATATAGATGCACTTTTAGAGAATGACTATTTTGATAAATTGAAAGAGATAGCTAATGAATTGGATGCAATTGGTAGGCACCAAACCAGTGTGGATATATGTGTCTTAATATAATTACAAAGAAAAAGCTTGTTAGTAGAAATGTTATTTTTTCTGAAGTTTAGTTTCCTTTAACTAAGTGTGCTTCTTTTTCCAATGGTTCATTATAGTCTCCACAATCTTCACTCTCTACTTTACATATTCCTCAATGGTTGTCAGCTTTTCATGGTTTTTTGGATTTACCTACTGCACCTCAAAGGTCTAATCTTGACTTTGTTCCTTCAAATATCCCACTTAGTTTTTCTTTTGCTCATAAGTCCTTTGTTGCTTCTTTATATGATATTAGTTTTGTCCATGACAGTTCTTTTACCTCCAGCAAGCCTACATCTCCTTGTATCTATAACAAGTTTTTTTCTTAACTCACCTCATTCTTTTGAAAATGGTTCATTGGGTATTAATCTTGAAGTTGTGCTTCCTTTGATTTCTTCTACTGACCCTTTATTCCCTTATCCTGTGTCAAATGTGCACATTATGCTTACCAGAGGTAAAATTGGAAATTTAAGCCTAAAAGTTTTGTTACATTGGCACCTTGTGGCTCCTAAAAGGTTTAGTGAGGCATGTTTTCACATGGAGACTTACCATGAAGGAAGAGTATGAAGCTTTCACAAGGAACAAAACTTGGGTTTTAGTGGATCCAACACCTTAAGCAAAGGTCATTGATAAGCTTTGTGTTTACAAAATAAAGAAGAAACAAGATAGTTCTTTAGACAAGTACAAAACACGTTTAATTGCTCAAAGGTATTTTTAAACTCTAGGGCTAGATTTTACTTAAACATTTAGTCATATGGTTAAAATGACATTAGTGAGGGTTATTCTTACCATTACCTTGCATTTTGGTCGGAGCATTTGTCAACTAGATGTTAATAATACTTGCTTGAATGGTGATTTGGAAGATGATGTTTACATGAGACAGCCTCCTTGTTTTGAGGACCTTTTGCATCCCAATAAGGAATGCAAGCTTTAAAAAAGCCTTATATAGACTCAAACAAGTTTTTTCATAAGTTGCAACATTGGTTGTTAAGGTAGGGTTTTATGAACACTAAGAGTGATACTAATTTGTTTGAAAGAGAATTGCCACCAGTGTAATGTTTGTGTTGGTTTATGTTGATGATGTAGTGTTCATTGGTTTTAATCCTTTTAACCTGCAACATTTTGTTACTAGTTTGCATATTGCTTTTACTCTCAAGGATTTGGGCATCTTAAAGTTTTTTTTTGGTATGTTAAGTCCTTGTTCACCAATTCAAGTCTTCAATTAATTTAAGGCAAATATATTCATGGGTTGCTCAAGAGAGTTATATTAGAGTCACTAAAGTAGCCTTTTCACCTATGGTTTCATGTAATGTGATTAGCAAAATTGATAGCACTCATTTAACTAATCCTACTTCTTATAGAAGCTTGGTAGGTGCAATGCAATATTATGTCCTTACATAGCCAGATATTGCATTTGTTGTTAATCAATTTTACCAATTTATGAATCAACCTACAAATGTGCATCTTGTTACTACTAAGCGTCTGTTTACGCTATCTTAAAGGATCCTCTCAATTTGATCTAATGTTGTTCAAATCACAGGCTTTGGATCTTGTTGGGTATGCTGATTCAAATTGGGCTACTTGCCTTAATGACAGGAGAAGTGTCACTGGGCAATCCATGTTTTTTGGTAGAAGTTTGGTGTCTTGGCAATCATGCAAGAAAATAGTGGTTTTCATATCCTTAGTTGAAGCTGAGATAGTTTGATTAAAGTCACTATTGCAAAATCTTGGAGTAAGAATATATGGTGTGCTTAAACTAGTGTGTGACAATGTAAATACTTTACATTTGGCCCGTAATCCTGTGCAACATGCAAGGACAAAACACATAGAGATTGACTATCATTTTGTGAGGGATCAATTGTTGAACAAAGCTCTTGTCATAGAGCATTGTAAGTCATAACATCAGTTAGCATATGCACTTAAGCCTCTCCCAACTTTTCATTTTTTGTCACTTAGAAGCAAACTTTTGGTTTTAAATAAACCTCTAGTTTGAGGGGGAGTACTGAATTATTAAGTTAAGTATTAGTGATTTATTAAGTAGTTGTAACTAATTGTTACACATGTCATTAGCTTATTAGTGCAACTATGTATATATATTTGTTAACATTTCAATGAAAACTCCATTAAGTTATTTTCATCATTCATCTGATTTTTTTTCTGCATTTTTAAACTTTATATTTTATTGTTATGTATAAAGACCCAATATGAGAGACCTCAATGACAATTTTCTCATTAAAAAAAAAGCGTATATATGTGCTAGTCTATTGACAAGCTTAAGTATTTACCATATCGATCATGAGTCCTAAAATCAAGCATGTTTTGAATACATTAGCAAAAAAGAAAAGAAGATGGATTTAAATAAAAATCTAAGTAATAATTAATATTGTCATGCCATCATTAGAAGAGAATGATTAGTTCTAATAATACTCTTATTTTTACTTGTATCACCCTTCATATATTTAAATTTTATTTTATTTTATACATTAAATTTTCTTAAAAAATTTGAAAATAATATGTCAAAAAGCATAGTTTACATGTGTTATTTAAATAATAAAGCAAGTGAAAATAAAAACGTAATTGAGAATAGTGTTTGCTTAGAAGATAATATATTCATATACAATTTTGAGTTCAATTCTTCTGTATCGTTTTTGGTGTACTATTTTATGTATCACCAGTACGTGACAAATACGTTGGTAGAAAAAAATAAAAATATTGGCATTTTTTTACACATATTTACTAATAATTTGTAGCACATTAAGAGACACACCAAAAGTGATACATATTATCTCTATCCGTACAACCTCGATCCGATGTATCTTTGATTTTAACGAAATAAATAAATATGTAATACATGCATCTGCCTTCAACATAGACACACAATGTTGACTCAATTAAAAATAAATAAATAAATAAATACTTACGTACCATATAATATAGGCTTCAACAACCAAGCAGCTAAATTGAACACACCATTACCAATACTATCTTTACCATCATCAAACACCGATTCACTACCATTCATCACATCAAATCTTCCAAGTGTATTCAATGTCCCAGATTCAATCTCATATGGATCCCCACCCTCCCACAAACACAATAACCTTCCACCCCAAACCAAAACGCTCGTATTAGCGACATTTTTCATTACCTTTGTATTCCCAAGTTTTTGTCCTCCTTTTAACACCGAAAATGGTCCACGATGAGTAAACTGCCACGTGTTATCCATCGGATCATGCTCTTCCAACTGAGCTTCAGTTTTCACATATCGAGCCATGAACTTAACATTTTTAGCAACATTATCAAAAACAAAGGCCCTTAGATAACCATGACCATCTAGTGGGTGTACTGTAGAGCCATGATCGTCAACGAAGAGTCCAGGTCCGGTCAAATAGTATGTGCCAGATGGAAAGTCATCTGGAACGGTACCGTCTACAACTCGTAGTATCACTGGTTCCTTTGTCTCAGACCGTTGGGAGACAAACAAGAATTGGTAGTCCCAAAATGCTGACACAAAGTCATCAACTAGTTCTGGACTTTGAGAAGTAGTAGTGTTTTGATCAACTTTATGAGTTTCAATATTGGGGGTAGATATGGAAATGGCTCTAGTCGTTTTAGTGGACAATGAAGGAATACGAGTAACTGAAGCCGGTACATTACGCGGCCAAGGGAATATTGAAGCAATGATATGAAACGGTTTAGCCTGCATTTTTTCTTTTTCTTTCTTTCTTTGGGCTCTTAGAGTACTGACTAGGCTTTTGGAAGCTTTAAAAGGGATCTAGTGAAGAGACAATGAGCGTAAGGTATATATAATGTTGGCTAAACGAATTTGGTGTTGATTATTTATGTAATAACAGATTTGCCATGTACATAATTGACATTAGTATTGTTAATGTTTGAGTAATTGGGCCACTTCAATGTGCTCGGTGGGGCTTGTGATGTGTTATTATATGGAGGACATGAAGAAAATTTTGCAGATTTAATGGCAGACATGTTGCTTCGATATGTTTTAATTTATGCTCTTTAATTATTTAGATTCTTACTGTGGGAAGAAAATGCATGGGTCGAATATTTTCAACAAATAGATTAGTGCCGTTCAATTAATTAATTTTCGTTTACACTAATAAACTGTTTTATTGGTCCACTTCCTACTTCAAGGAAAACAATTAGAATTAATGGCGAGTGGTATTTTGGTAATTTAGAATGAACCCAAGTGTAATAAGTATAGGTGCAATATAAATGTCGGTTTATGGCACTAAAGAAGACAATGATGACATTGATCCCAAAGTTGAGTTGTTGGTGATACCGCCATAATAACGACAATTTGAACGGGGCCGTCCATAGCGGGATCTGATGATCTCATTCGCAACTCATAGCCTATGCCTATTTTTATTATTTTTAAAGGAGACTTTTTTTTATAAATAAAATAGTTTGATTTATACAGAATAAATCTACGAATAAAAAATACATTAAATTATTACAACACTCATAACAATAAATATAGCCAAATTAGTTATAAAAAAAATTATAGCATTATACTTCAAGTATGAGATTTTTATACAAGTTTGCCCCCTTTAATATAAATTAATTAAAAATACATGTTTTCTACTTAACTTATTTTAATTTTTTTGTTTAGTTAATTTTTATAATTTATTTAAAATTAATATAAAATTAATTTTTTTATATTTTAAATTAATTATAAAAATAAAATAATATTTAGTATTCTCATTAGATGTGGTAAATTACGGTCTTTATTGAATATGATCATTATTCTATTATCATATTTGTAGTGATAACATATCCTAAAAGGACAATTAATGTCAATATCTTAAAATATAAGGATAATTTTGTTTAAAAAATATTATGTGTGGTTCATATTTTTATATATAAAATAAATATAAATATAATAAATTTTAATAGCTTGTGATATTTAAATAAAAATATCATATCTAGATAAATACAAAAATAAAACTAGCCAGAGCATTATAAAAGAGTTGGTATTAAATCATACTAACGGGGTGGTTCAAGTCGATCATAATATGAAAAAGAATAAAAAGATGTGTAAAAACACTTATTTTCTCCGTTCTTTATGGTTTTCAGTATTCTCTTCTATGTTTAGATCACTTTAATTGTTTAGATCACCACGTCAACATGATCGTAGATTGACCAAAAAAATTTCATACTTAGGACAAATATGATATTATTTTCATACACATATTTTATTATTGTATATATTTATTTATATGTTATTTATTATATTGAACGATTTTGTTCTCAAATTTTTATTTTAATTATAAAATTATAATTATTATTTTTTAATTATTAATGATAATAATTACAATAAAAATAATAATCTAAATTTTTTATTTATGATTACTTTTTTAAACGTCTTAACTAACTCAAAACACATGATTATATATACATTTAAATTAATTTTTTTATTTTAAAATAAATGATTAAAAAAAATCTTATTACTATTTATATTTGTCATTTTACTTATATATCATTTGCTATTTTAGACATTTTATCTTCAAATTTTTACTTTAATTATAAAATTAAAATTATTTATTTATTTATTAATGATAATAATTATAACAAAAAGATAAGAACCAAATATATTATTTATGATTAATTTTTTTTTAAAAGTTCAATATATCCTAAAACACATGATTAAACATTTGAATTTTTTTTTTTAAATAAAGGGTTAAAAATATTATTTTGGACAATTTTGTCATCAAAATTTTACTTTAATTACAAATTATCATTACTTTTTAGTTTATATATTTAAGGATAGTGATTAATTCAAAATAAGGGTAGAGGACTTTAATGGTCTTTTTCTTGTGTTAAAAGAGATACTTTAGTCCCTTACTTATATTTTGCATCACTTTAATAATTTTCTTTTGTAAAAGCGACAACATTAATCATTTTTCACTATATAAGATTTTACAAATATTTATTAAATATTTTTAAAGTTTTACAAAAATAACTTATTATTTATAATGTTTTATTAGTTTAATTATAATTTCTTTTAATTGTTGGATTCATTTTACCTCTTTCATATTTTTTCCCCTTACTATAGTGTTAATTTTATTGATTTTTTTTGTTATAATATTTTAATTTTATTAATTTTTTGTTATAATATTTTAGATAATATACTTCTTTTGTTGTATTAGGTTAGATAAATCTAATTTTAAAATTTATTTAATTTCTTTACTGACTCTGATACCAAAATTTCATGCAATATTTTGATTTTAATAATTTATAATATTTAAGCATATAAATTTTTCAAAATAATTTTTCATTTTTAAACTTGTATTTTCATAAAATTTATAATATGCATAAATAAACTTTTATAATTAACAGATGAAATCTATATGTATTTTTTATATTTAAAAAAAAAAAGAGGACTTGTGCTATTATTTTTCTATAAGAGAAGGACTTGTACTATCATTTTTTTCATAAAAAAAGGACTTAAGTGTTGTTAAAAATAGGTGAATGACTAAACTGCTTATTTTTAAAGAATTAAAGGATATATAGGGTTTTTTTTTTTTTAAATAATGGGTTAAAAAAATTACTATATATATATTTGCTTAAATGTCATTTATCATTTTGTTATCAAATTTTTACTTTAATTACAAAATTATCATTATTATTTATTTAATGATTAATGATAATAATTACATTATTGTAAAGATAAGAACCTAATAGTATTTTTTATGTTTTTTTTTTTTTAAAGACATACATAACATAGAACACATAGTTATACAATTAAATTATTTTTTTCCCCTTTTTTCTCTTTTTCTTTTGAAATAATGGATTAAAAAAATTAATTTTTATTTTGGAAGAATTTGTCTTCAAAATTTTACTTTAACAACAAAATTATCATTATTTTTTATTTTATATAATAAAAATATAATCCTTATCATTACTATTCTCTTTATTTTTAAATATATTAATAAATATATATTTTAATCACATAAAAATGTAACAAAAAATTTAAACATAAAATTAAAATATAAAAGTATTAGGCACATATATATATTTTACTAGTGTGTGTGTATATATATATTACGAAAGTAAAATAATATTTAGAGCTTTATTGAATATGATAATTATTATATTGTTAGAATTTTTATTGAATTTACTCATTATTTTATTATCATGTTTAAAATTCTTATTTAAATATAATTCTTATTTTAGTATTATGTTTAGAGTTTTTATTTAATGTGATAATATATCATAAAAAAGTAAATAATGTCAATAGCTGAAAATATAGAGATAATTTTATTCAAAAAATTATTAGGAGTGATTCAGATTTTTATATATAATATAGATATATATTATTACTATTATATTTATCTATGTATCATTTGTCATTTTAAACGATTTTGTCATTAAATATTATCTTTAATTACGAAATTATTATTATTATTTATTTTATTTAATGATAATAATTATCTTATTATAAAGATAAGATCGTAAAAAATTTATTTATAATTTTTTTAAATAAGTTTTACATAACCTAAAATACATAATTATATATTTGAATTAAATTTTTATTTATTTTTCTTTTAAAATATCTGGTTAAAAAGTTAATCTTTTAAATGATTTTGTTCTCAAATTTTTATTTTAATTATCAAATTATTATTACTATTTATTTTATATATTTAATTATAATGATTAAATGTTGTTCTTTTTAATTTTATTTTACAATAATGGGTTAAAAAAATAAAAAATCAAAAGGAAACAAATAAATAAGGAAAAATATTTCAAAAATAAAAGATAATAATGTAAGCTTTTATTTTTAATTTGATTTTCTAAACAAGAAATCATAAATAAACTAAAATACATATTTATTGCGTTACTTGTAATTAATAAAAATATTTTACAAAATAGTTCAAATCTAATACAATATTATTATTAATTTTATGTATTTAATATAAAATATATTTTTTTATAAAAAATCTTACATAACCTAAAATATGTAATATATATTTGATTAATTTTTCTTAAATATGTTTTAAAAAACAAAAAATAAAAAACAACTTAAACAAATAAATAATAAAAAATTAAAATATAAAAAATAATATTAATATTATAATTTAGATGTCAAATCTTAAATATGATATTATCTATTTTATGGTTAGATTTATTTTAAATAAAGATTTATCTTTATTGTATTATAAATTTGTATTTAATTAGAAATTTAATCTCTATCATATCTTAAATTCAAAATTCATATTATATCTTGCAAATCTTATAAATAAGACTTTTAATAATATATTGTAAATACAACAATTAATAAAAATTATTTCTCTATATTTTTCTTCTCTCATTTTCTTTAATTTTATAACACTTATAAATTTTTTATTTAGTTTAATTTTTAATATTATAAGTCATAGATAGGCTAAAATACATACATATTTATTTTTCAAAATAATGATAGTATTGTAATTAAAAGAAAAATTAGAAAAAAAATCATTCAAATTTGATTATGAAAATTTTCAAAATTATTAATTTTATTTATTTAATTATAAAGATTACATTATATGATAATTTTTTTATTATTTTTATTATAAGAGTTTGTTTTTTTATTATATGAATATGAATTACTTTTAATTGAAACTTGCTTCTTTATGTTTGTAATGTAAATTTTTTCATGCTTCGTATAATTTTTATTTTATGATTGTTAATTATTTTCATATTTTTAATTTTATTTTTTAATTTTGAATGATTCAAAATAAGTCTTAATATTGTTATGTGTCACAATAAATTTTTTTTTTTACAATCAAGTAATTATTAAATTTTTAGTACTTTATTTATTAAAAAAATCATAAATATGTATTTTAATATTACACAAAAATATTAAAATATAAAAGTAGTATATATAACACGCTCTATTATATATATATATATAATCAAGAGTTCATGTTTTTTATTTAACTTTTTATACACCTCATTAATTCAATGGTTGAGATTAAGAGGATAATATTCTTTCATTTTCTTTAGTTTTTCTTTATCATTTTTAAATCTCAACTATTAGATAATAATGGCCTAAAAAATTAGGAAATAAATATGGGTTAGTGATTCTATCTATATATATATGGTGATCATTCTATATACAAATAATTTTAATAAATAATTTTAACAAATTATATTTAATCATTAATTTAAGTCAATTTAACTATAAATATGTCTTTTTTATTTAATTTTTTCTTAATTTTAGTAGTTATTTATTAAATTCATATTTTAAAATATAATTGCATTCATAATTATCTTATAGTTAATATGATTTATCAATATTATTTTTATATCTATTTAGAATAGGCATGTGTGTATATATATATATATATATATATTTACTTTACTTATTTTATTTTATTTTATATTAATTTGTTCTAATATTTTAATGAATAATTATTTTTAAAATAACAAATTAAAACTAACATAAATATCAAATTCTAATCAAGAATTTGCATTACAACATCAAACTTTGTAATTAATTAAAAATATAGTAAACAAAAATATTAGACTTGTAAAAAAAAAAAAAAGATCTTAAATATGTTTATCTACTATAAATAAAAATAAGATCTTTGCCTCTCTATTGAAATACATATAAAACACATTAAGATTTGAATTAATATCAATAACATATATCTATTCTTACCAACATTTTCTTTATCGATGTGTAAAGGATTTAATCTAATATGAAAAAGGTAATCCATGATAAAAAGTCCTCATTGTAAAATAAGCTAACATAACTATATTTTATTAATTTTATTTTAATATTGACAATGAACTTATATTTATTAAAAAATAAAGAAGTTGTTATCCATATTTTCTTAAAGTAATTTGACAAAATTGCATTTAAATGCTCATAAAGTGTTGTTAATATATTTATTCCAAAAATCACTTATATCTAAAACTGATTTCTATTTTTTTTCCGACCAAATTAAAAAATATTTTTATTAATCGTAAACTTGTATAAATTATATTTATAAAATAAAATTACAAACTAACATCAATAAAAAACACACTAAAAGAAACAATTTAAATTAGAAAGAGCTATTAATCTCTTCACAATAAGACATAAATGAACTAATTTGATAAAGGGAGCAATCTAAATTTTTTATGTACTTTCCCAATGAAAATCACATGCACATTAAAACTACAATGCCACAATGACGAAGCTACAATGCCAGACGGCTAAATAGCCTGCCGTTGACCAAACTCAAGGACATAATAGAAAGCTCAAATTTAGAGAAAGGCAAGATAGATATTTTAAAGAGAATATCAATCTAAAACTTCAAGCTTACTTCTAATATGAACAAAAACCAACATAAAAAATTATACTCATTTTAGGTTACTCTAACAAAATCAACTTCTCATATAATAGATAAATTTTAAATAAATATAGTATTCAAAATGCCATTAGCATCCACAAATTTATGTTTATATATATTAAATTATGAAAAATATTTTTAATATTATTGACAATGTGTAATTCAAATTTTAGATGTCTTATATCAATATACATTATTTCCAACAATATTAAAAAATATTTTATTGAGAAAATATCAATTAATAATATATCAATTATTTGTAAAATATTGAATAATATTAATAAAATATCGTATGTGTTTATGTTTAAATTTATTTATTTTTATAAATAATTTATCATTTAATATCTTTACTTTATTTTATTAATCATGTAATAAATTTATTAATTTAAATAATTATTCAAAATATTTTAACTATCTATTCAATTATATTTTGATTTATTGGGTAAAATAAATGTAAAATATATTTGTATTTATATGTATGGAAAGATATATCAAGTTCTAAAGATATTAAAAAAATAATAAATAAAATGATTAATATTGTGGTTCAATAATATTTTATTAGATATTACATTTCTTATAAGAATATACATATAATTTACCCATAAAACAACAACTATGAAAGCTAAAGTTAAGTACTTGCTTAATCTCTAGTTTTTTAAAGCAGACGACCTGATTCTCAGATGTCAAAGTCGTTAGTAAAATATAATAAAAAATAAGTTATATGTAGTGTGCGAGATATACGAGCTCTAATTCGGTAGATGTTCAATACTTCATCACAGGTTGATGTCCAAATAATATATAATAAATAAGATAATTAATTTAAAAAAAATAAATAACTAATTATTTTGATATTTTTTAAATTTTATTAAATTTTTCATAATTTTTTATTTATAATTTTTTATGTTTTTTTTTTTTTTAATATTTTAATTAATAATTATAATATTTTTAATATATTCCAAAAATTTATGTATGATATATTGACCAACATTTATGCTTCAAACCTTGCCTACATTTTAACAAAAAAAAGAAAAAGAAAAAGAAAAAGAAAAAAGACATATGGAATGAAAAAGAAAAAAGAAAAAAAAAGAAAAAAGAAAAAAGAAAAAAGAAAAAACCATTTGTTCTCTCCGTTGTCCTATTGAGCGAGAGAGAATGTGCTCAGAAAGATCACTGTGTTTTTGCGACTGAAAACGTAAAGAACTCAGAGAGAAAAGAAGAGGGTAAAGCTTTTTACTGGAAACTTCCAAATTAAGTTCTCGACTCAGAAGGTAAGTGAACTGGTCAATTCCGAGCATATCAAATGGGATTATCTTGATGGATAATCTGAGTATTTTGGGGTTTGTTATTTTCAATTTTTAGGCACTGTTCGCTCAGGAATTATCTTTAGGGTTTTAATTTGGGGGTCTCCGTCGAACTTTTGTTCTATGGTGTGATGTGACTTGGAGCTGTCGCGGGTCGGCAATTCTAGGGTTTCAATGGGGAGCACCGGTGAGCCTGACAGAAAACGGCGTCACTGCAACTCTATATCCCCGACGGCTGCTTCACTGAAAAAACAACCTTTCTCGCCTCTATCAGAGGACAAAAAGGTAAGATATTTCTGCTTTACTGTCTTAATTTGCAAATGTTTACTTCGGGCAATATAAGTTGGGCGATGTTGCTTGTTTGGGATGCTGAACAACTCAATTAGTCTCCGGATTTTCAATTGTGTTCTGGTAGTCATACTCTCATTTTAGAAAATATATTTTGTACCCTTTTTGCTTTATTCATTGATTATCGGTGCTAAAATTTTGATTGTTTCATGGGGGCGGTTTTGTGCTTATTATATAAGTGTATTCCGGGAACCTGCAAACCTATTATTGCAATTGTTTTCTTTTTTTGCTTGTGAATACTGTTTTGGGCTGTGTGTGCACAAATGGGAGATGTTTATCTTCGGCATGTTTATATGTTGAATTGTTGATAATGGAGCAAGTGATTTTTATCTCATTGGTACTTTTGGCAATAAGTCCATTGTCCGAAGCAATACGTCTAGGTGCGGTTTTCTTGTTTTTAGACTTATCATTGCTGTTTTTGGTGTTGTAGCTTGATATTACTGTTCTTCAATATCAAAATCAGAAGCTCATACAGAAGTTAGAGACTCAAAAAGTTGATTATTCAGCTCTTGAGAGTAAGCTTGCTCAACTGAAGATTAAACAAGAGCCATATGATTCCACAGTAACAGTGGTAAATAAGTCTCTGGAAGAGGTAATACTTCAATTTCTAATTGGACTATTTTTTTCCTTTCTTTTTATAATTTTATGCAGCTTCTTTCTTTATACAGTATGTTTTATTGCTTGATGAGATAATTGATTTGGTATTTTGACAATAGTTGGTCAATGACTTTGAATCACGTTCTATCCATATAAGAGAGTCTTGCTGCAAGCATGTTGCCAGACACAACAGTGTTGTTGAGGGTAAGGATTGCATTTTACATGATTCACCTAGTCATTTGGCATTCATTTCTAACTGTTTTGATACCAGTTATGACTTAATATATTTTTTTTTCTTTTCACCAGCTAAAATTGTACCTTCTTGTGAAGTTTTGGGATTGATTAAGCAATTTAGGTTTGTTGGAGTATCACAATTAAGTAATGGCTAATAATTGATATGGGAAACCTATTTTATTGTGTGGGGATCTATAGTCAGGCAGTAGGCATAGTGAAGCTATAAGTCATAGGTTCTGTTTATGTACATGTTATATGGGATGACTTAATACACTGCTTGGAAAAGACATCTACAAGTGGTACATTTCTCAATAGCATATTTTTTCAGATTATATGTTCTGTATAATATTTTATTTTATATTTATTTATTGAAGTTATCTATTATATATGATCTGTGATTTAATTATGATTTGTAGATGTACTTTGATAAATGTTAGAAGTAGTTTGTGTGTTTATGGGTCTTAGGTTCATATTTTGAGAACTAATAGAATGTCAGTTTTATAACAGATGTGTACTTAACATAAGCTTTGTCTATTGGTTTTTAGATGGAGTTCCATCTGTTTTCCAGGAGGCTTTTCTTAGTCGACTTACAGAAACAGGTGCAACAGAAAGCTCATCAATTTATAGCTGCTCTAACAAGATGCAAGGAAATAGAGAAAGAGCCTATGAGAAGACTAACAACACCGTGCGTAATATTTTAGCTGCAATTGATAGCTTGTGGCATCTAAAGGATGGATTGCACGCAATATTATTGAAGAACATCCCAAAAGATGGTAATAGTGAAAAGATTTAGGCATATCCTACTTAACATTTTTCATTGGTTTGCCCCTTAGTTCTGTTGTATATGGCTTCTTTTGTCAGGTTCTTGCAAGCAAAAGACATCAAGTGATTTGGTTACCGAAGTTAGAAATTTGAGAATGTCACTTTGCGACTTATTTTTTAAGCATAGAACACTTGCAAGGGAATTGCAGAGCCACCAAGACATGGATGCAAAGAATAAAGTAAAGCTCAAAATAGTAAATGGTAACTTTCTATCTATTTATTGATATATTATATTTATTGAGTGTGAAATGTAATGGGTGAAGGGGATGAGATGTCTTGAAGCTTATACAAGTGGAGTACATCAACCATGTAGCTTTTTAGTAGATCTCATAAGTCCTTTTGCTTTCATAAAATTAGCAATAAAGTGATATTTTGACTGTTAACTAAAAAATTGGTCTAGATCTTGTTATTTATTGGTCATGTTATCAAATTTGTGATTCTATTTATAGAATAAATTTTTTATTGAGGTTATTCATGTGATGGTAAATAACTATTAATAGCCTTACAAATTTGGTTATATGTATGGCACATAACAAAATTTGACCTAGTTTGGGTTAAGGTCAAAATAAGATTTAATGTTAATTTTAAGAAAGCAACACCTATTTAGTCAACTAAAAAGCTATAGGCTTATGCGCTCTACATGTGTAAGCTATACTCAATAGGATCTTTGGTGCCCTTTACCCAAAAGTAATTTATAAATGCTATTATAAGACGATCTACAAGAAACTAAAAAAATTTGATGGTTATGTTCTTGGTGCCCGGCACTTAAGATTTTGTGGCCATAGGTGTACCCTATCTAGACATTCTTAAGTATATTTTTTCTTTGGGTATTAATGAGTCTTGGAGTCTAATTTGTTAAAGATAAGTGCAATATTCAGTTTTTTTCTTTCAAAGATGTTTTTAATGTCTGTCTACCTTGGATGTGGGGGATGTAACTTATGGAATGATTAGCCTATGGGTTTTGGTTATGTTATAGGTGTGAGATGAAATTTGAAGTTTACAAAATTTTGTTATATTTTTAAGTCTCTCTGCTACAACTCTTATTGCATTGGGACATTAATGATGACAAAAGCCTATGAAGTCAACTGATTTGAGGTTTGGATAGAAGTGGTGATATATTATCCTACATATGAAGGTTGCAATGTGTGTATTGTTGTAGTTATAGTTTTGAAAAGGATATGCTCTTTCGTAATGCATTTGCATAATTATACATATTTGGGTCAGTTAGACATGCAAGATTAACATCCAGAGTTACTGGGGAAATGTTTAAGTTATAACATCCAGAGTTATTGGGACTGGGGCAATGTGTAAGGTTTAAGAGGGTTCTACATAACTTCTTTTGAACAGGGAAGAAACTAATGTTTTGAAAGGATCGTTCCCATGATCACGTGGTTTTTTGATGTGCTGCATAAATCGCTTTTACCTTTTATTTTTTATGAAGGGGAGTTGGAAAGTGCACTTGGTGAATTAGAAGATATTAATAGCAAAGTAGCTACTCTTAAAGCGCAGAGAGATGGTGCAAAAGGGGCAGTTTTCCCCATCTTAAATCTAGGAAGCAAGCATATGATTGGTGATAAAGTTAATGACATGGCAAAGGATCTTCAAGATATGGAGTCTTATCTCAAAGAGCTAAAGGTGGATATTGGTTTTTTACTTCTTGGTTCAATGTCAGATTTTTTCTTCCTTCTTTTCTTAATTTGAAGACACGAGCTTTAACTAATTTGAGTATTGTAGGAGCAATCCTCCTGTCGATTAATGGAAATTAAAGTCCTTCATGAAGAAAGAGTAAGAATATTGGAACAGCTATATGATTTGCAGGTTAGTTTTAACACAAATGATATTCTTTTTGTGCTTAGAAACGTAACTCCAATTTAAAAGGGTATTTATCAAATACAAGCTCATTTTACTCATTTATATACCGTGAATTTTCCTTGCAGAACGCATTGAAGAATTTAACTTGTAATTCCTCATCCGAAGCCTATCTTTTGGTGAGAGATCAGATAGAGAAGTCAAAGTCTCAAGTTTTTGAGTATCAGGCATTATATGAGAAACTACAGGTTGTAGCTGGTCGGTAGTTGTATTTATGCCGTTATATTATTTTTTGTGGAGTAGTTTTGTTCTGATGCTGACAATAATTTTTCCTTGGAGATTGTAGGCTGAGAAGGATAGTCCTATCTGGAGAGAAAGGGAACTGAATGTTAAAAATGATGTAGTTGATGTTGTTCGAAGATCTGCTGCAGTTGTAGACTCAAGAGTAACTGATATCAGGATGGAAATACAGAAGCAAATTGATGAAAGAAAAAATATTGAGAAAAAGCTGGAAGAGGCGTCCAGAGATCCAGGTACGAAGACACGTAACGATTTTACTTAACTATAGAGGGCTTATGTTTTCTATATTGTTGTGATCCTTTTCTGATTCCATTTTTCTATTTCAGGAAGAAAGGAGATCATTGCAGAATTTAAATCTTTGGTTTCTTCATTCCCTGAGGAAATGGGAAGCATGCAAGGTAAATTACGTAAATTCAAGGAGACTGCTTCTGATGTTCATTCTTTGCGGGCTGATGTGCAATCTCTTTGTAGCATCCTTGATAGAAAGGTACGTGTATTTAATATTTATTATCTAGTTCTTGGATGCATGTATATGACTATATTTTATAGAGCGTAAGTTGTTCTTTGTTGGAAACAGGTTAAAGACTGTGAAATTTTATCATCAAAATCAGCTGACCAAGTTGCTGAGATACAAAACTTGCAAGCTCTGGTACATACTTCTCAATTCTTCTTGCTTTTTGACCAATTAAATTTTAAACCATTTCCAGTTGGTGCAGTGTTAATATCTGTTAAAGTTTATTCGCGTTGAGATGCAAAAATTATTGTCCCAGGCACTGATTTTGAAAACCTTGATGGCTGCATTTTACCTGCAGCTTCCTATTAAATAAGATGCATCTTCAAAAATAATCCATATTTACCTATTTGTCCTTATTTCAATTGCTTATTTCTATCTACTAGTATTAGGCTCAAATTATTTTTTGTCAGAGGTAGGTAGGGCATACAAAATATCTCATAATAGAGGTCTTACACATAGCACTTATTTTTCTTTTGTATTTAGCCCTTTTCTATTTTCTATTACTGCCCTTTCCCTTGCTTGTAACTTATTCTGTAATATTTATATTCTATAGAAAATAGCAATTAAATAGTTAGTTGTAAATAGATGATATACAGTATTATGTTTATTTACAGCAGTTTGGCGTTGTTATTTTCCAAAAACCTAGATGCTTTTAATTTTACTTTATAAATTTCTGTCACAGCTGATTTTCTGTCTCCATCTCACCCCACCAACTCACGCACGCTAGTATGGTTGTGAAGAAACTGTTGTATGTGTTACATCAGCTTTTTAGTCTTGAGAGGTTGTATCAAGTTGTCCGTAATATCATGGGTTTGCTGGTATCAAACCTCATTCTATGTTTTGACTTTAAAGCAGCTGGGTAAAGTGCTTGCATGCTAATGATTTGCTCATTTTGCGAGAACCAATCCGTGTGTTTAGAGAAAGCTTTTTGTTATTTTTTCAAAACAAGTTGCAATCAGATCAAGATATTACAAGATATGACGTGATAACCTTGTAATTGAAAACTAATATTTTGTGAGAATAATTGCCTAATTTTTAACAAGTTCTCAAACCTCATGTCATTATGTGCTAGTCGCACATTTCATAACTCATTAGATATGTTTATCCTTCCCTTTTAACAGGTCCAAGATTTGCAGGAGAGTGATTTGGAGTTAAAGCTGATCTTGGAAATGTTTGGGCGTGAATCTTATGATTCAAGGTTAGAGCATCTATACAACATGCTTTTGGACTTTCATTGTTTTAACTCGATCTATCTTTAATACACTAACTTCACAGTCCTTCGAGGGTTTTTTATACTGAATGATGTAGAGCTGTTGTTGATTTTATTATACACTATGCAATTTTTATCCTTCTGTTCTTATCAGTTATTCTGATGATGAAACAATGAGGTTTTTTTGTTAATGTTACCAAGTTTCCAGCCCCTTGGTTAGCGGGGATTGCATGCAAAATCTCATTTTCTTATTACTTGATTTGAGAAGTACAGTGCATTAATTTGTCTGTTTATGTCAGTGAGTTTATATTGGCATTTTCTGTTCTGTTGAAAGTTATGCATCCTTACTTCTGCAGGGAAGTACTGGAAGCTAGGGACTTGGAGTACAAGGCATGGGCTCGTGTTCAAAGTTTGAAGTCTTCTCTTGATGAGCATAATTTGGAAATACGAGTTAAAACAGCAAACAAAGCAGAGGCCATGTCTCAAATGAGACTAGCTACTGCAGAAGCTGAGTTTGCAGAACTAAGACATGGGTTGGAAGGTTCTAGGAGGTAAATTTTTTGCATTCAAATGAGCATTTGTTGTATCTACTGTCATTATTTTGGCTCTATTTCTTAAAGTGCTTACAGCATAACATATCCAAATTTGCATTTTATTTCCATTCCAGAGATAAGACTAGACTTTCTGGTGTATTGAAATCAAAAAACGAAGAAAAAGAAGCCTACTTATCTGAAATTGAGGTCAGTTTCTTGTTAGCTTATCTGAAGGACATGCCTTTTGTACTTTCATGATGGTGTGTGTTTCGTCTTTTATTTTCATTTATCTTCTTTTCAGACGATTGGACAAGCATATGATGACATGCAAACGCAAAACCAACAGTTATTGCAGCAAATTACTGAGAGAGACGACTATAACATTAAGGTGAATATTTTATGTTCATATACATTAAGGTGACAAGTGAAGTTAGATGTTTTATTTTGTCCTGTATGATTTTTGGATATTTTATTTTACACGAGGGATGCTTCATTGTGTGGGAAGAAATTTTTGCATCCATTTTTTTACACCGTTAATTCTACAATTGATTCTCCTTCCAAAAGATTTTGGATTCTACAAATTAACTTGTTAAATATTAAAACAGGAAATCCTTGTAAAGGTGTAAGCTTTTGGCTATTTTTGCTTCCACATGTGTTCGTTTGCTTCTTAATCTACTTCTACAAGGATTTCAGCAGTTGTGTGCTCATTATGCATCTGTCTACCGTAGTTCATACTTCATATATGATTATATGAAATGCTTTATTGATTTTTCTTATAATATTCGTTCATACTTCAGCAGTTCATCTGATCCTTTTTGAACTTCATAATATTCAATGCATGAATTTTCCTACACTTCAGCTTGTTTTAGAGGGTGTTGGGGCGAGACAGCTGCAGGATTCTCTGATGATGGAAAAAAGAAGTTTGGAGAAGGAGATCAAACAAGCCAAGTCATCTCTTAATTTCTATGACGTGAAAGCTGCAAGAATAGAAGATCAGGTACTTTTATCCCAAGTCCTAACATAATATATCCTACTTATCTCTAAAGATAATTCATGTTTAAGCCATCGTACTTGTATGCAGTTAAGGATTTGCTCAGATCATGTTCATGTGCTTACAGAAGATAAATGTCAGAGTTCAGTGACTCTGGAAAGTGTACAAAAGCGGTTGTTGGATGTCAGAAGATCATCTCAGCAAGCACATTTCTCACTTGAAGCATCACAATCTAAGACTGATAAAAGTCGGATGGGTCTTTTGGAGCTGCAGTTAGAACTAGAGAGAGAGAAGTAAATATATACTTGTTTATTCCATTCGTATTCGTTCTTGCATGGACTCATCTTTGTTCTTGATCAGGTTTGAGAAGAGAAGACTCGAAGAGGAGTTGAAATTGTTGAGAAGAAAGGCTTCATGCCTTCAGGCACAAATGGAGGGCTCGTCAATTATTGAAAAGCTTCAACAGGAACTTGGAGATTACCGTGAAATACTCAAGTGTGCCATCTGCCTTGACAGGACAAAACAGGTACATGATAGAAGGGATCAATGATATTTATTTCCTCTTTTCCTTTGTACTTGTAGTATACTTTGTTATGGGCCTATGGCTATGAGTGACAAATGAATCAATCGGGGATGTTATGATTTCATTCAATTGAACTTGGGTGCTTCTTCCCTCTTGTTATGATTTGGCAAGTATGCAACAAAATAAACACAATATGCATTGATGACAAAATTTGTAGTGTACATGTGAAAGGAGGACTGAAGAAATTTCATCATCATATTGATTCTCATTTGTTGCTTGATTCATGTTTTTTTTTTGTTGTTGCTTCCTTCAGGTTGTGATTACAAAATGCTACCACTTGTTCTGCAATCCCTGTGTACAAAAGATTTTGGAAACTCGTCATCGCAAGTGTCCTACATGTTCTGCAAGTTTTGGCCCCAATGATGTCAAATCTGTATACATCTAACTTGAGATTCAGGAAAATTAAGTCCCTGTTGGTGTTTAAGGGCTGTGCCACTTGATTTCCTCGCGCACATTATAAAAGAATGCCCCAAAGCCAAAGGGTTTAATGTATATTAATATTTTATTCAGTTTAGTTTTGGAGAAAATTTGACATCAGCAGGATTGATTGGGAATGCCTGCCCCCTTTTATAGTAGCCATTGTGGAAACCATCTTAATATTGCTGGTTCTGATTTCAGGTTGATTACACTCAGTAGTTTTGTTTACCGCAATTTATAATGTTCTTTTGAATCGTTAATTTCATTACTTGCTGATTTTAGGAATCGGGTTTGATGCTGTTCCTGGAGGTGGAAGATGTTGCCAGATCATCATATGAATAACACGTTGATGTTTTTTTATCCAGAAGAGGTACATCTCTTGGTTATTCTTTTTTTTTTTTTTTTTTTTTTGAGAATAAAAAATATAACTCCTAAAACTTATAACAAAAAAAAAAAGCATACCTAGCATTAATCCAACACTAAGTCATACCATTCCAATTCAAGATAAGGGTGTTAGTTTTGTTATTATGAGTTTCAAGGGGAGTTAATTTAGTTAATTTTTTTTTTTTTGGCTAAGAGATGTGGAATTTTAGCTGTAAAGCGTTGTATATGTGTTTGACGATAGTCTTTCTGTAGTATTGAAAAAATTTCTTTTGTAGTTTAGCTGTAAATATCCCGAGGGATCTACTTGCTGATGCTTAAAAGAAACGACAATTTATTAGCGTCTTCTTTGCCACTGCGTTTCTTCTGTGTATTTAAAAAAAAAAAAAAATACAAGATATTTTGACTCGAAATTAATTTGGTTGATAAAAAGTTATTTATACACATCCACTCATGCTATCAAAATCTTAATTGTGCAAGTTGAGATTTTTTAGAAGGAATGTACTACGGTTGAATTGATATATTAGAGTGGAAGTACTTCTAAGGTTGCATTGATATATTAGACATGGAAGTATTCCAGTCAAATAAATATTCATTGCATTAAGAGAGCCAATTATGACCTGATATTTTGACTTAAAATTAATATGGATGATTTGTCTTTTTATTGTTATTTTAAAGTATAAAAAAATAATATGTAAATGATTTTTTCTAGAGATGACAACCCAAAAAAATGACTCACCAATGCCGCCTAGTCATGAAATATTTTTACATTGATCTTGGATTAATGTTGATGTGTCTATTTAGATAACTGATAATAAGTATTGTAAATTTTAATGGTAAAAATTTCGAGGAAGTGGGAGGCGTTCTTTAATTCTCTACATTCTATTTTTTATTATAATAAGGACATGCTATTGGTCAATAGCTAATGGACGTATGAGTAATTCCTGTATATCATGGCAGATTGGCTTTGAAATTAAATGATTACTATTAAAAAAAGAAGTTAAGTTTGTTGTTTGATATGGAACGCTCTCCAATCTAGATGTTGAATTATGATGTTAAATTTGTCTCTTTAATATTATTAGGGTATTATTTTGTTATAATTTTTAGGGGTATTATTTTAAGTAAATTTTCATGATTTATTTTTAGTTAGTTAATAACTAGTATTTAGAAAATTCAGAGTAAAAGATTAAGACTAATTCTATTGACATTCTTTGAACTCTATTTCACCTATCTATTCGACATGCAGCTTTGTATTTTTCATAAGATACATGTATACATATTTATTTTTCATGAGGTAAATACATATAATTATTAGATATATTAAACAAAAGTATAGTATTAGGGGGGTAAAAAAATGACACTTGTTGCTGAAATGACCCTAAAGATTAGATAACACAGTTAATCTTGCATCTAACGTACTGTTTTCTTAAAATAACATTTACACATACGTATACAATGGTTGCGTATAATGTATTTTTAATGTTAACTCTTAATTATTATTATTAAATTTGTTTACTTTAATGCATTCTAGTTCTGTTTCTTTCCTTGAACATTGTTCCTCTAAATTATTATTAAGTTTGTTTACTTTAAATGCATGTATTCTAGTTGTGTTTATTTCCACTATTCTTAAATGCAATAATGAAGATATATTTTTTGTTAAGAGATGAAGATTCCCTAGAGGAAGGAAAAAAAGAGAAATTATGAGCTAGGGGTCTCATTCTTTTTTTTTTTTTTTGTTTTTTGAGCTTCAAAGTGAGGAACGTCGTCACTTTGCAGTAAAAATATGCTTTAGCTCATACTTTTGCTTTGCTCAATAGGTCTTGGTGTTTTTCTTTTCCTAGTGGCTTTGCAGAAGAGTTTGCTTTCTAGACAGTAATGATTATTAATGGGGAAAAAGTAAAAGGAGAATAGGTCCCTAATTTTGTGGTTCATTTTATTTTTATTTATTCATTCTCTACTTTTTGTTTAGGTTTGTATATACGTATGACATGGACAGTTAACTTATGTACATATTATTATATACAAGAGTTTGGTATCCAACTCTAGGATCTATTTTCTTGTCTCCTTCCCTTTTGGTGAATTGTGTGAGTTACGACTGCCCAGCCTTAATTGCATGTTTCCTTCTTAATATTAATAATTATAAAATAAAAAATAAAAAAAATTACAAATGTAATATCAATGGGTTTATTTTGAATTGTTTAATATTATTTAAAATAATAATAATAATACTAATAAATTTGCATGTTTAGTTGGTCTTTATACTCAATGAGAATTAAGAGCTGAGGTATATGTATACCCACTACTACAAAAAGGAGGAAATAACTATTAAATGTCTTATAATCGTACGGTGTAAAAAAAATTTGTATGATGAATAATCATTCTATAAAATATTATTTTAAAAAAGTCAATATATAAGTTATTTTATCCATCTTATAAAATATATATATCGACCCTCCTATAAAAATTATATATATATAAATCTTAATTCATCTCATAAGAAGCCTATCATTTATTCTTTATTGATCATAACAAGTTTATAATTTAAATAATTATTATATATTATGGATTGTGTTAGGTCCATCAAAATTGGATGATACTTTTGTTCGTAGGATGCATGGCCTGCGATTAGAGTTTTGAATTTTTGGGTCAAACATTCGGAGATTTGCACCCTCTATGTGCGCATATATAGAGAGAGAGTCTCTTTGTTATACAAGTTTACCTCTCTTAAGAAAGCATACGCTTTATAAAACATTTCATGTGTTGTTAGTTTTTTCACGACGGACAAGCTAAAAATACTATTTTTTTTTCTTAATGATTAAACTTTGAGATTTAATTTCTCGTTTATCTTAATATTATTTTGAGCATGTGGGACAAGCTAAATTCACTTTATTTTTTCTTTCTCAATGATTGGACTTTGAGATTTAATTTATCGTTCATCCCAACATCAAATGATCATGTAGGACAAGCTAAAACTAATATATATATAATTTTTTCTTAATGATTGAATTGAGACTTAATTTCTCATTCATTCCTACATCATTTTAAACATGTAAATATACGATTTTAAAGCCCTCGCAAAAGAGAACTTAAATCAATTACAATCTCATACTTATACTAAATAGGTCATACTCAAAATAATGCTTTAAAATAGCATTTAATCATGAATTTAAAACAACCATTTTCCAACGTTGACGGCCATGTTTGTTTGTTTATGTTGCATCAATACATCTATGTAATAATTATGTTCGGGTTTTGGACTTGTTATACTAGCTTCAGAATTATATATTTGAATTTTTCCATCCACCTACAATACAAAAAAAATTCCCTTACTACTATTCAAAGTAAATTAAAATTAAATGGATTGAACTAATTGAGTGAGTGTGGCTAACCCAACTCATTTAGCACCTTTAATCTTACATTTACTCTTGACTTTTAAACATCAAACAATATTATTTTTGGTATGCTTAGAACTTTGATTCGCTTCAAGAAGGTGAAGGTCGTAAACTTGATAGATTGCATCTTTTATTTCCAGCTGCTTCAAACATTTGAGAGTCATAAAGCTAAGAAGAAGAAGAAGAAATATTTATTTTTTAATTGACAGATTTTTTGTATTCGGCTAACGAAAATATGAATATAATCTTAAAAAGGGAAATCTCCAACTACTGTAAACGACTAATTAAAATGGCTCAGGTAGATTTACATGAAATCTTTTGTTCAGATACTTTTTAAATAATTGGACATGGAAGTGGGGTTCAATTATTAATAGTTTCATTTTCATAAAACAAAAAAGAACAGAACCAAAGAAAAAAGGAAAAATAAAAAAACGCATTGCGGTATAAGCTATTACAGTAAAGAAAAGGGGACAAAGAAAAGAAAAAAAAAAAAGAAAACGTGCATGAAAAGCATAATTCAAGAGTCTCATAAATCAAAAGCATTTTTATTTTTATTTTCATTTGCAAAAGAAAGGAAAAAAAAAAAAAAAAAGAAGCAGCAGAAAAAGTATTTGATATGCCCCTCTTTCCAACTTAAAAGAAAAAAGAAAAAGAAAAAATGAAAAGAGAGATTCGTCTGTCTTTTGTTCCTTTATTCCAAATCATGATACTTACATAGTTTATGATACATGTACATTAATCGATCATTAAAATTACAAAAATACATTAATAATGTTGTTTATTGTAATTAAGTATTAACTAGTATAATTGATACTTTTATTTGTTATATGTATCGAAAATTGGTAGTTAAGCGATTGCAATTAAAGATTAATTTTTGGTCAATTATACGGACTTATAATCATGATGCTGATGATGATATATATGCATGTGCATAATGTCATATTTAAAAGTTTTAGGTTACAATCAAAACATTACATTTACGTGAATTAAGTTTTGATATTACATACACAAGGATTAAAAAGCATATTTATTATTATTAAATTGAAGTTATAATTTTATCATTATTTAAATAACAAAAATTAATTAAATATATATATATAATTAAATTTTATACCATATTTATTATTTAATTTACATATAAATTATAATTTATTTGATTCATGATTATTCGATATTTAATCACCGCTGTTGACGGCTGAAAAGTAATGGACTTTAATTTTCGTTTATATTTACAAAACAAAGTAACTATTAGTACTAATAATCCGAGATTAATGGTTAATATATATAGAGTCAATTAAATAGTCAGATGTGAATCAAATTGAGTTTATAATTTTTGTTAGGCAACCATTACCGTATTCCCTACGTCTTACTTGAAAGTTAGCCAGAAGCCTAATTAAGAAAACAAAATAACAGAAGAGAAAAAGAAAAAGAAAGCCATAGAAGCAGCAATTAATTAGCAAAAGATATTCCCAATAACATGTTATTAATTATTATAAAGAAAATATAAAAAATTAAATTTTTATTTTTGTTTTTGTTTTTTTTTTTTATCATTAAAATTTATTTCTAAGTTTATATATAAGAAATTAATATTTTATAATAAGAATAAAGATTTCCAAATCCTAAGTCGATCTAATAACTTTTGTCTTTGTCCAAAAAATTTGATGTCAATTATTAGACACTCTGGCACAGTCACTCTCTTTTGTTATGGGCATCTGAATGGGTAGTATATATCACATTAGTGTAAGCGGATTATACAAATAAAATTTACATATTTTTATTTAATTTCGGTAATTATTTATTGAATTTCACAGTCTAGATTCTAGTAATTTAGTTGAAATAAAAAACAGAGTTATATATAGATAAGTACACCAATTTTCATAGTTAGTGTGTGTATTATTTCTTTTAATTATCATAAAATAAAAATATGAACTTTAATTTTCTGTTTCATTTTCTCAGAAACTATTAATGTAATAGAAGATGGAGACAAATTAATTGTGCCTAAAAAGGAAAATTTAAAAGTGCAAAATAATGATAAAGAGGTCACTCACTTCACTTGTATTGTTGGTGCATATATATATTATATAATGTCAGGAACCGGTTTCAAATTAAAAGGGAATTTATTCCATCTTATTTATGTACTCTACACACATATACATCTAATACTATCAATATTTACCCATAATTAGTTTTAATTTATTAAATATATAAATGGTTGTAATATAAATCTTGTCACTTTGTTTGGTTGGGCGGGCATGTATACGGTCCATTACAATAGTCAACTTGTTGGGACGAGGTCAAAACGTCTTCATTATTTTTCGTCAACAATTCTAAATTTGTCTTTTATTTTATTTTATTTTTTAAATTATTTCAAAAACATATTGAAAATTCCTAGTAAGAATCATGACCCCCTAAATAGGGATCGAGGATGTAAGTAATATTAAAAAATATTTTTTTTTATTTTTATTAAAAAAGAAAAAATATTAAAAAATTTATTTAATAATGAATATCTTATGATGAGAAGAAAAATAAAAATTTGAGCAAATAAATAATATTATATGATAAAAATAAAAATAAAAATATGTAATATTAAATACATAATTTTTTTTATACTAAATAACATAGGTATAATTTTGTAACAAAATATTTTAAATTAATAAGAATAAATTATAAAATAATTCTATAATTTAATTTTTTTTAAATTTAAGTAATATTTATAAAAAAAGATTGAAGTTTTAAAAGAATAAAAATATAATTTAAAAGTAAAATATATAATATAATGCATTATTTAAGATTAGTTTTGAATTCTTTGTAATTAAATTTATAAAAAAAATTATATATTTATTAAAATGAGGTATATAATTTTAGAGAACGAGGTAGATAATGCAATCTTTGTACTTACCCCAAATCGTAATATAAAATATGAATTCTCATTCCTCATTTTATTGTTCTCATCTTTACTTCTAATAGGATATTATCGTAAGAATTTATCTCCTTAGAAAAAAAATTGATAACCTTATGATTCACAAATGGTAGAAAATGACATTTGTTTAATTAATTTGCAAAATTTAAAAAATAAAGGAATATACAAGAAAAAGTTATGTAAGTTCTGATAGAGGAAAAAACAAAATATTATTATAATATATATCAAATTATAATATGTATTAAATGATTTATCAATTAAGTATAAAGTTAAGAACATGAGATAAAGAAGGGACTATGAAACTCTTATAAATTATACATAAAATGATGATCAATGGAGCTAGCTAGGGATGGTAAAGGTCATAGCTATAGGCCTATAGCTAGTTATCCGAAAAGAAAGAATCCTGATCACAACGGAATAAGGCTGCAGCTGCATATGTCGACTGCAAATAAATGGCAATTATTAGAATATGAAATTGGGGAGGATAAGTAGTAGCTGTGAATATTTGAAGAAGAAGAAGCAATATCAGTTATTAGATCAGGAAGGTCAAACATTAATGCATCCTCATGATCATGATCATCACTTTGATGATCTCTACCTCTACTAGTTGTATTATATTCCTCCCCCCCACTAGTAGTAGTAGGACTAATGTTTATAAGGTGCTGATGATGAGCTTTGATTTGAGCAGTACATTGGTCGTAGTCGTAGGTTGAGGCGGCAGCTAATGTGGCCGCAGCCTGAATGTCCTTGGGAGAAGAAGAGGATGGACGAGGAAGGTGTTGGACAAGTTGAGGAAAATTAAGGAAAGCAGAAGAGCCTTTGATAGCAAGAGCAGCCACATCATGAGCACGAGCTGCCATTTCTGCCGTTGGATATGTTCCCAGCCATATTCTCGATTTCTTTTTCGGCTCTCGAATTTCTGAAACCCATTTCCCCCAGCTTCGCATTCTTACTCCTCGAAATATTCTCCTTCTTGTGTGCTGCCCCCTCTCACTCTCGCGGTTATTACTATTACCATTACCATTAACGTCGTCGTTGCGCCGTTTCTTCTTCATTATATATCCTCTTCTCATTATCACTTCTTTTTTAACAACAACAGGAAGATGAAGATGTATAATGAGGAAGATGTTGAGGTATTTTATTTAAGAAGAGCTCAGGAATAATAATAATAATAATAATGAGATCGATACGTTTGGGCTTTTATGATTCTTCAAGTGACCGTTAGTTGAGACTACATCAGAGGAAGTGATCAATATATATACAATGGTGCATGGTTCTGGGTCAAGTACTTATAGATAATAATTTTGGGCCGGGGTCCGGTCCAGTACGCGAGGCACAATATACTCTCATATAGGTAATTGTACTAGAAATTCTCTCAAATATCTTATTTCTGGTATTTGATATGTAGCCACACAAATCAGAATATGTAGCATTATATATAACAATAAAAATTAAGAATCCCAAAATAGTTTACACGTGTCTTCAATCACCTGCTCAGCTGGCTTTTGCTACGCTCTCTTCAAAATAATGCATGTTATCGCTATACTGACATTATTCTCCTAATTAAAATTAAAATTATATAAAACATAATATTTAACCACCGAAGGGAAGGAAACTTGCAAATTTTTTTTTTTTTTTTTTATTTGCCAATAATAATATGTGTTAATGACATTCATTGGTAATATGACATTAAAATTTACTCTCTTTAAAATTATATATTTTAAAAAAAAAAATATTAATGTGTATTCTTATATTTCCTATAGTTTCAGGTGAAGAGTTAAAATAGTCTTTTTGTTTATGTAATAAGTGTTATTTAGTATTATAGCTTATAAAAGGTATCTTTAAGTTCATTTGCTTATAAAAAAAGTGTTATGAAGTCCCTTTACTTTATTTGTAAAAAATGTGTCAGATAATGACAAAATTAATTTTTTATCCAATTTTTCGTTAAATTTAACAGAATAGTATATGTGTCATATGCATGTTTATATTTTTTGATAGATATATACAAAATTAAATAATTTTTAATTAAAAAATTACTATAATTTTTTAAATTTCTTTATATTAAATAAAATTTTCATTGTTTAATTTATGATTTTAGATATTAAACAATGAAAATTCATTTTAAATTTTATTGAATTCAATCAAGCTTAAATAAAATTTTCATTATTTAAGTGTTGACTTTAAATATTAGACAACAAAAAATTTATTTAAAATTTATTGAAAATTATGATATAAATTACATTGAAAATTTTATTTAATTTTTTTTGAAAACTAAAAAAATTAAGTAATTTTTTAATTAAATATTAATTTTTTTACCTGTATATATATATATATATATCGAAAAATATAAATATGCATGTGATACATCTGCTATTATGTTAGATTTAAAGGAAAATTAGATGAAAAATTAACTTTGTTCTTATTTTACACATTTTTTACAATTAGAAAGACTTAAAAATACATTTTTCAAAAATAAAAAGATTTAAAGATATTTTTTATAATTTAAAGAACTAAATTCTACTTTTTATGAAAACAAAAAAATTTGTATGACACTTTTTCCTTTCCAATATAACTAAGTAATTTTGCAGCTGGTTATTTTCGGAAACCAAATTCATAAAATAAAATAAATTATGAATAGTTTGTTTACCATTGACCGATGTTCAGCACATGCAAGTGGGTCCTCATTCCACAGTAATTACCAGATATGCAAGGCTCTATGTCAACTGTGCAACCATGATCTCCATTTACGTATTGATTTCTAAATTAATTTAGTTTTAACATTTAAATATTCTATTAACCTTAATAAAACTATAGTGATCAGGTGTGGTAAGTTAAAATAATAATCTTCTCTTGTTGTGGTTAAGTGTTGAACATTATATTCTTTTTACCCAGACACAGTAGTTTATATGAAAATGATATTAAAGGTAATCAAATAAATATATACCTATTTCTATTTTGCTAACTCAATAAAAAATTATGTTTGGTTGAATTGAATTCTAATTTAATTTAATATGATATGTTATTGTGATTCCGAAATCAAGGTTCTGTTTTGCATATCAAAACAATCACACTACCAAATCCCTCCAACTCTTTAAATTTAAATATTTTTTGTCAACAGTAAATCCCGAATTTCGTTTTATAATATTGTAATTTGAAATTCTTAGCAAATAATTGAAAAATCAAATACTCCAATTTGCAATCTTGTTGCGACACTACCATTTTTTATTTATTTTATTTTAAATAACTACAACTTTACATTGTAACTAAAATTCAAATTCCAAATTTTTTATATGAACCAACTTGTTTGGGTGAGAATACATAAGGAAATATCCACCAATAGTATTAAGTTAATGGATAATAAAAGAAGGCAAAAATCCTATTTATAGAAGAAGTTTATTTTTAAAATAAATTAAATCCTATCTATTTTTAACTTACTTCACGCGATTTACTTTTTTTTTATTTGGAAAAATAACTAATGAAATCCTTTTTTACAATTTTTATTCTATCATGTCCCATTTATTGTATAAAAATATAAATAAACTATCCATATTAAATTAAGATTACTGACGAGAAAGAGTTATATTAAATTTCTTTTTTTTTATATAATGTAAAAAATATGTCTTTTATATGTACACTTATTTTTTTTAAGTAACTGAAAAAATATGTTGTTTAAAACTAAAAAAAGAAAATTTAAAAGCATAAAAAATAAAATAAATAAATAAGTTAAATATAAATTAATGTGTAATAAAAATTCACACGCTCGATCTTTCTTATCGACTTTGTTTGGTGGGTACGTCACTGGTTTGTAGTAACTGGCTACTTTATTTATTTATTTATTTTGATAAACTGGCTACTTCATTTTGGAAAATGGTTTTTATGCATTTTTGTAATATAATCGGTATATAATTTAAGAAAAATGGTAGTTTAAATTTATTATTTTTTTAAAAAAATATATTTTAAATTCGTATTTATTTAAAAAAATAGTACAAATTTATTATTTTTACGAAAAATATTACATAAATATATTTTGTAAAATAATGAACTTTTGCTGTTCTTTTTGTAGGGACAATAAAAATTTATTATCTTTACAAAATAGACTTTTGTGATTTTTTTCCTTAATATAATAAACTTGTATTACTTATTAAATATATACGATCTAAAATATACTTTTATTAAAAATAATAAATTTGAACATTCTTTCGTCCTATAATTTAATATCTCATATAATTATTTTAAAATTTTACATATTAAATTTAATAATTACTTTAATATTAATACATAACTTATATAATATTACTCTTTTGTTTTGATTAACTTCTCTCTGAACTATTTCCTATGTCAAAGTCAACTAAATACTATAGGATAATTATATAACTATATTATAGTAAATTTAAATGTATTATTTATTATTTTTAAATATATATCTTATCAATTATATTATATTTTTTTTACTTATTAAATATTTATATATTTTAAAAAAATTATATTAATATTAATTTTTTATTTAAAATATCACATTATTATTTTTTAAAAAAATAATAAATAATTTCTCTAACTTAAAAGTCAAACTTTTAGCAGCATGGGTATTTGGTAGAATGCATATAAGTGCGTTTACTGAATATAAAAGAGAATGAATGAAAAAAACATCATTCTTATTTCCTTGTTTGTTTTCCTTAAATATGATAGAAAGTGAGAAAGAATCTTATAGATTTGATTTCTCACACACTTTTTAGTATTAATTTAATTTCTTAAATTTATAACGTGTAATTTTAAATGTATCTATACTTTTTATATTTTATTATTTATATTTTATTTTTAAAGTTGATATTTAAATAAATTAGTATTTAATTCCGATTTATAACAATTTTTAATACACATGAAAATGGAATTATTTTTATTTCTTTTTTCTCTTTAATTTGATTTATTTTTATTCAAACTCTAATTAATTTCTATTATGGATTAGTAATGCATCCTTATGACATTTTTGATTCGCATAATGTAAAATCAACAGTAATAGTATAGTAATGAAATTAAATGGAATTTACGGAAATATTTGGTATACAATTGAAATAAAATGAAATATTATTTTTTACACAAATAACACAGTGGATTAGTAGCATTTAATTATTATTTTCTTCTTTTAAATTAGTTTATTAATAAAAAAAAATTGTATCTTTGTAAAATCAACCAATTTATCGAATTTTTTTGTTGTTGATAATTGCAAAATAATGAGAGTTAAAATATATTAAATATTAAGGTTAAAATTTTCATTTTAAATTTAAAATAAACTAAAATGCATTAACTTTTAACAATTATATATTGTCTTTTTTCCCCCCTTAAATATTCCCACAAGTGTATTCGTCTAATTTAAAAATGTAGGACATATGTGATTAAATTTGACCAAAGAGAAAAAAATACTATTTAAAATGGCTAAAAATGGTTTTAATACTTAATTTGGGATACTAAAATGAATTTTTTTAATAGCACGAGAATCAAAGAGTACCAATGTATTATCTAAGGTATCTATAAGCATGGTTTGAAATATGTATATCGTTTAAAATATCGAGACTTAAATTTTACATATATGTTGAAAATATTGTTTTTGTCGATGAAAATATTGAAAAAAATTCATAAAAATTATTTGCTAATAAAATTATGAAAACTTTAATAAACATTCAAAACATAAAAAATAACCAATTACTTATTTCTTAAACTAATTATCTTATTTAGTACATTTAAATATAAATACATATCATACTTATTTTGATCATATGTAGTTAATATGCTTAAAATAATTATTTAAACTAATAATTAAAAAAATACAAAATTGTTTAAATATTTAAGATAATAAATTTTATTGACAAATAAAAAAAATTATAAAATTAATGATCTAAAAAAATTAAATGAAGATATTTATTTATAAATTATTTAAAATAAATAAATAAAGTTAATAATAAATGAAATTTTATTGATATTATTCGATAATTTACTAAAAATGTCACAATAAAATCTATATAAAATTAACTGATATTCTATTGATATTTTCTCAATATCGGCATTTTGTGACATTGTTACAAACAATGTATATCAGTATCAAGACATTTAGAATACAAATATTATCGAGACATTGTTGACAATGTTAAAAATATTTTCATCCTTGCCTATAAGAAGTGACCTAATTAAAAATTTTGTTCAGAGGAGACACTATGAAAACTACAAGTAATTTTTTTTGTTCATAGCCCAAGTGTTTATAACATTCTTTGTGAGAGATGTAATATGTAAGGTAGGGTGATTAATTTTTGTAATATTATTTAAAAAAATTAAGAAAATATTTAACAATATTTTAAATTATGTCATTAATTCGCAAACTTTAACTAAATTTACACTTAGGTTCCTAAACTTTTAAATTCTACAATTTAATTCTTAAATTTTAAAAATTCACATATAAGTCTTAACATTTTGATTCAAAAATATGTATTTTACACTCAGTATAGGACGTATGCGTAAATTTTTAAATATTTGAAGACTAAATTATAGAATTTAAAAGTTTGGGGGCCTATGCATGAAATTTTAAAAATTTGAGATTAAATTGTAGAATTTAAAAGTTTAGAAACCTAAGTGTAAATTTAGTTAAAATTTAGGGATCAATAAAATAATTAAGCCTATAAAATAAAATAATTAAGCCTATATATATATAGTAGTTATATTGTAATAGATAATAATAAGGAAGCTAAATTAAATTTTTCATAATATAGTATTAAAGAAGCCAATAAATTCAATGAAAATAAGGAATAAAGAATAAACTAAAAAAGTGATTATATTATGTTTCCTTTCACTTTTTGAATTTTAAAATGAATTATATTCTTAAAATTGTTGTTTTAATCTCCACTTTATCAACTTATAATTTGTAAAAATGATTTTAATTATTATTTTTTAATAAGAAACTAAGCATTTTTTGCGCTCTATATCTATAGATAATGATTGTTGTTTTAAATATTGAAGAATTTTAAAATACATTAAAAAATATAACTTTTTTTAATAAGAATAAAATTGAAAATAAAATTTAGTAAATTTATTAACTCTTGTGTATAAAAGTATGAGATAATCTAGAATAATATTTTGATCTAAAGATTCATAAAATTTCCTCAGAATTTAAAATATATTACATGTTTGAAGAAAATAATATTTAGAGGAGACATAATCAAATTTTATACTAAAAAAAATGGTAAAAATATACAAATATTTGAAGTAAAAAAATAAATTTTTGAAAATTATGAGAGTAAACGTGCCTCTCTTGATAGACATGTGCTTAGAAGGTATCAAACCCGTGTTAGTTAGTAATTAATGTTCACAATAAGTATAGTAAGACTCATAGAAATATATTCCATGAAAAAATAACATCTCAATTAAATAGTAGATCATAAATTCAAATATCAATTTTTGGTTAAACTTATAGGAGTAAAACTATCACTTTGAAAAAATATCTATTCTTACAACAACAACAACAACAACAAAAAACACAATAAACATTTTAAAAGTAGTTTATTCACACCACATAATTGTAGATCTTCCTAGTTCAAACGATATAGTAAAATTTTATTTTAAAAAATATATAATTGTTTTTTACTTACAATTTCAAAAAAAAAAAAAAAAAAATGGTATATTTGATTAAATATTTTCAAAAATAAAATGGCAACATTAATTGATTAAAACATAAAAGAAAAAAATATTCTTTCTATTTTTGACCATTTTATGTTTTCTCAAAATTCGATGGTAAAAAATATATTTAACATATATTATTTCACAAATAGTAAGTAAATAAACAATGAATATCTTTTCACAATTTTTTTGTTTTTGTTTTTACTAGTGGTCATTAGTAATAAGAAATTAAAATAGACTTCGTGAGTGTGAATAAATTACAACATTTAAAAAATTATTTACTGCATTATTTTTGGTGAAAATAATTTTTTTTTAAATGTCAATTTAACCGTGTAAATTTGACCATAAAAATGTTTCATTGAGTATAGTAAACGTACTTGTAATACCAAGTAAATAAGTAGTAAGCCTTTCTACACTTTCACACTAGTTAATGACCAAAACTATCGTTTATCCTATATATAATTATAATATAATTAACCGACTGATTGGTACTTTGGGTGGTACTAAGAACAAAAGAGTACAGCTTTGAGATTTAATAATTCATCAATTGATATCAAATTAAACTAATGCTTAGAAGTTGAGGAAAAATCGCTATCAATTAACCTAGCCACTGTCTTAATTGTTACAGGTTGTCTTAACTACATTTGTCAGTAATTGACCGATCGATATTCGAGATTCGATACTCGTGAAATTATGCAAACAATAGCTGTGATCACTTATGATCCAAGTCTAACCGCAACAAGAAAAGAGAAAACCACAATAGATAAACATGTGCGAACATATTGGAATATGTCTTTTGACTTTAAGCCCCCCAACCAAATGTTTTATGGGTTATGGCCACATAGGAGCGTTAAGAATGTGATATTAGTGAGACCAAGTTTTAGTGGATTTCGTAAGTGGGTAATTGGTATATGACTCTCAACTTACCACCAGACACTAATATATATATATATATATATATATATATATATAACAGACTAAAACTAGTATTATAAGGTGATAAAAGATCAATTCTAGATGATATAAAATACCAGTGAGGGTCGGTCAGAGATGAGTATCATATTATATCTTTGTTATATAGTGCAGCATATTTTCATTTCTGATTAGCGATGATGAAATTTGAGACTTCAAACTTCAACAATTGTAACACTTGTTAGTGGACAACCCACTTTACTTCCACCTTATGTCTCGTCGGCTGACAACAATACTAATTGAGCCAGCTTGGACATCAACATGTTTTGCCTACATTATCAACAGCTATTCTTGCTCAACGATTAATGTTCTCATAACATTACACAAATCAGGACATTACATTACGTTTACAAGGTGGCTTTCATAAGTTTAATGCTCTCCGTATTTGACTCTTTGAGAATCGGGGTTGTGACATTTTTATGAGAAATCTCCACTTCCCTCTTTTCTAGGCAATGAAGCATAAAAGCGTTTAAAATTAACCAAACTCATGAAAGAGTCACGTACACTCTAGATCATCGAACTTTTGCTTGAACTTAGAATGCTCCTTCAATTGCAATATGAAAACGATGTCTCCAGTAATGGTATCAGGCTGCAACAACATAATATGATTTGCAGTAATCAATGTTACTTTCAGGACTTATGAATTTTAAACAAGATCACATTCTACAATCTTTTAAGCAAACAAAAATACTAAGCTAATGTAAAAAAGTTAAATTACAGCTTCATCTGCTTGCCCCTCGAACACTATCTTCTGACCATTCAGCATCCCTTTCTCAACATGCACCTCCACTATCTTCTTTTCTTGAGTAACTTTGATTCCCTTGCATTGTTGGCATTTATCTCTTTCACTAATGACCTCACCTGCAACAATTAGATGATGTCCAAAATGAGAAACAATATAAAGCAACAATACAATAGCATGAAACTCATCTTTCAGTTAGGTACCTAAGCCTCGACAGGACATGTTGCATCTGTTGAATCATACCAATACCAATCTGCCGAGTTGTAACCTTCATTCCAGTACCTTGACATCCAAAACATGTCCCAGATGCTCCACTCTTTGAACCTTTCCTGAGAAATTTCGAGAAGCAAATCAAAGTATCAAACACCACAACCCTTCCATCTTTTGAATGGTCATCTCCACAATTATTCATTCCTATTTTCATAAAAGCAGTAAAACATAATTTTGCTTTTTGCAAACATGAAATAGAACTATTTGTCTAGATCTTTTTTTTAGGGGCCATGAGAACTATCTGTTTTTATCAATGATGTGATGAGTACGAAAAGTTCCTTAGCAAATGCTATTTTAATTATGCAAAGGGTCAGTCAACGGTACCAAAGGTTTTGCATTTTAAAAACAGGTGGAACAGATACGGTGGAAGAAGAATCAATGCAATTGCAACAGCCATAAACAATCATACTTTTTAATTTAAAACAAACCAGCCAACAGGGAATAAAGACGTTCAATTCCATACCCATTTCTTTTTCATATTAAAGCCACACTTTCAATATAATGCAGGTAAATCACATGATGGAGGATATATACGTAACATACCCGGCCCTTACATTTGGGGTACAATATATTCCTAGATAGAGAAAGCTTCTTTATTGAACCATTGTACAAGTCCTCCAAAGAAACCTTCAAAGTATGTGTCATATCTTCACCTTGTCTCATCCTCCTTCCTGCCCTGGTGAGCCACCAACACCTATATCATTACAAAACTATTATGACCATTTTAACACAATGTATGTTTATAGAAGACATCAAATAATGCAAATTAAAAACCAGTGTCTTACCAACAAAAACTCCTCCAGCAAAAAATGATTCAAGTATATCAAATGGGTTGTGGGGACCTCCTCCCATTCCCTCCTTAAGAGCATCTTCGCCATACTGGTCATAGATTTCTCTTTTTTCCTGGATCATTGAGAACTTCATAAGCCTGAGCTAGCTCCTTAAACTGATTGAAAAAAATAGATATAATACATGAGATCAAAATTTTGCAAAATATGATAGGGAGCGAGACTAGGTATTTAACATCTACAGATATAATTTGCCTTCAAAATTGAAAAACCTATTTTCCACGATGATTTATAAGTAAAATACTAGCAAAAAAGAGATTGATATATTGCTGAATCAACAATAGAGTCTAGCACGGACGTTATTCATAACAGCAAATAAAAAAATTGTAAACATTATAATTTCAATGTTTATAAATATCCCATTTATAAACTTTTAATGATTTGGGATAATTAATTCAAAATTAAGAAGCCTTAATTGATTTATACTTCAAGGTGATCATGCAAAGCACAAATAAAATGCATCAAAATAAATCATAATAAAAAAAAGGAATTGCATTGACATATAACCAATATGCTTGACAAATTTTAAAACGAACTTGACCATCATATCTATGAAAGCTCAGGACCAGACTTCTCTCCACACAATCTTCAAATGGAAGATAGTTATGGTTAAAATGTAAGAAAGATGAGGATTTTCAGGATATACCTTCTCAGGTTCTCCACCATTGTCAGGATGATTCTTAATAGCAGCTTTTTTGTATGCTTTTTTTAGTTCATCTTGATTTGCATTCTTGGAAACACCAAGAATATCATAATACTTGGTGTTATCACTTCTTCTAGGAACACGCCCAAACATGACTGAAACACTTCAATAGAGCTGCTACCACACAGAGGCGGAGCCAGAAAAAAATAATCAGGGCGGCTGAATTTTTTTTTTTGAAAACAGTAATAGTTATAGTAGATACTCAATTAAATACTGAAATTTTTTATGTCATATTATAATAGAAATATAGAGTTAAAGCTCAAAAAATATAAAATTAACACATTATAATTAACTTATAACAAAAATTAAACTAAAATATAATAAGTTAATAATTATTAGTATTATTCATGAATAAAATAAATGTATTAACTAAAAAATTTAAGCAAATAGAAAGCTCAATTGAACACACCAAAATTTATAGTTGCTAAAACTAAAATAAACGTATGAAAATATAAAAAGTAAAATATGATTTAGAATTTTAAGCTTGAGCCTATATTTAAAAATATATGTTTATAAATAATATAACACTGACTAATAATAATAAAAATAATAAATTTTTTATATAAAAAAATTTCAAATAAATTCTAAAAGATTATTAAAATAAAATGTCAAATAATATAATATTAAATAACTGAAGCCGTCAAGGAAGCCCTATAGTTAAGGGGTTTCACTAGGTATCTTAATATGGTGAAAAATAATGTTATTGATACTGTATTTTGTGATAACCAATCTACAATTCATTTGTCTAAACATCCCATGTTTCACTCTAGATCAAAGCATGTAGACATCAAAATGCTTTTCATTAGGGATATTGTAAATCAAGGTTTTGTTAAATAGACAAAGTCTCCATTGAGGATAACCCCTCTGACATTCTTACAAAATCATACCTCAAACCAAATTTAAGCATTACTTGAATTTGGTTAGAGTGTGTCATATTTAGACATTAGAATGAAAGGATAAACTGTTTACGTATCCACTTCATATATAATGTCAAGGTAAAGATTGTTATTTTTGTGCTACTATTTAGTAGTAAAAGCATGCTGAGAATGAAATATATTATATATAACTTGGAGCACATGATTATGTATATATTGTGTAATGTGCATAAATATATATACTGTTTTTATTATGTATTGTTCCATTTTGGACCAACTAATACTATTGGGTTATTTTCTTAAAGTTTTTTCGGGCCTTGAAATATGTGTTGGGCTGATGGATCGCAGGGACAGAACTGCCATTTCACTTGGATGTATATAATCACCCTCCCTAGGGTTTTTACGTTGCTCTGGTCTCATTTTGTTTCTTCTCTTCTCGCGGCGCACCTCTTCATTTTCTTCATCTTCTTCCTGTTCTTCCTAATGCATTTTCTGTAATACTGTGTGTCTTAGTTTGTTGTATGAGTTCAAGAACATGTCTCGAGTCTGTAAATCTCTTGTGTGCTAGGTTTTACCTCTGTTTATGTGTTCTTGTTGCATTACTCATTGTACGAACTCATTTTACATAGTGGATATATTTTTTACCCTTTATAGTAGATTAGGTCGTGTAGTTTAGAGGCCGAACTACTTTAAATCTAGTGTTATTTGTCTCTGCCTTATTTTACTCTAATTTTTCTTTTAAAATAGAACTGTAAAACTATAATCTTTAAGTTTCTTTGGTTAATAGAATGAGGTTGAGTGTTAAAATCGTAACAAAGTGGTATATGGGATATTATATAATTTATGTTTGTAATATACCTAAAATAAATTGATTAGATTTACAATATTCTTTTCTTATATTGATTTCAAGTTTCAATATAATTTGGAGTGAAATTTCAAAATTTAAAAACAAAAAAACATAAAAAATCATTAATCAAATAGGACTGGACTGAATCCGAAAAAACCATCTAATTTTAATGATTTTATTAGACAAATGTTCCATCCAATTTGGTTTAAGTTATATAAAAAGTTAAGTTTGGTTATTTTTTTAACTAAAAATTGAACTATGTACTGTACACATAAAACCTTGTACTTCTTCTAATTTAATATAAAAAAACACTAAAAATTTTTTTTATTAGTTATAAATCAAAATTACAATATCAAATAACAATCGCAAAAAAAAAAAAATCACATATTTAAATATATAATCAAGATTGGCAAAGCTATAATAAACTCTAAAATTATGTGAGCAAATATAATGAGATTTACATATTAACTCAATATTATAACTTATATTAGTACTTAATTCAACTTAAAAAAGAAAAATTATACTATAAATGTAAACATTTATCACAATAACAAAAGTATAAAATATTTCTACTGCAAATTTTCAAACACCGCAGAAATAGCAAGAAACATAACAAACACACATTAAAACAACAAAATACACAAAACTAGTACACCTCAAAAATCTATTCTCCTTGTACTCAACCAGCCATCTTCACCATACCACCAGAAACAGTACTGGACAACCACCAAAATTGTGAATCTGAAAAAATAATTCAGGCACCGAAAAAGAAGAAACCAAAGCTTTTGAGAGTGGTTATCCACCATCCAACTTCCTAACACCGGCAACCCTGCCACGCTAGTGTTAGAAACACTACCGGAGAAAAGAAAATGACCAGAAAAAAATGCTAAAAAGGAAGAAAAAGTTTTACAACAAAACAGAAGGACTGACTAGCAGACAGCCAGTAAGTCAACTAACCTGTCGTTGGTCAAAAAGCGACCGAAGACACTTAAGAACTTAGAGAGAAGCGAGGGAAAAAAACGAGGATAGAGAGAGAAAAAGAAAGCTTCTATAAGACCTTGTACATAGGCAATAAATATGTTGAGTGAATGAATTAACTTTCTCTTTTCATTCATTTCCTAGGAGTGAGGCTCCTTTCTCTAGATTTTTTCCTCTTCTTTGTTCTTCAATTTTTTTTTTTTTTCATTTTCTTTTTATTTTGAGCTTTCTTTTATTGGAGTAAGAGTCTTCTCGTCTTGAAATTCCTTTTTTGGTATTTTTTTATCCTTGTTTATAAATAATATGTTATTTATGATCTTGAAATTTTATTTTGTCAAATCTAACTCTTTTAAGATCATATCAAATATTACGAAGATGTTTGTGTATTTCTTTCACTCTCAAATATGCAAAAAAATATCAAGACGTAAATATTTTGAATGATATGAAATTCAATACATTTATTCAAGAAATCATAGGTCAAAATAAGCACTATTGTAAATAATTTCAATTTTTTTTTTTTTTTACAGAAATGGCAGCATATAATTATCATGATTTCATACTTTCTAGAAATATGTCATTGATAATTAATTTTATTAAATATAAAAATAAATAGAAATATAAAGCGAATAATAAAAGCTTTAAATTAAATATTTTTTCAGAGGTTTGTTAGGTGCCGTATAGTATAGATGTGTAATTTTATCTTTCAATCTCATGCTTTAAATACCTAGAAAATGGGGCTAATATGTTTTTTCTATAATAATGAATTGAAAGTTTTTATTATTTCCATCTTAAAAAAAAAAAGAAAAAAAACTAGCTTGTACTGTACTTTATATGTTTGTACAGAGAGATTTTTTTTAATGGTAATTGGTATTTAAGAGAAAGGATTAAAATCCTTGTCCGTTTTTTTATTAAAAAGATATATTTTGGTTTTTTTTTTTTTTTTCTTTCTAGAAGAATACTTCAATCTCCTTCTTTTTTATAAAATGGACATTTTGGCCTAAATTTTAACACCTCCGTTTGAAATAAAACAGAATTTGCATATGTGTTTTAAAAAATGAATTAGTTTACTAAAAAGGACACACTTACTCCATTCAACTGGTCGATCACTTGGATTTGGGTTTATTACCTTGGATACCGAACAAGCAGTTGACAATTTCTTCGTCAAGGGAAACAAAATTGATTTTGCCGGAACTCAGGTAAGTTAACTCCGCGAAGTTGGCTTGGCTTTCATTTGTCAGATTAAAATTTCTTCTTTGTCTCTATCAATGAAATTTCCAAAGTCAATTCCTAAATAGTTTAGGAGCTGTGCCCCAAGTTCCTCGTGCCTACTAAAAGGGAACTTTTGTACCATCATTGCATAAGCACCCGAGAGTTATGGTCTACCTACCTGAACTTGACAGGAAAAACATATCCTTCTTTGGGATAAGGAGCATTTGTCTGCATTTTTTAAGGACATCAGAAATAATTGGAAAAAACGACAAAAATAAAACCCTCAAAATTTATAATAATAAAAATAATATTTATTGTGTTTAAATTTATATTTTTACAATTAAAAAAATGACTGATATATCATTTTTCTTTGAATATCCGTTTAATTAAAATTGAACGACGATAATTGAAACTCATTTAATATTAAACGTTCAATATTATTAAAATTTTAATTTATTATTATAAATTTTAAAGGAATTAATTTTTATAATTTTTCTAACAATTTTTGCCTTGACAAAACTTCAACTGTTCGTTTTCAGTTTCAATAGTCATAATCTTTCATAGCCATTTCTTTAAAATTTAGAGAATTGGAATAAAGTCAAAGCTTGTTTGTAAATAACAAAAATATTATTATTATTATTATTATTATTATTTTTTAAATTTGGAATTTGATATTTGAGGATGGCATTGTGGGATCAACATCAATCTTAAGTCCTAGCTTATATCACTATCTTTAAAAGTAGGTGAGTAATTTGAATTAAGGTAGCAGCAAATGTTGAAGAAAATAGTCGACAAATGTGAATTGCAGCTAGAGATAAAAACGGTGCAGAATTTGTTGAATTAAAGAGGAAAAATGACATAAGCAGTGATGTATACAATTTTTCTCTTTTCTCTATAAATAGAAGAGCAAGGCACCAGATAAATTCATCTCTCAAAAATAAAGAATCTCACACTGAGAAGTTGAAAGAAAGAGAGAAGAATACCACAGTTAATTCAAGCTGTAAGAGAAAAGTGAGGTATTCCTACAAAGTGTGATAAATACCTGTAGAGAGAAAATAGTGAGAGATTTACCACACAATTGTGAGTGTGAGAATACACTTTGTGAGTGTAATATTGTAATACCTCAAGTTTGGGCATAAACTTGAGAGAATTGTTGTACCCATTTTACATAATGGAAGTGTTTCGGAGTTGTTCCGTGGTTGTTTCCCTCTCATATTGAGTGAATTTTTTCACGTTAAATATTTTGTATCATTTTATATTATTCCTGCATATTTATTATTTACTATTTTCAATCTTACCAACATTTTGTGTGCTACATATCCCAACATGCATGTTGGGTGAAAATTTTCTTCTCTGCTTAAGTTCATCTTCCAAGATTGATTTTTTATTGGGCTAAGATTCATTAATTTATTAAATCACCAATTTGCCCTTCCAATTTGCCCTTCTCAAATAAAATGGAGCGTTCTTCTCAGAAGCATTTTAACAGATCGTTAACCCAAAAAAAAAAGTAAAAATTTAGACTAAAGTGTCAATTTTATAATAAAAAAGGATTAAAGTGGTTCTTTTAAAAAAATAAAAAAATACTTTTAAAAGTCCTCAATCTCTTTAAAAAGATATAGTTTAGTTTTCTACATATTTTTTTACACCATTTAAGTCATATTTTAATGAAAAAATGACAATATAAACCATATTTTTATATATAAAAAAAATGATAGCACAAATTTTCTTTTTTAAGAAAATATTAAAAATACTTCTAATTTTCGTCTACTAATTATAAAAGTTCATTTATGAATATTATAAATTTTATATCAACACAAGTTCCAAAAGAAAATTTGTTATGAAAAATTTAGAAGCTTAAATATTGAAAATTATTAAAATCAAAATACTGCAGAAAATTTAGGTATAAGAGTCAAGAAAATTAAATAATTTTTAAAATTAGATTTATTTAATCTAATACAACAAGATAAATAAATTATCTAAAATATTATAAAAATAATTAATAAAATTAATACTATAGTTTAAAAAAAAACAAAAAACAAATAAACAAATATGAAACAAGTTCAGTTTTCTATTTTTGTAAAGTCTTATAAAATCTAACAAAGATTTGTAAAATCTTACATATTAAAAAAATGACTAATTGTGTCACTTTAATAATAGAAAATAACTAAAGTGATGGCAAATATAGGTTAGGGTCTAAAATATTTCTTTTTATAAATTAAAAAAAAAGAAATATGTATTAGAGTCCCGTCCTTAAGAAAAAAGGGACTAAGGTGTACATTTTTCATTAAAAAGGGGACCAAAGGGGTATAATCCTAAGAGAAATATAATCCAAAATTACAGTTAAAATAAAATTAATTAAATAAGTAATTATATAAAAATTGGAGGGAATGTTTTATTAGATTGGTTCAGTTTTAATCATTTGTCACATTTAGTTTTTTTTTTTACTAAAAAGGATTAAAAATTTGAGAAAAAAAATAAATTTTTAGAACTTTTCAAAATAAAAATTGACTTGGTGTCTCAATTTTCTTGCCAGAAAATGAAAATGAAGGTCTTAAATTTTTTTTTTGAAAACAATTGGCTGAATCTTGAAGAAGCTTCCATGTTTTTGTGGGTGAAAGTGAGAAACAATTTCCTCTCAATGTGATTATTAATTAGTTACCAGTTCCGCAAGATAGTTTCTAGAACCATAGCGAAGCATTTTGACTCCGCCAATGAAAGCTCGGTCTTCCTGACACAACTTTGAAACCCCTCCTAATATCTGCAATAAAATCTTTAGAGGTATTAAACTCACTTGAATTTCTACACTCGATTTAATTTATAGCAATATTCACTTCTTTTTTTCCGGCTCTTCCCAGTGTGAGGAGAGTTACTCTCTGGTGAAGATGTCTAATTATCCAAGTTCCATGGTTATGTCGCTAGACTGATCGACGTATATAAAGCAAGAACTAATGACAAAGGGTGGACTCGTTTCAAATTGAAATGTGCTTCTTCGGAATAAGTGTTTATATATATATATATATAGATTAGAACCATTTAACTTTTTTTTATTTTATTTTTAAGATGATTTTGGGTTGTGTGCATTTTTGTAAAGAGAAATGCTAATCACTTTTTTTTTTTTATATGACATGCAATAATTTAGTTTTATTTCTTATTTTAAGGAAAATGTCATTCAAAGAAATAATGGAGTACGTAATGCGCAAATGAGTATTTTTACTTTTTTAGCATTCATCTTTTTGTTTTTACGGATAAAATTTGCTGTTGTTACTTGTTATCATTTATATTGTTATTATTCCGAAGGAATGAAATTTTGATTATTGTTACAGAGTTGTGGCTAAACTGCAGAAAATTTATTTAAATATATAGCAGATTTAAATTATACAAAGACTCTTTCTAATTTTTTACTCCCGCCTCTCTCTCTAAAATCCAGGGTTTATTGAAGCTTTTTATTTATTGATTGTCGACCAATCTATCCTTTTCTATTTACTGGTAATTTTTCATTTTTGTTTTTGTAAATATTTTCGAGTGGGGTACTGGTTGTCGTTTGAGTTTTTTTTTTTCTTTTTTTCGGCGACGTTGTCTGGTCTACCTGGGTCGACATTCTACTATTTGTTCAGCTTTGTTTTACATATTTGCGTGACTACATGTCTGGTTGGCAATAGCCTCTGCTTTCCTGTCATCGTTAGCCTATGTTTTGTGTCCTCTAATCGCTACCGGTCAGAGGTGAGCCATAAAAAAAATTTAAGGAGCTAAAATTTAATTTTTTTTATATAAAATAAAAATTACAATAAATTATATTTAATCTAACACTGAATTTTTTATGTCATATTATATTAAAGACATAACATTCAAAAAATATAAAATTAACACTTTATAATTAACTTATAACAAAAATTAAACAAAATATAACAAGGTAATAAGTACTAGTATTATTCATGTATAAAATAAATTTATTAACTAAAAAGTTTAAGCAAATAGAAAGCTCAATCAAATACATCAAAATTTATAGCTGTTAAAACTAAAACTAAAAGAAACATATGAAAATGTAAAAAGTAAAATATGATTTAGAATTTTAACTTTGAGATTATATTTAAAAATATATGTTGATAAATAATATAAGACTAACTAATAATAATAATAATAAAATTTTCAATAAATTCTAAAAAATTATTAAAATAAAATGTCAACTAAAATAATATTAGATAAAATTAAAATTTAGGTTAAAATAAAATATGATAAACATAAACTTAAAGTTTTAATTTAAAACTTATTATATATTTCTTTTTTTAATTTTATTTTTATAATGTTGAGTCTAAAATTAAATATTTAAATATTTTTTGTAATATCATATTTAAGAAGAATTTTTACATAATATATAACGATAATTTTATTTTTGTTACTAATATTTATCAAATACATGATAAAAATTATATATTTAACTACTTTATTTAAAATTTATGTTATTTTTATCCACATATTTGTTAAATATTATTAATATATATTAAAATGTGTACATAAAAATTAGACACAATATAATACTAAAAATAAAATATTTATTTAATATTAAAAATATAAATATAATTAATTTTTTATAAAAAAGTTAGTAAAAAGCTACAACCTTGTCCAGCCCCTAAGAAGATTTGCCTATGCTATCGGTAGTTTTAGTTGTTATTTGCCGCTAGCTCTTGTGTTTTGACGGCTACGGCTTCCCTTTTTCGGTCAGAGACTGGATACTATGTATTTATAGTACACACTATTTAAGTATCGTATTTATTGTGCAATCATTGTGCTATGTTAGCGTGGAAGCTTTTTGATATTTTTAAGTATATAAAATTTTCAAATTAATCCGGTGAGCTTTAGCACAAAAACACTTCAAAATGAGGCTTTTTCTTTCTCCTCATAGCTCAATTTAGTTTCTTTTGTTTTGTTTCATGGTTATTGTACTAGACTATGTCTTGATTTTAGTTTCTTTTCGTTTTGTTTCAATTTAGTTTCTTTTGTTTCTTGATTTTTTACTACAGACATAATGCTCGTTATGTTATCCTCTTTTAGATTCTCATGTTTTAGGATATTGTCCATAATTGTTTTTTTTTTTTACTTTTAAGTGTATCTTGTTTGGTTATTAATGATATTCTTTTATTATTGTAAAAAAAAAAAAACAAAGATTTGGGTTCTACCGCCAGTTATCAAGTGCGTGAATGTAATAATTTCAACAACAAAAAAATTATAATTACTTTTAAAATATTAATGCATATTATAATTTTCAAATCTCAATTTACAATTAAATGTATATATTTACGTATATAGCGATAGTGCGATATCGTAAGACGTCTAAAATATGATTTTAGCAGCAGCAGCAAAAAAAAAAAAAAAAAAAGAGTACTAAATTATAATCTGACACAGTTACACTTTTATATATCATGTGAATTAACAGTGTTTTTTTTTTCTTTCTAGAATTAACAGTTGAAAACAATAAATTATATATGGAATTGAAACATAATGCGAAATTAATATGCAAAGATATATAGGAATTAATTCATTATAAATGATTAAAATAGATATATTTACATGTACAAATTAAGTAATGAAGACCCAACCAGGTGGTCTCTCCAGAATTGTTAAATGTTGTTGCATTTTGGCTGAAAAATCATATCCAAACCTTCCTAGACTGGCAAAGAGAAATTATATTTCCATATAAACCCGAATTGTGATAAATGAGTACAGTATTGTTTTTGAAATTGTTATGAATTCCGCTATTATATATATATATCCCTCTCATTTCTGTGCACACAGATCCACAGACACAGTTTGTCATCTCCACAGACAGACACAGACACAGACACACACACACACACACACACACATTTTGTTTGTTTGTTATCAGTATATCTGTTGTGACACGTGTAATAATGGGTGTGGAGTACCATCCTGCAGAGAGCAATTACAAGAATATTGTAAGAGGTTGTAGTAATATTGAGTACTCTAAATTGAACCCTAATGCCAAGGAATGGGATCCTATTGCTTGTCGAGCACCTGAAGAACACAGGTGCTTGTTTGTTACTTTCTCCAATGGTTACCCTCTCACGGAGACTCAGATCATCGATTTTTTCACCCGGTAATTAATTAATGAGAGCCATATATTGCGCAGCATGATTAATATTAATTAATTTAGTAATTAACGTACGTACAGTATTGTTAGTTACTTCTAATTATAAATTATATATATATATATATATATATAAAATATTAATATTTATTATAACATGAACGATCGATCATGTACTACTTACCTACTTACTGTAAGCTGGAACAGAAGATATGGTCCGTGTGTGGAGAGGGTATATGTGCACCAGCCAGGAGAGGAAGGAGCACCAGCACTGTTTGGGAAAGTGGTGTTCAATGGGTCAGTAATACCAGCTGCTGTCATGATGGGTCACAGACAAGTGAAGTTCCTAGTCGACAAGAAGCCTCTTTGGTGTAAGAAGTTTCAGCCCAAGTGTGTGCTATATATTCAACCCTCTTAGTGCTTGCTTCAAATTAATTCCATGCGGCGCTGCCGCCTTTTATATCCAGATTAATTTCATATATATAAATATAATCATAATTATAATAATCACACACACATATATCGTTAAAACAATAATGACATTTTAAAATTAAGTTAATAATTATTGGCTCCAAACATATCTACTTACGTACGTATGTCAACTTACAAATTAATGGATGATTTGCAGTCTAATATTGCTCATCAATCTATATTAAATTTAGGAATAAATTATTAAATTGGCTCGTATCTTTGTAATTTTTTTTTTTTTTCTTTTCCCTTTTACGAGGAACTTATGTTTGTAATGTTAGTTATTTAATTTCTTCGCTCATTTGATGTAATCAATGTATGCATGTAAAAAAAAAAAAATTCAAAATGCTATCTTTGTTTTTTTATTTCCAAATTGTAAGCTTTAGTTAAATGATTTCATGACCTTTTCAACCAAATTAGCTGATGATAAGTTTTTTATGTTGATTGACATTTTATCCTTCAATTAGTCGATGTGAGATTTTGGACTAAATTGATTCAGCATTTTAAAATTTTAGATTAGACTAAAAATTATGTAGAATTTTAAAATTTCAGACAGATTAATAAATTAAAAAATAACCAACTGAATTGACTAAATTTTAAAGGATATGATCATTTTCAAATATTAACAATACAATTTAAATGGTTATAGCTCGCACCATAATTTCTCTCTTACCTAATAATCCCTCGTAAAATAGGCTAAATAACAATGATTTTTCTAGTAAAGTAAGTAATAAGAAAAATGCTACATAAATTCTTTAAATTAGATCATTTATGATATTTAATTTTTTAGATTATAAACGGTGTCATTTAGTCTCTCAATTTTATAAAATAATCAATTAAAGAAAAATTATATTATTTTAATAATTTTTCTATTATAAATTATTATTATTTTATTAAGTAATTAAACGCGATTAAAATATAAGTTTTTAATAATGGTAAAGTCACAATTACTATGAAAAAAATGCACTTAATATTCGTTTTGAATATTTGATAATTTTTTCTGTTTTATTTTAACTTTTTATTTTTATTAAAAATTAAAATATATATTTAAATAAATTTCTATTTATTGTTATTTTTTTTAAAACAATTTCATATTAAATTTTACTTTTATCCTTGTTAAAAACTCATATTTTAATCGTGATTTAATCATTTCATAAAAAATAATAATATTTTAATATAAAAATAATTAAAATATTATAATTTGTTTTTAATTAGCCATTTCTTATAAAACAAAAGAATTAAATGACACTATTTTTAATCTAAGAGACTAAACCACAAATAATCTAATATAAGAGGCTTCTTTAGCACCTTACCTTTTTTTAAATGTCCTTAAGTTTGGCCATAAATATGCATGGTATACATGTATTCTTAAATATGTGTTCAAATTTTATTGATATAATTTATTAGTATGTGTATTTAAATTATATAGATTAAAAATGTAATAAATTGATGTGCTATTAATATTATCACATTTTCTCATTACTCTAATAGCATGGTGATAAATGTGGTATTAATTTGAATCTCTTCTTCATAATTTATAATAGTTAGTGAGTGAAAATATATTTTAAGATATATTGTATTAATTGAAAAAAAAAATTATCATAGTTTACGTTTTAATTTGAAACTTTATTATTATTATTATTATTATTATTATTATTATTATATATGTTTTACAAAGGTTTAGAAACCCAGAGAAAAAGCTACTTTAGCCGAATATACTCAGTTTCATTAATAAATCAAAGGAATAATTATATCTTAATATAGCACAATACAACCTTCATCTAATGATAATTATAATCTGTTAGTTAGTTAGAACAGCTTACAATCTGCTACACACTACACACTACACAGTAACACAATAGCTTACAATATGCTACACACTAACACAGTCTCTATGAGGCATGTATAGTGCACACACACACACTACATTGCCTTCTACACACACACCATTCCTACCATCCCCCCTTAAACTGTGATCTAGGTAAGACTAGTAGTTTGTGTTTGTGAAATTCAAAACGAGCTGAAGGAAGTCCCTTGGTTAGTGCACCTGCTACTTGTTCTTCAGTGGATACAAATAGGGGTGGCAGTTCGTGTATTTCGGGTCGTGTTCGGGTCAACCCGTTTTCAATCCGACACGAACACGCTTAACCCGAACACGACCCGAATTGAAAACAGGTTATGTTTTGCAAACCCGAACCCGTACACGAACAACACGAACACGACCTGAATTTTGTTTCGGGTTCGAGTGAACCCGAAACACGAACCCGAACACGAACTGAATTTCAAATTATATAACCCGAACCTGAACATGACCTGAATGTGCTGTTATAAGATGAAAATTGCAAGCATTCATTAACAAACTCAGCCATAGAAAAAATGACAAGTTTAAGTTTGCCATTTTCACACACATTTAGGGAGAGAATAGGAGTTGAAGTACTGAAGCGATATAGTTAGTATGATATTATTTTTCCTCTGTTTTTTCTTCCTCTTATATGAATCTGATTGGAAGAAAAAGAGAAGGAAAATATGATTAGTGGACTGTAGATAACTCATCTACACAAATTTCCTCCCATTTGGGTAACTGGGATAAGGTCTTAGGCATCCCAGAAAAGCTTGACCCAGTTCTGCTTTCCCAGCAGATTCATCATCAAGTTTAGGCCACTTGTTTGTCACACCCCTACAAAGCATACCAATATTCACTTCCATTTCAATCAACCATCTTTGTCTCATCACAAACCAACCCAGAATCACACTCACTTGATTTTGATAATATCTTTTCATCAGAAGCATACTTGAAATCCTCCATTTTTGCTTCTCAAGCTTTGCCTTATTTGATTTGAAAGATACATCACCATCACTGTCAGCAATTTGCTGACTTTGGCTTGGAGATTGAACTTCAAAAGTTTCAGAATTTTTGTCCAACGACTCAGGAGAGAAACTAAATTCATCCCAATTATGATAAGCTCTACACATTATCAGTAGACAAGTAGCAGCTTCTTCAATTTTTTGTTCAGATTCTGTAACATTTGAAGATAAACTCAAATCAGACAAAGAAGAATTTGGAGTAATTTTGTACGTTGATCTTCTCGATCTTTTCATCAACCAAACAATTAAATACAACAAACAAAAGAAACCAACCAGATCAAAAACAAAGGAGGAGATTAATTATCCGAGAAAATTAAAACTTCCCACCACATTCCAAGAAATAGGCCAAAGAAATTAAGAAACAGAGCAAACGACAAAACCCCAGATCAAAACTAGTAAGGTTCAGAAGCAAAATCAAAAGCTGCTTTGCTTTTCAAGTGATTAGAGAACAACCCATTTGTTCTTTTCCAACATTTTTGCGAGGAAACGAGCGCCGAGGTCCACCAGGAGATGAGCGCCGAGCGCCGTGCGAATTGCCGGAAAAATTTTGATAGGCGATGGCTGAAACCTACCTGAAATTCGAGACTCTTCTAGACGAGAATAAGTGATACTACTATACTAGGATTAGTTTAGTTTGATATTTATACTTTTGATTTTATTTATTAAAAAAAAACAGGTCGAACGGGTCAACCTGAAACCGACCTGTTTTTTCGGGTCATTTTCGGGTTGACCTGTTTTTGACCCAAATTTATTTCGTGCGAATTCGTGTCGGGTTTTTCGTGTCGGGTTTCGTGTCGTGTCAAAAATTGCCGCCTCTAGATACAAACTGTGCATCCAATTCCTATTGTGTCACTTGATCTCTGATAAAGTGAAAATAAACCTCTATATGCTTGGTCTGGGTATAAATCACAAGATTTTTAGCTAAATGTTGTGTGGTAAAATTATCACAAAACATAGTACATTGTCTCTGAAAAACAATGCCTAATTCATGCAAGAGTGACCTGATCCAGATCAACTCTATTGTAATAGAAGTCAATGCTCGGTATTCTAATTTTGTTCTAGATTTAGAAACAACTTTCTGTTTATTAGATAACCAAGAAATAAGAGAATTCCCCAAGTATACACAGTAAGTACTTGTACTTTTTCTATATTAGATAACCAAGAAATAAGAGAATTCCCCAAGTATACATAGTAAGTACTTGTGCTTTTTCTATATTAGATAACCAAGAAATAAGAGAATTTCCCAAGTATACACAGTAAGTACTTGTGCTTTTTCTATCATCTACATTACCTGCCCAGTCTTTTATTTGTTGTTGCTCAATACGAAAGTAATTCCATTAGATAATAAGGAGATGTTTGAATACAAAACAAATATAGATAAAACTATATTAAGTCCTATCTTGTAACAAGAGGGACAAAAGTTGAGCAGGTGGGTTGGAAACTCAATCAAGTGGCAGCGACCTAGTCTTAGAGTTACGAGCAACCCAATCTACGACCATATTGGCACCACGCCTTATATGTTGTACTTGTACATTCAGAATATCCCGCAGACCTCTCCTTAAGCTAATGATTAAGTCAGACAATTCTCATGGGATAGTTGAAGCATCGCTCTTCAGGAAGTTAATGAATAGTTTGGAGTTACTCCTCAGTTGAAAGTCGATTCACCCTTGAACCCTTGCTAAATTGAGAGCATAAAGATCAGCCAAACATTCAATCTTTAGAGTTGAGTTGCTAGATACAATGGGGTGCGCACCAAATACAACATTACCATTTTGATCTCTTGCTATAATCCCGATACTATCTTGCTTTAGTCCTACACTCCATGCACCATCACAATTGATGGCGATGCAGTGAGATGGTGGCAAAACCTAAAAAAAGATAACATTATCATGGAGAGCAATCCTAGGGGCTTGTGAATCTTCAAAGACATGATTAGTATGTAAATGCAAAGCTTGATATTCTTGACAGCTTGTAATAGCCAGAGTGTTGGTCTAAATCGAATCAAGTGGAGTATGTTTAAATATCAAAGTACATCCAAGACATTCAAAGCAAGACTCATATCCATAGCAGAACTAACTGAGTAATAGAACTGTAGACACCTAGAGGGAGCAAATTAGTAATAAGTGAAGCAACGAATATAATAAAAGAAAGTAGAGATAAGAGCAAAGTAGACCAATAGCCCTAATATACACACACCCAGTTGTTAGAGATAAGACAATGTGGGTTTGTGGCAACAAAGCACCCTAGAGAACTAACAAATAACTATTAGAGCCAAGAGAGCAAACACACTCTAACAAAAAAAATCTCTACAAACAACACGATTTCACGCGTTGTCATGAACAAAATCTGCCAAGAGAATAACTTGTTGTTACTCTATTTGTTATTAATAAAATCATTACCAAGATTTATTTTATGAAGAATGACCCATTAAAAAATGATCGATTGTGTGAGAAATAATGTGTTAAGTATCTGCCTTTGATCTACCCAATCTCCCACCACTGGTTCTTTGTTCTTCATTCTTTCTTCAAACCCATCAGGTAATTCCCATTTTCTTATAATCCATAAGAAATTTACCATCGATTCTTCTAACCCATTACAGAGTAATTGTTGCTCTTCTTTGATATTTCCTTTGGAATAGTTTTCACGTTTACGGACGTGGTATAAGGATATGGTACCATCTTATAAATTAATTGGGACCATCCATGACTAGTACTATTGGTCATATGTAAAGATCTGATTGAAATAAGAGGAATAGGCTAAGTTACCCCTCTCATTATTACGCCTATCTTCCCTATTCCCTCTCTGTTTGGCGCTGGCAAAATCCTTTGGAGATCCATCAATGGCAGTATCTTCAAGAAGGATTGCACAAATTTGGTCCGTCAAATCGCTTTGCAACTTTCGTCTTGGAAACTTGATGCTTACCAATCCCATCAGATAGTTTCTTGTGAAAAACATACCACAAAACTTGAAGAACACAGTTGGTTATCCTCGAAGAAAATTATCTCGTAGAAATACTCTTCATCTTGGTCGTCTTTGTCTTCCCACAATGAACGAATTTAAACTTACAATTTCTATATATTTATTAAAAAACAAATATTATTGCAACTTATTAAAACCTGTAACTTTGTGACGGGTGAGCACTCTTTAATGACCCAAATTAACCAACAATTTTTTTTTCACTGTAACTGCTCTGAGAAGGAGATCGTTAGGATTTGGAAAATGTTAAATTATTCTGTTGAAAAAGTTGAGGACTTTGAAATGGTTTGGTAAGACATGATCCATCGCTTTGGGATTGCTCTAAATCTAAATCTCTTGTTTGGCTAGGGAGTTTTGTCAGCAAGTCCGATAGTACATTACCTGCCTAGTCTGCTGATTCACGCTCAAAATTATTACCTTTGGCTAAGCGGTTATTGCAGTATAGCTTTAGGTGTCGAATCCACAGAGAAGCTAATTAAACCAACAAAATAAAAGTTATCACAAAATAAATAGAAGAAATAATTTTATAATTGGAAAAAGAAATTGACAATAATTAAATATAGCAATCTTGGTAGAAAATAAAATCAATATGCAAATAACAAGGCTTCGAGATTCACTTAATTATTTTGTTTTAATATTACCAACTTTTATTCCTATTTACTACTCAATTGCATGTTTCACATCCCAAACAAACAATTGGAAAATTTAGAATTGAAGATCTAAGATGAAATTTAAAGGTATTTGATTGGAGAAAAATAATGTTGTCATGGTAGAACAATTTAATTTATTCTTACAAGCTATCTAACATCGACAATATATCAAATTGACAATATCGCAGTAGAAGATTAACTCATAAAATAAATACAATAATTATAAACTAAAAGTTGCACATAAAAAAAGCATGACTGAATTTATATGAAACTGAAGAACATAATTTATTGAATGTAGAAAGAAGATGAACAAAATAATTTCTCAAAACAAATTTATAAACTATAAAGTACTCATAGGAATAAAAGAATGAATAGAAAAACTACATAATTAAGCTCCTCTCTAGCCTTGTTCTAAATTTAGCCTAGCTTACAAATCATTCCCACAAATTCTAGAGAGAAAGAATGAGAATAAAAAGTAAGAACTCTTGCAATTTTCTTGATGCTTCCAAGTGTTGAATGTCCACCTATTTATAGTGTTGGAGTAGGAAGATTTGCTGAATCATAATAATATCACGCCATTTTCTCTCTGAAGATAATTGATTTTCAAAATATTTTCTGAATATGAATCGTAGATAAATCTCTTATCTTTCTAGAGAATCAAAAATCATTTAATTCGGAGCTGTACACAGAAAGTTATATCAAATATACTAACAGCTGTCCAACTGCAAGATATTTCAGATTGCATCTTATTTTTGGCCTTGAAATAATTCTATTTTGATATTCTTCGTGAAATGCAAAATCATGCATAATTGAATTATCTTTTCAGATCATCTTGAATCACTTCATTTGAATATTTGAGTCCAAAGTTATCCACAAAATACAGCAGCAGGTTGTTGAGATCTTGAGAATAAATATCGCACAAATCTAATTTTGATTTCTTTGCTCTATTTTGGTTGATTTCATTGATTCTACAAGCATAAAATCATCATAATAAATATAAATAACATTTATAGAATTAATATAGATAATGATTAATTTTAAACCGATTAAATCATAAATGTTAATTAATTAACATATTTAAATATGCATTTTTATACTATTATCATAACCCCCAACCAGCTTATTGCTAGTCCCTAGCAATTGAAGCGCAAATAAGAAAACAACACATGATGATTAGTCCAAGTAAATATCCAGAAAAATTACCCAAGTGTTTCAAACAAAAAGTTAGTTAAAGATCACAATTCCTATGTAAATTAGTTTAATTATAACTTCCAAAATTGTGTGTGTGTGAACTAAGCCAAAACCTTCTTGCCACAAACCAAAACTTATATAGCCTTGAGATTTTATCCATGCAAAAGCCTCAACTCCATATCCTCAGGGATAAATTGTTTTTAAAGGTTAGGAATTTCTCTCATGGAGTTGGAAAACATATAAGCACTCATGAATAGGAATTTTTAAGGACAGATAAATAAACAATCATTGATCCAAAGATAGGAAAATATATTGCTTAAAATTCAACCTTTCTTACCACAAACTAGCTTCAGGATTTCAATTAGTTTATATGAGAACCAAATATTTGATGAGAAAAACTGCATATTACAGACTTTATTCAAAGATTTTTTTTTTTTTTAATATTTTAAAATAAAGAACGTAAACTTTATTAAACTGAATAACATTTTTTTTTTCTTTCTTTTTTCTTTTTTTTTTTTTTCTTTCTTTTTTTTTTCTTTCTTTTTTTCTCTTTTTTTTTTCTTTCTCTTTTTTCTCTCTTTTTTTTTTTTATAACTAATATCATCCTTTAGCTTTTCAACCAAATCATTCCACCAACCGAGAAATTGTATTCTAAACATTAACCAACCAATTCAAAAGATCAATGAAAGTTTATAAACTGTTTTCTCAATTCTCTCCACTCACTCACAAAAGATGTGTGAGATCATAAAAATATATATACTTAAACATGAAAATTCTCTTAGCTATATAAGTTTACCTTCCATCTTACCACAAGGCTTAGTAATGTGCATAAGTATAATTTTTGAAGTTATTATTTAGTAATCAAAATAGAAAAAGTGACTTAAACCAAATAATTTGAAATTAACACCTAGACAATAATGCAAAAATTTCTACTTGAACATTTCAAACATGTAATGAAAACTTATTTAGGTAAAAATTACTAAGTTCAAGCAATAAACAAGTTTTTTTTTTTTTTTTTTTCATGTGTATCAACACAATTAATATTTACTAAGAGTGCTCCCAGGAAAGAATGGTGGGGCGAAGCCTCCTTAAAAACCACTCTCCTAGACAGAGCAACGTTCCCAGGATAGACTAGTGGCACTAAGGCATTCAAGAACTAGCCTCCTAGACAGAACTCTCTTAGATCATATTATTTAATGTAGTTACACAATTGTTCTTTTTTTTCTTTCAAACTCTTGAAAAGGCATCAAAACAATCTATAGAGAGTGTGCATAAAAATTGTGCATAAAGTGCTACTATCCCCAACCTAAATCAAACAGTGTCCTCACTGTCACAAAAATAATATATTAAAGGAAAGAGTAAAGGATAGAAGACACCTGAGCGATGGAATTTCACATGAAAATTGCCTTCAAGTAGGTTGCTAGGGTGGAGAAAAAAAATAAAGTAAAGTAACAAAATAAAATAAAGTAACAAAATAAAAATAAACCAGAAACAAAGAAACAAAAATAAAATAAATGTACGAAAAAAAAATCTAAATAAATAAAACCTGATCAATGAAGGTAGATGGGATTTACAAGATGAATCTCCTCAAAACACATAGAATGATCTATCCTCTCCACATAATTTTTCAACCGTTGTCCATTAACTTTAAAAATTCTCCCATCAGTTGGATCCTCAATCTCAATAACACCGTTGGGAAAAACTTGTTTCACAACAAATGGACCGATCCATCGCGATCTCAGCTTTCCAGGGTAGAGATGCAATCGGGAATCATAAAGATGAACCCGTTGGTTTGGCTCAAAGTTCTTCCTCAAGATCTGCTTGTCATGAGCCACTTTCAATTTTGCCTTGTAAATCCTAGAGTTATCATATGCGTCATTCCTCAATTCCTCTATCTCTGATAACTGTAACTTCCTATGAAGCCCTGCAACATTCAAATCAAAGTTAAGGGCTTTAACAGCCCAATAAGCCTTATGTTCCAATTCAACAGGTAAATGACATGATTTCCCGTAGACAAGCCTGTAAGGAGACATTCCAAGGATGGTCTTGTAAGCAGTGCGATATGCCCATAGTGCATCAGAAAGTCTTAAGGACCAATCTTTACGGTTTGGATTAACCGTCTTCTCTAGAATTTGCTTAACCTCCCTATTAGCTAACTCAGCCTGTCCATTGGTTTGTGGATGGTAAGCTGTAGAAACCTTATGTAGAACACCATACCTGCGCATCAAAGCCTCAAAAGAACGGTTACAAAAATGGGTCCCTTGGTCACTGATGATGACACGTGGCGTACCGTACCTAGATAACACATTTTCTTTTAAGAATTTTACCACAATTGTATTATCATTAGTGCGACATGCCACCGCCTCCACCCATCTGGACACATAATCAACAGCTAAAAGAATATATAGATAACCAAAAGATGAGGGAAAAGGTCCCATAAAATCAATACCCCAACAGTCAAATATCTCAATATTAAGTATAGGATTAAGAGGCATCATATGACGTCGAGTAAGCGCACCCAACTTTTGGCATCTATCACAAGAACGACAAAAAGAGTTAGTATCCTTAAACAAAGTGGGCCAATAAAGGCCACACTGCAAAATTTTAGCTGCAGTTTTTTTCATAGAAAAATGACCACCACATGCCTCAGAATGACAAAAGTTTAGGACACTATAAATCTCACCTTCAGGAATGCAACGTCTCATAATTTGGTCTGGGCAATACTTAAACAAATATGGATCATCCCAATAAAAATTTCTTACCTCAACTAGGAACTTTCGTTTGTCTTGTGCACTCCAGTTAGATGGAACTTCACCAGAAACCAAGTAATTAACAATATGTGCATACCAAGGTACTTGGCTAACAGCAAACAGATGTTCATCAGGGAAGTCATCTTGGATGGGTGGATTATCCTTAGAATCATTAAACTCTAGACGAGACAAATGATCCGCTACAACATTTTCAACACCTTTCTTATCCTTGATGGTTAGATCAAATTCCTGCAAAAGAAGAATCCACCTAATCAAACGAGCCTTAGCATCCTTCTTAGAAATAAGATACTTCAGAGCTGCATGGTCAGTAAACACCACAATAGATGAACCAATCAAGTAAGCACGAAATTTATCTAAAGCAAATACAACAGCTAGTAGTTCTTTTTCAGTTGTAGAATAATTCATTTGAGCACTATTCAAAGTTCTACTAGCATAATAAACAACAAAAGGCTTCCCTTCCCTTCGTTGTCCAAGGACAGCTCCCACTGCATAATTACTTGCATCACACATAATTTCAAAAGGTAAGTTCCAATCAGGTGATTGCATGATAGGAGCAGAAGTGAGTTTTATAATGAGTGTTCGAAAAGCTTCTTCACATTCTGGAGTCCAATTAAATTCAGTATTTTTGACTAAGAGGTTACATAATGGGCGAGATATGGTAGAAAAATTTTGTATAAACCTCCTATAAAAACCAGCATGTCCAAGAAAAGAACGAACATCTTTTATTGTTTTAGGGGTGGGTAATTTAGAGATTAATTCAATTTTTGCTTTATCTACTTCTATTCCCTTTTCAGACACAATATGACCCAAAACAATACCAGAAGACACCATGAAATGACATTTTTCCCAATTTAAAACAAGTCCTTTTTCCTCACACCTACTCAATACAGCTTCTAAATTATTTAGACATGAATCAAAGGAATTACCAAAAACAGTCAAATCATCCATAAAAATTTCCATACATTTTTCAACCATATCAGAGAAAATACTAAGCATACAACGTTGGAAAGTAGCTGGTGCATTACATAAACCAAAAGGCATCCTACGGAAAGCATAAGTACCAAAAGGGCATGTAAAGGTAGTCTTTTCCTGATCCTCTAAAGCTATCTCTATTTGATAATAACCAGAATATCCATCAAGAAAGCAATAAAAAGGATGGCCAGCTACACGTTCTAAGATTTGGTCGATAAAGGGCAAAGGAAAATGGTCTTTTCGGGTTACTAAGTTTAATTTCCTAAAGTCAATGCACATACGCCACCCAGTTATTAACCTAGTTGGGATAAGATCTCCATTGTTATTTTCTATTACAGTTACCCCAGATTTCTTTGGAACTACTTGTGTTGGACTCACCCATTTACTGTCAGATATGGGATATATTATACCTAAGTCTAACAATTTTAAGACTTCTTTTCTAACTACTTCTTTCATTGTGGGATTAAGTCTTCTTTGTGGGTCTCTTCGGGGGTTAGCTCCTTCCTCTAAATGTATTCTATGGGAACAAATTAATGGAGAAATACCTTTTATGTCAGCTATAGTCCAACCTAGTGCATTTTTATGTTCTTTTAACATATTTATCAACTTTTCTTCTTGCTCAACACTAAGTTCAGAAGATATAACAACAGGAAAAGTATCACCTGAACCCAAGAATGCATGTTTTAAACCTTTAGGTAGTGGAGAGAGTTCAATTTTTGGTGTCTCTATGGTTGAGGGTTTCGGCTTCGCTCTTTTACTTGGCAACTCCTCAAAGCATGGTTGCCAGTATCTTGATTGCTTATCCTGCTTATCATTAGAAACAAAAGAAACATTAAATGTATCTGGAAAAAGCAATTGTTCAGAATTATGATTTAAGAGGAGATACTCTAAGGATTCAGACTCATCATATAGGTGTACTTCTTCTTGAATAAGTGTGTCTATCATGAAGGTTTGATAGCACTCATCGTCATCTCGTGGTTGCTTCCCAACATGGAAAATATTCACCTCTAATGTCATGTTCCCAAAAGATAGCTTCATAAGACCATTCCTACAATTGATAAGCGCATTTGCTGTAGCAAGGAAAGGCCTTCCTAGAATGAGTGGGATTTTTGACTCTATGTCGACTACAGATTGAGTATCTAAAACTAGAAAGTCAACAGGGTAGTAGAATTTATCAATTTGAAGTAAAACATCTTCAATTATCCCCCTTGGTTTTCGTATAGAGCGATCTGCCAGCTGCAACACCACAGATGTAGGTTTGATCTCTCCAAGTCCAAGTTGCAAGTATACAGAATAGGGCATCAAATTGACACTTGCTCCTAAGTCTAGAAGGGCTTGACCAAATTCATGTGTCCCAATTTGGCAAGAGATTGTAGGACAACCGGGATCTTTGTACTTTGGCGGTGTCTTCTGTTCTATCACTGCACTAACCTGCTCTGTCAAGAATGCAGTCTTCTTGACATGGTGTCTTCGTTTCATGGTGCATAGATCCTTGATTACTTTAGCATAAGCAGGTATCTGCTTGATCACATGTAACAAGGGAAGATTAATCTTAACTTGTTTCAAGTGTTCTAGGATCTCGCATTGGTTATCCGGATTTTTCCCTCCAGATATTAGGGCTTGAGGAAAGGGTACTTGAATCGGAATCTTCATTTTTCCATCCATTGAAGAGGGATCATCAACATTACTCATGGTGGTTTTTGTGCTTGTGTTGGTTGGTGGATTGGGTATAGTTGGTTCATTTAAAATTTTACCACTACGAGTTGAAATAGCATTGACCTCCTTAACATTGTTTGAATCGATAGTCGAGGTTTGAGCCATATGTTGGCCTTTTGGGTTGGATTGGGGTTGGGAGGGAAACTTTCCTCGCTCTTGTATAGTGAGAGCGCTGGTTAACTTGGTTATATGACTTTTTATCTCCTTGTTCTCCTCCACCACTTGTGTAAGTACAGCCTCGAACTTCTGGTTAGTTTTACCTTGTGCCTCCATAAATGAATGAAGTGTTTCCTCTAAAGAATTTCTATTTGGTCGCACATTAAATTGAGGTATTGGGTAATTTCTTGGTGGTTGTGTCTCAATTTTCCAGTTTTCATTAGGTTGTATGGGTTGGTCAGATTTCCAGTTGAAGTTTGGATGATTTCTCCAGCCAGGATTGTAAGTTTCAGAGTAAGGTGAGTAAGGTTTTCTAAACATTCCTACAGCATTACATTGTTCTTCGTAAACCCCTTTCATCTCACTAAAAGTTGGGCAATTCTGGGCTAGATGTTCTACGGTCCCACAAATAAAGCATGTATCTTGAGTTTCGACCCTAGCAATTGTATGATTTGTTCTACCTTTCATTTTTAAGGCCTCTAATTCCCTAGTCAATACTTCTAATTGGGCTTTAAGGCTATCTTCTTCCCTTAGTTGGTAGATTCCAGTTGATCGTGATCTATTGGTGTTATCAATGGCGCTAGGTCCTGTCCATGTATGGGCTTTCTCAGCTAACTCATTAAGGTAATCTATGGCTTCATCAGGATCCTTTTGGAGAAACTCACCATTACACATCATTTCTATAAATTGGCGCTCCCTAATCGTAAGTCCCTCATAAAAGTAACTAACTAACCTCCAATTTTCATACCCGTGATGTGGGCACATGTTTAATAACTCTTTGAACCTCTCCCAAGCTTGGTATAAGGTCTCACTATCTTTTTGAGAAAAGGTTGAGATCTGTCTCTTAAGATTGTTGGTCTTATGATGAGGAAAGTATTTGTTAAAGAAGGATTTGGTCATTTCTGCCCATGTACCTATGGATCTTGGTCTCAAAGAGTATAGCCAACTCTTTGCTTTGTCTTTTAAGGAGAAAGGGAAAAATTTTAACCTAACAGAGTCTATGGCATTGGGTTGGCTATGAAATGTGGCCACTACCTCTTCAAATTCCCTAATATGTAAATAAGGATTTTCATTATCTAAACCATGAAAAGTGGGCAAGAGTTGTATCATTCCAGGTTTAAAATCAAGTTGTGGTGTATTAGGGGGGAGCATGATGCATGATGGTGTAGCTGTACGGGTAGGGTGAAGGTAATCTTTAAGAGTTCTAACGGGGTTGTCCTCATGGTCACTCATGTTTTCAGAACTAGAAGATGGGTTTGAAGAAGAAGATTGAATTAATGGTAATTCTAATTCTATTCTTTTTAAAAATCTACCTCTTGCGTCTCTAGATCGATTCATACACCCTAGAACCTTTTTTTGTTTATTTTTTTTATTTTAAAATTTTTATTTGTATTTTTGTTTAATTTTTAAACTTTTATTTGATATTTTTTTCTTAAAGAAAAAGATAACTAAAACTAACAACCAAAGAAAATATAATAATAAAGCTAGAGATTTTTTTTTGAAAAAGGAAAAAAAAAAAACAATAATGTACCAACACAATTAATATTTACTAAGAGTGCTCCCAGGAAAGAATGGTGGGGCGAGGCCTCCTTAAAAACCACCCTCCTAGACAGAGCAACGTTCCTAGGATAGACTAGTGGCACTAAGGCATTCAAGAACTAGCCTCCTAGACAGAACTCTCTTAGATCATATTATTTAATGTAGTTACACAATTGTTCTTTTTTTTTTTTTTTTTTTTTTAACTTTAAAAGAAAATTGAAACAATAATAATGAAGAATAAATAAATAATAACAAAAAAAATCAGATCATAATGTTTAAACCTCAATTGTTGATTTTGGCCTCCCCGGCAACGGCGCCAAATTTTGATTCACGCTCAAAATTATTACCTTTGGCTAAGCGGTTATTGCAGTATAGCTTTAGGTGTCGAATCCACAGAGAAGCTAATTAAACCAACAAAATAAAAGTTATCACAAAATAAATAGAAGAAATAATTTTATAATTGGAAAAAGAAATTGACAATAATTAAATATAGCAATCTTGGTAGAAAATAAAATCAATATGCAAATAACAAGGCTTCGAGATTCACTTAATTATTTTGTTTTAATATTACCAACTTTTATTCCTATTTACTACTCAATTGCATGTTTCACATCCCAAACAAACAATTGGAAAATTTAGAATTGAAGATCTAAGATGAAATTTAAAGGTATTTGATTGGAGAAAAATAATGTTGTCATGGTAGAACAATTTAATTTATTCTTACAAGCTATCTAACATCGACAATATATCAAATTGACAATATCGCAGTAGAAGATTAACTCATAAAATAAATACAATAATTATAAACTAAAAGTTGCACATAAAAAAAGCATGACTGAATTTATATGAAACTGAAGAACATAATTTATTGAATGTAGAAAGAAGATGAACAAAATAATTTCTCAAAACAAATTTATAAACTATAAAGTACTCATAGGAATAAAAGAATGAATAGAAAAACTACATAATTAAGCTCCTCTCTAGCCTTGTTCTAAATTTAGCCTAGCTTACAAATCATTCCCACAAATTCTAGAGAGAAAGAATGAGAATAAAAAGTAAGAACTCTTGCAATTTTCTTGATGCTTCCAAGTGTTGAATGTCCACCTATTTATAGTGTTGGAGTAGGAAGATTTGCTGAATCATAATAATATCACGCCATTTTCTCTCTGAAGATAATTGATTTTCAAAATATTTTCTGAATATGAATCGTAGATAAATCTCTTATCTTTCTAGAGAATCAAAAATCATTTAATTCGGAGCTGTACACAGAAAGTTATATCAAATATACTAACAGCTGTCCAACTGCAAGATATTTCAGATTGCATCTTATTTTTGGCCTTGAAATAATTCTATTTTGATATTCTTCGTGAAATGCAAAATCATGCATAATTGAATTATCTTTTCAGATCATCTTGAATCACTTCATTTGAATATTTGAGTCCAAAGTTATCCACAAAATACAGCAGCAGGTTGTTGAGATCTTGAGAATAAATATCGCACAAATCTAATTTTGATTTCTTTGCTCTATTTTGGTTGATTTCATTGATTCTACAAGCATAAAATCATCATAATAAATATAAATAACATTTATAGAATTAATATAGATAATGATTAATTTTAAACCGATTAAATCATAAATGTTAATTAATTAACATATTTAAATATGCATTTTTATACTATTATCATCTGCATTTGAAAAACCTATTAGATCAAAGGTATCTGAATTCTAAAGAAGTATACCATGTGAGGCTATTCCTCCAAGATATCTCAAGACCCTCTTTGTAGCAAGCCAATAAACATCAATGGGACTAGCAAAGAACTAACACAGTTTATTCACTATGTAAGAGATGTCTGGTCTTGTCACTGTACAATATTGTAGTCCACTTATTATACTTCTATACATGAAGGATTAGGAAGAGTTGTGCCATCAAAATTTGACAAGGTTTTACCTGAAGCAATAGGTGTTGGCAATGGCTTCGAGTTAGTAAGTCCAGCTCTATCAAGAAGATCTATGATGTACTTATGTTGTGACAGATGCAAACAATCACCAGCTCTCACATCTTTAATACCAAAAGAGAGGACAATATTCCTAGATCTTTAATAACAAACTTTTGCTAGAAAATATCAACAAATCGTTGAATTAGATGTGATGTATCTCCAATAACTATTATATCATCATGGACAATAAGTGTACTATTTTCTAGAAGAACATTGAAACATCAGACTTGGAGTTAACAAAACCTAGTGACAACATGCAAGAGTTAAGTTTTTGATACTAAGCTCTTGGAGCTTGTTTCAAGCCATAAAGAAACTTCTTCAACTTGCTTACCGAAGGCACTTTAGAGGTTACTTCAAAACCTGAAGGCTAAGTCATGTACACTACCTTGTCAAGTTCACCATTAAGGAATGCAATATTGACATCTAACTGTCTAAGCTCTCATCTTTTAAACCATGCCAAACTCAGAACAACTCTCCCAGTGGTGTGCTTCACAATAGGACTAAAGGTCTCAAAATAATCAACTCCTTCTACCTAATGAAACCCCTCTGCTAGAACCCTTGGCTTCCTTCTTTCTATACTCCTGTCTAGCTTCCTCTTCACTTTATATACCCATTTGTTACCAATCACCTTATGCCTTCGTCATAGAGGACAAGTTCCCATGTATCATTCCACACTAACGCTCCATACTCATCTACCATAGAGTCTACCCATACTTGATATTTACTAGCTTTTGCATAGTTTAATGGTTCTAGATCAGGTGGATCAGATGAATAGGCTATATAGGTAGAATGCTTAGGCTTCACTATCCCAGCCTTACCTCTTGTAACCATGTGATGGGTATTAGAGGTTGGAAGGGTTGGTGAAGAAAGATCAACCACAAGAGAGATTTCAAGAAAACTTTCTTAAGGCTGAATGATAGGAAAAGGTATAGATGTGCAAGGTTGATGAGTTGAAACATGGAAATCAGAGGACAAGGAAGGTATAACTGACTGAGATACAAGAAGTGGGAGTGGTGGATGGGAAGACAAAGAAGGAGAAGAAGTGTACAGTGGAAAGGCTGACTCAAAAATTGAAGGAGATGAAATAGGTAAGGAAACTGGCTCAAGAGATAAAGGTCAACCAATGAAGTTAGTTTAGGTAAGATTCGAGTTATTTCTTTCTTGTAAACAATAACTTCTTCTTTACTCTTGTTAAGAGCAAAAGGAAAACAATTTCATGGAATTGCACATACCTACTTGTAAAGATTTTGCCTAACTTAAGATTAAGGCCAAGATATCCTTTGTGTTGGACTGAATAACTAAGAAAAACACTTTGTGTAGATCTTGTTTCTATCTTGTGCTTAATATAGGCCCTAAGACACACAAAAATTAGACAACCAAAGGTTCTTAAAAAATCATAATCAGGGGCCACATGTACAACAACTCATAGGGTGAGTTGTCTTTAAAGATAGGGGTAGGAAGTGTATTATGTAGATAGACTATTGCATGAAAAGCATAGGACCAATACTTGACTAGGACATTGCAACAACAAGGTTAACCCTCCCTCTACTACTCTTCACAGTCTGCTCTCCACAGAGCGATTCTGCTTAGACGTATAAGGACACATGATTCTATGTTCAACACGCTACTTGCTCCACTATGTACTAAGGAAACTAAATTCTCCTTCATCACTTTGGATTGCCTTAACACAAATTTCCTTTCAACCATAGCTTTGAACATTTCAAAAGCAACACATGCTTGACTTTTACAGACAGAAGTATACCCACATATATTTAGTGTAGTCATCTACAACAAGTAAACAATATTTGGCAGTGGTAGGTCATGTCCATAGATCACAAAAACCAAAGCAAAGAGTTTCATTGATTTAGTTGTGCTTGCTACAAAAGGTAACTTGTGTGCGTTTGCAAGAGGACCCATCAATCATGGTTGAGATGAACTAAAAATCATACATTAAGATAAGTTTTCTAAGCAGGTTTATTGACAACAACTTCATAAGGATGCTCTAGCCTAGCCTGCCAATGATGTTGTTTGTCACTAGTATTACTAAATAATGTTGTGGAAGAAAAACTGGTAGTGTTCTTCTAGTAACAAGAGCAATGGAAGACACCTTATTTTGTTGAGGATGATGGATATTATATAATCCATTCTTAGACTTGCCTTGAAAGATTATTTGCCTTGTCTTCAGTTCCTTAATGTAGAAACACTTAAGGTGAAACTCTACTAAAACATTGTTATCAACACAGTTTATGCATTGAGAAAATATTAGCAGAAGCTTGTTTAGTATGTTTTTAAGTAGAAGACAATGCTAAATAAAAAGTTGTGTACCATTTCCTATCGTGATTCCTTCCATGCTAAGAAAGGGCTGAGTATCTCCTGCCTTTGAAGCTTCACTTGTCAAATGGTGAGTTGATCTACTATCTAATACCCAGGCATAATCTTGCACATTCTCTAAAGCATAAGAGTTAGCATGATAAGCAGTAGAATTAGAAGAGATATTCAAACCTTTTCCAACAAGCAGATCCCTTAGTTGAAAGCAAATGGAGGCAATATTATGCCCCATTTCACCACACTCTTGACATTTTGGTTGATCTCCTTGCTTCTTTGGCTTAGAATTATTATTCTTAGAACCATTTTCCTTTTGTGACGAGTTCTTGTTTTGTGATCCTGAATTCTTAAGAAAATCTTACAGATTCCATGGCTTATTTTGAGACTAATTAGTCTTGACAGGAAAACTATGATTTCCTTGCAAGACAAATGCATTAAACCTTGCTAAGTTGGCATGTAATACCTGATCTTCTTCATATTTTATTTCAGTAAGAATTGACTGATCCTTAGTCAAAAGATAGCTCTGCAACTCAAACAATGTTGGAGGTCACAAAACTTCTGTAATTTGGTCCTAGTTCACACAAAATATGCATGATTTTCTCATTCTCTGGTATATAATCCCCTATTGTAGCTCAGTGATTAGCAATTGGCTTCCTTCGTTTGAAAAATTGTTCAATGCTGAGATTATCTTGTCTCACTTGTTGCAGTTTCAATCGCAACTCAATTTTCCTTGCTCATGGGGTCGAATTGAAAAAATATTCAAGATTCTTCCACATTTGACAAGTAGTAGATGAGAACGATCCACTAACTTGATACAACATCTCTAACAAAATTCAATTATAGATTCAACTCTTTAGTAGATTGTTTCTTTGATTTCATACCAAAATATCTAGATTGATCTTCTCAACATATGTTTCACCACTAGTAGTGAGAAACTTATGTGCTTGGATCAAGAATTGAGTCTAAGCCATAGGCTATGACTGAACTCAAAAATTGATCTCTCCAAATTAAGAAATTTGTCCGATCAATATTCAAAAAAATTGCTAGACTGTTTGGAAGAGAAGAAACTGTAAAGGTCACCATATTTCCCTTAGCATTTACATTCTTAGTTATTGTAGTTGTAAGAGTTGTTTCTTAATGATCCTCCATTGATGAAACTTCAAGATCCTTACAGATTGATCTGCTTTGATGCCATACAAAGGTTTAGGATCCTAAAGAGAAAGCTACTTTAGTTGAAGATACCTCAATTTCAATAATAAATCAAAGGAATAATTACATCTTAGTATTGCACTCTTTATATAGCACAATACAACCTTCAGCTAGTGATAATTATAATCTATTAGTTAGTTAGAGCAGCTTACAATCTGCTATACACTAACACATGGTCTCTATGATGCAAGCATAGTTCATGCATACACATACACACATTACACTAGAGCTGCACTACCTTCTACACACACACCATTCCTACTATCTTTAATTATGAACAAATTAGGCTTTATAATTAAACATTAAACAATATTTTTGTAAGATAATGTTAGTTTGTACATAATTATATTCGTTCTAAAATAGCATATTAGCTTATACTTAAGTATATATGTTATTTGAAATTAATTCAATTATATACATATTGTACATATGATATTTAAAGACTAAACTCAACGATATCTATAAATTTAATTATTGATTTTGACTCTTTCAGTAATTGGAGCTCAATAACACAAAAGCCTTATTTTAAGACATATAAATGTAAAATTAAATGTTAGATCTAAGATATATAAATTTTCGTAATATTATTTGTATAAAATTATAAGAAATCAATTTTAGATTAATTCGGTTAATTCGATCAACCATGTACCATTAAAAAAAGATCAAAATTGAGCACGACTGATTAAACTAAAATCTATAAACAATTGTCAATTGATGATTTTAAAGAGCAAATTTATAAGTGTTGTCATCATTTTAAAGCTCAATTATATCATTGATTCCTAAATTTTAATTAAACTTATGCTTAAATTTACAAACTTTTAAAATTTTATAATTTAGTTTCTAAATTTTTAAAATTTCACACATAAATACCTAAATTTTTAAATCCTATAATTTATTTACCAAATTTTTAAAATTTATACATATATTAAAATTTTGATTAAAATGCATGTATTTTAGTACCTAAGATAGGATTTTTATGTAAATTTTTAAAAATTTGAGACTAAATTATAAAATTTAAAAACTTAAGGACCTATGTATAAAATATTAAAGGTTTAAAGATTAAATTGTAAAATTTTAAAATTTAGAAATAAATAAATAGTTAAATCTCATTTTAAATATTTTGAAACTTTGGCACTGGCATATTACAATTTCAATGCTTAAAAATGTGTGATTTTTATAGTTATATTCTATATTATTATTTAATTTATTATTATTTTTTCTTAATTTTAATAATTTAAATAGAATAAGGTACAAATATAATGATTTGCTCCTCATATATATTTTCTCAATATTTATAGAAATTTCTTACTATATTATCTAATAAAAATGTTATAATTACATAAATTTAAATTTATTTTTATACTAATATTAATTATATTATAATACATAATAAAATTATCTAAATAAATTTTTAATATAATTTTATTTTGTATTATAATATAATTAATATGAGTATAAAAATATTCAAAAATTTAAAAAATTAAATCACTTTTTAAAATTTTAAAATAATTTTCCCATACGATGAATGTGGTTACGTGCGTTTTCGTCGCATTTCCGTACTGCCCAATAGCCATATGAGTTAGACAACCTCATGCCGAGTCATTGGTCAAACAGATTCCACTGCGTTTTGGTCTTCGACATCTCCGTTCCGCGTTTTCTTTCATAGGTGCCAATGGATTCGTCGTCAGAAAGTCACTCCCACGGGGACCATCACTACCAAAACGTCGTGGTTATGAGGCACGGTGACCGCATCGACAACTTCGATCCTCAATGGGTGACCACAGCCGCCAGGCCCTGGGACCCTCCTTTGATCGATGCGGGTCGGACCCGGGCCTTTTCCACGGGTCTCAACCTCCGCCACGAACTTGGATTTCCAATTCACCGGGTCTTCGTCTCCCCATTCGTTCGCTGCGTCCAGACCGCCGTCGAGGTGGTATCTTCTCTCTGCGCCACAGATGACCATCCCATTGCCGCCACTGGCGATTCCTTACCTATCGATCCTTCTAAGCTGAAGGTTTCAATCGAGTGCGGTTTGTGCGAGATGCTAAACACGAAGGCCATTCGTTCCCAATCCGCTCCTCCTAATGGGAATTTTGGTTTCGACGTCTCAAAGCTTGAAACTTTATTCCCACCTGGCACTGTGGATCACTCTGTTGAACCACTTTACAAAGAGGTATTCCGTATTCCAATTAAACTTGGATAAATTCGTTACGTGTGTTGTCAGTTATGTTTTGATTTCACATCATCATTTTATGCAAATCCATATAAAGTTGTTTTAGTCTCACCGATAATAAAGAACAGTGGAAATATGCAAATACAATAATTACTGTATGACAGAGATTATTTGTTTGTGGAACTGTAGGTGCCCAAGTGGGAGGAGACAGTGCTTAGTGCAAGGACTAGATATGTTCAAGTCATTGAGACTCTTTCAAATAAGTATCCAAATGAGAACTTGCTTCTAGTAACACACGGTAAAGCTAGCTTCAATTTTCCTCAGTTGATGACTTGTTGCGCTGTTTATTTTGCTGATAAATTACAATTAATACTTGCAATTTTGTTTGAGTTGCAGGGGAAGGAGTTGGAGTGGCAGTCTCTGCTTACTTAAAGGACGCAACCGTGTATGAGGTAGAGTATTGTGCTTATGCAAAACTGAAAAGGCCAATACGCAAAGACCACAAACCAACTGCTGGTAACTTTGACGTGCTTGCACATGGTATTAGGTTCTGTTCCTCGTAGTCCTCAACTCATGTTTCAAGTCAACCAGCCCAATAACTGATGAATACTTATACCTGGCAGGCTTGCTTTTGCTTGAGATGTCTTTTATAATGAATTATGTACTTGTTTTATCAATTTCCAGTTTTGATTTATCGTGTAGGTAGTTTTACTACCACAGAGTACAGACCATATTGCATTATTATTATTATGATCATCTCAGCGTTAGTTGGAACGATACCTTGCTTTATTTTAATCAGAGCATTTATGTTCTGCTAATGAAACTATCTGCGTTTGGATTTCGTTATGTTTTTACCATTACTTATTATTATTACTCACAGTAGTCGCACACATTTTCCTTGTCTTGATCAATGACTAACAAGTGTAAAAAAAAAAAAAAACATCTATATTGAACTTGCTAGCTTGCCTGCTGCCTAGATATAAGCAGAGAAGTTTCTTATTCACTTAAATTTGTCAACAACTTAGGGTGATAGGTTGGTGCAGAAACGATAAGAGTATAAATTCATACGGTGTTAAAAATTGAGATAATGTCTGTCAGGTCTGTATTTTCTTTATCTTGCAGACATTTAATTTACAATCAAGGGGGTTTCACTGCATTATAAATGCATGTTGTAATAATTCAATAAAAACATAAAGAAGAGGCAACTTGGGCAAACCATTATAAATATAGAGGTAAGTTTTAGTGTTAGTACAACAAGAGAATTTAACAACCACAATTTATACGTTACACACCAAAGCACATTAGCTACCAATCTATCTATCTAATTCCATGTCCCCAGCATGAAGAATCTCAATCACTGCTTGATGGATTCGGAAATGGCTCGTCCATTTGGTCAAATATATCAGCGGGGAAGTCATCAAAATAGCCAGCAGTGGTCACAAAATTGTCAATTGTTTCCCTTGCATTGTTGCCATAGCGGTTGGGTAGTGCAGACAATGGGGTTTCAGCAGGAAGTTGTGATACATTGCAAAACTTGAAAGCATCCATAGGAAGCAGATATATCAGAGTAAAAGTCATTGAGTGCAGCTAAAGGTTGTTGGGTTTCAGATGGAAATTTGAGGTCTAGTTGGTGATGGAAAGGTGTCGGAGGAGGGAAAGGGATATGTGATTGGAAGTCGATGTAGAGACTCTGGTCAGTTGGGTTGAACACTGGTCGAAGTAGGTCTTGTTCAAAACTAAACAATTTGGGTTTAACAAGATCTTGAAACGGCACCATTTTGATTATTTCTGAGTTGTCTATGCAGAAAGATGAAACTGACTGAGCCTTTGATGACGACTCTGCCTCTGCCTCTGATGTAACACTGAAAGTTGGATCCTGCTAGTAAAGTGTAAAAATGTTGTCTTGAATTGATGAAAAATGTTGTATTCGTATAATTACAAATAATATACATACCTTGAGAGTGGGAAGATGAGAAGCATCATTTTTGTTGTTCTGTTTGTGTGATTTGGATGAAGTTGTTGCAGATGATGTGTGGAGAATCCTAGCCAGCCTCTTCTGTCTGCTACTCCAAAAATTCTTGACATCATTGTCGGTTCTACCGGGCAGATAAGTGGCTATTCGAGCCCATTTGTTCCCAAACTGTGTCTGTAGCTCTATCACTGTCCTTTCTTCTTCTAGAGAGAATTTGCATCCACTTCAACACATACATTCCCAAAAACAAACAAACATTGTAAACCCAAGAATAAGAGGCATTACTAAAGAAAATAAAAACAGCATATCATATCATATCATATATGGAAATTAACTTTAAAAGAAAATGACAATCAAACTTACTTCTTCAAGTTAGGCCTAAGCTTATTCACCCAACGGAGACGACAGGACTTGCCAGTTCTCTCAAGGAGACCTTTGGATCGAATGGAGCTCCAGTCTCTTGGACCATATTTCTTAACATGCTTTAACAGCACCTCATCTTCTTCTGCCTTCCAAGGTCCTTTTCTTACCCCTTCTTCTCTCTTCCCTTCCATTTTCCAAAACTAATTATTCTTTCTCATACAAATTAAGACTCTTTCTATGTAACTGTAAATAGCTTCACTAGTTTTCTCTCTCCCTCAAAATTTTAGATTCCCTCCCAATATTTCGTTATTTTAAATTCTGCTACTCTCTACTTTAAAACTTTATTCTGTATATGTTAAATGGAGAAGTGACGGTTAATAGTGGTTATAGCCAGTAACCCACCAAGGAGCGAGCGCACGTTCTAGATTTATCTCTGTTTCAAAATGCCACACACAACGAAATGGGCCTAGCTTCGTACAAAGCCCACATGTCCACTTCGTGAACTAGACCATGAGTTTGTTAGAATTTAGAACAGTACTTCGAGTCTTTAGATAATCCGACTTTTTTCATTTGTAGATAGATTTGATTGACCTGCAGAAAACACTCTTTTATTTCAAAAAAAAAAATTATTCTCTTTAAGTTGTAACAACGCTTGATAGAAGAACTTCATGCTATTAAACATTTGGTACCAGAATATTGGGGTCAGCCAAAATGACACTTTAGTTACTTTTAAAAATTATATTTTAAATATAATGGCACGTATGATAGGATACAATCCCTAGTGAACTTTACAAAAGTATTATGGCAAGTTTTCGGTAGGATGTAACTGATAAACATTCTAAAATTTATTGGATTAATTGGATGTTCATGAAAAGGAGCAAAAAGATGGTGGTATGGGTTTAAGGATGTGGTACATTTAAGCATAGAGGACCAAGTATCCATAAGATAAAATGTAAGGACTAGATGTATAGTTGCAAAAGAGCCAAACACTTTTCCCTATCATATATGCTCCATAGTTTTTATAAATTAATATATAAAATATGGATATTAAAATTATTCCCCTATAACTACAATGGGCAGTGACACACACAAAGTGTCCTCATAATTTTTTTTTTTTTTTTAGAAATAAGAATGGCACTTATATGTTCTTCAAAAACATGACTGTAAAATTTACGCTAATTGCCCCCTTAAAAGATGAAGACGGTCATCTCATCCATCTCGTGTCCTCGGAGGAATCCCAAGCCTTGTTCTTATATTTGCCCCTACTTGCATTACATCTTCCACCTACAAGGAACAAAAGCATCGTGAAAACACACCAAAAATCATCAAACGTTTAAAGAATTGTGATTGGTTGTGGAAAGTAATGTGACTCTGTCAGTTTCGGCGATTTGAAGGTAGTTGGATACAATTCAAGGGATGTTCAGACTGAAGATTAAGCAGCAAGTTGAAAGGATTATTACTAATCAAAATGAACGGAATAAAACAACACAGAAGAGTATCTACCAGAAGAAAACTAAAATCACAATGTATTAAGAATGGATATGAACATCCTAATGTGTGTCTTGCATTTTATGATAGATCTCAATTGGGTGTGGTGATTGCCGATATTCATCACTATTTGAGCTTTACAACAAATAACGATCTTCGCTTTTATGCTCGAAGTTTTAATGCTCTTGCCCATACTCTTTGCATTTGGGCTGAGTTTTATTGTAATAAACCTTTTATGATTTTTTCTACTTGTCCGGATTTTCTAATCAAGATTGCGGACATGGATATCAAGCTTTGTAATCCTTAACTTATTTATATGATATATGTTTTTCATTAAAAAAAAAAAAAACTTTGAGTATTTAAGAGGAGAATAGCCAATGAGCTTGTTGTTGGAATTATTTAAATGGACTAGTATAATTATTAACAACTATAAATTATATCAAATAACTTTATAAAACATGTTAGCACAAAATTTGATTAATGAGACGATTATTAAATAAATATGTGTTATATTTAAGTCCATAATAAGATGGACTAAACATATTATTATTATGTAATAGACCAATGAGCTTGCCGTATTCATAAGTCTAAATCGACCCATTAAATTTAGGGTTATATGATAGGTTCTATTATAAATAGAACGTTTATGAGATAGAGTCATGGAGCTACTAAATGTCTTGAGTGCAGTCGTTCCTACAATCCCTACACACACTAAATCTGCAAGTATACTATTGAAGCATTAATGTGGATCAATGGCCTTTTATAATGAATCCAATAAACAAGTATGCGTATTATCTTTTACATGTTATATTATTAAAATAAGATTATTATTTTACTGTTCATGATTGATTATTTTTAACATACGTAACTCAAAGGCATGTAATATACTTGAGAATATAAAAGTTATGTCTTTTGAGTTCTAGTTGTGAGTGTCTGAGTAATGTAGTTATTAAGAGAATGTACAAGACATTAGTTCAATGCAAACACATTGTTGACATTAACCTGTTAAGGTGTTATTTACGTAAATTGGGCAATTACAATTATGATAAATATATTAAGCAATGTTGAACTACCTCATAAGATTTTAGGAGGATTTATTACCAACAACTTCTAACATGATATTAAAGTTGAAAAATTATATTCAACCCCAGTAATTCTATTTGTTTAATTACAATTTTTAGGCATGTATAATGTATAGAATGATAAATATATAAAAATATTATTAGCCTTTTTTTAAAAAAGTTAATAACCAACAACTTCTAACAAAAATTGAAAAGATAATGCCTACGAAGAACATTTCAATTTTGACAAATTGATAAACAAGGCAATTAAGACAACAAGGGTAATAATGTGGTTCCATCAGTGATTTCTAAGGGAAGTATTTAGTTGTTTGGTATGAATTTTTCAAAACTAGTTATTTCAGGGAGGTAAGTATGCAAATTAAGTAATACTAACTTTTTCTGTGGCAAAATGTTTGTTGAAATTTTGAAATCACTTCATCTGCAAATTGCCTCATAAACAATTAGCTACGTATTTTCCTACCGAAAGTAAATATGGATTTTTAAACAAGAATCCACACCAACAGAGTTCAAAGTCACGATCCTATGTGTGATGAACATAGGGTTAGGGATGCTTCAAAAAGCACTCAAATCAATACCCCTTTTTGTAGCTTGGACCCTAAAATTATACTTAATTGCTAAATGCCCCCCAAGTGGATGAAATTGAAAGAGAAAGAAAATGATAAAAGAGATAAGTAAAAGGGGTTGACCTTGTGAATGCCGGAGGCATGGAGGGCAGAGATAGTAGCCGAGGCCGCAGCTCCGACAAAGAGGGAGGCGACAGCGAAGGCCTTGAGAGGCATCATATTAGCAGATACTCCTCCGTAGCCTTTCCTTAAGGACGCTATGCCCCAACCTAACTGGGCCCCACTCGCCGCCACCCACCACCTCCACTGGGTCCCATTGTAACCCTTAGACGTGGATAAAGATGATCGTTCGCATTCTTCTCCGCCTCCACCACCTTCTGATTCATTCATTCCACTATTCAATTTTCGCTCTTTAGCTTCTTCTCTCACCATTTCCAGTTACCACTGAACTGTTGACTGCACCGTGGCCGTGGATGGGCTTAGCTATGCTTTTTTCGCTCAAAGTATAATTGAAAATGTTATCAGCAGTATTCTAACAAATAATAGTATATTAAATAAGCTGCAGCCTGCAGGTAGTCGAACTCCACTAGACTAATGAAGCAGGCTTTTAGTTACATTTGTATCGACCTATCAAGACGGTGGGCTTCACTTCTTTCTACTTTTCCTTTTATATATATACACATATATATTTTTTTGCTAATGAATGTTGGTTTTACCTAGAGAGGAGTAGATGACATTTACAAACCATGAACACAATTATGACAATATTAAAAAAAATTATTTGAATGAAAATAATTATAATTAAAACTTATACTATTTTACTATCATTAATGAAAAATTAACAATTTTTTTTAATATATCAACAAATACCCTAAAATAACACAATACAAACGTAATTAATTTGTTGTTACCTTCTTTCAATGTATTTACGTAATTACATGCATATAATCTATGTTGTTGCAAATGTGTCAAGTATGTTATTACATGTATTTATTGTTGAATACTTAGTCAATATAGCATTTACAAGCGGTTCAAAGAAAAATAATTTAAATTAAATTGGTTTATAAAAGTAATTTTTGAAGAAATAATTAGGTGTTGATTATGAGAATGTTAGAAATATTTTTTAGTAGCACTTTAATAATTGTTTTAAGAAGCGGACATGCTTCCAAAATTATTTTTTTTATAAAAATAAATATTACTTATTTTTTGAAATATATTGATAATATTTTTTAAAATTTTAAAAATTATTTCTTTGAGATATTGTAAAACACCTTAAAAATACTTTAGATTATAAAAATTACATTCAACGAAAAAGATAAGCCATTACAAACTCATAGTATCTATTATCTAGTGACTGCATCTATGTGATATTTTGTTACGGTATGTTTAATATACTATATCAAATAAGTTAAATATAGTCGTATTAGTTGAACTATATTAAATTTTATTATAATTAGTCTATACAGTGTCTGTGACAAATTGTATAATATAATAAGATAAAATTGATTATAAATAATTTATATTTAAAATAGTTTTTTGTTATAAAATTTATTTAAATTAATATTTAATTTATTTTTATATTTTTATTATATTTTTAAAAATAAATAAATATTATTTTTCATTTGAGAGAAAATAAAAGTTTAAGACATTTAATTTTATATTTAATTTTTTAATTGAAAATTAGAATAATTTAGATCCACAATCTCTAATCGTACAAAATTTTTACATGACTGTATTATTTTTATACAATATAATACAATCTAATTTTATAACAAAATACATGACTGTATAAAATTATACAGCCATAATATTTAATAATGTGTAACAAACATGCCGTAGATTTTGTTCTATAGTGATCTTTCAGCTGATTATGTACTTATGCTTAGGGGTAAACAAATAATTCAACCAATTCGCCTAAATGGAAAAATATGATTTGATTTGTTGGATTTGGATCGAATTGACAAATTTTATAATCGGATCAAATTTGGATTGGAAAGCATACAATCAATTCAAATTTAGATTGATAGATTTTACAATCAGCTGCAATTCGATTTGGACGAAATTATTATTAAAATTATAAATAAATAAATACATATTTTATTTTTAATATATTATACTTAAATTTAAATATTATATATACCATAATTACATTAAATTATTATTTTAGAATAAAAAATAAATATAAATGTTAAATTCTCTATAATACTTTAATAATATTCAAGACTATACTTTTATTATTTTGATTCAGTTAGTTGTAAATATAAATAAATAAATTTTACCAAAAATGTATCAATTTAAAATTTAAATGTTAGTATATATTGTATTTTATATACGATAATAATAAAAAATAAATTATAATATCAATATAACCTTATTTAATAAATAATAAAAATTAATAAGTTTAAATTCGAATTAACTATATTATCAAATTATATTTAGATTAAAATCTTTAAAATTGTCTTACATCGTATCAAATTTGAATCGGTAAAAAATAAGTAATTTTTGATCATCTGCTCTCCCATTCGTATGTCATAAGTCAATTTGTTGACAACATTTTAAATTTTATGTGAGGATACTATTAAGTCTCGGACTCATTTGTGTCTTATTGGCACACACACAAAAAAATGTTGCCACAAAAGTATATTCCATTATACCATGGTGGAAAATAATTAAAAAAAAAAAAAGTATGAACAAAAAGGCCTCTCAAATAGTCAAAGTATGTGCTAAAGTTATATCATTAGTCAAATTTGCAACATACATTATCAAAATAGACGCAAGAGTAAAGAAACAATAGAGAGTGATCATCAAAATTTTCTTGTATGAACAGAAATTGTCTCCAACTAAAAATCCAATAAAGTTGATGCAGAGAAGTCAAATATGTTCTCAATCTTACCCTTTATCAAGTAATAACTATACAATTACCTTCCCAACAACCAGTATGAAAACTGTACACGGCAGAGAGTCTCATTAAGATTTTCATTTTAACATCAGATTCACGCCATGCAAAGAACATGGCACAGTAATAAGACCAGTGAGAAACACAAAAAAACGGTAATAAAACTCTGAATTACTGCGCCGAAATAATAGATTAAATCAAGAACTTTAATGGCCAAATATTTCCAAGTATGACTTATAGTTTCTGCTTAACAAGACGAAAGATCCTTACTTGAAATGATGGTACCAGTTTTAATACCACATGCCTCGAACAACCTTACAGAAAACAAATCAGCATATCAGGAAAATGCCTCAATCATGTTGAGGTGAATTATGCTAGGGTTTGCAGTAACAAACACTCATTCACCAAAACCTAGCAATAATGGCCTCATGTGGTCAAGACCCAGATTTGGTAAGACCAATTCAGTACCTGATTGACAGCCAACGAATTAGCAAGCACATTAATGCAGCATGCTCAATTTGGACGTCCAAGGGAGTGACGCAGAATGCATGGCATTATCTACCATGCAACACCCGATTAAGAAGACACAGCTCCTCTCTCCCATGGAAGTTGCTCTTTCTCTGAGTGAACATCAATTAACAAGGTCATATTCTTCTCACATGACATATATTATATGAGTAACCAATCCAGGGCACAATGAGTATTAATAAGACAAATGCACAAGAACAATTCCTTAACCACAATAAATTGTAAGCTACATTGAACCTCAAAATAAAATGAAGATAACTATGCAAAATTCAATTTAGACTATCTAAACTAAAATCATGAGTATTGACCCAGCTTATAGAAGAGACGCCAAAAAATAAACATGAAAAAGGTTTCATATATTGTTTGCAAAGAAATACCCGCCAATTTGCAAATAGAGATGCTACTAGTATTACCAATACTTCTCCAGTTACATAATGGCGTAATGCTTCCTAAACTCAAGTTTTTCTCCACCCAATAAAAAATGTAATCATATGCGTATATGATGACATGTGTTGTACATGTAAGTTCCCATGGACTAATAAACAACAATCTTTTGAATACATGCTTGCATGCATATATGGCTAGTTTGTTTTTTCCTGAACTATAACACACTGATCAATGCCATAGAGAAGTACCTTTGTTAGGATATTCAGATCAACAAACTTAAATTATAATATATTCAAAAGCTCATATGATGCCCTTATCTCAGCCAGATAAGGTTTCTAAAAATTTGACACCATCAGACAATATTTCCTAACAATTTAAAAAGAAAATAACAAATAGAAAATATTGACACAATAAATTCAATCTCAAAATGAAATTTATATATTCACTTACACTTTCAAGCAAACTTTATGCTTCTTATCTGCTTTACTGATTTTCATTAGGGGGATTCGAGCAAACTTTATGCTTCTTATCTGGTTTACTGATTTTCATTAGGGGGATGCTAACTAGTTCCTACTAGAAGATTAAATATGAAAAAAAATACTTTATCTAGCACATTTGGAAACACAATGGAACCATTGCCACATTGCTTCAAGTGTATTAATGCACATTGAAAGAGAAAATTTATAAGATATTAAGCATAATACTGCAAATCACTAGCTCAATATCAAAAAGGTTAGTCAAGTATCTTGGATGCATAAATGAACTGATATTATCGATCATCAAATACATTAGAAATAGAAACCACTGTTCAGAAATATTAATAAAATTCACAACTAATAATTACAACAGAGCAACACAATCCGGTAACTTCCATTAAAACCGGCTGTGCAGCTCATTTGAAGATAAAAGGAAAAACATGACCCGCTTAAGAAGGCAGATGTCTTCAATTCCTATAAATTACTCATTGCAAATTTACCACACATATCTCACAGCCTCTCATCCATGCATTTTCTTATCGAGACTCTATCACTTAGATTCCCAACACCACCTCCAGTTGTTTTATTTTAATCTACAAAGATACACTGTCTCACCTACATATCCATTTGTTATTAATCACTTCTCCTAAAGTAGGTCATTTTCAACCACACAAGTCGCAGGGTGCCCACTCTTTTATCATTTTTGAAGTGCCTGCACTTCTGGCCATTACCAATAGTTATCTGTGCAAGATGGATCCACTTTGAATGGAAATACTAGCATCATAAACAATATATAATTTTCTAGGGAAGTGTTATTAAGCAGTAACGTGCATGGAACGCGTGCTCTCACGCGCCTTCAAGTATAAACAAATAGGAATACACCAGCATTAACGTTGTAACAAGATATTAAGCACAATCCTCTTCCTCATGATGTAATAAGACTCTGAATTAAACCAGATGCATTGGAATATTGAATAAGTAGCCAATCTTCAAGCGGATCATTTAATAAAGACCCTAGGCAACAGCAAGAAACCAAAACATTCCTTTCTTGCAACTTACAACGTGTGTATATGAACGTATCATACAAATAATTTGAAGACAATAAACAAAAACTGTACTGCATGGTAGTTATGGATCCCTCATGGAAACGATTCTCTCATAAACTATCGTTTTTCTTACAATTATCAATCAATTGTCATCTATATCCCTCCTGCACATCACATTTTTTAATCTAATTGAGCTCCTACTAGCTTGAAACCTCCCCCCTCCCAAAAAACCCTCAAAATCCCTTTTCACTTTATCTTTTTAAGGTCTATATGATGCAAGAAGTATACTACGTAAGTGCATAGTGCATTGACTCTTCTAATGGGAGAAAAACAAAACATGGTTGATCATGAGTCAGCAAAAAACTTGGTTTCTCAAATAATGGCAAAGTAAGAAAGAGACTGAAGATAATATCAGACTCAATAGAGACTAAAACATATCAATATTTTCAACCCTTGGAGTTCCACAGATCAGAATCATTCTGCTTAATTAAAGGCCAAGAACATCTTCTAGGCTAACATGGGTGCAAGGAAACATCAGAAAAAGAAGGAGATATTAAAATTAAAACAACTTAAACCTTTATTCATCCATATAACAGCCTCTTTTTACATCTGCAAACTACTTGTAGAAACTAAAAATGATACAACTTTTTTGATATTTGCGGAGGCCCCTAAAGGACAGACTAACAGCACTACGCCGCCATGTATTTATCACTCATTTCATCTCCACTGTTCATTGGTTATGTTATACCTTCAGTTTACCATCAGGACGTTTAGACGAGTCACAATTCTTCCATATTCTAACGCAGTCTTTCATCTGATCCTAGAAACATAAATAAATAAATAAATTGTTAACTTATTCTCATTTTGAAAAAC